>OX359283.1:40549572-41749572 GCA_947179155.2 Hedera helix | reverse complement strand
GATTTGCAAAATGTACATGAGATCTAGTATTAAAACGACAAATACATATAGATATATACTGCTAAAGTGGAAAAATAAACCCTAGTGTACCTTGATCTGGAAGAAGTAACAGAAGACATAAGAGAAACAGAACGGACGGGATCGTCCACTTCCTCATTGCTCTGCTGCGATCTCCTGTAGTGCTCGGTAAATCGGGTCTTACTAAGATTTTTGGGTTTAAGCACTCTGTATTTGCTGCTTGGGTTTCTTATACTAGACTTTATGGTGAAGTGGATTAAAAAAAGTGAACAGTATGGGGAGACTTGAGATTCTTCACGTGCCCCCACTGCCACGAGTTAGAACGATCTGATTGGCCAGACATTGCCAGCGTGGAACGATCTAACGGTTAGTGAATGATCATCAAAACTTGGCGAAGTTTCATTGGCTTTGGTTGCCTCACTCAACGTGGAAAAAACTACAGCGTTTCTTCAAGTTTACGAGACGACTTGAAAGACTTGGGTTTTGTTTCTGTGTGGGAGATTCCATCTTTGAGTGTTTTCCCGTGAAACTCACGTCCATACTCCGTACTGCAAAAAGAAATGGAAATTAAATCTAAAAATTTATTAAACCTTCTTAGACATTTATTATACTGTATTTAGACATTGTACTTGATATAAAATTATTTTTAAATTATAAATAATTAAATTTATTTTTAATATAATTAAATTTATCCTTATTAAGAAATATTTTTTCTTCTTTCAACATAAGACTTAATCCACATCATAGGAGCATATTTAGATCATCTTGGCACATAAAAGTCATGATAAATTAATACATTTGCTGATAAATTAAGATAAAATATATTATAATATAATTTAAATTTATATATTTCGATACGAGACTGAGGTATCACATTTTTTTTATTAAAGTGTTAACTGATTTCTTATAATTAATTTAAACAAAATGAAAAGGATTTTTGAGGTTTTGGATTAGTTTATTTAATCAAACATTAGTACAACTTAAAATAAGTAACGTCTTAAAAAACAAGGGGAGAGAGAGAGAGAGAGAGAGAGAGAGCCATTTCTTAGTATTTTTTTTCTTAGATTTGGCTCAGTTTTTAGGATAAAATTCTCCCAACTAAGTGTGTAAGTTAAATTAAATAGATTTAAATTAACTTACTTGTTTTATTTATACTACGGTTTAAAGTTTAAATTTGAAGCAGAAAAAAGAGAGAGAGAGAATGGGGTAGAAAATGTATAGATTTATCTTGCATTTAATTTTAATTAATTAAGAAAGAAAAATAAAAGAAAATTAGAGAGTATAATCTCCTACGAATTTTCATCTTTAAAGAAAAAAGGGGGAAGACAGGGTCATTCTAATAATCATTTTATTGTACAAAAATAATTTTATTTGTCAACAAAAAAGAATTCTTTTCTTCATGATAGTACTATAAAATGACAAAATATCCTTAGAATGGTCATCACAATTCTGTTATCATATCATCGCAACTAAATTAATATTTTTAAGGGTAAATATGAAATAAAATTGCATCCTTAATACTCCATTCCTTCTATATTATAATATTATTATTGATTTTATAAAATCAACTTAAGATATTTTTATACTTAAAATTAACATAAATTTATTTAATTTAATCAAAATATTACAAACTATTTAAAAAATATTACTCATTATAAAATTATTCTTTTATAATTTTTAATAAGTCATCTCAATTTTGAATTTGAAAATATCTTAAATTAATTTTTAAAAGTCAATACCGATCTTATAATTTGGAATAGATAAGGGAATATTAATGAATTTATTCAATTTCTCCCACCACCTCCTATACATATTTATTTTATAATTTAGTATTATAATGCTAAGAAAGAATTAAAATTCTCTTTAACGCCAAACAAAACATATTCAGGCCTTATGGGCTTTAGACCAAACATTCTAAATTGTTATATATACATATGAGATTACATTTTTGGATAGTTTACAAACCAGGGATTGTAAATTAAGAAGAAAGATTTTCTGAATTTGACGCTCCAGAGCTTACATGAAACGATAAGAGAGGGATGGGGGTGGCAATTACTGACGTGGTGGTGGGTAACTTGACGACGTTATACTTGGCGATGATAGCGGTGATCAAAGCCTATGGTTTAGCCACTGGCCGGAGCTGCTATGCTTTTAATTTCGACGGCTGTATTGGGTTTCATCTCGGCGTTCGGTTTAGGTTAATTCTATTACAACAATTAATTGCAAATCTATAATATAAAACATAACGGAAAGGGGAGACTAGGAGAAGTGTAGCTAATTCTAACATTCAAATATAAAATTAAATATTATATTCATTTTAATTATTAAAAAGTGAGACGTGAATTTTAATCATACTTCACTTTTTAATTATTAAAATAAATATTATATTCGAATATTGTGCACTTATCCTTATTCATTAACTATATATACAATAAAGAGATGTAGATAAATAAATGTGCTTAATTTTTATGTTTATTAATTCTAATTATGTTTCCGCAATCTTTTAGTTATCGTAAATTGTAACTATTGGACATTATTTTATCTAAAAAATTATCAGAATAGTAATAATCATTGATAGAGTTAAATTATACAATATTTTTAATCTCTAAAATTTAAATTTTATATTTATTGTGTGCTTAAATGTTTAATTATTTAGCTTATATTGATTTTAATAGGTTTTATAGGATTTTAGTTAATTTATGTTAATTTAGGTAATTTTATAGTATTTTTATATCTATTTTTATTTATGTGTTTTTATTTATTTATAGTATTTTAGGTGTTTTATTTATGATTATGTGTTTTTAGGATTTTTAGTATTTTTTTTTATATTATTTTATAATTTATACTTTGTTTTGTAGGAAAATAAAAATCTGAGGGCATATTTGTAAAACCTGCAAAAATCGAATGGCAAAAATGTAATTTAGCAAGGCTCTGAGTGGCAAAATGGTAATTAAACTGAAGTTGGCTGAGCGGGGGCATTACCGTAATTTTCAGAAACTCGTAGCCGCGCAATGCGCACGTATAGGCGAATAGCACCGCAGAATTAAAACGACGCCGTTTGACGTCCGGTGCAGAAACTGGTACGCGCAATGCGCGGAGGTGCTGCTGACATCACAGGCGCGTTGACCCGGTCAAAGCCCTGTTTGGCAACACGGAAATGGAGCAGAAACGGGATTTTTCGGATTTTTTGCTACTTTTTGATTTCAAATTGGATTTTAATTCCAATTAGGGTTAGGATAATAATTCTTTTATTTTTAATTGTAAATCCTATTAGGGTTTAGACAAGTTAGGAGGTTTATGGAGCCTATAAATAGAAGGTTTGATACACATTATAAAATACAACTTTTCTATTAAAATAAAAATTTTCTCTTCTATTATTTAGTATTCTCTACAATTATGAGTAGTTAATTTATTTTTCTTGGTTTAAGTGATTGAAGCCATCAAGATTTATACATTGTGAGATCTAATTTATTTTAATTGTTCAATTTATATTTTGAATATTGAATATTTTTTTGTGCTTAATTTTATGATTAGTTTGTTTAATTGCTAGGAAACCTACTAGTTTATTATTCATATTAATCTATTGCTATTTGTGAAGCAACTAAGTTTAATAATTGTTTTGCAGATCAAAAGATTATTTTATCTTAGGAAGAATATTCATCTAAATTAAATGCAAACACGTGGCTTGTGTTGTTTAGTTCAACGATCTCTCTAATTCTTAAAACTGCTATTAAATTAAATCTTTAGCACGTGCCGGAAGTTGTTTAGTAGTAAGGGTATTTAGACCACGTGGCTCTACTTATCTAAAATTAAGGAGGGTGGAGAAAAATTATTCCACCTGTGAGTAGTTCTTTTTACGGTGAATGTTCAAGATATAAATTGAGTTATTCTTGCATCAATGATCAGTTGTAAATTCTTGATAGTGGATATTAACTTAAACCAAGGCTTTTTCTTCTTATTTATTTCTTGCATATTTATTTTAATTAATTTTATTTTAATTATTTCTTTAATTAAAAACCCCCCAAATTTAGTTTACAAAAACATAAGATTAAATTAATCATTCTCTGTGGGATCGACTTTTACTTGCACTACTACATATTTATTTTTCAAGAGTAAGATTTTATTTTTGAGTGCTTGCGACATCACACCAATCATCATCATCATCATCATCATCATCATCATAATACTCATTTGTAACATAATATTTACAGCAAACATGCACGTACTTCGTAATTCAATATATGTACAGATATCTACAAATATGTTGTAATGTAAAAGGTAAGAATTTTTGCCTCATGCGTTACAAGTTTCATTGTTCTTATGGGTGTTTATGTTTATCCAAAAATATATCATCAAGATACTGAACACAGATTATAGCTTCTTGAGGGAGATACGGATTATAACTGAGAACAATAATCATAATAAACCACACCATCAACAAAGTGAAACCTCATTAATGCAAAAGAGAAGCTGAAATCTTCATATTGTCAAAGCAAGCACGAACTCATGACTACAAATTAAACATAACCAATTGAATTAAATTAAAGAATATTGGAAAATATTATAGATTCTTCAATATTGAACAAAACTAATTTAACTCTTCTGGCATCTCACCAAATCAAAACCAAAGTGGAAAATTAAGAAAGATGATCATAATTAGGATTGGCCCACAATATAGAAAGGCGACATTAGTACAAGAAAATTTATTGACTTTTACCTGACCCAGTTTGGTTTCTCGTGTTGGGAAATCATAATTTCATCCACCTGAAATTATCATAGATCCGATATATAATGTTTGATCATATGCAGAAACCACTAAACCACCTGGGCTTGCTTATTAATTTTTTCACAGAAGATCATATAGCCACCCAAAAAACAGCATTTAATGATGAAACGAAAACAAAGGTGTAGACTAAAAATCAATTTAAGAGAGGCTCATTGATACTACATTTGCTATCTCACAGCTTTCCTCTTTCCAGATTTTACGAATCTACAGCTGAAAGATTTTCAAAGATATTGAAAGATTACAATTATGATAATAGCTGCAATAATTCTTAACCAATTATTGTACAAAGAACCCAATTAGCTCAATTACTAAATAGGGCTGGCACCCACGGTTTCCAGCCTCCAATTTCAGCCCTTGTGAGCCGCAAAGAATCCGTAACCAATATTACGGTGGTGCCGTTTTGCATACATTGACTGGAGCTACAAAGTTATACATTATGCAATCCTATAGATTAAGATGTATGGTATGCAGACTAACAGAAAACCAATAAATTTCTCCAACTCAACAAATACCTTCTATCTCAAACTACTCGAGGTAGGCTAACTTTCTGTGATATATATATATGGGAGAGAAATTACAGCTAAATGTCACAAGTTTTGCACTGTAGCAACACCCTTCTATGAAACAGAAAAGGAAAATAAGAAATAAATCATTTCGAAACAATGAACCTAATTTCTTTCTTCTTTAGCAACTAACCTCATGAATCACATAACATCCATAATTCTCCAGTCTTTATTCGGTTATACTAATCAACCTTTCCAATTAAACTTAGTTTGGTCACCTGGCTCTGCGGATCTATGGCTACAGAAGCACTAGCCTATATCCTTTGTTCCTAAACTCATTGCAGAGAGGGAGCAGAGATAAATAAATCCTACTTCCATGGTGGCTGATGATGTTTGTAGTTGTTCGAGTAAGGCTCCCATCCACCATCTGTTTCTTTGCGTTTTCCTCCAACACCAGAACTAGAAGTGGGTTGTGAGTTGGCCCTGGAATGTTCATCTATTGATCTGACTTGACCAGAGTTAAAAAGCTGCCTCAAACCCCCCATCTCCCTGTTTCCCCCATCCATCATCAAGCCAGAATTCAGATCAAAATTATGCCGCAGAGGCCCAACTCCATTTGAACCAGAAGGTGCACCAGTCACGCTCGTTATAAAAGGCGGTTGAGAGGAGGAAGGGGGGAGAACTGAAGCAGAACCCAAAATTTGAGGCACAACAGGGGATCCTCTTGAATCCATCATGTAAGGGATATGGCCACCAAGTCCATACATGGCCGAGGAAAACGACACAGTAGGCCCCAATGGAGGGCCATTGTACCCATAAAAAGGAGAATGTGCATATGGCAGGGTAGTTCCCATCCCCAAAACACTCCCAGTTCTTGCGGAACTAGTATCCACTGCCAGGTCTAATATCCTGCCATTCGGCAAGGGAATAGTTTGAGGAACAAAATCTTTTCGATTGACCTCAACTCTGGCACCCATAATAGAAATTACAGAGTCGTCTTGTTTAAACCCCCCAGAAACACTTAAATTTTGAGATGACTTGCCCAAAAAAGCAGGATCAGAAAATTCATTAAAAAGAGACGGCTGGTCATTCAAATCGATGTTTCTCAAGGAAGGCTGCATTGATGATGAGGAGGAGGAAGGCGATGTACTGCGATGACCATTCTGATGCTGTAGGGGCCGCCCCTCCCTCCTCAAGTATGATGGAGCATCACCACCATCACTGACACTGTTCAGATCCAACTGAAGCCGATCTGATCTTTTTGGACTCGCTTCTACATAAAATTTCCCATAAGGATGGCCATACGGTTTTGGCATTTCTTTTCCCAGCATCAGATCTGCAATTTTATCATCTTCTCTCTCAGCCACATTCAGATCAAAGTCAAGGTAGTCCTGCCTCTGTCTTGAATTGTTGCAGCTGCCTGATGCTAAGAGAGACTTCTCACCTTCAGAAATTTGACGTGGTGGAGCAGGGCGAAAGGCACTAGTTTCAGCAGATCCTTTCCATCCAAGAGTTCCCTCAAACTGCAAAGGGGAAATAGGCAATCCAGTAGCTGCTGCTGCCCTTGAAGCAGAGACAACAGATATAGGAGCAGCAATTGGATTAATGTGGGGATCCATATCATCAGATAACATTTCTTCATTTAGATCGAAACCACAAATGTGTTTATTGGTGTTAGGGTCTGTTTTCTGAGCCGCCGCAGAATCCCGAGACACGTCCATATCATGTATGCAGTTTTCCTGTTCAGCAATTAGGTTTTCAGTGTTAATAAAGGACCCATCTTGCAACACAGCAGAAAGATTCGGTTCACTTGGCACGTCTTTAGATGGACCAGGAATCACTCGGACTTTTTCCCCATTTATAGAGTCTGGGCTTTCTGCCAGCCTTATTCCTCCACCACCAGATGTTCTCTCAGTAGAACTACAACTTGGTTCTCTGCAATCTACTTCTCTCTTCACTTCTATAGCAACTTGTCGAGCAACCTCCAGTGGATCAACTGTTTCATAACCAAGTTCAATATCAGACCTCTTGTCAATCATATCTGGTTCTTTGGCATCAACTGCTGATCCGGAAAAATCAGAATCATTTCCCAATTCATCCTCAGCTTCATCACTATCATGCTCACTAGATTCTTCAATTGCCCCAGTGTCTTTAAACCTCGATAGATCCTCACGAAGTCCCAATTTATGTTCACTAAGAGAAGAATTCTGCAAAGCATCAACATTACACTCGTCACTTTGACCTGTACTCTCAGAAACCAATATGTTTCTGCAAGTATTTAGTGATTTACTATCACCAATCCTGCTCTTCCCCTCCGATAAATCAGAACTTACATCACCAGAGGGGAATACCTTTGGACAAGGGTCTTCTTCTTTGGCATCAACATCTTCTTTCACGTCAGGGTCTACTTTAGATTCCAGAGCATTTGTAAAATCAGCGCTAAAAGAAATGTCCATTGCACCTAATTTGTCACAGCTTCTGATCTGCTGCGTATGCTTTGCATCATCAAGCTCATTTGCGTTAGCAACATCTAACTGCCCTTCAAGAGTCCCTCCTTTTGGAACTGCAGATTCACAACTTCCAATTCCTGTGTTTAAATCTGATCGATATGTTGGGGGGTTGTTCTGGATAGAATTGTTTTCACCAACAAGCTTTAACATATCTGGGGAGCACACAGGATCTGGAGGTCCATCTTTCATGGATGCTTGGTCCAAAGTTTTGTCAGATGTTTGGGTATTTATGGCCTCAACTCCTTCATGTTGAAAAGTATTGGAGCATACTGATGGCATCATTTCATCTCTAGCAGGTTCTACATTTTTTTCTTCAGCATCACTACCTCCAGAAGGAGAAATACGTTCAAACTCTGCACCAGGATTTGCCCTTACATTCATCCGATCCTCACAAACTGCCTCAAGTTTCTCACCATCTTGGGGAGCCACATTACTGTCACTATTTTGCTTCCAGCTATCAAACAAAGCTTTAGCCTTACCCTTAACTCCAGAACTATTGTGACTAAGGAGATTCTTGACTGTCATCAAGATTCCAGAAGTAACCGACTTCTGATTATCTATATGCATCTTTTCAATTGCACCTAATAATGCAGTAATTGATTCTTCCACAAAGCTGTCACCTGTTTCATTACCAAACTTTAGAGCACCCTTGAGCCAACTATCAAAATAACAGAGTCCATCTAACTGGAGAAAAAGATCGAGACAGTCCTTGTTTTCAGTGGCTGCTATAGTGCTTGCAACGGTAGACCACTGCCTGGTTGCATCACCAACGTTCTTCATAATATTAAATTTCTCTTTCTGCATTATGTTAACCAGCTCCTTCACTCGAGCAGGAGCTGTCAGCCCATCTTTCATCTCAGTCAGGGTGAAGAAGTCCTCGAGCGTCATAATGCCTTGCATACAATCAAGATTTCCAGAATTCAAAGAAATCCATGTGCTGTGCTACCAGAGTTTCTTTCATTTAAGAAAAATAAACAGCAGATGAATTTCAGCACATTCTCCTGCACAGACCACATTAATAGTTTTAAATTGTAGTTACAGAATATACTAGCAACAGATGAATTACATGAAAGATCTCTAATGCAAGGACATGCAGAAGATAAAATATTGTGAAGAGCCAGAAGTATCAAAATTCTGTACTCACACCCTATCTCGGGATAATGATACAACTAGGGTGCAAGTTCTCGTCAGCTTCAACCCAATGGAAAAATGGACAGGGGAAAGATAGAGAAGTGAGGCAAGAGTAACCACATAAAACTTTCATTTTATCAATGTGAAAATATATCAGCTAATGTTGACGTTTCTGCTAAATGATTTTCCTTGAAAGATACACTGTTTAAAATACTCATAGGATTCAAGCATATAGCAGAGTCACAACTCACTAGGTCATAATAACAATCACAATCACATTTTCAACAGGTTACACGTTAAATAATAAAAACTGAAAGTCTTTTAACCAATGTGTCTAGTGAGAAAAAGCAAACAGGCGTATGCAATTTGTTTGCATATTCAACAACTGCATAACAATTATAAGGCTTGATGACAAAAGAAAAAATAAATTATAAGGCTTGATTAAAAAAAAAGTCAGCAATGGGAGGAAAAACCAACTCATCAAGTACTACACTTGTCCACCGAACATAAATACATCATAAAAGTACATTTCAAGTTTTAAAGAATGGTAATTTAAAACAAACATGGAAAATAGACAGCAATTAACACAGACATGATTTTATGGACAGGAGTATCAAACCACAACCTTCTTGCTTTCATCAATTACTCTGCCTGCCAAATGCGGTATAAATTATGCATTTTACTCTTCACTTGTTAAATCTAAGCAACCCGTATTTATTATTTTTCCTCTTAGTTATTAGTGAAAACTCCTGCTTCATTTTATCTGCATTCCATTTTTGTTCTTCCAATATAAACAAGGGCAAACATAGTCAACAAATACATAAAAATGGACAAATTAAAACAAGCCCTGATACTAAATAATTCAATCCTTGAAATCACCTCTTTATCTCTGATATACCTAAGTTTTTGAAACGTGTTTCTAGCTTGGTACAAAAAGCCTATAGAGTTCAACTCTGTTTTTTGAACGGTACATATGAAAATGAGTGGGAGAAAGAGGGAGGTTGAACTAATGAAATTGAATAATTTCTTGTACTGGAAAACCAAGAACATTAGGAAATTTACCTCAAAACGAATTGTTCTAATTTGAGAATATAAAATAAGAGGTAGAACTCTGCCACATATATGGCTAGGTAAAAACAAGGCAATACGGCTATTACTTCCTTCGTCCCAATTCAGGAGTCCGTACTTCCTGAACATACCACGAGAAGAGTCCTTCCAGAATACGTGCAAAAGATAATTCATAATATCTGGGGCTTGCTGACAGAGAGCACTGCTGGGATCTTCATTGACAGCTTGATGTCTTCTGTGCATTAAGTTTCCTTTATTGCGTCTCTCTAGGCATCCACTATGGGGGCTTTTATGGGGTTTCTCTTAGATGTTCATAGGGACCGGTGGACAGCCCTTCTCTGAGGACTGGAAGACAGCCCTTCACTGAGGACTTCATATCATTCTTTCCTCTTTTCTCTGGAGGACTCGTTGTCCTCTTTCTGTACTCCCTTTCTTTTCTAACAATTTTTCCTCGTTCTTAGAAAGAATTAAAGATTCTTTATATTGAGATGGAGTTTTACAAGTACGTTGTTATGTGCTAAGAAATGAATTATAAATATAAAAGTCAGTTCAACAATGATACTCAGCAGAAGAGAGAAGTTAGGCAGCAGAAACTGAACTCATACCCTCGGCTAATACTTACTTTGCCATATGATTCTACAAATTCGGGAATTTATAATCACGGGATCAAAGATTATCCACTCCTAGACTAACGTATGATAAAATAAAATTTTGCTAAAATCTGGGCAATAACCATTGCTGTGAGTAATGGCTAGTAAATAATGAATAATGATAGTTTCCTTATAGAAAAAAAAGGAAGTACAAAAGTTCAAAACTGATAAAAGGTTAGATTACTTGATACTACAAGTGATGGGGACAACAAATCCAAAGCTAAGAAGAAATTTATTTAATGAAAATTTTATTATATTTAATTCAGGAGAAATAATGTGTGTGTGTGTGTGTGTGTGTATACATATGTGTGTGTGTGTGTGCGCGCGCGTGCGCCTTCAAGATGTCAACAAATTTCACTCTGAACTGTATTACAAATTGCACAAATTCCTAGGGAATATCTTTTGTTACAATTGAAATAGGAACAAGAAATACCATTTCTTCCACATGGCAAAATCACAACACGTAAGCAAGCCTGAGTACGGAGAAAAAAACAAACTTATTTCACATTTTCACAAGGAAAAGGTTAAAACGCAATCAATAAAGACTGGTAATAGTCAGTTTGTGATGCAAGCAGAACTGCAAGGAAGATTGGAGTAGAAATAACTAACATTTAGAAAAGGATAAAAGCAACTGTATACAACAAGTGGAGCAATCTCTTCTAAAGACCCGCCAACTAGAAATCCAAAATCCCGAGAGCCATCCTCTCTGTCATATTTTAGCTGATACTTTTCAAGCGTGCTTGGCAAGGATTTAAGACGTGCAGAAATCATAATTATACAATATTTAGTAACTTCTTTTATACAATCTTAGATATAGTTAATAACATAATATACAAATATATTGAAAATATAACTATTTAAAAGAAATGATACTCCCTTCCAAAAATGAGATTCCTATTTGACTTGTTAACCTTTTCTTCACTCGTATTATTTAGATTTGTATAGTAACAAGTTAAAATATATTTTTCAATAATTTTTCCCAATAATTAATTGTTTCTAAGATAATCAGTGAAAAACTTATCTGCTAGGGCCCTAGGCAACCCTTAAATAGGGGGAAGAAATTTTTGGGCCAGAGGGAGCAAAACCATATGTTTTCAACACCTCTTGAAATTCATGCCGACACACCCCAAAAAATGTCACTTAAAGTAGAACAGAGAGTGCACAAGACAACGCACCTTAGATCAAAGCATTTTAATGTTAAAAATGAGATATATTTTAATTTAGAGATGACTTCTATTATGCTAAAAAAATTATAGAAAATTTACGAATACAAAGTTGATAATTGTAAGTACAAAACTTTTAAATAACTTGATCACAACTGGCATGCTTTAATTCCAACTGACAGCTACACAAACAAAAGTATATTTCCTTTCTGGCTCTTTATATCTATTCCATTGTCAATGCGAGGTTACAGTCATTACGCCTAAAAGGGTAGCAACACAGGACCATGTGAAATTTCAATCAAAATGGTAATTTACAGCATCTATATGCATAAAATAACAGATAAAAAGAAAAGACCACAATAGCACATACTGTGATAGTGTGATTGCAACAATCTCTAAAAATTTAAATAAAAAAATGATTAACATAAATTATGCAGGTAACAGACAATTACTTTCATGTGGAAATCAAGAATATCCACTTCAGACAACGCATAAAGGAGAATATTTTCTAAAACTTATAAAGAAACTTCATGCGAATCAAGATTTTGAGCTCTCGAAACTCATAAGCAGGTGACAAATATTGACAAAGACAAACATTGACAAATCCAGACACCTGATATCAATGTTGTAAAGAAGAATGTGCATATTTGCACCATTAATTGCTTGAAAGATAAGTCAGCAATTATTTTTAGATCCCATTAAATAAGACTCCAACAAACAGAGACACTTTAACTTGACTAAGAAATCACTATTGTTTTTACTATTTTGACAAGTACTTAGCATGGAAGTCTCCTAGGATTTAGTTGATGTCTTAATCTCAAGTTAAGAAGCCAAAGTAGCAGTAACTTCTGTCTGAAAGTGATCAGAGTTCAGCACAACTTGTTTTTCTTAAGTCTACTATACTGCATGTTAAAATTGAGAACTGGAATCCATTCATTAAATATAGAAATGAGACACTGATAAAGGCAGAATAGAAAGATGGAAAAAATGAATGTTAAGATCCTTTCTCAGCACAAAGACAGAAAATTTAACTTGCATCAGGCTTCATCCATAAAAGTATTAGTTAAACTCTCATTATTAAAAAATACTAGGTTATCAAAGCAGTAATTTAACTAGAACAATGCCCATAACATAAGAAGAATGAGTTAATCTCGGATAACAAAAGGAATTTCTTGGTGAAGTTCACAGGAAGTCCCCAAAATAAAATAAAATGACTGGCATTGAATAATAAGATCTTGCACACTGTACGGGTGTTGCTGAGACGGTCCATTTGTACAAATCAATACCTATGCTACAAAATTGAGAATGACTTTAGTCATAGATACTATGAGAATGTGAAATAAGGAAAATGAATTTGAGAATTGAGAGCTTGAGAATATGAAAAGATGTGACACATGAAAACAATGAATCTCTAGAAGACCACAAGAAATAGTAGTTAATGTCCAAGACACAAAGCAAATATCCAGAGTCCCAGACCATCACCATACTACCAGTGAAACCACTATCTGTGATTCTGTCCAATCTTACTCTTTGGAAAAGATCAATATTGTTAACCTTTAAATTATAAAAAAATAAAATAATATTGCAGTTACATATTATTGAATCCATTGAATTTGAACACGTCACCAGTAACAGGAGCCGTTTAAGTGTGTGGAGTTGCCTAACATAATATAATTTGCAAGAAAAACACAGAAACTTCAAACACATCGAGTCTCGAACAGAATCCTATGTGGCCCCCGGGGGGTTGCTACTTTAATTATTTACTTATTTCTTATATCCTTCGGATAAATGAAGAAAGCAATGCCAATACTGAGATATAGAATCTTCTAGAGACAATGAGCCACAAGCAAGCACACTATCATCCCATGACGAAGACAATTAACCATCTTTCAAAACAAATTATTGATTGAAAAGTTTCAATGGTTGCTCAAAATTAGTTACAAGAGCTTATCAACAGTTTAACAGTACGAAAATTATAAAAACTCACAATAAACATGAAAGGGAAGAAATCGTATGGTGACCTACCATCTAGTTAAACAATTCCTCAACCAAAAGAACACCACCATGATACTAGTAGCATTAGACCAAGGTATTACAGTGTAACGAATTTCAAATAGAACATGATTAGACCTAGAAAAAAATTCTAGTCCAGTAGGGAAAAATTTGCCTACTGCTAGCATTAAGATCAAACAGTATATTCCACCATATCAACAAAAGAATGGAATAGTTTCAGTAAAAAGTCCCAAAATTATGTCTTTCCGTATGTATAAAAGTTTAAGACTAAGATAAGATAACATCTGTAAATTATAATTCGGACAAGCTAATCATGCACAAGAATTCAGATACAAACTTTAACAACAAAATGTTAACAGAACTAAAAAATGACACGACTAACACGAGTCAAAAAGCATACTAAACTAAAGACATTTAAAAATAGTAATTACCAGTTGTTTCAATGCCCTATTGACGAATACAATTTAAACCTGCAACTTTTCCCAATCAAGACAGCCAATTAACAGTGTACCAAACCTGAAAAACAATAAATAAGGCACAATATTAATATTCAGACAAAAAAACCTTGACATCAAAACCCTAAAAAGATAAATTGAAATTGAATTAGGTTAGAGCCTCTGCAAAAAATTGAACAGGCAGAGTTCAAACATCATCATAAAAAGGGAAATAATCTAGGGTTTTCAACAAATTAAAATAAAATTCACAAAAACAAACCAGGTAAAAGAGCAGTGGTACCATATGAAGAAAAACTCAGAACCCTAAAACTCAAATTGGAAAAAGTCAAATTCATTAGAACCCAAATGAGGAATAGCTAGCACGGACTAAGGTGTATAAACAAGGAGAGAAAGATACAGATACGATATAACTTACAACGATTACGTCAATTAATGCAGCAAGAAAATAAATTTAAAGCGTTTGAACTACTGTAACATGCAAAACTATTATAATTAATAGTTGTTCAGCTGTAATTTTACCTTATTCAGAATAATGAAACCCTAAATGAAGCTTTAGAGCTAGAAAAAGACGAACTTTGAACCAACAGCGGTAGTATTGTTGACAAAACCCCTTTCTACCTCCTGATTTTCAATCTCAATACATATCTGCTCCAATTTTCCCCTATCTATATATCAATATCCCAAGTGTATGAAATTCTCTCTCTCTCTTCATAAAACCCTCGCTTTGTCTTCTTTGTGGCTTTTTCTGAACCAGACAGAGTAACGTTTCTCTCTTCTTCACTGCTCAGCTCCGTCCTTTTCCCTTTGTTTTTTTATTTTTGAAATTGAAGTAATTATTTTTCTTCCATCATTCTCTTCCTAGTCATACTTCTCGACTGGGCGTTTGCACGTGCCCGGAGAGAAAATAGCCCGTATTCAAAACCCGCTTTTAGAGGGTTTGTTTACGTTTAAATGTGTTTGAATGAGTTTGACCCAATAAGTTATTTAAATGATTTGTTTTATATCTTTTAAATTTTAAATAAGGTTATTTTATTCTGTATAAATTATTTTGATTTTTGTAATAAATTAATAATTAATTTAATGAATGTTGTTATAATTTTTTGTTTTTGATTTTATGAATCAATAAAATGTCACTAATATTTTTTATTTTTTATTTCTAAAATTATATTATTAATACACAATAGTATACTCCATTAAAGGTTGTTTAAAAAATTATATATTTGTTTAAGTCCTAATTAAATTCTATATATTTGTTTTATTATTTATTTAAATGTATACATATGTGTGTTAATCTTGTTATTGTTATTTATTTTATTATTTATTTAAATACATATATATGTATAAAAAAAATCATTCTACTACTATAATTTGAATATTATATGTTATACCACTATGAGAGATAAAAATTTATTAATATTTTTATTATAATAAAAGTAAAAATACTCGTAAACAGAAGGAAAAAAATTAATATGAAGTATTTTAAAGGGTGAATATAAAAAAATAAACTAAATAATTTAAAATGCTACTTTCACCTCAAAATTTTTAAAAAAATAAGTATGATTTTTTAATACATATTTTAGTCTAAAATAAAAAATATTATTATTCAATTACTTTAGATGAATCAATTAACAAACAATTTTTTTCATCCAATGTTCAGTTTCAATTAGACCTTTATTTTATTTAGTTCGTTTAGTCATTTAAAATTTTTTATTCAATTTTATCAAACAATCCCTTAGTCAAGTTCATTCTGTTTGAACTGACCAATGCACTTTGTTTCTCCCTTTTTTCATAAAAATATTTTCAGATATTCTAACACATAAGTGAGATCATAACTGTAACTTGATGCAAAATTGTTTGCACGGTATGATTTGATAAAATTTTGTTGTAGCCTCTTATTTTGATAAATTATATTATTAGATTGATGTTGAGATCTTTGTAGACTTTTGATGTTACATTTGAATTGGAGAAATGAAAGCGAGAACGAAATAACTCATTGAAATTTTTTTATTTAGTTGTTCATTGGAATTGAATTCAGCATTTTTATTCTTATCAAATTTGTGAATTTTATTCATTGGAAAAAAGTATGAAATGAATTATTTTAATTTAAATGAAATGAGTTATTTCATTCTCTATTCTATTTATTTTTTTATTTCATTCATTCACCAATTCAATTTAAACGTAATAAGGCCACAAACTAACCTACAAACTACCTGTATATTCCGACCCAATTGAACGAAGACGGATTGTTAGAACTTTGATTATGGCTTAGGGTCAGGGTCGAGTTATGCTTTCCCAAGTATATAAGTTAATAATTATTTTATTTTTTTGCTATTATATGTACTATTTATAGTTATATATATATATATATATATATATATATATATATATATATTATAAATGTTTATTTATTATTTTATTTTTATTATATAAGTATATTATATATTTAAAACAACTAAGGAAGGCCCGTGAGAACTTGGGAATATACAAAATTCATGCAAAATAAGGAATAAATTTAATATTTTAAAATGTATCAGTGCTAGGGTGCAGTATGCAAGAGCCTACTTGTGCAATGTGCAATGTGCAATGTGCAATGTGGAATATTGAATTTAGTTTTTGTTTTGCAAGAGTAAAATACATGGCTTGTCCAAACTTATCCGTTGTATATAAGACTAAGCAAGAAATTGATTTGTTCTTAAAATCGCATTAAAAATTGTATAAATAATTTCGACATATATGACAATTTTAGATAAATTAAAAAATTAAATTTATAATTTGAGTTTAATTTTTAAATAAAATCGTACCGTACCATGACCAATACGATGTGGTGATGAATTCTGTCTTCTACTTCATTGCAAGTTAGTGAAGAAGTATGTTTGCTGAATTAATAGTGTGCATATGAGCTTCATTAAATATATCTTGAAGTTACTGCTTTAATCCCCCCCCCCCCCCCCCCCCCCGAGGTGATACTGTACATCTTTAGTTATTATTGTTGTTTTTCAGATGTTGTAGGTCAAAAGTAGTATGTAATTTTATTTATAATCAGAAGTGAATAGGTTAAGTAGGTTTTTAATACAACTAAATATACCAAGTTTAGCTCTGGTCATTCAATATCGCTGTACTGATCTTCATGGAATTATACCAAGTTCACTTTTATGGAATTATCTCTTGTTGGGATCTTTCGTCCAACAATTTAACTAGAAGAATCCAACGCAATTATTTTCAATACCAGTTTTCAAGTAAATTTATCTCATATTTTATTTTCTATTTAATTTTTAAATGTTCTATGATTTGAGCTATTTGTTTGTTTGATTGTTTTATCTGTTTGATCTTATAATTATGTGCAATCTTTATTTTTCAATTTGAAGATGTCCAATTGATTTTGAAATCGAAATTGCACTTAAATGAAACCGTATCCGTATGACATGTTTTAAAATTGCACCTTACGGTTTTATACGCGATTTTGAATTTATCAAATTGCATTTATACAGTTAAAGTTGAGGTTTGAGTTTCAAATCGCACCATACTCTGCTTAATTGTATACATATAACTCCAAAGTCCTACTTACAGCTATATATATATATATATATATATATATATATATATATATATAATTATTTAATTTTGAATGAATCGGTCCATTTGAACAAAAACATGTAAATTCAAAAGGGAGTTTTACTATACGTAATGATTCATACAATAATTTTTTATAAAATAATGAGTTTTATAGAATAATTAAAATATAAAATCTATTATTTTATATATAATTATTGTATAAATTATTACCTATAACAAAATTCTTCACAGGGGGAGCTTTTCTTTTTTGAGTTTTTCTATATAATGAGCTTTTAATCAAAGGAAAGGTAGAGTGGCGGAGAGGAGCTCATCGTCGTCATTGTCTTGGTGTCCTCATCCTTCTCTCACGTGGGTGGCTGACGCGCGGTTATATTTTCTTAGGAAAACTATGTTGTTGATTTTTTTATTCGTGCAAATAAATAAATGATCACTGATTTGACGGCTCAAGTTAGTTATTTGACAATAATGTATCATTTTTGATTACTACAGCTTAAAGGCACATGATAATTCTCTTTACTTTGTTTAGGGCCTAATTGATACCTTAAAAGTCTACTTAATTCAATTAGATGTGATTCACATCGAATAATTAATTACAACAACAACAAAAATTAGCATCATAAAGCTTTAAAATAGTTGGGACCGCTATAATAGATATCTACATTTAAAAATAAGACTTTAAATTATATTTTAATTAATTAAATAATTAATTAAGTTAACTCAGTAATAATTTATATTATTCGATCAAATTAACTTGATAGTATTAAATATTTAGTTAAATTAATTTTTGTTTTTTTTAATTATTAATAATATGTATAAAAATTTTAACATCGATAAGATACAAACATCTCTTTATTTTTCAAGTTTCATATATACATATAATTTTTAAATTGACTTAATAATACATTTCCAACTACTCTTTCAGTTCTATTTTATTTGTCGTTTTAGGCCAATACACAATTATTAAGAAAAGTAATGATATTATAATATTAAGTGTAAAATTAAACGCAAATTATTAAACTGTCTCTTTTTTGTTTTTGTTTTTTGTAATCAGTAAGAGTTCATTATTTTTTTTGTAATTGGTTTAACTCCAACAGATAACATTTGATCTTCTCCATCAATTTTTTCTCTAACTTGAACAAACTCACTTTAAACATAAACCGGGGCAAACGAAGCTTGTAAATTCCCCGGTTAATTCGACGATGAGCTGCAGTAGCAAACTTATTCCCAATAAATAACTAAGAAAGATCTCACTTGTCCAATCCCCTTGATCTTTCCATAATGTTCTCATTTTCATTATTCAAGTGGGGAATTTAGAAGAAGATGAAGGGGATGTTATTAATTTGTTCTTTGATTTACGGAGTCGAAATGGATTGAAACACGACCTTGCCGTTGTGAAATCAATTGGCTCTTTAAAGAAACAGGGGATCAAAATACACCATTAAAAAACAGGGGAGTTTTCTGATTATGTGAATTGATTTCAAAAAGTGCATCAACTGATTCAGAAACACGGGATACTCTGAAATCAAGTATGAAAGTGAAATGGGTTCTCATGAATTGATGAAAAGAACACATTAACCCATCAAAAAATTGAGGAAAATAATATCATTAAAAAAAGTAGGTCTTTGGGCAGAAGAAAGATGAATTCATACATAGATGAAGAGAGAAGACATATAAAGAATTTATGGGAGAATGTATAAAAAAGTTGAACCTGAGCGACGTTTAGAATTCTGAGAAAGAAAAAAAATTAAGAGCGCAAGTATTGTAAATGAAAAAGTTGAAATTAAGCAGGAGTATTACATTGATATTTTAAGGGTAATCTAAGAAAATAAGAGAAAAATTCACCTATAAATCAGTAAATGATACTTAGTTAGGAACCAATTTTTTTTTTCTTTCTAAATCGACTATTATTCAGGAACCGAGGGACTATAAATAAAAGAATCAAACTTGAAAAACGAAAAGATACGGGGTAAGACATCTTATGACTGATTCGTTTTTCGAATTTTATAAATACATTAGCAAAACATTTATCTCTATTCATTTTTTAAGTATTGTAAATGTATCCAATCATAATCACATTTAATCATGGACTTTTATAAAATATACTAACAAACTAACACTCAATGTAAAATAAATATTTACCATTATTATATATTTGAACAATTGTTATTATTTTTATCTACATTATTTTGAATTCTACAAATTATTATGTTATTATTTGTTACATATTTGATTACAGAATTTCAACAACTAACTATACATAAATATTATTGAATTATCAATTTTTTTTATAAAATAACAACCAAACAAGGCCATGAGTTAATAGACTGGTAAGATTATAATATTAAATTATTACTAATTATTTTGTACTTCCTAATGACCTAAATAACTTGATCATCAATCAATAATCTGATCGTCATACCTCTTAGTACAAAGATAATATAATTCAATTAAATGTCAATTCATAACACATAATTAAGCATGCAATTAATTATATTCCACTTTAATATTTACAATTTTGGTTTGTGGGACTTGAGATCACCACGATGCGGTTACAACAATCAGAAGAGGGGGGAGTATTCATCAACTTCACACCACTATTTGGCTGTTAGTAGCGCTAAATTTTCCACACTTGATCATGCTCGTACTTGGCAAGTATGCTAAACTAAGAGAATCAAATGGATTGAATCAAAAATAGGTCTCATATTTTTTGTGTTAAAAAGAGTTTCAAATGATTGGGTAAATATATTATATATGTATAAAATACATTTAATCTTATTTTCGAATGGAGTATCCATAAGCTTTTGTATTCCCTACTCTGACAAAAATAAACATTAGAAAAAGAAAGAAAGTATAGATACGCCCAAGAGATGCAGAGAGTTTGCACAAGGTTTCAGGGGGAGAAAGCCATCACAGTCTCAACTTTCAACCATGGCTATGCATGCAAGCCATAGAATTGGAGACTCGTAACTCATCAAGTCTATAACTGGCAATATTACACAAGACTACGATTTACTGACGGTTAGAAAACAAACAACTAGCTTGCAGTAAACACCAAATACTATTACCATTGGTCTGAAGCATCGTTTCATTACAAAAAGTTTCAAATACATTCAATGATAGGTTTAGATATAACAAAACCCGGGGGTTAGATACAAAAAGATATTTACTACAGCCAAACAAAACAGGCTTTGTCAGCATTAGAGATTGTTCTTAAGCAACCGTAGAAGAGACATGCTGCCTTGAGTTCTTTT
This sequence comes from Hedera helix, assembly GCA_947179155.2. Classification (NCBI taxonomy): domain Eukaryota; kingdom Viridiplantae; phylum Streptophyta; class Magnoliopsida; order Apiales; family Araliaceae; genus Hedera; species Hedera helix. The sequence goes on along the minus strand of OX359283.1, from coordinate 41,728,451 downwards.
GGTAACATCAAACCCCATTTTCCTTTCTCCTCTAGGTCCCTGAAAGACGGTTCACAATTTATCTGTTATGGATTAAGGCTATACGTATTTACAAGGGTCTTAGGAAAAGCACATGAATTTTTTGCCTTTTGTTGACTTCGGATTAAGGTGCAAAGATGCTTTTAAAGCTGAATGTTAATGAAGAACAGTTCTGGAGAAACAGAACAGAGGTTTACAAACACTTAATTAGATTACCTTTGGCTTCTCGTTCTCTTCCTCAACATCTAAACTACTGATATTCTTTAACAAGATGGATGACGCTGGTTGAAGTCTCCTGATAACACACAACAATGATGAAGCTCAAATTTGATTATTCTAAATAGTTTAGAAACCAAAGGGAAAATCAGACAATCAAACCGACCTTTTAGGTTTTTCTACATTCAGAGGCTTGGGGCATGAAGCAAGTTTCATCGCAATTTCTGGCGCATTACTGACATTGCATAATTTAGCTCTTGTTAGGTTTTCCCTGGGAGTTCCTGGTTGATCCAACAATTTCTGATTTCAAAACAAAGCAAAACTAGTATTAATAAATTAGAAACTTACGTAGAGCCAAAGTGGTTATATAGGTAGAAAGATTGATAATGTACCAAAGCAACTCAAAATTTATAAATAATCAAATAAATTAGCACTTGAAGCATCCATTAAAGTATTCTGAAAACTCAAATAGCATGTTATATGAAGTAATCCAATAATACCGACATAGAAGTATAGAACTACTTTGATGCAAGATAAATTTCATACATAACCAGGGTAAAGAAAATAGAAGTAACATTTCAGCTTACATAGATATGCTGACTGATGCAATTCATAGTTCTATATAGTAAAAACTGGCAAGTTTTCTCTGGAATATCTCACTATAAATGGACTAGGAGAGCTAACTTACATTAGAGGATAAATTTGCTAAGATAGAAACATAGATGGATCAATAAATCATAGACAAATATATAGAGAAAGACGAAGCAAAATCATCTCGAAAGGATTGGGCCTCTAGCCTTTGTTCTTGGCATGTAACAAAAATCTCAAACATGTCTTCCATGCACATAGCAGAAAACAAAGGCAAAATAACGGCTGTTACACAGATCAAATTATATAGCATGTGTTTGTGCCATTGTGAAATAAATACAAGCAGCCATAAATAGCCTTGTATAAATCAAGGAGACACTCAAAAGCCGATGCAAGTATAGCAATCCATGAAATCCAGAGACACAGAAATGTGACACAAAAAGAACGTCAAACAATAGTGTGTGATGATAGTTCAGGACATCAAAGGTCAACTTACCTCTTCTGCTTCATTTCGCAATTGGTCCCCCTCAACAGAGGAAGAGCTGTAGTCACTTAATTTTGCAATTGGTTCTACCTGATAACTCTGCTCTTCAAAGTTTTCAGTACCAAGGCATGAAGTCAAACCAGTTCCCTTGCCATTGGAACGAGTATCCTCTTTTACTTTACCATCCTCTAAATCTTCAGCATTGTCAGTATTGCCAGAAGACTTGTCACATTTCTGAAGAATACGTAAATGTTAGTTTCTGAACTCTAGACAATATCCCAATCTGATCCTCAAATCACATAATTTACCTGATAAACCTGTTCTTCAGCATCAAGGCATGTAGTCAAATCAGTTGATTCAGTTCCTTCGCGATCGCAATGAGTATACTCTCTTCCTTTCAGATCCTCTAGATTTTCAGCATTGTCAGCATTTCCAGGAGAGTTGTCACATTTCTGATTAATTCATACATTTTAGTTCCTGAACTCTAGACACTATGTCTGATCCTCAAATCTCATATTTACCTGATAACTCTTCTCTTCATCAATGCATGAATTAATAACCACACCAGAACTTCTCACCTGACCATTTTAAATAAGAATCTTCAATATGATAATGGAATCTGGGAAGCAATTCTAAGAACATACAAGCAAAGAAGTGTCTGCCTTACAGGGGGATCAGAGTTTTGCATGTTCTCCATGCACTCGGATTCGTTCAGGTTTACAGAAGAAACCCTTGCTACCTGAACACAAAAATAATACATGAAAATAGTATTTAACTAACCAAAAATAGTACTATAGATATACAATTTTGTGATTATAAAACTCTACAAAAGCATAAATAAGAAAGAACTATCAACTGATGCACTTTAACTATAGCATACGTATAAAACATGCTGCAGTTCCTAAAAGTTTGGTTGCACATTTTATAAAACCAACAATAAATGTGTAACCCAAAGAGAATTTTCTCATACCTCTTTATAGAAGTTACTTAAAAGTTTTAAAGACTTACAAACTCATGATATTCCATGATAAAGTCCAACAAAAGTGAAAAATATATCTTGAAAAATTTAGTATAAAGTCCAAAGAATAACGATCCAGGTATCGTCCTAGAACAGAATCATTTCTCCAAGAAAGATCTCACAGAAGAAGGTCACAGTTGAAAATATCCAACAGTTGTCTTGGTATGAAAGAAAAGTTCAAAATATATATTAGTATTGTAAAATGTGACCAACAAAACACAAAAAACATGTGTAAAAAGAAGCATGCAATCAGACAAGAGTAACTTCTAAAGTTGGTAGCAATATCAGAACAAGTTTCTATGATAATTGCTGCTTTGGTACCTTGTAGGATTCGGTGGATTGATATCCCTCCAGTTCTGCAAAACCATCCTCTCTAGATTCAACAACTTCAACTAAAGTCGTCTCCGCTGAAACCTTCTTCTCACACGAATAGCAGGACTTCAAATGATTCAGTTCATTTTCCAACTCAGAAGATCGTGCCTTCTCCATGGTAAGACTTTCTCTGAGGCAATATATTTCCTTTTCAGCCACCTGTTTTGAAGCAAAGTCTTTAATTCCTTGATATATTTACTATTAAAACCTTGATTGAGAAAATCAATCAAACCATTCAACAAACCTCAAGCTTGAAATTCATAATGTGAAATCGCGAATAAATCTAGCCACTAGCCACTACCCACCATCATTACCTTAAGTTTTTCCTTGTTTTGCTTCAAGACTTTCCATGTAGCTTTAGCAAAACCTATCATTATTTGACTCTCTCTGTCTCTCTTTGACAGCTCACTGATGCTGTCCATGCAGGATGTATCTTCAAATACTTCTGACTTCACAGTTTCTGGGGATTGAGCCAAAAGTTTGGCAGGATCAACCTCCTTTGTGGCAACCTCTGTTTCACACAGATAAGTTAATCACATATCTTCCCAAAACTGGAAGTAGGATTGTGCATACCACGTACTCCCAAAGTGGTCCAACCTAAACAATAAAGCAGAAAGTACAACTACCGTTTGAACGTCCTTCTTTATGAAGTGTAATTTTAGCTCCATCAGCCTTCCCCTCATTGACCTGAAACAGATGTTCTCTGAGGCATGCACTCGGCACAATAAAATTCATGTGAGCAATAATGCACCTATCAGTTTCAAACCTTAAACCTATCTACTATGTCAATCAGTATGGAAAGTCACATCCTGTGAATTTGAAGACGAATAGGAGAAGCAATTTCTAGTTCTACAGCAACATACCTTTCAAATGTTGAAACAAGTCCACAGCTAGCATATAACTCCGCAGAGCATATAAAAAACCAACTTCAAGGACTATAAGAAGAAAGTGTTTTGGGAACCCAAGTACAAGTTGCACCACGAGAGACCATTAACCATCATTTGTCCCGCCAATGTGGACCACAATTAAATTCAACTATAGACTTAAACAGAAAAAAAGGGAGAGAAGAATTATGAAGGGTAAGATAAAATACCACACAACAAGCTTCAATGGTGCTAGTCTTCAATCTTTTAAGCTGCTCTGGTTTAAGAAACGTTTGAAACTGCCTCTTATTACCAATTGAATCAGAAGGTTCTTCAGAATTGGTGAATCTACAGTAATGAACAATGTTTTCAGCAAATATGAAGACTGAACAGTCAAAGGTTACTTAACTAAAGGAGGAAACAAACAAATATTTGATCAAATGAACTAATTAAAAAAGAAAAATAATAACTATAACCAGAAAAAGGTGTCATACTTGATCTTCATATAAGGTGAAGCCTGTCTTAGCAGAAAGGAAGCATCAACATAGTCTTCTTCTCCTGATTTTACAGTTAAAATCTGCAAATACAGCAATTAATTAACTAACAGAATGATATTGGGAAAAAATATAGATAAAATATATTTAGTAAACAATGCAACTGAGATAAGAACGCAAATATTTAAGATTAATCAACTCATACATTCTCACAAGAAATAAGTTATATGAAAGATAATGTTCAAGCATGAATACATGTTGGAGCTAAGAATCATATACCAAAGCCATTCGCTTCTTGCCTTCTAGATAATCTCGTAAGTATCTAGTTAACTGCCATATGGTAAGAATATTGTCAGTTCCACTCCTAAAAATAATGCTTTAGAATAAAATTGCTTTAAAATAATTTCAGCAAAATACAGTTTGAAGATAAAACCCAAGGCTAACAATATTAAGTAGCAATACACAATGGAAAAGCAAAAAAGAAGTAGAAGAACTGACACATAATGGACCAACAGGACAAGTAAGAAGTACTAAGGAAAAGGGTATTACCAAAGAGTTTTGAAAGTGTTTCTGCAATGGTTTCTTCCGGTTCTTCTGGTGCTCAAGTAATGACTGCAAGTGGAATAAAAGAATTACAATGATTGACAGCATGTGCAAGATGAGCAGAACATTCTACGAAGACAATAATCATAATATAAACATTAAAAGTAAAATATCATCTATATGTTAAATTCAACAAAACCAAGTCATGCTACATACCCTTAAACACAGACCAAAAACCATTGACGTGTTGTTGATGAAATTACTTTCAAGCAGTCTAGTCCCCTGCATACAGTTAAATCATACGACACGTCAAGAATATCACAACACTGAACTGTATAAAATAAAAGCTGTGATACAGCTGATTAATAACTATATCACTTCCAAAATTATAACTAATTATCACGAAAGTGTTCGACAAAAGATTTTGTGACTATTAATTCGAGTGTTAAAAGGATTGTAGTGTTAATTTGCCCTTAAATAAGAAAACATGACACTAACTCGTAATCACTTTCGCATAGCCCCAATAACATCAAAACAGCAGAACATTAGGCGTAACAAAAGTTCCACCTGGGAAATCAACAATATAGCTTTAACAGTTCATGCAATTTTGGAGAAACACTTGTGTGCTGCTTGAAACTCAAGATAGAGTACTAATAACAGTAGAACTATATGGAATCTTAAAGGTAATTTCATTCTGACAAAATAAGTGGATGAACATGTGCATAATATCAATCTACACATGTAGGTGACTTTCAGAAATGCAAAAAATATTCTCTCTCTCTCTCTCTCTCTATATATATATATATATATATATAGGGACACAGATAAGAGTTATATAAAAGTAGTGGAACCTGATTTCCAGTCCTCTTCTCTCTTTCAGCTCCGGCAAGGTCAACAATAGTAAGGAGAGCACTGTGTAACTGAGCATTAACATTACCATCAGTCTCACACCGAATGTTAATGACGCATTGGGACCGGCTGCAATGGTATAAGATGTCATAATTGAAATATAACAATAATAATTACTACATTTATTTGCAAAGAATGGTGTAAAGTACAAAAATGATTTGTCCATCAAAGAATGACTCAAGTACACAAGACAAAGCTATAAGTGGGAAAAAGACTATAGTACTTCATAGGCCTGTACTTGTGTCCTAATTTTATATGGGGTCCACTAGTATTGTATTTGTAGTATAGTTGGAATGTAATCTAACTATCTCCTCTAATTTGACACTCTTAATTTGCGTGAAAACGGTACTTAAGCCATTCTTTAAAAAAGAATGGAGGCAATACAATACTAACAATACAAGTGACAAGTGATTAAGCTTAACCTTTACAAAAAATGTAAAAGAGAAAATAACTTACCATTACATAAAATGTGAAATATTCAACCAAGAATAAATGATTAAAGATTTATGTGGTCAAGAACAAAATGGCAAAAGAGCATAACATTTCCAAGTTCCGAGGATGACCTTTATACTTACAAAAACTCAAAAAGGACTGCATCTTAATGGCATAGAAAAAGGGATTTGAGAAAAGACGATTGACTACATCTAAAAGATACAGAAAGAGACCAGCATTTTTTTACTGTTATCGTGCTGCGGGAAACATGATGAAATAGCGATCAGCAACCTCTTCTATTGTATTTCACTAACTAAAGGTTGATTATTAGTGTCAACTTTTGCTTTGTGATTTACGGAAAAAAGTTATCATGTGTTTTGATAGACCTACTTAAGCAGCTTGATTCCACCTATAATATCACATTCTTAGTGTCGGCTTGTTCTACTTGGTGAGCAATTCTACGAATTGTCCACATGCCAAGATAACTACGGGGTAACAAAATATAATATATTTCAATATTGAACTTTTGAAGAGGTTCAAGTAGCAAATTTCAAAAGCCAAGTTCTTTTATGTAAGGGAAAGTGGGAAAATGCTACTTTGCTCTAGTAGCAATCTCAAGTTGAACACTTTCCAAAGTAATGATGCAGGAAAAACTGGTACACAACAATATGATGACATTTGCAAAAGACATGATGCAGAATTTTTAAAATAAAAAATAAACAGTTATATTTCCCAAAGTTTTCTTTTGTCCTTGTTCTTTCAGGCATTTGTTCAAGTTAACCACTCAACAAATGAAATTGAAGAGGAATACTGATGAATGATAAACTTATATGATGAAGAAGACATGATAATTCTTAATTTAATTTCCAACAAAAAGTCGGCTAAAAAGGCATAAATCTACCACTGCTTAACAATTAACACATGCTAAGAATTTGAATAAGGGTCCATTTATAGACCACATCATACTGAAACTCTCGTGCCAAAATATAGTTATAAAGCTCTCAAGGGCAAAAAAAATGTATTTAAGCATTACTATCTTAGTATATCTTGATAATTATAAAAACTCAAACATCAAAAATGGTAATTCTGCAGGCACACCTAGACTGATTGTTTGAGTTTGTCGTGGCCGTAGAACGTTTTACCATACCCAGTGCAATCAAAGATTCAGCCTGTTGAACATCACAAACAATGGACTGTTTGCACGAAGCAAACACATAAGAGTTTAAAAACTCATACTAATATAAAGAAATAAGAAGAAAGATGAAATAACATGAAACCAACGTTACCCCGATCTCGATTAGATACAGTACGTCGAACTAAAAACGTCACATGTCATGGCACGGAGTAAGATGGTATCAAAACATGCACATTTTCAAGAGGCTATACCATGTTATCTATTTTTCAAAGCTTTCTTATAAATTTTAGGGTGTTTAATAGAATACTTTAGATTTATCTATGTGATAGCTAAGCTTGTAAATATCCCAGATATGCTAGCGGAATGTTATAGATAGGCAATATTAGTCTTCCATAAAACATTATGGAATAAAAGTTTCAGTCCATTATCACTAAATTAAAAAAGAAATTTTGAATCTCTAAATTTAATGTTTCGGAAGTGTTCCATGTTTTGGAACATTTGTACCAAATGTAATTTGCTAAAATGTTAAAGGTACATGAAAAAAACCTCTTGGAGGCCTTTGATGGTTGATTGTTGCATGCATATATCACCTCCATCTTTACATAAATCTAACATTCTCTCTGATTTTCCTCGTTCTGAACAAATCTCAAACATTGACAGATAGAATGTCCTGCACACAGAATACTATGAAATCAGATGCCGAATTTATCAAAAACAAGAAAACGTATTTTTTTAGGCAGATTTCAACTCCCCTTTATTTTATTAATACCCACTTGATGACTTTTCAGTGGTCCAACAAAATATCAATCAAAATAATAAATTTCTAACTAATCCCTAGCCACGCTAAGCATTTAGTCAGCCAAGAAACACATAAAGCCATTCATTCTCAAAGTAAAAACCACAATAAACTAAATGTTTTTCCTTTTGAAAAATAATCCAAAAGGAACTGGGAATATATGAAAAAGCTCAAATTAATCTAATTACCGAGATGATTGAGCTCCACTGCCCTCAGTTCCTGAAAATATCCGACGAAGAGCAAGAGGAATCATACCAGGTTGCCTAGTGGTCCCAAATATAGTATGCGTCTTTCCAGATCCACTAGGACCCAATGCAGCCAACATTCCACTCTTTCCCCTAAGAAAATCTTCAACTAACGGATTCACCATTTTTTCATAGACTTCATCCTACAAACATACAAAAATTAGAAAACATCTAATCCTACTAAATTGTATTCAAAGTAAATCCCTAAAATCTCAATTAAAAAAATAAGAAAATGCCTACCTACTAAACATATTCAAATTAATTCCTAAAATCTCAATAAAAATTAGAAAACACTTGATCCTACTAAAACATATTCAAATTAAATAACTTAGTTGGGTTTTGGTTTGGGAATAGAAATTTGATGTAATGCATTAATTTACGTAATGTAACAGAGTTGTAATGTAATGATAATAGGTTATTATAACATATTTTTTTAGTTGGTTCTTGTTATTTGTATAGTAATTATAATTATAATGTTATTATATTGTGTTCAAAATTATTTTTGATTTATTATATGATTATATATAATGAATAAATTAAGTTATAAGTCAAAATGTTAACTTAGTTATAGTCATTACTATTTTGACTTTTGTATTTTATAATATTACGAATTTAATGAGCCAATACGATAATTAGATGATGTAATGAAAAATTTAAACATTGATATAATAACATTACACCTATAATGGACTAATAATAAACCAAATAAAATAAATATCATACCAATGTAATAGTTTATTGTATAATCGAATTATTATGTCGATTTGACACCAACCAAATGACCCTTATACATAAAAGATAATAGAATAACCTGAGAAGAGTCGGCTGAAAAAACATATGAAAACCCCTCATACACTTCTGACTTGTTCCGTTTCTGGTCTTGCAGACTTTGCGGCGGACGAAGTGTGACGGAGTGTGAATCGTTCTCTTTGAGACAAAGTTCAGTCGTCTTTTTGGGTTTAGGTTTTGAGGCATTCTTTGTGGAAGGGTTTTGAGGCCAAGCATTTTTGCGAGCCCCGGCTAACATGTTTTTTCCTAAGCTTTGATTCGTTGATAGGGGTCGGATTCTCAGGAAAACTTTGAGATTCTCGGCGAGTTGTTCTTCTGGTTTACTAGGGTTTTTAGGGACTTCCATTGAGAGTACATCTTCAATTGGAAAAGAGGGAATGTTTTTTGAAATTGAGGATGGAGTTGAAGAAAGGGGTAATGATAGAGGGATGTGGGAAGACGGAGTTGGGCGAGCCCTGCGTGGCGGATTCCGCCGGACGGTCACCGTGTTTGGACATGGCGAGGGACTTTTCATCTCCATTTCTTTCTCTCTCCTCCTTTGCCTTGTTCTCTCTCAGACTCGAGGGTGGTAATTTTGAATTCAAATAAATGGCTATTGAAATTTGTGGGCTGAACGAATATAATACTAGAATTAAAAGTCCAACTTGTGCGAATATATTACATACAATGTATTATTTTTATATGTTGAAGCCTACATTATTATAATATAAAATTTAAGACACATTTTAATTTTATAGATTTAGAGGGTATTTGATAAAAATGGAATAAAATAGTTCTAAATATTTAAGTAATCTGAATGAATTGAATAAAGTAGATTTATGAATACTGAATAAAAAAAATTATTTGATAAGTGATATATTTAAAATATCTGAATAATATATTTTTATTATTTTACCCATCTAAAAAAATTCAAAGTTATTATAAATTTATTTAATATTATTTAATATAATATTTAATATTTTTAAAAATTTTAAAAAAAAAATTATTTTTTTACTCTATTTAGTGGGAACTTAACTATTCAGCAAAAAAAATTATATTTAGTTATTCAGTTAAAAAAATATGACCGATTCAATCATTCAGTTCTAAACAAATACAGTGAATGATCGATTAATTTAACTATTGAATTATTTAACCCTATTCAAATGCTATCAAATAACTTTTTAGAGGAGCCTCAATTTTAAGGGTTTAAGGGAGCCTAAAAAAGAGTAGTCCGGAAGGGAGGATTAAGAGAAATCTAAAAAAACATATATACCTTTTTAATTTTCTGGATATTGCGCTTGATGAATTTCTAAATCTTTTAGGGAGCCTCAATCCTAAGGGAATAGGGGAAATTGTGCTCGATGAATTTCTAATTTTTCTAAGGGAGAAATATATCTTTTCAATCTTCTGAAGAAATTACGCTTGCTTAATTTTTAATTTTTTTAAATTTTGCATAATAGAAAGAGAGACATTTATCACTATATTATCATCCTTTTTTTCCTGCTCCTTGCTTTTAATTACTAACCAAAATAACATATCCTTAACTTTGTTTTCAAATTGAGGGAGGAAAATTAGATCAAGATAATTATGACCGCTAATACTGCTTAATGGATGGAAAAAAGGAAACTTAATCACTTTCCTCCCAAAGTTTCTATCCGATTATGAACAGATTTAGACCAAAATCTAAGGCTGCGTTTGTTTGGCTCTTAATATTTTTTAACGAACTTACGTCTAAATCGATAAGGGGCAAAAATTATTTATTAAAATTTTAGACGAGACATAAAATAAAATTCAAATCATTAAGAGTTATTTCTTATTAATTTTTTTAGTAATTTTTTTATATAAATATATTCAACAATATTATCCACTTATTTTTATTAAATTGAATATTTAAAATTATTAAATAAAAATTTATCTTTTAAAATGATAAAATATTGTCATTAAGATATATCTTACTTTTTAGTTATCAAATAATTTTTTAAATTCAAATATTATTTCACTTAAATGATCTAATTTATTATGATATATTAATCATTCAAATCTTAATTATTCACTTTTATCAAACATAACCTGAATCCCTCAATTTAAAAACATAATGGGATTTAATAAAAAGGTAAAAGTGGCCATCTAACATTAAGTTTTCTTTTTCCCTTTCTAAGTAAAACCACAAACTGTGCTAGGGTACATTTCTAAATTTATTTATTTATTTTTCATTTTTTTCCTTTGTTGTTCAAACTCACAAACACAAAATAAATAACAAGGTTGAAGATTCATCCTAAAATTTATATATTTCCTTCACCCATGTCTCTTTAATTTTCTCGTCTAATTCCTTCATTCTTCAAAATAACAAAAAACAACACTCGAAAAATAAAATAATTAAAATAAAAGAGCACATTCTAACATCTAAGTGAAGATTCATGTTATCAATGCCAATGGAAAATAAGTCGATGCCAATGGAACACAATATATGTTCAACATTGTAAACAAAAATATAAGTCACAGACAGTATATTTTCCATTTCTTTTCAAAAATAAGAAAATTTATTGCATGTATTTATCAAGTCAGGCAAGACATTCAACCAAAAACAAGTCTTAGCATATTGTAATTCCCATAAATTATGCACTACAACTAAACAAAAAGAAAACATGACTAGATTTGACATAACATATACAAGAAATACACAATTTAGCAAAACGACCAACCACTACGCTCCAGAAATAAGTCTTGTTACAATCTTTACTTAAGATTTTATTGTTATTCCCATCCCTCGTCAAGGAAAAGGAAATAGTACTACCAATTGAATTAGTCGTCCTCTTCCTATTCCAGGAGAGTAGGGGCAGATTGGGGGGGATTGGTGAGCATGTGTACGACTTCCCTCATCGTGGGCCTTGAGGCACTCTCATCCTCAACGCACATCATCGCTATTTTGAACAGATAAACAACGCCTGAAAAAGGGTAAGCATTGAGCCTGGAGTCCAATATTGCGAGCACGGAAGATGCATCAGACGGCTGAGAAAGCTCTGATATTGTTTTTCTGATCCACCTCACTATGTCCACTCCGTCACCGAATTCTCCCACCGGCTTTCGCCCTGCTATCAGCTCCAATAGCACCACCCCAAAGCTGTAAACATCACTTTTCTCGTCCACTTTTAGTGTATAGGCATACTCTGCATGACACACGTAAAACACAGCATAGCTTTATACAAAAGCAACCAACAAAGTTTATTATGTCACTCAACAACATGTCTTTTACAAATCCTAAGAGAATTTTGTATAAATGTAATAATGTATGATTATAGAAACCACAATACACAATTGCAGTGTTTCCAAGTAAGCTTGTTCGAATTGTGTTTTTTTAACATTTATTCTTCTTTAATTTTCTATAGCAGATTAATAAGCACAATGTGTATTATAATATTTTATTTAATCATTTGTTTGATTAAGTAATGAAACACTGCAAGTATTTACATCTTATATATACTGTATATCAAGAACAAGAAATGGGCACCTAAAATCTAAGTGCATTGCAGCAAAGTACAAGAAATGGGCACCTAAAATCTAAGTGCATTGCAGCAAAGAAAAAGTATAAAACTATGGTCCACTTACAACTTGTAACATTTACCCACCATAAATTTCAATTTAACTTGTCCCAAAATGATCGTTTAACAAAATAACTTATCTATATACACCAAATATTGTTTTCAATAAAATTTGGACAAAATTTTAAATCCATATGCAAAACTGGAGGAGTTACGTGCTAATTACCTGGTGCAATGTAACCATAGGAGCCAGCGATAGATGACATGCACTCAGATGCACCAGCATCCTGCAAGAACTTGGCTAGACCAAAATCAGCAACATGAGCTTCATAATCTGAATCCAGCAGTATATTATTTGACTTAACATCCCTATGGATGATCAATGGTGAACAGTCATGGTGTAAATAACACAATCCCTTGGCAGACTCAACCGCAATTCTGTACCTCATCTCCCACTGCAAATGAGCTCCTTTAGACCCATGCAATATCTCGCCCAAGCTGCCATTTGACATGTATTCATATAATAACAAGTTGGAATCTTTATTTGATACGTACCCCAGCAGCCTCACAATGTTTCGATGCCGAATTCTGCCAAGGGTCTGTATCTCAGCCAAGAAGCCGTGATCATTGAGGCCACCAACTAATCGTTTAATAGCCACGTCCATTCCGTTTGGCATGGTGCCGCGGTACACTATCCCGGCTCCGCCTTTGCCAATTATGTTCTCTTCTTTCAAGCATTCCAAAACATTTTCGGCTTTCAAATCTAGCCGTTGGAAAGTAGTGAGCTTCCACGCCCGTGATTTCTGAAGCCTCTTCTTTCTGATTCTTATATAAGTGACTACCAATAATAATACCACGGTTACTAGTATGATTATGGTAATTACGAGATATGATGTGCTAAACGACCTTGCGTGGCCTTTGTGAGAGGCGTTTGCTGGATTTGTGACTGGCGGGCAAAATTTGCCGTGCGGGCTACATAATTTAGGGTTTCCGGCAAAGATTCTATCGTTGAAGTCCTTCAATTGCCAGTCTGTCGGAATCCTGCCAGAAAAATCATTGTAAGAGAGGTCTAAGATTGTTAGGCTCTTCATGTACCCCATCTCGTGTGGAATTGCACCAGTCAGTTGATTTTGAGATAAATTGAGTGCATTCAGATCCGATAGCTTCGTAATTTCTGTGGGAATTTCATCACTCAAACTGTTCCGACTCAAATCAATTAAAATAAGCTTGGTACAATAAGCAATTGAAGCCGGAATTTCCCCTGTTAAGTTGTTGGCACTGATGTTGATCTTCAACAGCATCTTCAAATTGGAGATTTCCTTCGGAACTTTGCCAACAAATTTGTTCATTTGAAGCTCTAATCTCTCTAATTTCACCAAATTTCCAATAGCCGGAGGAATTTCACCAGTAATCCAGTTATTAGAAAGCACAAGGGTCTGGAGTGCATTTGCCGAAATTTCCGACGGAAGTTCGCCGGAGAAGTAATTGTCGTTCACCTCGAGCATCTCCAGCAACGGCATGTTAAAGAACCCGGACGGAATACTTCCGTTGAAGAAATTCTTCATGATACGAATCCGAGTCAATGATTTACATTCACCGAGTTCACTAGGAATCGACCCCAAGAAATAATTATCCATCAATATCAACGTCTTCAGTCTCCTTCCTTTGCATAAATCTCGAGGTATCATACCGGTAAGATGATTAGTAGTAACATCGAGCTGTAGCAACTTACCGTTACGACCAAGATTCTCCGGCAGTTCAAAGGTGAAATTATTCTCCCATATCTGAAACACCTCCAGATTCGGATAATCACCAACGAACGCCGGAATCCGTCCGACGAAATGGTTACGAAACAGATTAAGCAGAGTCAGATTCGTCAGAGCAGAAAAACTTTCCGGTATTTCGCCGGTGAGTTTATTGATAGACAAATCTAATGACATCAACCTAACCAAACTAGATAGTTCAGAAGGAATATGACCCGTGAGATTATTGTACTGGAGAAACAGAGAATGCAACATCTTCAAATTGCCCAAACTCCGCGGAATCTCGCCGGTGAGATTGCTACCACCTAAATCCAAGAGTTGTAACGAGCTTAATAGCCCAAATTCAGGCGGAATTCCTCCAGAATACGAATTATAGTAACCTAACCATAATTCTTTCAGCTTTGATAAACGTGACAAACTCGGCGGAATTAATCCGCTAAGACCATTGCCTTGTAAAGCTAAGCTCTCCAAACTCTGAAATTCAGAATAAGCCTCCGGAATCTCTCCGTAGAAATAATTTCCGCCAAGTTTCAGAGTTTTCAGACGCTTTAAGCTCACGAACTCCGTCGGAAGCTTGCCGGTAAGGTTGTTGTTGTAAACATCAAAGGATTCCAGCTCCGTCATTGTAATCACCATTGCACTGGGGAATTCGGCGTTGAACACGTTATAGGAGAGATTTATGTACTTGATGGAGGTCAAGTTAGACATTTCCATGGGTAAAGGACCGGTGAGATTATCGGCGAAGAGGGTGAGATTGACGAGTTTATCCAAACGTCCTATCTCCGGCGGCACGGTGCCTAAGAGAGGAACAAATGAGATATTGAGCGCAATCACACGTGAGTTCTCGTCACATGAAACTCCGGAGAAGGAGCAATGCGCGGAGGGAGAAGGTGATGAGCTGGCGTTCCAGTCTTGGAGTCCAGAACTGGTTGGACCAACCATGGAAGCTTTGAGATTTAACAGCGTTTGGAGATCTGAGTATGCATTTGAAGAGGAAAAAAATGAAAGCAAGAGGAAAATGGAAACGAAAAATACGTGAAGGTAAGAATAGAGGGGAAAAGTTTTCATTTTCTCGATTTCTCTGGGATTGTACGAGCTTTTTCAGGCAGGAGGTCAAGGAAAATGGCGGTGTACGTTTATTACAGCAGCATTGTGGTCTACTGGTAAAGGAATCCCAAGTGTCCGATATCAGAATTGATTTGGCATAAACAAAGGGAGAAAATACGATTCGCAAGTTCTAGCTTGTGTCATACGGCATAACGTAGAGTTATGTTTGTGCTCATTTAACCGTTAAGTTATGACGGAGCATTCTAACAGTAGATCCCTGCTAGAGTGCCAGTCTTGTTTCATACCGGTGGGCCATGTTTCTGAGTTTTGACGGCGTTTTGAAATGACAGGCTCATAATAGCGTTGCAGTCTTCTGGGAGACCGCTAAAGTTGTATTGCTGGTGTGGAGTTACCTTCTTGTCATAATAGAGTTTCATAGGATTTTGTGTAACCGTGATAAAATTCTATAATCCGATTAATATTATAAAAATAATTATATTTATGATTAATTAAATTATTCTATTATTAATGATTCTAATTAATATTTTATAATTATGATTTTTTTTATTAATATGCAATTTGTAGAATAAATAAGTAAATTAATAAAAAAATTAAAAACTCAAACTATAATTATTATTTACTATTAATATTGTTATTAATTTATTTACAAAATTGTTAAAACTTAAAAATAATATTATGCTACAAAAAATTATGAAATTTTTTCACAAAATTGTTATACATATATAATGCGAACAAATAAAAAAATTATATAAACGATTAAAAAATTAACAACATGTCAACAATTAATACATTTATGAATATATTTTATATTATTAAATTAATAATTATATATTAAAATTTTATCATATACATGTATCTGTGCACGTATATATTAAATTCGATTAATTTAATATTATTTTTTGTTAATAATCGTTGTTACAGTTAAATATGCGGTTTAATTCTTTTTAGTTACAATTTATTAAATTTTCAATTAATTACGATTATTTGCAGTTTAATTTAACTGTTTTTTTTAATTTTATTTTATTTCCGATTTTTTTTGCTTACCTCTAATGGTAAGAGGAAAAAACAACTTTTATCCAAATTTTGTTTTTTCTTTTCACTATGCGGGGACTTCTCTCTTCCGTTTTACTGCATTCTACTATACTAGTATACCATACCAGATATAGATTAAATGTGATAATTTGATGATAAATTTTACTCATTCTGTTTTAAGTTATATAATTATTATTAAGTTTAAAAAATTAATTTAAAGCATTTTTAAATTTAAAATAATTTATTATAAATTATGAAATAATAAAAAATATGATAAATAATATTTTTTTAAAATAATTTATAATATTCATTATTATATTAATTAAAATTTAAAAAATTCATGCTAATTTTAAATTTAAAAATCTCTTCAATTACTTTAAAAAATTAATAATGATTAAATAATATAAAACAGAATAAATATTTTTTTATTTGTACATTATCATATATTTAAATTTATTCCAATTATATTAACACAGGTGCTACATCATTTAAGTCAATTTTCTATAGTTTCTTCACTTATCCCCGATCATAATTTGCCCCATAAATTAAAATGTAATATGAAAAATTAAAAGGCCAACCCTAGTTACTAAAATAAAAAAATATATACTCTTTTCGTTCCGAATTATAAGATTAATATTAATTTTTTAAGAATTAATTTAAGATATTTTTAAATTTAAAATTAATATGATTTATTTAAGTTTAAAAATAAAAAATCTCATAATTTATAGTATTTATATGTTATAATTTTTTTAATTACATTGATATAAAGTACACGAATTTTTATATATTTTTAAAAAAATTAATATTATTTATTTTATAATTTTAAACTGATAGAATACATATATATATCTACTTTTTATTATTGAAGTTAATGCTTTGGTTTTGCACTGTGTGTATGAATTTTAAAATAGGGAGAAAATAAAAGAGAATAGAAAATTTTTATTTGTGGGTTTTTAGAGGAGTGAAAAAAAAGAGAAGAATTAACTTTTTAAAATAAAAATTCTTCTTAAAATTTCCTTTCAAAATTAAAAAAAATTACTAAACACGATGATTACAAATCAAAATAATTTTTATAGTAATTTTTAAAATATAATTTTATATGAGTAAAATAATAATATATTATTTTTTAAAAAACTCTCAAATAAAAAAATATCCTTTTTTATTTTATTTTTAAAAATAATTATTTATTTATTTATTTTCCCAAAATCACAAATACAGTGTTGGGGTTGATCAAATATCAATGTGGATATTGATTGTTCCTTTATCGAGAAGGACTGATTTGTAATTGGGGCTGGGCCCAGGGCAAAGGCAGTCTGTGTCTTTTCCCAAATGAACATCTGACTCCATTTGGATGAGAGCAAAAAGTCTACCCTTCTTCTTCTGCTCTTTTTTTGTATTCTTGTTTTGCTAAAAAGGATTGTCAAACTGTGGGACCTATTCATTTGGCAATGGGCTATATTTACTGTCCTTGTCCTTGTTTCGTACTCTCTCCTACCAGCTAAGCTAAGTAGCCAAGTAGCTGCCTCTTGTTATCATATACTCTACTTAATTTGAGGCAGGATAAGGCAGCACTGCGACTCTTCAGTGTTTCTGACTTGGGACTGTTTGAATGGCCGAATCAATTAATTATTCAATACGTTTATTTTAGATTAAATAATTAAATTGGTTAAATTTTTAAATTTAATAATTAAGTTTAATTAAATAAATAAATAAAATTATATTAATTAAATTTATAATAAGTTTAATTTTTTTTAAATAAGTAAAATAGTAAAAATATATTATTCAGATGTTTCAGATATATCACTTATCAAATAATTTTTTTTATTTAATATTTAAAAATTTATTTCATTCAGTTCATTCAAATTATTTAATTCAATTTTTATCAAACACATTCCCTCACTCGTTAGTTTTAATGATCCCCTTCAGATTTCAGGCCCACAAAAATAATTGGCATTTTGGAAAAATGTTCATCTTCACTATTTTAAAGTGCCAAATATTAAAATAAAATGTTTAGTTAAAAAAAAACATTTTTGTTCCATCAAACCAGCTTGTTGGAAGAATTCATTCGCGTAAATTAAGATTGAATTAGCGGGTAGCCTAGCCTAGCTTATTAACACATCTCTGCTTAATTTATAGTGTACTTTCACACCTAATGTTAATAATTACGTACATATATCTTTCTAGGATAATTGATACTAATTCACATCAAGAAATATTTGAACTTAATTTAGGCATCTCATACCTTTTAATCAATCTTACCATCCAGGTTGCCCTCTTGTTGGACTCACAAATATAGCTGTATACGAAGATGGTGGCTCTTGAGTCCCACAAAAACATCCCCCCTTTAATAGAGAATGAGCATAAAGCATGACCAATGGCCAATGGGTTCCTCAACAAGTCCGAGCGGAGACTTCAAATTTGTGACACTATTAATATATATAGAAATGAAAAGTAGCTTTAAACCAAGAATAAAAGGTAGTTAAGTGGCCACAATGTTGGTTCTTAGTAATAGATTATTAAAGATAAAAAGAAAGCCGCAGAAGTTGTGATGAACACTCAGGCTCTGGCTCAGGCTCTGGCTCTGGCATAGCATTGATTCTCTTTCCCTCACGAACATCTAACAATCCACTACAAGGAAAGGAAAGGAAGAACATATTCGCATTCTCTTTCTCAACTAAAGCGGAAGTGGGAGAAGAACTACAAGTAGAATTAGAATATCAGGTAAGTGATGTTGAACAATAAAATATTACATTATACTGGTACTTTTTAAGCTCCAAATCCAAGTTGGATGACTGCTAATTTGTGTTGCTAGAATAATTTATTTTATTTTATTTTAATTTAATAGAAACAAGTCATTGTATATTTTCTTTCAAAAATTAAAATTCATAAATTTGTTAAGAATGTGAATGATTTATTATATTTCAACGGAACTATCAAATATGGAGTATATTTTTATTTTATTTTATAAAAATGAGTTATTCAATTTTTATTTTTATTTTTATAATTCAAACGTAATAATAATATTTTAAGGGGAGAAAATAGGCATCGCAACCGGGTGTATCTTCGACCGGAGAATCCTTCAAACGCAGCGCACCTGTGCCTAACAGTTGGTTTACCAAAAGACAATTTTTATTACTAGAACAACCTTAATTCACAATACATGAATTTAAGTTCTAATTTGTACTCGTATATACACAAATCTCCTACTAAAACGAATAACTAGCTAACTAGTACACTAATAAAATGATAGAAAAATCTTATTGTCGAACTTGTGTCTCAATTCATTATTAATTTAGGAGTACCAATTGATCATATTAATTGACCATATTCAAGTTACTCCCTCTGTACGCAAAAGAATGAGAAACGCACAATTTGAAGATATATTAAAAAAATAATAATGAGTACTTTCATTATTTTTATACTAATAAACGACAACACTAAATAACATATTTATTTTTTATTTTAAGTATTTTATATTATTTTTTTGAAATATAAATATTTATATTTTTAATTATCTTTTTAAGGACAGAGGGAATATTTATAATGTACGAAGTAGAGTTGAATTTAGGTCTATGACCCCTTGTTGTTAGTTTCAGTCCAGCAACAACGCTTTAATTAAAATCAAGCCTATAATAAGGCTAAATTTGATCATAATAGTATTCATTAAGTTATCTTAACCCATATAATTAACGGTCAAAATTCATGACATATTCTTTGTAAAAAGTAAAATTAAGATCTTATACAAAATTTTACTCCACAAATATTCTTGCGTAGGACTAAAATATTAAATAGTACATCGAACGGAAGTCTAAATATTTAGGAAACTGATATTTTTATAATAAATTTTAATATTTTTACACATAAAATTTATATATTAATTATTGTGGAGGGACGTAATTAGTTCGTACGTGAGTCGTACGTGAAAAAATATTTAAAATTATTGTGAAAATATCACTTTTCAATATTTATTGTTATTACAGTATGAGTTAGGGGTATATTTGACATTTAAACATTACACGGATTTTGCTAACTTAGGTACTCGATCTTGATTCTACAAAAGATTTTGCCAAAATCTTTTAAAATTGGCATGACTAGAAGAGAACCAGTAGGGCCTAAATGCCCAGCTGCTTTGTGAAGTGAATACTAATCATCAATCAACTAATGTAGGCTGTGAAATCATCGGACTCGTACTAGGCTTAAATCTCATAAACTCATAAAGCCATTATATTCTTACTAAAAGGATATTCTAATCTCTATATTTATTAAAGATTGTTTCTTTTATATTTTACATTTCAAAAATATAGGATTATTACTAATTTTAAAATTTTAATTTAAAATTTTGTAAATTAAAAATTAACATGATTTATTAACAATAATAAAATAATAAATATTTTTATTCATTTCATAGTATTTGATCATTATTAATTTTTTAAAGTCAATTTAAAATATTTTTAAACTTAAAATTAACATTAAAATTTTAACTTTAATAAATATTATAAATTATCTAAAAAATATTAATCATTGTAAATTTTATAATTTTTAACGAATTATCTCAATTTTAAATTTAAAAATAACATAAATTAATAATAATCATATAATTTAAAACAAAAAATATTATAATTAATAATAATTAATTATTACTTTGAGTTAAATTCAATGAACGCAACCTTAACAATGTGAAAAGAATGATATTATTATAGTGTATTTATTACTCTTTCTGTTTACTATTTTGGATTTTTTAACGTCAATTTATTATGTTTCAAGAATTAAAATTTATGTAATTAAAAAAAACTCATCTAAGAAAATTATGACCTACTTTTACTTGTTTAAAGATGCGAATTGATGGCTATTATTATTCCAGAGTCCAGATGATGATGGACCAAACGACTATAAAAAATTCACATTCCAATTGGAAGAATATTATTCACTTCACTTGGACTCGCAGTTTTCAATCATCTACGGGAGATATGAACGGAGGTCATTATTCTTCTAGGGATAGGATAACCCGTGACATCTTTACTCAAGTACACATATTTGGGCTGCCACTAATATAATACTACTTCTGTAAAGTTATTCAAAAATGATTTCTGAGCACACAGATATTTAAAACAAAATAGTAATTTTTTGGAAACTCGAGGTAGTAGATAATTTTCCGAAAATTTGGGTGGGTTTCAAAATTCAAGACGAAGTTCTCCACTGCATCTCAATCTGAATCCGACCATTCTTTGAATCAATGAGGTGGTACTTGTCGTTGATCCTCTTGTTGCTAACGACGTCCGAAAGGTATACATCCACGTAACCCAGAGATTCCTAACATGAAAATCAGAGGGATATTTGAATAGTTGCTACAAACTAACAAAATGAACATATATAGAATTCAAAATGAATAATGATTGCAAGCTGTTCTGAAATCCACTAAAAATGCAAAAAGAAATATAACGTGTACCTTGGGATGTAGCAGACCCATCCTCTTTGAAGTACTAACCACTTCCACATGAAGCCGCTCATTAGTCGGCGGCTCCTCCAGCATAAACTGAAACTCCTCGTCCCATCTCGGATCTCTGTTTTTCTTAATGGTCTGTAATTACAGAATGAATGCAAGCATTATTATATAATGATATGATAAATTATAACAATGAAACTAATTTGTGGGGGGTCAATAAAATAGTAGTAATGGGATGAATTAATTACCTTGCTTCTTTTCTCTTCTCCTCTCAACAATAGACGCACCGATGGATTTGTGTGGTGTTTTCCTTCAAGATCTGAACCTTGGTGGACGATAATTACGAGCAAACCACCTCCATCAGGTGTTCCTTCGGGAGCCTTTTGCACTTGATTATCTTCACCATCATTTGGAATCTCATCACCCTCGAAAGGTTTGTACATGGCTTCAACAACAAGCTGCCCGCGTGATTTCTGGTTTTGAACATCATCAGGGTCCATGTTCTTTAGCAAATCAAGAGTCACGACTTTTGGCTCATCGGGTGTTAGATCTTTCACTGCCATCACATTCATACCCATCTTGTCGTGCTTGCCCACCTAATTACAAACAAACGAGAACTATGTAACCAAGATCAATATGGTTGTTTACCTAGTAGTTATCAACATCTCATCATGCATCCAAAAAATTACCTGTTCCCAGTCGTAGACAAGAAGCTCCAAAACCTGGGATTCTGGGTCCTTCACAACCACTCTGAATTCTTCATTCCATTCGGGGTTCAAATTTTTGTGCTTCACTGTTGTTTTCTTTGATGGAAGTTTATCTTCAGTTAGTTTTAATTTTACGTAAGGGTCCGAAGCTCCCAAAAGATCCTTCTTTTTCAGCTTCATTGCCCTCAGAACCTTCACATTGAGGATGCCAACAGGTCTCTTCATGGCTCTGCCAAATGCAAGTTTTTCTAATTAGGTAGACGAGGCAAACACTACACACGTTGTCTAAAGGCGGGATCCGGGAAAAATATATGCACTTACTTTGTAGGATCCATTATTTGTACTTCAAGCGCTTTGGGCCACAAATACATATTCGCAACCTGATCCTTAATCAGATCCTAGAATAACAGAATTGAGGGGTACGAAACATTTCAAGATGGTCAGAAAAAAAAAAACAAATACAAATTCTAAACCACTATGGACAAGTTCATGTGTAATTTTAATGTGCAAAAGCATGCCACAATGCAATTCTGTAAAAATCATTACATTTAAAACTTGTATTATAAAACAATTTTGTTTCAGGAACTGACTAAACATGAGACGAATCCACAGTTTGCTCATAAAATAAGTATTGTGGTCAATCGATCACGATTCGATACGGCATGTGGAATGAAAATGGGAATAAAAAACGTCACGTGTTATGATATGGAGTACAATAGTGCAATAATAACGCATTTTCAAAAGGTTACAATACGTTATTCTTATTGGACTCCCACAAGACGTTCACTTGATGATACTAGTTGATATTTTTTAAAATAAAATTTATGGTGTTTGATAGAAAGTTGTAGATTTATTTATGTGATAACTAAGCTTTTCCTAAATATTTTGGCAGGATGTTATAGATAGGTGTGAGAGTTAATCCTCTCCGTTGTTTGTAAGGCTTAGTGATTACATAAAGATGCCACTCATTTGCAAAATCATAAAATATACTTATAATCATTCTTGTGGAAATAAGTTTCAGTCCCTTAAGAGTATTTTACACGTTCATTCAATAAAGTTTTATATGCCAATCCTTCGGAGAAAAGAATAAAAAGTTCTAAAAATAAACAATTTGACTAAAAATCAAAAGTAGAAACCTAATGATTGTACCTGGACAAATCCATGCAGACCAGGGATCGACATAACATCTGCTCCAAACAATTTTAGCCCAAAGTCAACATGAGGCTGTAGATTAAAAAGTACAGCAAGTAGTTTGAGAAACTGGAATAGAAGTTTGTTGCTATCTGTAAGTTTTATATAATACAAAAGTTTAATGATTCAGAGTAACATGTTTGATATATATTCAAATTGGGCCATTAAGTTACGGATAATGTCTGATAAAACAAGAATGGACACTACATCAACAAACATATAATCATATTTCCAACTAAGTCATGTCTTTTACCAAGATAACAAGGTCATCTTAAACAAGTAGTAGCTATAAATCTTCGGAAAGGAACATATATAAACCAAAAACAAATAAGAATATCTTGAAGAAAAATAAAGTATTCCGCTCCTACGGCAACCAAAATTAAATCAATAGTTACAACTCACCTTCTCCATGAGAGAAACTAATATTTTTGCAAAACAAGGAAAGGTTGGAACCAATGGCTTCAAGGTGACACGGGGAGAAGCAAATACTTGCAAGTCAACCACCTGAAACGCTCCAATGTCAGTGACTCAGTAATGATAACAATTGATACTAGTTATGTGAAAAATACACGCAATATATAATGTCTTTTATCTTTGTTTTTTGCTTTTTCCTTTTCCCCATTATGGTTGGGTCCATCAGAAACAAATGATTCAGTACCTGAACAGTGGCTCTCAATCCAAATGCCTTAATTGCTACAAGAATGTTAGGATTGCCTGCCCACTTTAATGTGGGTTCCATAATCAATTCCTTCTCATCAGTAGTATAAACTTTCATTCCTGGCATGAAATGGCAATAAGTAGATGACTGAAAAACCTTCGATCAGAATAATACAAAACTATTCCCAAGATTCAAATTAAACAAGTTTTATGATCTTATCATGTAAGGGGCTGTTACTTATTTAACAATCTACCAGCTTCTGCAATTAGTCAGCCTCAGATTTGTATTTCCTAATTACACAACTTGTTGAATTATGGAAAATATTACCAAGTTACCATGGCCTTAGTTCCTATTAGCATTTCGATTAGGTAGATAGACTAGCTATGACCCCTCAAGGAGATGTTTTAAATTAAAAAACCAAAAATTGGAGAGACATGTCTTTAATGCAGTGCGTGTAAGTCGAGAGGGAGAGAGAGAATAGCTCAACCTGTAAAAGCAGGCGGTAAGCATCCCAAAGAAAGAACTTCAAATTGAACTGAATCAATTTTGTACTTGGGAATTTGCTCAGCAATAATGGGATCTGCTATAGTCTTGACAGTCTTGCAAATTGCCTGATGACATTGAACCGCAAATATCTGATCTGATCTGATAGATTATGGAGTACTGAAACGTAAGCAAAAAAACATGCTAAGAATACCTTGTCCAGATAAGGCCACATGGTCTCAATGAATTTATTAAGCCAATCAACCTGCACACAAGTATAATTGTAAATACCTTCGGAAATGCAGCGAGATCATAAGATTCGGTCATGAGTTTGACTGTCAAACTACAAAATTCCAGCATAACTAACTATATACAACTGTTTAAGGAGATGCTTAAAGAGGAAGAGCATACACGGTCATGGTCTGGATTTTTCACCCAAATGGGTATTTCTGAAAGCAAACTTTGCAGGGTGTTTGAGTCTTGCTCTACCAAAGGACGAATATCAGGATCCTGAACAAAGTAAAAGTTAGAATACAAGATAATTTAGAATATTTACCAAAAAAATACTAAACGATGATTTACAGGTAAACACAAATGACAAAGAATGATATATTTTACTGTATAATCAAAAAGTGAACGAACAAATCCACAAACAACATTATTGCCTCAATGTATCTACTAACTAATTAATAGTGTTTAAACCAAAACAAACTGCTAAATCTTTTATAAACACTGTGAAGTTCATGTGAAGAGGTTAGACATTCTGATGCTCAATTGTATGATACATATAAAATCTAGAATGTAATCATCTACAAGAAAAAATAACAAAAAGTTGCAATTGTAATCACAAGAATTGTTATCCAGATATAAAAAGGAAAATCAAAACAATAACACATAAACAAGCCAACCTATACAGCAGGAACAGACCTCAACATCAGTTGGTTGGAAGTAGATGAACAGGTAATACCCAATTATAAGGCCAATCGTGAGTCCCATTCCAAACCCGAATGCCCCCATTATGGTGCTCACAATACCCATGTCTAGTCTTCTGTCAGATCACCAGTATTTCATAACAATTCTCTCAATTTTTTTTTGGTGTATAGCTTTCAAAACCCAGGAGATGAAAGAGAAACTAAATATGTTTTGATATTCCTATGAAAGAGAAAGAAACAATTGTCGCATATATACACAATCAGCTATCGTTTTCGTTACCAAACTGGGGCGTTAATAATGCTCGGCCAATCTTTGTTTCTACGATCCACTCGCAACGGGTTTAGCAAGAAAATTCAAGAAAACTCGCAAAGGGTCCAAGCTCCTATTATTAATGAAGTTGACAGAGATTTACCTTCTTCAATCAATCAATTGTATAATTCTATAGATTCGGTGATAAAAAAGGAACAACCTTTTTGCCAAAATTACTTGGCATCTTTTATCTTAAATTTTACAAAAATTAACAAGACATTTACACTAACTTGTCGTTTGAAATAATATACTAAGTCGTCACGTTTGTTTATAAAAATTATAATTTTGAGATTATATTTGAATCAATTATAAATTTATCACTATTAATTTTAAGATTAAATAGTCTTAGTCACATGTTTGTTTAGAAAGATATTATTCATGGAATAATTTAAAAGAATTTTATATTATGTTTGATTTGTCAAGAATTATTTAAAGAATTGGATACAAACTTATTGTTTAGCCTAATCAACCTTTACCAATAATAGCAAAGAGATCATATTCTGAGTAATGTAAGTATATAGATAGAAATAAAATACACCGATCATTTTCGACAAAATTTTAATCCAAAATAGCAGAGATTATAATATCTGATTAAATATACTATTAAATAATTTTTCATCTTAAATCATTTTGTTTTCTCTGAATTAATAATCTTAAGCCTAATTTTTAAAACAAACAATAAACTTAAAATTAATAGTTCAATCCCAATATTATCTTTTTAAATAAACATAACTTAATACTCTAATCTTAGTTACTATAATAGAAGTGGCGATGAGCTACTTTTGGTCACCTGTGCACGGCTGCATGCTCGCTCCCCTTTCATCTCCTTTTTTCCAAGGGCAAACTGCTCTGCAGCTTCTTCCATCCACTTGGCTGCTTTATTTTTTCATTCTCCTACCTTCCCCAGCTTTGCTTTATTTTAGCTGCTTTCATTCTTTTACCTGCTTCGCGTTACTATCTCTTACCAATTACATATATTACTTACCAATATGCTATTTTATTAAGCCTATTATTTCTACTAACTTATTAATATTTACTAACTAATTCTACTATTTTATTAAGCCTATTAATTCTACTTAATTCTTAAACTGACTTTAACATTTTTTCATAGTCAAAATTAATATGAATGGTTTTAATTTTATGCTAACATATTAAAACAAATCTATTTAATCTTATACATTAACAAAAAAACTATTTAATGTTATACGTTATTCCTTCATTATACAATATATGATCAATTTTTTTTAACCTCATTGTAAGATATTTTCATATTCAAAATTAAGATGAAAAGTTTTAGTTTTAGATTGACAAAAAAATTAAACTTGATAAATACTGATACGAATTAAATAATTATTATTTTAAGCAGTTTAATTAATATGATGTGTTGCAATTTAATTTTTCAAATTTTCGGAATTGTGCTATGTAAAAACATAATTTTATAAGTTTTCACTTATTTCTACATATTAAATAAATAATTGAATACATACACACACACACACACACACACACACATATATATGTAATTGGCTGTATCTACGAAATAACATTTTTCTTTTTATTGTAATGCAAATTAATTAGGTAGTAGTGGGACAAAATTTTGAAAGGTATCATATGGTATAAAAATTATTAAATGGAATAACTATATTCTTGTTTTCGGTAAAGGAAACTTACTTTCTTTATTTAGGGTCTGTTAAATTTGAAATATTCTGACTTCTATGAAATTAATTAAAACTTGTGATCTTACATATAAAAAATAGAGAGATATCCACTACGTTATCAAGTAGATATAGATAAAATAAGACAGACATAATCCATAGCAAGATAAATAAATTTGTATAAATTTTAAACAATTAAATATGTCAAATACTATTATAAATTATGATACCTAATATAAGAAAGAAAGCACCTATGGGATATGGACGCGTTGGTCCATATGTATATGAAATATTTTAAAAGTCAAAAAGTATATGAAATATTTTAATTTTAAATAACATAATTAAGAAAACTATTAAATAACGGGAATTATTTCTTCTGAAAATTTAATGAATCACTTCATTTTAAATAGAAAAAAAAAACAGATTGACTTTGAAAGGTAAAGCTTTATTGATTTTATATTTTTTCAACCAAGAAAATACTACCTTTTTATTTAATGACGTTTTGATGTATGTATATAAGATATATTTTATATTTATTTATTTTCTAAAATAATTCCCCCCCCCCCCCCCCCCCCCCTGTTTTCTATCTCCTAATGATCAATCTGTTCAAATTTTATATATTACTATTAGATAGTATATGTTTAGAATATCAGTTATTTACTACTCATCTACATCAACCTAAATTTGAAATAATATGAATATACGATAGTTTTTCGCCTTTCACGTCTGTCTACCTGCTTCCATCTTCCCCCATAAACGATATATATACAATGACAAGAGGGCCAACATTAATCTATAATTTTTGATTTAATTTTTAAAATGCACCTAGCTAGGACAAATTAAATCAGGGGTGTAAAAATGTAGTCTCCTTGCCGGCCACCGCCACAAAATTAACCTGCATGTATAGATGGAGACATTTGGTTGTTTTAATTCCTTTAACTTGGGCTGAAATTTAATTTTCAGGTTGTCCTTGCATGCAATTGAATAAGCCTTAATTCTGGCATTGACTCTCTCTGCATTCTTTAGTGAACTTAAATCTTTCTTCAGCTTTGTATATTTCAGGAAACAGCCATATATATTGCTGGTTTATTTCTTGTACATATATATTAAAGATGCGTACAGGAATATTATGTTGTGTGCTTTTATATTTTCATCAGTAAAAATCTACAGAAAATTGGTTAAAGGAATAACTGTCTTGTATATCGCTGACTTATTCGGAATTTTTCTGAATATATAAATGGTTGGAAGTTCCTGTTCCGGCCTGTTCGGTCTCTTTTTCTCTTTCCTGATTGTGCATGAGGGTGTTCCTTCTTGTTTAGTGAAATTTAATTGGTGAGGAATATCGATCAAAACAGATGATAGTATTAATTACTTCATTATATGCAAGCTTATAGTTTGTTTTGTCAAATTAATCTGAAAAGTATCCAATCATGATAAATTTAATTGACCACACAAGACATGCATTGTTCACATAAACTAACTTCATTTAACTATCATCTCTCTCTCTCTCTCTCTCTCTCTCTCTCTCATTATATATATATATACACACACGTGCGTATATATATGCTAATTAATCATGATAATCAATATGTGAGAGAGTTTTAAGTACTATTCCTTCCATCCTTTTTTAAATATCATTTTACAAAAATATTTTTATCGCTTAATATTTATTGTTCGAGAATTTTAAATAAGTATTAATTGTTTAATTTTTAATATTATCACAAATATTAAATATAACATTAATTCTCTCATTACTTTCTATTCAATAAGTAATATTTTTTTATTCTAATGTAAAAATAATATTAATATTTAAAATTATTTTTAACTAAAAAAATATAATATTAATTTATTTATTTTTAATATATGTGTCTACCTCTAAAAAAACAAACAAACATAATACTACTATTAATTGTTTTTCTCCATTATGCTAAATATGTCGACTTCTGATTCCAAGGACATGACGGTGGAATCTCACCAGAAACAAAGGGCCGCAGAGTTGAGGAGGAGTTGGAATTAATAAGAAGATTTTGTGAAAAGTAGGTGAAGGAGGGAGTTGGTCACCCAGAACTTCACTGCACATGCATGGGGTGAGGGACCTTTTTATTTGAAAATTAATATTTTTATAAAAAAAATTACATGAATAAAAAATTTATTTATTATTTATATAATTTTTTTTATATAATTATCATTTTTAATTATAAAAATATCAATTTCTCTCTCTCTCTCTCTCTCTCTCTCTCTCTCTCTCCCCTATCCTACCCTCCATGTGCTTGCATGCATGCTTCACAATTTTTGTGACTAAAAAAATAAAACAACAATTTAGCGTGACCCACCCTCGTTTTAATCATCCATTGTGACTTTCGATTTATAATAAGTTAAATTTGACTT
The DNA here is from genome assembly GCA_947179155.2 of Hedera helix. Lineage (NCBI taxonomy): Eukaryota > Viridiplantae > Streptophyta > Magnoliopsida > Apiales > Araliaceae > Hedera > Hedera helix. Next base: position 41,698,401 of record OX359283.1, on the reverse strand, counting down.
TTGACCTTTTATTATGCTGTTACGGTTTGTAAACTAGGCATTCAGCGTAATTTTCTCTCAGTATATTGTTTCAAGACTAAAATTTGTTATTTCAAAAAATAATGCTTAAATATGTCATTTATATAAATAAAAAAATATCAAAAATCAAATAAAAATATATTATTTTGAGACTAAAAAGATGCAAGGGGTCGCTGACTAAATATTTATTATTGTCTACTTTAAAATTTTATTTAACATTTTTTTTGTTGATATTTTTATAAGTTTCTTTTATATGAGCATGTGATTTAATTATTATTTTATAAGGAAAATTTTGTAAACATCGCAAAAATTAAAAATAATAATCCCTATTATTCATCCAAATATTTATGAGTAAAGAAGAACAAATAAATTGCTTTGATTCTTCTAAATTAGATTTCTTTTTTCCTTTGTTCAAATTTATCATTAATCCCAATTTCTAGTAAACAATTACCAGTTAAATTAAGGGGAGAGGTTAGGGTGAATGAACCAAATATGCATAGGACTGGGAGATTTATATGATTTGAGATTCTGTGTTCTCATTCTTTATTATCAGATATAGAGAATATATATATATATGTATATATATATATATATATATATATATATATGTATATATATGCATATGCATATTTTATGTGTTTAATAACAGAGAATTGAAATAGAAGATATGAGTTCGATTCATATAAATAAATTTATACACACAACAACTAAATTTATATCAAACATCATATTTATTTGCATATTAAAAAATAAAATATGATATTAAAATTCATATTATATTTTATTTTTTAATAATATAAATAAATATAATATTTAATTATTATGTATTTATATTAATTCGATTTATATAAACATACACACGCACTCTTATTAGCTGATTCCAATAATGCCTATCACGTTCTCGGCCAGCAGTCATTATTATGAACTCTGTTGCAGCTTTAACTTGTTATTCTTCAATAACATTACATATTGCAGTACCAATTTCAGTATCTTCTGCTGCATGTCAGAATGGTTGCTACATGCGTAATAAGAATGTGAAGACCTTAGTTCTAACAGCCACCATAATTGATCATGATTTGTAATAGAATGACCAATGTACATGTGACAGCTGTATAATTTTAGTTATAGTTCTGTAATATCAGTAAATTAATTAGTGTAACTTATATTAGCTAACTCTATACGCGTAGGCTTTTATTAGCTTACTCTGTACGCCAGTAACTAATTAGATACTGCTATGTAACAGCAGTAATGCTCATTTTTGTACTTCAAATTTTGAAAATAAGAATTTATTTTATTCGGTTCTAGAAATCTAAAAAGCTGACAAGGGGTTGTCTTGGGCAGGACAACATACGCAGTTGCTCCTCCCCGTCCCAGAGCTTGGTGGGTCTCTTTCTCTTTATATGCGATTAATATTAGGGTTCCGATCAGTATGAAACTAGCGTTCACTTCTTAACTCACTGCTCTAAAAATTTGTTAGTAGTTTTGGGTTTTACAGAAACGCGGCGGTTTTGGAGTTTCTGTTCTTGATTCCATGTGGAAGAAGAATCATCCTAGATAGTCTGAAAAACAAGACGACTCCTCAAACCTCTAAAGGGAATTTCACAGCAAAGTGTTCCTCTTAGTCGAGGAAGAAAGATCTGGAAAATGAGCGCGTCCAGGTTCATAAAGTGCGTGACGGTTGGTGATGGTGCTGTTGGTAAAACTTGCATGCTCATTTCCTACACCACCAACACTTTCCCTACGGTGAGCTAGCCTCTTAAACTAGAAGGAGGGGATGACAATTTAAGCTTTACTTAATTGTTTTCTTTACAATTTGGGGTTGGTCTTGTATATTTAAATGCAAGTGATCTTTTAAGTGAATCATTTATATGATGTTATTCTGATTGTATCTGGGAAGTGATAGGCCATTAATTGAGGAGATATAGAACTATTCAGTCTCCTTGGATTATGGTTATTAAGTTCAACTTTAGCAATTGGTGCTCTGAACCCCAGTCTTTGAGATTTTCTTTCTATTGGGTATTTTGCTGAACTTTAGAATAGTTAATTGGTTGTATAAATAGTAAGGGTGTAGAGATGTAGTTTTGCTGGTGAATCTTGGCAAATTAAAAGCCAAGAATTTATCAAGTCATTTTTGGGCAAAAGTGAGTTTCTTGATTGAGGGTAAAACATGTATTGAAGATACATCAGATGTTGAAGATGTTTATGAATTTCATGGAAGGGCTTTCAGATTTTGTTACCTGTTTCAGTAGCCAGGCAGTTTGGTTTTGTATTAATGCTCTTTAAATTATTAAACTTTGGTTATTCAAGTGTACGAACCTTCGTGTGGAAAAGCATTTACGAATTAAGATGCTGGAATTAGTGTCCCTTGCGAGTATCACGATGCGAAAAATGAGGGTTTACATTTTGATCTTCCATTAGATTACAGATAATTGTTTCTTATTCCTAAAAAATTTAATCTGAAACTCATCCCTGATGGTTATTCAATAAGTTTTATCTTTTGGATTTTGTATCATCATTCTTTCCTCTCCCAAATTATGTTTAACTTCTACCTCAGGATTATATGCCGACTGTTTTTAACAATTTCAATGCAATTGTGGTTGTGGATGGGAGTACCGTCAACCTAGGGTTATGGGATAATGCTGGTAACTCTACAAAGACCTATTTTTAGTCAATATTCCTGTGTGTTCTAAAACTTTCGTGTTTTGAGTTATTTTTATTGATATACTAATAGGTCAAGAGGATTACAACAGATTGAGACCCTTGAGCTACGGTGGAGCGGATGTTTTTCTTCTTGCATTTTCTCTCATTAGCAAGGCTAGCTATGAAAATATTGCTAAGAAGGTCTAAATCAGTCCCATTATCTGGGATGATATATATATATATAATCAGCCCATCAGTGGTTTGCTGACTCCTTGTTTCTCCTTTTATTTTCATTTCAGTGGATTCCTGAACTTAGGCATTATGCACCTGGCGTTCCAATAATTCTTGTTGGAACAAAGCTTGGTAAGATCTCTCAGACTAGGTTTTTCATATTGTTGTGCTGCACTTCCATAGTTCCATTTACTTTTTCGAGATTATCTGTGAGGGGATGACAACTGCACATAGTAAGAACAAGCCATGCTTTAGTGAATGGTAATGGCTAGACAAGTCTTGTTTCATAAACCAATTTGGAACTGTAGGTTATTTATGAGGTATTAGATCAATCAACTAGCATGAAGGAATTTGTTTGCCTAATTTACTGCTTAGAAAATACACGTAAGTATACGGGATCGACCAGTAATATAATAGTAAGACTTAAGATTGTTAATTATTACTAAATATTAATTTTATATCAAATAATTTTTATTTAAAAATTTTCAATAAATTATAAAATAAAACTAATTAAAATTAACAACTAATTAATTTAAATGACAAGGAATTAAATCAGATTTTAAAAGACTTAAGATAACAATTTTCCTAATACTTCATTTAAATATCTTCAATTTCTTTTTAATTAATTAATTATATAAAATTGTTAACCGAGAATTCTTTATAGTATTTATACGTCTTTTTCGATAATCATATAAACAAATCCTTTTAAATCCGACCCTAAGGAATTAACAATGAATATCCTAATTAATTAAATCACTATATTCCTATGTGAAATATGTTAATTAGGATTTTAAGCTCATATTGTTTTTATGGTTGCAAAACATATATTCTTATCCTATATACTAATCATATAAACTCTTTTAGATTTTATGAGCAGATGCTATCATATTCAGATTTAAATCTATACTCAATCTCCCAATTTTGTATAGATTATTTCAATAATTATCCACAATTAATTAATACATTAACGCACAAAATATTTAATTAGGTCTAAACATTATAATCCATTCGTTAATTTCATATATATTACCACATTAATTAATGCAAATAATTAAATACTTGCATGCATAAAATATGATAAACAATTCATATATAATAATTAATAATTAAAAAGAGAATAAATTAATATAAACTACACATTGATTCCATTGCAATCTTAATTAAAAATTAGTGAATAACTGAAAAAGAAATCAAATTAATAAAATAATCCATTAAGTACAAATTATAGAAATAAAAAAAAGAGTTTAAAGATAAAAATCTATAATCATGCGCGATCTCTTAAGCTCCATCTTCAATTTGTGTAATTATCCGCATTGAATTCCTTTTCAGATCTGATAAAAATTCTTCTCTTTAATTTATTTTATTCTACTCTTAATCTACTCTATTTTAATCTATGTTAATATGTTGAAAATAAAAGTCTTACAGTGTATTTACAGGACTACAATAAAAATACTAAACAAAATTGGAATTAAAAATCAAGTTGGAATAAAAAAGAATGAAATAATCCGTTTTGTGCCTTTTCTGCATAGCCAAACAAGTCACAGCACGCGCTTTGACCAAGTCAACGCGCATTCAAAACCATCTAACGCATGACGCTTTCTTCCTTACGTGCTATATATGACGTCATTTAACAGTCGATCTGCTAATTTACCTTCCTCCGCGCATGCCGCAAGCTGCATCTGATACTAAGGCACCAAACGACACCGTCTCGCCTGCTGATACTGATCCAACTTCAAGCGCGCCATATGCGATTCTTATTTAGCTTATTTACCATAATGCCCCTTGCAGCTTCTTTCAGTTTAATTACAGGATTGTCATTAAACTTTAATTCCTACAAAATTAACATTAAAATTAAATAAAAATAATTAAAACGCATAATAATAAATAAAATACCTAAAATACTTAAAAATTAACAAATAATTAAGCTTAAAAATATCAAATAATTATGAATAAAATTCAATTATCAGCGTTCACATCCATCATTGAGCACAAACTGAATCGGATGAGAACATTTGATGTTGTTGTTCCCACAGGAATTCATGGTTCAAAATATTGGTCGTTACGCTGAAATATCAGTTTCGGTGTATTGATTAGATATTGGTTAGTGCCGAACTGCAACCTTAATGCGAGTTGCAAAATTAGGTATTATTCATGTCAAGGTAAGTTTTGGTGAAATTTCGGTGCAATGGTTTGGACCAAATAAAGAAGAAATTACGGCGTAAAGAGGAGAAACCCTACAATTTTTTTCCCCCGAATATGCTGAAAGTTATGAAAGGGAGATGACAAAAGAGAACGAACCTTTCTTTATAAATTAGTTTTAAATTGTACCTAGGTAGTACCTTGTTAAGTATATCTTAAAAATGAAAATTGTACTTTAAATATATTTGGTTAAATTAAATTGTACTTAAAATGTACTTATATAGCACCTATTTAAAGTATAACTTAAAATAATATAAGAAAATGTACTTCATATATAATTAGATTAGCTAAATTGTACTTAAATTATAATTAAATTATGTTTGTATAGTACTTAGTTAAATACAATATGAAAAAACTGCACTTAAAATATACTTAGTTAATTAAATTATACAAAACATGTATGCTCTATAGAATGTGTGCTCACAACCATTTGAGCTAAGACAACATCATAATCAACTTTATTTAAACTTTAAATTTATTAAACATATGTGTAAGATGTTTGTTTTATCATTTTGATTGTTATGTGTGCTAGATAGTGTTTTTTGAAAACTTAATTGATTAATCTTGTTGTTCATGTTATTCATAATTTTTTAATTCTTGCTAAAGTTCCTAGCTAGCTAATGGTGCGTATCACCTGAAACCGATACTCAAATTGATACCGAGTCAAAAAATGACATTATGAAACATAGGTCACTACCGCGACTTTGAACCATGCGAGAGATCTGTGGTCCGCAAACCTTTTCCTCTTAACTAAAAACCTTGGTCTCGCTTATTCCTCATAACTTAAAACCTTCATCAATTAACCAACATTTTCCTTTATGAAAACTGTCTGGTATTTTAGCTAATTGCTTGTGATAAGGACTTAAGGAGTATACTTTGTAAGCCATTATTTCACGAAGCTGCCATGATGTTTTATGATATGTTTCGCCATCAGATTTGAGGGATGATAAGCAGTACTTCAAAGACCATCCTGGTGCAGTGCCCGTTACTCCAGCTCAGGTAAAGATTTCCATAGACCATATCTTATACTTGTTTTCTAATTTATATCAGATCGTAACACATGGTTTCATCATCTTCCTATATCAATGTCAGTTAAAAATTTGGTAAACCTCAAACTAGTGGCAATGATACCAATCATTGGCCTAAATCTCTTAAAGCCACTATATTTTGAAGGAAAATAATTTAATATTTAATATATATTTTCAACTTTTTTGAAGGGAGAGGAACTGAGGAAACTGATTGGAGCTCCTGCCTACATTGAATGTAGTTCCAAGACACAGCAGGTATGTCCTTTATTAACTTCATTCATCTTCCATGAAGGGCTGTTTTATGTATTGATGGCACACTCTTTCGACTCCTACTGCAGAATGTGAAGGCAGTCTTTGATGCGGCTATCAAGGTAGTACTCCAACCACCCAAGCAAAAGAAAAAAGAAGAAAAAGGGCCAAAAGGCTTGTTCCATATTGTGATCAAGGAAATATTAGGCCTGTGAAAGTGAAAATGACGTACCAACCTTGCTCGTGCATCGTGTCCATTACTTCTCAAGTTGTTTCCTTTCAATGACCCAACTCAAGCCATGATGTATAATCTCCGCTGACTTGCTAGAGATTAAAGTTGATGCATCATCGGGTGATGCGTTTCTACTATATTTTACCAATTTGCTATCTGTGTAATTATTGACTAGCATTCCTAGATAACCTGTACGCTGCTATCTGTAGTTGTTTTTATATTATCACATGTATAACGGGATTATGATATTTGTGAAAATAGTATCTTCCATGTATTAAATTGTACTTGTTTCAAATTATATGATTGTTATTGATTTTTAAAAGTGCATTTGAGATATTTTTAAATTTAATTTGAGATGATTTATTAAAAATTTTGAAATAATTATTTTTTATATGATATTTTTTAGATAGTTTATAAAATTTATCATTGTGTTGATTATAAGACTTTTATGTTACTTTTGAGTTTAAAAATATTTTAAGTTAATTTTAAAAAGTTAATAATAATCTTGTTTTTTTGGAATGGAGGGAATATTTAGTATTTGATAACATGATTATAATTTTCCCATTAGCTACGAGGCCTTTCCTTTGTTTTCATTACATGTTACGCCAGTACTTCACAAACTGTTATCCGGTAAACTCCTTAATAATTAATATTTTTATATTTATAACCTCTAATAATAATTATCTTTAGAAACCAGTTTTGTTTTACCTTGTTAATATATCTAGGATTTGAAGAAACATTCTCCACCACCCCTCCCAAGAAAAGGGAAGAATAAAAGGTCACCAGTTCTCTACTCTTCTTCATTGAATGTCGGTATTTTCTCTCAGTAACTGCGAGTCATAGACCACCAATACCTGAGAAGCAAAAAGGAAGACTCAAATGGAGCAGAGAAAAAAGTAGAAAGAAATTCCATGCAGCAGAGAACTTGGGGTAACAAAACTGGGAAGCAAACTTGTCCAATCGTAAAAAATGATAACAATCTCAAAATTAAACCAAAAGAATTTCTGATTCCCATCTAGAAAAGATACAGAAAGAAACACACAAGGGAATAAATACACTCGCATTCACATAAGCTACTAATTTACTCTTGTTAAATACATGAATGTTACAGACAAGCATATAGGGTGCACAAAAAATGGGAGCTAAACCAAAGTTTTGGGGAAGAATAAGAACTACTTCTGTCCACCTTGAAAAATGCCAAATAGGCCAAACAGCCTGATTTCCATAGAGAAAAATACCACAACTTGACTGATGTGGATCACTCAATGAATTCTACTTATCTCCATGCACACCAGCAAACCTAGTTTAGTCCACCCTCAAATTTTCAACATATCATGCCAAAACCCTCTATGTCACAGTTTGACCGAATCGTATTTCTCACCCATCGCACCGCCTTTCTGTTTCTGAAACTGAATATACCGCAACGTGCTGGCAAAGAAAGCATCTGTCGCTGGATCTGGGGTGGTTGTGTCACTTTGCATCTCGGTTTTAATTAATTCTACAAGGTCTTGAATTGCAGCACTTGTTATCTGTGGATTTCCTTTCTCGAAAAAATAAAGGTACCTGTAGCATACATTACCCAAGCAAAAGTTAACCTAACCAGAAGAACCAATAACTGATAATTGCATACAGGTCTACTCCAGAGGACTGCCATATACTAACTTGTTCAGAATTTCAACAAACAGAGTAACTGGTCCACTGCTACCCCGTGTAGCATTAGCCATCTGCTGTGCAGCATTTGCGATCCTTAATGAACGCTTAAGACAAAGGAGTACCCTGTATAACAAAAAACACGGGTAGGATATTATCTTCTAGGCTCAAACAGTAGTGGGATAATAAGCTCAATGCCCAGGACGGAGGACAATTTCCCAGGAAATGAACTGTTTTTGACTTGACCAAGAAAAAATCTTGTGAAAAGCTAATAACAAAACTAAGAAAAAGGGTCAATAATCTGATGCATATATATTTAAATAAAAAAAGAAGAAAAAAGATTCAGGTTACGATATTGAATATAACGATGTTGAGTACAAGGTAGCACACACCTTTCTCCATCCTTAATTCCGTCCTGGTCATCAACCCAAAAGAGATGTGAGCATGCATAAACTGCTCTGCACTGATCAGGTTTTTTTAACAGTTTTGCTGAATACTGAAACACACAAAAGCATCATATATAATTTTTGTGAAAGTAACAGTCAGATAATAGGTAAGCTTTATCGATTCAAGAGCATTATTACCCCTGTGGCCTTGTGTGTTAAGGTATCCCTATTATCTACCCCAAAAACATTCATCCTCTGAAGGGTCCCAATAATTAGGTGTATTGCAGTCACCTGGGCTTTGGAATCCTAGTACCACACATGAAACATTAGAAGAAAACATAACCCAGTCATATCCACTTTCTGCAAATACATAAAACGACAAGAAACTGATATTTAAGCAATTACCGCAACTTCTTCCTCATATAATACAAATGCTTGAGTGAAAAGTTCATATGCAACTGGTTCAATATCACAATCATTGGCAACCTGACAAGTCAAAGTCACAAGCAGTTGAAGATAACGGGGTAAATTTTATTCCCGTATATACATGGTTGTAAGGCAAAACATTTAGATTACACATGGTTGGTAGAAAATAAAAGCAGCAGGAATTTGTGCATGTGTATTCTAATTAGAAAGCTGAATAAATTAGACAGCACAAAGACAATGAGAAAAGGGTAGATCACCAAATGAAAAGGGTCACAGCCTTGAGATTAACATGAACTTCTTCTTAAAGAAGAACCAATGTCAAATAATGCTAGTAAAAATTGCAAAGCTTTAGTAATTTCCTCGACTATTTTGCCTTACCTCAGCACATTGCAAGTACAACCTCAATGCCAGCTCGGGTGATGGAACAGATGAAAGAGCTTCAATAGTCTGACACAGATTATTGCCAGAATCAGAAATATGGGGAAACAATAGCACATTCAGATTTATGTAACATAGGAATGAGCCACATTCTTTGGTTGAAAACACTGTTCTATTTGGAAATATATATATATATATAAAAGGAAAATTAGACAATCCACATGTTATAATGACAATTGAGGAGATATACCATGCATATGCACAGATAAACAGCAGCCGCAACATACTACAGCTTTGACATGGTGTCCAGAAGAGTAACTAAACTCACTCACGAAGACAAACAATAGTAAACCTTTCTACAGTGTAGCAGCATTCTGTACAAAGAGTTGCTAATGCACTCACAAAGATAAACACTGCAGATGACTTAAAATGAGTGATCTCAAACCTTTATGCTAAAGATGTGGATTGTCATATAAATGAACAAATGACATTGGTTGTCTTTATATCGTAACATAGTAATCAAGCTTAACATATTTGATCACTAACTCGAATATATCATGAGAAATACAATAGACAAAATAAGCTTGAAAATGTTATCACCTATTAGAGCAACGTTTACCTCATTTAAGAGCTGAAAAATATTTTTTGGTGTAGCAGGAAACTCTTCACCAGCTACATCTCCATCCTGACCTTCCAATCGCCTGACCAACTACAAACCAAAACAATGGTTCAAACTGAGTTACTTTTGTCAACAAATTAATAAAATGGACAGGATCCTATGCATACAAGAACTAGTACTTCCACTGACCAAGTTAAACATTACATCCCCAGAATAAACAGAAAAGTAAACCAAAAGGAGTAAACAAGCATTTTTGTTGGTCCCTCTTTTTAATTCATTTTCCCACTCCATTCCATTAAAAAGGCCATTTCAAACAAATGCATAGAATTCTGACTGGTAGCAAAAGATCAACAAAAACTTCTTGAAAAAAACTCAAACTCAAAGATGATTAATCCAGCATATAAGTACATTCACAACTCCCTAATGAAAAGGGGAAAAAAACAAAAGAAGGTAAGAGCGAGTTCAGTCATTGATGAAGGCAGACCTCGCATACAAACTCCGATATATCATGCCTTGGCAGTTGGTGGGCAGATGCCCAAACAAGAAGCCTAATTTAGACGGTGAAGCTTCTAACAATTTTTATACCAGCCACAAGGTATTAAAATTTTATACCTCGACATCATCATTTACTAAATTTAAATAGTTTGATGTACAGCATGTACACCGAATATATAAACATTAGAAAATAATAACACCATGTAGCAGCTTCCCTTTTTGGAAAAGAAGAACAAACCGTCAAAGCAGAAAAAACAAGAGGAGGAACTGTATATGGTAGACGCTTTGGGCCTCCAGTCAAAATATGCTTCCTTACAGTACATATAATCTGAAATAGTAAAACCAAATTTAGTAAGATATGTTAATAAGAAAAGTTGCAACTTTTTTCAAGAGTTCAACAGAATAATGAAAGAACTGCAACGAGGCTCTAACTTAGGCATTAATCTTTGAAGTAGAATCAAAATCAGCATCAGGAAAGAAAGATTGCGCAGAGGTAAGCACTAATTTGGATCACTATGAGCACAATAGAACAGGCAATAATTAGCAAGAAAAAGACGAATAATTCTGAATCAGCTTTCTGGCTTATATTATTCAAGAAATTGCAAAATTAATCTGCATTAGGCAACACACTTTTTTAGATAAAACTTATTAGGTTATACATATTTTAGATATTTTGTACTTCCAATTTAATCCTCTTTTTATGGATCTTTTGAATATGGCATTTCCTTCAACTAATTTTAGATTAATTTGATATATAAAAAAATATAGTGCAAAAATTGATTTCCATAATTTTTCATTATGATGTCCTTCAAAATGTTATTTTCTTGGAGAGATTATGTCTGTTCACTTTTTGATTATATGCATCTGAATAAGTATACATTCTTCGTGTAAACGTAAAACATGTAAATGCATCTGCTATTTTCTAGATACGTATATTCCAAAAATAATATTATTATATGAAAGCAGCAGGTCAACAAGTCATGAAAAACTTAAAAAATCAATAAATGGTAATTGAAAAATTAAACATATATACAGCAGCATTGAAGGCGCCTCCATTCAGCCAAAAATCTCCAGAATATAATTACCTTTAGCATCTCCTCTGGATCTTCATTATACAACATGTGTATTAAGCGAGCAACAGAATTTTGTTCCTCCTTAAAATCTTCCTCATCAAGCTATTGAAACATATATTACACAAGACAAATAGAAGATTTGTTAAATGGAGGAAGATGAACTCATAAAAGATACAAATTCCAGATAAGCCGGCAAGTCAGAATAATCATAAGCACTTGGGAAAGGTTTAGAACTAAATGTGCTAGAGAAACTTTTCATGAAAACCTCATCCATAGGAGTTCCATCGAGATCCTTTATAAGCCCTTTTATCAATTCAAACAACACATCAACCTACAAAAAGACACAAACTAATATATCAGAAGGAAAAGACCATATATATATATATATATATATATATATATATATATATATAATATGGGAGCGATAGATGAAGGACTTGGACCTTGTCTGAAGTAGAAACACAGCTATTATTTTTCATTATGCTTTGAATAATAACCATTGCCATGACTTTATTTGTGCCACTGTCAAGGTGGTCCATAACACGGGGATAATTAGAAAGTGTCAAGGCTGTAACAATATCATTATATTTCTCCAATGGAGCACTCAAAAGTGTAACAACTTGTTTTGTTGCTTTACTATCTTCAAGCTTTGCTTTGCCAGAAAGTTTCTTGACACAAGCTCCCTGTAATTATTAATGGAGAATGAGTTACGAACAGTAATCAACAATCCATGTGGAAGTTCATGTTGTTTAAATTTAGACATATATATGAAAATATATCTTTACGAGGCATGTAAAACATATATGCAATATTGTAATGTCAAATTAGTTAACCTTACTGGAGTTCCAAGTAAAATTTAGCTCAAAGCCTCTAATTTCCAATCCCCAAATTCAGCCCCAAAATTTAGCTCAAGGCCTTAAACTAGACAATATGTCTACGTCGCAAAAAAATTGTCACATCATGAGAAGAAACATACCAGGACGTGATCCACATAATCAAGCCGATCAGGATGAACACGAAGGCTGAATGTAAGAAGAGACACATATATAGTGATGACTCCAACAATAGGCATGTCCACCTGTGCTTCTATCACCTGCAAGTAATTAAACTCAATAAAGTCCTAAAATTTCCAACCAAAAAAATAAAGAAGTAAACATACGTAGATAACTATAACTAAGAATATATATGTAATAGGAAAGTGGGGAAGAGGGAAACAAATATGGTAGTATAAAAAAGAATTTACAAATTTGGTAAGTTGATAAGGTGTTCAGTTGACTGCAACACTAATAACGACAAAGCACATGAAAAAAAAATTAATTTTGGAGTATTGAGAACTACATAATTGCACAAAGGAACCAGATTGTCACATCCTAACATGAAACCACAGGAAACCAGCCAACTTTTGTAGATTCAAAGCCGTTGGGTACCAAAATGGACCAAAAAGAGGAACAAAACAAGAAACATAAAAAATTCTGCAACATTTGAAATGATTTTTAAATTCAGATTCACATCCTGAACAATTATAAGGAAGATATCCTAAACACTTTGAGAATCATGACCTGTAAACTTGTACACTATCAAGTCTCAAAATTGCAATTTGATAATTATTTCAATAACAAGTTGAGGCACAAGCACATAAACTTGTTTGTCAACTTTGTTCTAAAGATGGGCAGAATTATTTCAATAAACTTTAATCTGCGATAAAGCAGGTTAACGAGATATTTATTTTAGATAAGAGTCAAAAATAATTTAAACTTACCTTCCCAATGGCCCCACTTAATTTAGTAAATGCTTCTACTTGCAGGAACTCAGGTAAGACCTGAAAATGTTACCAAATTGATCAGATGCGAAGCATGAGTTATGGAAGAAGTAATTAAACAACATACCTCTGGACTTGAGGCTGCATAGTTCGAAAGTCTCTCCATAAGTCGTGATAACACTGTCTTGATATCAACTGTTGGCTGTGGATTTATATGGTCCCACAAGAAGAAACAACAGTTAGAAGTTTGCCATCTTTGCTTATCCATAAATGAAACAAATGCAGAGCATAGGCAATATATATTGAACATTTCAAGTGTAGTCAAACTTTAGGGGATTATATATGCATAACCAGCAGGAATAGCAAGATGAGCAGCTAATTTACTGTTATCTGTTCGTCGTTGTACCTAGGACTTTCATATGCAAGAACACCACACAACACGATAGACAAACCATTTAGCATGACAATCTGCATCTCATGATTCTAATCTTTCAAGTGACACCACTGCAAGATACTAAAACTAAATGGACCACATTGCGGCCTAAACCACAAATCTTCTGATGAAATTTAATTAACTAACTTAAGTGAAGAACTCAAGTGCTTGACATTTTTACAGTTACATCCGATACAAAAAAAAATATTTTAGGAAAAAACAGCCTTCAAAAGTTCAAATTATGCAAAACAGTTGACTGTATTCCTAAACAGGAAGGAGGTAGGATTGGTAGCTCCAGTCCAGCTATGATACTAATATCATGCGTAAGGAAGGTGATTGCTAACACTAGTCCAGATCCAGAATGTAGTTATTTGGTCAGCAAAACTATAAAGAGATCCCTAATTACTTTCCAAAAAGGCAAAATTAAATGGAGTCAAAGGCATTGAATAATTAGATTCTGCACCTGAAGTTGAGGGCAAGCACCCAATAATGTCTCCAGAGTCTGCAAATGGTACTCATCTGGAAAGACCTGAATTATGCAGTCCATCAAATAATATTGTGCAAGCTCATCTTTACAGTTCACAACCTGTCAAAAACTTATTAGTTTCATAAAATTAAATGAAACTTAGAATGTGTGTTATAAGATAGTCTTCCACATCGCATATATTGAGAATCTTTAAGTAACCGTATAACTGAACCTGCTCCAAGACTCTAGGAAGAACAGTGTCTCGGTACATTTCAAGGTCAACACCCTCTATCTGACTGAGAACATGTAAATTTTTTCCAACCTGAAATTTCAGAGCAATGGTTAAATAACTTTTATATAGAAGTTGAGCTATAAATTATTTAATAAAGCAAAACCAAAATGCCTCTGGACATTGATATTACAAGATCACGAAGCTCGCTCCTTTCCTTTTCCAGTTTCTCTTTTATCCTGACAGGTCCCTGCAGACCAGAAAGTCCGAATGAAGGCCTCAACTCAGGAACACCATAATGAATGTATCACAAGAACTATAACACCTGCATGGCCAAAAATCATGCCCTCATGATTCATTTTCAGATTTGTGGCATGCAAGTACCTAAGCCATGCATGTCACCACATGATAGCAAATGAGTATATAACACAAACCTGATGGTGCATCCGAACCCAGAGTTTATTCATCTCAGCGAAGTTCTGTAGCACAAATTCTACAGCATCCATGACAGTGTCATCATCTCTGCAGGAAGACAATGGCATAGCCCCTTAGTTGTTAATCACACATAATTAATTCCACGAGGTCACAATATTTAATTCTGGTTGCACTTCAAGTATTGGACAAAATTCCAGATATAATACTCACTCCATCCCATTTTGGTTGCTATTCTTATATAGTGAGCGTGTTACTGATTTTAGGACATGGCAAAATACTTTAGATATTATATTCTAATATATTTTTCTATTTTAATATATTTAAATATAAAATTTTCAACTATATTATATATATATATATATATGTATATGTATATGTATATGTATATTAAAATATAATATTTAAATGTGTCTTTGGCATGTCTTAAAATGCATGTCATGCACATCAAAAAAGTATAAAGTGGGATGGAGGGAGTATACTCTCTCAATATAGCTTATACTGGACAAGGAACATGTCTTCCATGTGCGTGCGATACACACATAAGTATCTAATTAGCGGAGTGAATGCAGATGCGCAGCAAGAGTGATGAAAACGAAAAAGCAAATGACTGGTAGTGTTTCCTTTTCAAAAGATTGTATTCAAATGTAAGTGTGATATTAATTTATTGTTTATTTCAAATACCACATCTTAATATCGTCAGTGTTTATTTCGAAAAGAACACGGAGCCATACTAACAATGATTAGTTAT
This sequence comes from Hedera helix, assembly GCA_947179155.2. Classification (NCBI taxonomy): domain Eukaryota; kingdom Viridiplantae; phylum Streptophyta; class Magnoliopsida; order Apiales; family Araliaceae; genus Hedera; species Hedera helix. The sequence continues at coordinate 41,682,707 of OX359283.1, read as the reverse complement.
TCCATGAAAACAAAATTTTGATCATGAGCGGAAAATAATAAACTATATATTTGGAAGACAAGCAGCAGTTGCCTTACCCTTCATACTCAGAACCAATATCTGGCAATTTATCTCTACTAACTTGAGCAAGGTAACTCCTTAAAAAAAGTCCACGTATGGGATGTTGAACACCTCGACACATCTCAACAAGGTCTTTAAGAACATCTTTAGCAGGAACCTCCTTTGATTTGATGTAAACAGATCCTACCGTACATAGTAGATACCTGATAGACCAACATCATTAATATTATATGCCTTGACAGGATATGTTATGTCTTAGGAAAATGATAAGACATCCGTAAAAAGGGAGAACCTTAATTATAAATGGGAAGAAAACGAAAGGTTCATAGCATCATCAAATAAAAATAATATGATACTTTTTAATTTTTAACATAATGAGGCACTAATCTCGACACTTATGGTAGTCAAAGTTCACTTAGCACCAAGCAACTTGTCTATTGGCTAGAATACAACTTAAAGAAACAAGGTCAGGGTTAGTAATTATTGCAGGCCGGAAAATAAATTGCATCTTAATAGTGATTTAGCTCGATATATATGGTTATAATTACTATATGATGATTATGATCTATCACCAGCATAACAAAACTTCAGTTTAGCATGCATAGTGATGTCTGTAATCTAATTCTAATGCAGTTAAGCCTCTTGTGCCTTGTTATTTTGAATATGCTATCACCACCAGACATAATAACTACAAGTTTAAACTTTAGAGGCTTGTCAAATCTAGAATTAAGAGTTATGTAAGTAACTAAACATATTCATATAACTATATATATTTGTAAAAACACACACACACACAATACATCTATGAATAATGAATATACATAAAGACCTGTAAAATTACAAAAAGGGAACCCTATAAATCCTATGCCTTCAATTCTAATCCAAAATAAACCTCAATAATAGTCGCTAAGGGGAAAAATATTCAATACAATGGTGATAGTTATCACAGTCTTTTCTCTCTCTTGTCACATGATGTGGAGATAGAGACATGGTAATACCTCAGAAAGTTATCAATGACCAATGTAACAGATATTTACTGCTCCATAAGGTATATAATAGCTGAGTTAAATGATTTTTGCTGAAGTGATTCACTTACAATCTAGGCAAAATATTTCCAGCATGTTGAACAAGCTCATATAAGTCAACGACTGAACAACCATGCTTGTCTTCTTCCCTGAAGAAGATTTCCAGTTTTCTCAATTCATCAAACGCACGCATATCTGATTCATCAAAAGAAGTAAAAAAATACATAAAATCAATAACAGATTTAGTTGAAGTAGATTACAATTAATACAATCTGGATCGATGAATTTTACAGAGTTCGTAGTATTTGTGAGGTGAGAGTCTGGAAGTTCGAAGTTCCGACAACAATAGTGCCGAGTATTTAAGTGCTTCTCTAAGATTGTTGGAGTCCTGCGAACAACAATTGAATCAAATTCAGGGAGAAATTTAGGGTTTCGATTAAAATTTGATTGAATTACCAGCGCGCGATGCATATAGAAAGCGTTGTGTTGAATGCCAGCAATGCCTTCTGCAAGCCACTTCTCTTCGTCTTCGAATCCGCCCGCCATCTCAACTCTATACTCTCTCTCAAGTCTCGAGTCTCAAGTCTCAACTCTCAACTGTTCCTGCTTTGGAATATAATACTCCTATATACTACTAAAGTGACACCTCATCTGTCATGCTTCATAGATCGGGAGTTCAGGTCACTAAGTCGGTTATTTGCCCCAAACCCTATTTTCTTACTTGCTACCCAATTTATTTTCTTATTAAAAATACTTTATCAACTTTTTTTATTTATTATTTTTTTTAAATATTCTAATCTATTATAATAATTTATCTTAAATTTAAAAAATAATATTTAGATAAAAAAAATAAGTTACTATTTTCATCACACTGTTGTCGTCTTCTAAACTTATTTTCATAATTTACTATCAACACGATTCGAATTCTTGAAAATTAAATAACCATCAATTATTGAATTTTGTTGTACATTAGCATTTGTGTCTAAAATATTCTTATTAATTATAATGATATTTAGCTAATTCACAAAATAAGTGCTAATTAATTTATAAATATTACTATGATTCATGAAATTATTATTATTATTATTTTATTCACGTCAAAAACATCAGGCGAGTACAATGTTTTTGTTAAATTCACTTTCAAAACGTAAATACTATCCATTCGTTTTCTAGACTGATTTATCCAAATTAATATTTGAAAGTATGTTATAACTTGAAATTAAAATATCTTTATATCGTCTTTCTCCAGCTTCTTACTTCTACGCCATTTTCCAAACTAAAAATATAGTTATGTTTTTATCCATAATACTATGTTTTAGTCAGTCTAATTATAAACTAACTAGTAATATATACTTGGTAAAATTGAGTCAAAGGCATGGCAAATGAAGAAGACAGAAAAATGGTACAGTTACAAAATTTTGTTGAACTTTAGTACAAGAACCGCGCAAGTATTACATACACAGGTTTTATTGTTTTTTTATCAAAAACTAAATAGTAGAAATTAGATTTGACCGTATTTATAAAATATCCAATACGCTGTCTAAATAATTTTTTTTTGATAATCTTAGCACACCATAAATTCACTCAAAATGTCATGACAGAAAATAACAAAAACTTTAAGTCCTTATATTTACATTCAAATATCACATATTAATTGATGTGAAATTGAGGTTTTACAATTTATCTATGGAAAGAATGTTTATAGAGCTTTGAAGACCAAATGCGTAATAGACAAGCGACAGATGTTTACGTTGGCAAGATGCTGATAAATTGGCATGAGATTTTCTGTAATTAATTTTTTTTGTTTCTCTGTGTGGAGACTTATGGTGACGGTTTTTAAGTTCTATGACGACGGCCGCCATAACCTTACTTTTTTATAGAGTTATGATGACGGAACATAATGTCGTTATAGACCTTAAAAATCGTCGTAATAGGTCTCGAGACAAAGAAACAAAAAAAATCGTTAGAAGATTTGAAACTTGACAAATTGCAATAAATAAATGATAAATTAAAGCAAAAGCATCAAACCAGGTCAATTTCAGTTAAAAAAGAATTAGGAATTAATTAATTTGTAAATGAAGGCAAACATAAAATCAGATATACATCGGTAATGCCACTTCTTTCTAATTGATCCTCTTGTTTCCTCTTCTTAGTGTACGGCTACCCTCCTTCCTGTTCTGTCCAACTTTGTAAGCAGGCTCAATTCCATGCGGACAACTTTAGATTAAGAATAAATATTAACGCACAACGTTTAAATATTATATTTATTTTAATTATTAAAAATAAAATATAATATTTAAATTCGTACTATAATTTACTTTTTAATGATTAAAATAAATATAATATTTAATTTTATATTTGAATATTATATATATAGACTTGTACTTAATTAATTTGTTGTTTCTTTGCTCTCTCCACTTTCTTCATTTATGTATTATGAGCGCCAGAAGAACAACTTAGAATTATTGAAGGCTAGCTAGGGAATGAACAAATTAAGAAACAACTAGACGAAACTACTGAATTAAGATGAGAGATCTTTCGGTGATCTGCAATTCTGCATCATATTATGTCTTATTTTTATCGGTAGATCGATATTATGAAAAAGAAGGGTTCAAATATATATACATGCATCTTGTATGTATGAGACATACGCAAACTATCGCCAAAACAGGAGAGATATATGTACAACCACCCCACGATGCACAACAAGCATTTGGTTCTCTCTCTCTTCTAACTTTTCTCAACCCAATATTTCCTTCTTAGGTGTGTGTGTGTATATATATATATGCACAATAAGCATTTGGTTATCTCTCTCTTCTAACTTTTCTCAACCCAATATTTCCTTCTTAGGGGTGTGTATATATATATATGGGTGCTCATCTTATCATTTATGACAACCGGTTGTTTAGACCCTGTTTTGACAACTAATGCAGTGACATTTTTGTTGTGAATTGGTCCTGTCGTTTATTCTTTTTGTGACAGGCTAAAATTACGTTAATTGACCCTGCTGCTCATTCTTTTTGCGACAGACTAATTTTGGTTGTTTCTAACAACCGGTTGCCATTAATATATATATATATATATTAGAGAGTGATTGATAGTCAAAGTTGAACTGAAACAATTTTTTATTTAATACAATCTTATTCGTCTGTTATGAGATTGAATGACCCACATAAAAAATATTCATATCATCCCTCAGCTGCACAACACAAATGTTATGCGGTATGAGCTAAAACTTTAAAAAATATTGCAGCTCATAATTTTTATGCGATATCTAGTTCCGTATAACAGTTATGTGATATGTAAAAAAAAGGAAAAAAGAAAAAAAAGGCCAGTGGAGCTCATCAAGCAATGATATTATATTTGCCATTGAACATATATTTAGAAGATAGAAATGGGTGCTGTTCAAATCAGGAAAGCTTTGATCTTTTCAATTAGAAGTTAGAACATCTTACAGATCAGTTCGTAGGCATCCATTCCTTGTGGGTATGATGTTTTTCTTAATTTTCCTCTACAGATTATTTCCAGTTGTATTTTCCCTTTTGGTATCTACTTCCCCTGTTCTTAAAGTAACATATAATTGTGTTTTTATAAGCGATATTACTACTTACCCAAGTAGACTCTCCTTCAGATCCATGTACCAATTTAATTTCACATTATACATTGTAGAAGTTTGTTTCTCCAGAAAATCAAGAAAATAACCGAGAGGTTTGTCGCCACAATGCAACAAGGCAATTACACTTCCCTTTCATCATCATCATCATATTATCAATACCCTCAAAACCCTAACATTTTAATTTTACAAATTGCAATACATTTAAAGAGTGATAACTGATAGCCCATACAATTTATAATGATTAAAATCTAACATAATGATTTTATTACTTTTACTTTCTAAAGGTGTGTATAGATGTGATTTGTCATGTGTGCTATTATATTATGCTTGAATATTCGTATTTGATTATATGATTTAATTTGAATATTTATATTGAAATTAGTTTTATTATGCGTCCGGTTTGACGGGTCAATATTTATATTTAAATTAGTTTTATTATATGTACAGTTCAACACGGTTCACCCAACCATTGAACCGATGGCCCATTTACCTGGCTCCTCCGCCGTGTTGATGACCGGTCGAGCTTAAAAACACTGATTGCATCTAATATTGATCATCTGTCACAGGTGGAGATGGAAAAAAATCTTAAGGCATCATCAGGTACGTAATGCTGCAATTTAATGAGTCTAAGAATGTGAAGCACTCCTGTCCTCCAGCATTCGATCATTATTATTTATATAGTTTAATTTCATAGGCTCCAATTCAGACGGATCTGGTAGGCGAATGAGGGAAGTTGCATGCCTTACCTGTACAGTCCATTTGCAGGTTTGAAATCATTTTATAACCTCCTCGTCTTTTTTATAGTATAGAATTCTTCTTTTTCTCATCTCATTTACATGCAATATTTCCCTTGTGTTACTAGATGGTTATGTTTACAGGTTCAGGTTCCTAGCTCAGGTTCTGAGACTATTGAAGGGTGGGGTTTGCCAGCATCCATTTCTTGTAAGTGCACACTAACGTCACAATTGGGGTTGGCAGTGGCATTGCGTCTCTATTTTTGTTCTCAATCTTTGTTGTTTTGAATTATTGCAAAATAAGCTTTTTGTCGTTCATAATTTGGTTTGGCATGTTATTATTCCTTTGTGTTTCATTTTTTATGGTTTGGTGCATGACGTCCACCGGTTCTGCTTGTCTGTATATTCAAATCTTTTCCTCTATCAATCGGTCTGACCTTAACTGAGCTGCTGTATACAAGTGTGAAAATTAAAATACACATAAATTTATGTAGCTTGTGCTGTTGGGCATGTCTTAATTTTAGTAGTAGCAGTGGTTGTATTGCAGGCTTTAGTGTAAGATGCTGTTAGTACTTGGCTTCAAAAGTTTTTGTGGTTTTGCTCTTTCCGCATGTGGATCTATCAACTCGCTAAATTGGCCATCTTCCCTGCTTTTGTATAGTGCAATGTTCTCTTTACAATGAGCGCCTCCCCCCCCCCCCCCCCCCCCCCCCCCCCCCCCCCCCCCGCGCGCGTCTATCTATCTTTCTGCTATTAATCTATTTTAACTAATTTTTAATAATATATGTAATATGTGTTGTCAATTTCTCAATTATTAATTATTAAAATTGGTTTAAAGTCTACAAGATAGCATTACGTTTGCACTGCAAGCTGACTTTGAACAGACAGACGGTATATATATTTAATGTGGCGTTGGGGAAGTATTCAAAAATTAAAGTTGGGCTTTTAGTAAAATCTCAAGTTCAAATCTATAAACAGATTATATGATGGTTACATACAGCTAAATTTTTGTCATGGGGTGGGTTGATTTCTGATTGGACTTGTTAGAATGTTTTAGCATAATGATTGTTGATAGTGCAAATTCATGTAGCTAACCAAAAATTAATTAAGAATAACAAAGAAGTACACAGCTGCATAATCAAGATCACCGGGGAAACTATTGATGCCTGTAGTATGTAATTTATAAGGAAGGGACTTATCTGATATATCCATCCTCCTACAGAGTCTGTAGGTGAAAGCTATCCCAGAAAAGGAATTACAGTCATGTTTGGCTCAATTGGTTACATATGTAGCAAGGCCGCCTCTATTTTTTTACCCGTGCCACAACAGCCTCTGTTCACATCTTCTGAAAATTCATCCAAAAAATCGCCATAACCAAACAAGTACTTTAAGCTGAGATGACAAAATTAAAATCATTAAATGTTTTTTATCGTTAAAAATTCATATAATATTTTAATTATTAACAAAGTGTTTAATTATATTATTTTTTGAAGTAATAATAATACAATTTAATATTATAAATAAAATAATAAATGTTAATTATACTTGATGTATTGAATGGAATTAAAGAGACTATGAATGGATTCAAGTTTATGCATATGTATTCGTTTCAAAGGTTATTAATGTCTGCGTCTTTAGTTGTTGGATCCAACACCCAACTTTATTCATAACTATTCCTTGTCATGTAAATGATGTCAAATGGACAAACCAAAAATATATATTTAGACTAAGATATATTTTAGTATTTTATTCATGTGATGATTAAAATATAAATAATCAATAAAAGTGTAAAGTGTCATTGTATGTAACAAATGCAAAAGTATAACAAATACATATTTACTCTTGAAGATGCATTATTGTTCTTATCTTGAAAACGGTTTTTCTTTTTATTGAATTTTTTTATCGATATTTAAGGGGCACATGTATAATTTAATTTTTTTTGATTTTTTTAAGTCAACATTAGGTATTCTTAAACTAAAAAATTGACATGAATTTTTGTAATTTTAATCAAGACAACAATAAATATTATAAACTATCTAAAAAATATTATTAATTATAAAAATTTTAATTTTTAATAAGTTATCTCAATTTTAAATTTAAAAATATCACAAAAAGATCATTTGATGTAGTTGAAATAACTAAATTTTGAATTGTTTGATTAAACAAGAAAAATTTGATAAAATTCATTGTCTGAATATTTAAGAGCTAAGACCATTTCAATACCCTTTTTCGCAATGCATAAACTAAACCAACAACAACAACAAGGACTTTCATACCGCTGGAGTTGGGCGTGTTATGAATTGGGTTGAGATGACTTGAGCCAAACATGTTTCAGTGACTAAAGTTTTTAGTAGTCTCATTTGGGATACTCCATTATTTTGTGTCGCGCATAAGGGGATATAAATCAACTAAATAAATATATTATAATAATTTATTATTATTATATTACAACTCTATTATATTATTTAAATGATTACATTACATTAAATTTTTATTGACCCTAGGGCCAAACTCCAAGTTAAGTTAGAAGTGTCGATAATGCATGCTTGGTTACCATGTTGTTTGCTTTCCGATCAACACTTCAATGATCAAAACCATTCCTTTTTCCACCGTACGGACTAATTAATAAATCAGATTTTATTTCCTATATATTCTCTCTTTTCCGTCTTATTTCTTAAAATAGTAATATCGATAAGTCTTGTTCATTTATACATATAGCTGTAAATAATTAAATAAATGTATCTATCAATGATACAACTAATTAAGATATATGCTTTCAAAGAGTTCTTCAACCTTTTATTATTTTTAAAAATGATTAATTTGACTTTAAAAAGTTAAAACTGAAAACTTAATTTGGGATGGAGGGAGTAATATATAGGTCATTGCTTATATATTTTAAATAAATTGACTATACATTATCCCGTCACTATTACATTTATTACAAATTTAAGGTAGTGAGAGATAAATTTAAGAGTCTTTCTACACTTATTCACTTTTGTTACTTGTTTTTGTTATCCGCATATAAGACGAATGAATGTGGTCTCACTTTATTTCATTTTTAACCCAAATAAGTGGGCCACACTCATTTGTCTTATACGCGGATAAGAAAAATAGGTAAGTCTAGAATTTTTCTAAATTTAAATAAATAAATTTTACATAAAAGATTGGTGTTATAAAAATATATATTAATTTTGGATACACATACATGTATGTATAATGTATAACTGTTTTTTTTTTAAAGTCTCATTTTTTGGAAAATATAATATATTTTCATAATTAAGTACATTATTACTATTATAATTTTAAGAATCAATTGAACCCCACTAAAAAAGAAAAAAATAAACTTACAAACAAGTCTCATATAAAGAATAAATAAATTTCACATAAATAAATATCGTAGAACGTGGTTGGCATGCATAGGATGTAGTATAGTAGTAGCTTAATTACTCGTAACTAATAAAGGTTGAGATATAAAGAAATGCAGTTGAACGAGTATCTACCTTGATCAAGAGTAGAAATTAACATGCATAATATTATGAATTGTGGCAGGCATCCAATTTGGCATAAAAAGTGTATTGTTGGCATGTCTCCACTGGTTAATTCTTTAATTCCCGCCGCTCAAATCATATATATATATATATATATATATATATATATATATATATATATATATATATATATATATATCATGGAACGCCTAAGGTCACATTGTTTAATTGCATCAATAAGTACCTATAATTATATACGTACCTGCTCTCCGCATCAGTATATAAATGTTTCAGCTGGATTGATAAATTACTATTATGTTCTTGCATTACATATATTAGCTACACGTTGCGTACATAAGTATCTATATTATTAAGGGAGGTAGTTATTTTGAATTCTTAGTTTAATTCCACCTTATTATTCATCACCCATAAAATTTTCATCCATTAAATTTTATTTTTATCTTTTTTCTTATTTACAAACACAATTGTATGTACGTACCCACGTAATTAAGTTATATATAATATAGTAGATGAATTACTCTTCAATTAAATTTAGCGTCTTCTCAACTCCATAAGTTATATTACTCCATTAGTCATGGTTATGGGTCTAAGGCTTTGATTGATTTAAATCTTTTATTCCCTCTATCTTAGTATTGATATATATAGTATAAAAATGCACAAGTCTTCAACTTTGACATCCTAGCTAATTTCATATTAATTTTGTCACTTTACTAATTAAATTTACAACTTACTGTATTATTTTATATATAAAAAAATATTCTCAATATTTGTTAAATTTGATCATTTTGCGAAACGAATGGAGTAGTTCTATTATTGGAGGCTTGGGGAGTTGCGTCCTGTACATGCCATAATTAAAGTTGCAACTAAAATGTGACGGATGCAGGGAGTGATACGGATAGCCACAAAAATAAAAAATAAGTAATACTTAATTATTTTAACTTTTTAATTAATGATAAACAATAATAGTACTGTGGTTTGACTTATATATAATTAACATCTAGCCAGCCCCATCTCTATTAATTAACCAATCAAACATATAAATTCCAGTCCTATATAAATCCTTTAGAAAATCATACTTTGAAGGCAAATAGAATTGTTTTGTGTATTTCTCTTCTCCTTGCTTAACTTGATTAAGCAAGTTCACGAGCTAGCTGTTCAAGTATGTGCTACAGGTTCTTCCTCTATCTTTTCCTTCTTGTAATAATTGGGTACTGCACCGAAGCAGTGGTGCAGCTACCGCCAAATGTGACAGTTCCGGCGATTATAGTGTTCGGAGACTCCATCGTCGAGCAGGGAACCAACAACAACATCAAGACCGTGGCTAAGTGCAATTTTCCTCCTTATGGACAGGATTTTAATGGCGGAGTAGCCACGGGGAGGTTTAGCAATGGAAAAACACCCTCGGATATGCTAGGTATATATATATATACATACACACACATGTCGGATATGCTAGGAAAATCTCTTGCCATTCATAACTGTTTGGTCAAAGGTTACTATGTCTTTGCCTGGCTTAGGGAAAAAAAATAACTTATATATATTTACTTAAGTTATGATTATTTGAAGGGATTATAATTCGAGAATTATAATATTAAAATATGAATTATAATTTTAATGTTATATTTGCTTATAATAATTATATTTAAGATAAAAAATTTAATTCAAAATATCTTGTTTATTTTTAAATTTAAATTTATAATTATTAGTCTATGATCGAATTATAAAATGAGTTAATAGTCTTAGAATTACAATGGCTAATTTAACATGATATTAAATAGTCTCTTATATTAAGTTATTTTATAATCTCTCGACTAATAATCTTAAGTTTAAAATTTAAAATAAATAAAATATTTAAAATTAATAATTTTATTTTAAATATAATCTTTATAAATAAATATAATTATTAAAATTATAATTTATATCTTAAAATTATAATTTCAAAATTGTAATATTTACAAATGAACGTGGCCTTATTGTTGTCACAATATCACTCGTTGAGTTAATAACCTAAGATCAGTTGCACTAGTTCGCTTTACGGTTGCAGTTAATGCTACATCATTATTGAATATCATTATTGAATATCTCTCTCTCTCTCTTCCAAAATTAAAAATATTTTTAAATTTGACAAAATTTATTTTATTTTTAATAAAAAATTATAATATAATAAATGATTTAAAAATTACTATTAATACTATGCTTTTTTTTATTTAAAAATAAATAAATATATTATGTCAAATTTAAATTTAATATATTAAATTAACCTTAGTAAATCTGTATCGACCTTATATTTGAAAATGAGTGAAGAATTTAATTTTACGTTGAGAAATATTATTCATACGTACGTACTTCCATTGGCTCGCACATGGATAGTGGTCCTACTACTTGGTTAATGTCTCACGTAAAACGGTAATAATTTCCAAATCAAGATTTTTCTCAAGCAGTCGTAGGCAACGAGACGCGCGAGATGCGTGAGAAAAGTTGAATTGATCACAAATCATGAATATTGATATGATAAGTGGATGAATATGAGGGAGTGGTTAATTTTTTGGTAGTTATTATTTATTAACTTGTCATATAATTATTATTTTATTAGTGGGAAGAATAAGAAAAATTCTTTTATTATGAAATATGAAAAAATTATACTAAAAAAGTAATCTCTCAAGAAAGCTCCCACTTTATATAATACATATGGTAAAATATATAACTCAAATAAATTAATTAATTTCTTGACCTTTTGGCAATCGACAAGCATATTGGTATGTATGTATGCTAAAAGAGTTTTTTATACACGATATATATATATATATATATATATATATATATATATATATATATATATATATATATATATATATCGTGTATAAGTTGCCAGTGTTTCCTCAATTGGATATGAATAGTTGTAGATGATAATTTGTGTTAAGAATAACAAGTTTGGTTCCTGTGTTCATACATAAAATTAACTTGTGTTATCCTTTAGGAAGTAGCAAATTAATTAATTATATATCGTCTAAATAAATTTCAGTCTTAACAAACCGTAACTTTCCTTCCTTCTCTATTTCTTTTCAGCTTCAGAATTCGGAATAAAAGAGCTTGTGCCAGCATACTTAGATCCTAATTTACAAAGGTCAGATCTCTTAACAGGCGTAAGCTTTGCTTCAGGAGGCTCAGGATATGATCCCCAAACACCCAAGATAGTGGTATATATATATATATATATATTGTCATCTCCATCATTTTGAATAATATATCACACATTAAAATTAATTTTCAAATATTTATAACAAGATTTTTTCAATCAACGTATGCAGTCAGTTTTTTCGTTACCAGATCAGCTGGAAATGTTCAAAGAATACATTGTAAAGGTGAAAGCTTTAGTTGGGGAGGAAAGAACAAACTACATCTTAGCTAATAGTATTTATCTACTGGTAGCTGGTAGCAATGATATTACCACTACCTATTTTACTCTCGGTTTTAGAAAATTACAATATGATGTTGCTTCTTATGCCGATCTTATGGTTGATTCAGCTTCCGCTTTCATACAGGTAATTAACTCACTTTTTTCCGTTAATATTCACGTTTGAGTTGTTAATTTACGGGAATTTATTATTACGTTACTCGTAATAAAATAAAATAAATATTTCAAGTTGTGCCTAATTATACATTTATAATTATATATATTTTTTCTATGTATGCACGTAGTACGAGATACTATTAATATTCTATTACTAGACCACTGGTTCTCTCATATATATATATATCAATTTTGAACATTAATTGTAAATTGTATTTTTTAGGAAATATATGAACTTGGAGCACGAAGGATGCTTATATTTGGTGCACCCCCACTTGGATGTTTACCATCACAGAGAACTTTAGCTGGGGGACCAGATAGAGTTTGTGCAGATAAATACAACCAAGCAGCACAGTTATTCAACAACAAACTTTCATCTAAGCTTGATTCTTTTGGGAATAGCCTTCCCCAATCTAAACTAGTCTACCTAGATATTTATAACCCTGTTCTTGATATCATACAAAACCCCCAAAACTATGGTAAGTATCGGTACTCTTAATTCTTAAATCTCTATCTTGTTATACATGCATATATTTTGAAAATATAATTTAAGGCATACTTTAGTTAAACTTAATTAAGTCTGTTTAATAAAACGATATATATAGTTTTATATAAAAAAAATTAATTAATTATTTTTATAAAACCTTAAAATGAAAATTTTAACTATAAAGGGTTTTCTATATATACCGTTTTATTAAGTAGTCTAATTATGTTCTCAATCTATCACTGCTATTTATAAGAGTTTTGTGCATTGAATACACCATTTTTCTATACTTGTTATATATCTAACATATTTTAATTTTTTTCGCTTACTTCAGGAATAGATGTTGTGGATAGAGGTTGTTGTGGTACTGGAAAAATAGAAGTAACTGTGTTATGTAATAAATTTAGTTCAACATGTTCAGATAAATCTAAATTTCTCTTTTGGGATAGTTTTCATCCTACGGAAACTGGATATAAGATCCTCGTGGATGAAATTCTCGGTAAGAACATCAAAAGATTCTTCTGATGCATGCGACCACAACATATATAATTTTCCAGCTCGATCTTCATCCAATCAGTACCTACTCTTGGATGGTTAATTATTTCCATATTAGTATTTGCCACGATTATGGTTCAATTCTTATATGTAAGTTTCACATCCATGTTTATTTGTTGTACGTACGGGCTCATATCAGCAATAATAAATTATAAATTGACGTTCAGAAAATTCCTCTGTTCAGCTCTGGCCACCAGTATTAGTCAGTCTAGTCATTCGACCGTTTTAGTAATTGGGAAGTAAAATAAATAAATATTGAAGGTTTGGAGTAACGTTAAATTAATCAATTAATGAAATTATAAGTTTTAAAATTGAGACTCTTCCTAATTTTTGTTTTTATTGCAGTAGTTATATACAGATGAATTATTCTCAAACTGAACTTAGTGCACTTAATTAATCCTCATCTGTCATAAAAAAAAGATTTTCCTAAAAATCTGTCATATATATATATATATATATATATATATATATATATATATATATATATAATGAAATTTTAAGTTGAGTTAAGCAATATAAAAGTGTCATTGCTCTAAATAAACTCTACAAAAGCTGAGAAAAAAAAAAAAAGTATGAAAGATACTGTTCGGACAGCAATTTCAAACTTGGCCTAGACCTATAATGTGAAAATTGAAATACTTTTAGTTAACATATATAATTATTTTCACTTGTTTAGACCACATAACGTACGCAAGTGTGCAAGTAGAATATAAATGAAAACACTCCTTAATATATATATATATATATATATTTGCTGCACTGCGAGGTTGATTAAAATGAAACATAGTTGCTCTAGAGTGAAATGCAATCGTACATGTGGTGTAACTTAAAAAAAAGAAACGGATGTTACAGCCACATGTCCTGGTTAAAGATTTGTTTATTTGATTGCCCTTTTTATTGCAAAAGCAAGAATTCACAACACAACTATCACAGTTAATTCTTTACAATTTCAGCTATACGTTTCATGATCTCTGATTATTGTTTTCCACCTTAATTATCTTTTTACGTTAAGGGAAAGAACAGTACTTAAGTCTATATATGGCAGCTGATATATCCTAAAGATAGAATGCAGGATCAGGTCCCCATTACGTCTCATGGGATCTGGTTGTTCTGAATAGACAAATTAATTTAAAAATAAACAAATTCTGGGCACGAATTTGTGAGTATCCAAACAACATCTCAAATGCCTTCCATGTAAACAATGTTTATAACTTTTAGCCCACCAACCAGCCAGTACTGCATACATGCATGCACGGTTTTTTTTTAATCAGCTAAAAGTTAACCCACTAGGTCAACTTTCTTTTTTTGTTGCTAAAATCACTTGGTCAACTTTGAACACTCTCAGTTATCATAGGGGTAATAATAATAATAATATCACTCTCAATTGGATTTATATATTAAGGTGGAATTAAATTAGAGTTTTGACCAATATCTTTCCGTTGACAAGTGACGGATGCATGGACTGATATATACCTAATAGTCATAATTATTTTATTTACATATGGAAATAAATATAATTAATAAATAACTTTTACGTTTTATAATCAACTGCACCATATATCCGCTCAAAGATTCTAATTAAATTCCACGACTATATAAATCCTTTAGAGAACCATTGCTTTGAGGCAAACTTTATTTTCTTCTGATTCCTAAATTAATTAAGCAAATTTATGAAGAAATATTGGTGGTCCAGTACTTATACTTTTGTGAGCCATTCAAGTATGTTGTTCTATCTCTACGCATTACTTGTATGGTGCACCAGGGGTGGTGAAGCAGTTGTGAAACTGCCGCCAAATGTGACGATTCAGGCAGTAATGGTGTTCGGAGACTCCATCGGGGATCAGGGGTGCAACAACAACCTCATCACCCTCGTTAAGTGCAATTTTTCTCCTTACGGAAAGGATTTTATGGGGGCATTAGCCACCGGAAGGTTTAGCAATGGAAAGACGCCGCCGGACATGATTGGTATATATTTATCTCCCTCATATATATAATTAATGTTATATCACATATATATTATAATTTCTTAGATATAACAAATGTAATATTTGTGTAAGCCATCTAATGTAAAAAAAATAAGTATACAAAGACATAATTATGTGGTATAAAATAAATTTCGAAATGCCAAAAATGCAATCAAGAATCAGACCGCACTATATTATTTTGGGACAATAAGACATGCTACCTTTTTTGCCAGTGAGTGAGTGAGGTGCATGCATGCCACCTTTTTGCCATCCTTGAATTTTGTTTTTTTAATTTTTTTTCACTTGATTAAGAGGGTATTCTTATCTGACGAGGGATGCATAATCCTTAAAAATCATATATATGGTAAGAATTTCATGAATACCTAAATGGATAGAAATTTCTTAGAAAAAGTGAAGAAGAAAATGTTGGAAGTTTGGAACATTGAGTAATTAACTAAACACCCGTGCTGCCTACAGGATGCAATATGTTTTTCTAGAATCTCCAAAAAGGCAATATCTTATTTCCTTTGTTTCACAGATGCCCCATCTTTCATTTTCGGGAGAGAACAAAAATCTTTCTTGTTTATTTTTTGCATCTATTGATTTAATCATTTATAAAAAAAAATTCAGCCGCAGAATTAGGAATCAAAGAGCTTGTGCCAGCATATTTAGACACTAATCTACAAAGCAAAGATCTTCCAACAGGTGTAAGTTTTGCTTCTGGAGGTGCAGGATATGATCCCCAAACATCAAAGTTAGTGGTATTCTCATCTATCTTAATTAATTTTTGAATCATATATGCAACAAAATTTATTTTCAAAGTCGATCTTTCTTAATGTTTACTAATTAAGAATTTTTGCAATTAATCATGCAGTCAGTGTTATCTTTAACAGACCAATTGGAAATGTTCAAAGAATACATTAAGAAGCTGAAAGCGTTAGTTGGAGAAGAAAGAACGAACTACATTTTAACCAACAGCCTATATTTAATAATAGCAGGCAGTGACGATCTTGCCAACACTTACTTTACTATAGGTTCAAGAAGATTACAGTATGATGTTGCTTCTTATACTGATCTTATGGTTGATTTAGCTTCCGATTTCATCCAGGTATTATATATATATATATATATATATATATATATATATATATATATATATATATATATATATATATATATATATATATATATATATATTTGGTTATATATCACACATCCTATTTAACTTTACATTTCTAAACATTATTTTCTTCCCTAGACTCTCCAGTTTGCGCGAGTCATGTACACTTGGTCCGACTCTATAGTTAGTTTTTTAGTTGTTAAATTTGATGCTTTGGTACATATATTGAAATGTAAATTATTAATTTTGGGATTAAGGAATTATACAAACTTGGAGCACGAAAGATAGCTATATTTGGTGCCCCGCCAATCGGATGTTTGCCAGCACAGAGAACACTTTCTGGGGGAGTACTTAGAGTTTGTGCAGAGGATCATAATGCTGCAGCACAGATATACAACGGCAAACTTTCATCGAAGATTGATTCCCTTGGCAGTAGCCTTCCTCAATCTAATACTATAGTACTCTACATAGATATCTATAACCCCTTGCTTGATATCATACAAAACCCTCAAAACTATGGTATATAGTTATACAAGTATAGATCATAATTTATAACATATACTAGTAATTTATCTAACGTAGTTTTCTTAATTCATTTATTTCAGGAATATATGTTGTGGATAGAGGTTGTTGTGGCACTGGAGATATGGAGGTGGCCGTGTTATGCAACAGATTTAGTCCAACATGTCCAGATAATACTAAATTTCTTTTTTGGGATAGTTATCATCCTACAGAAACTGGATATAAGATCCTCGTCAATAAGATTCTCAATAAAAACATCAATAGAATTTTCTAATTAATACGATGGATCCGCAACATGATTGCCCTCACAATATTTTATCTTCATCTAACTAGTTTTCGAGGGAAGAGGTCCTTTCCACATGCAGTTGTATTTTCCACTGATCTCTTTTATTTTTCTTATATATATATTAGGTTCATATTCATATTTATCTAATATTGTAACAAATGATCGATCAGTTATTTTATTGTTGGATTATATACTGGACTTGAAGCGTTCTCCAGCTCTCTAGCTAAATGCATGTCATGTATCAAGAGTTAATTTTTGCAGTACTTGTTTACGAATGGTAATGGATACACCATATATATATATATCCACCCCTAATTTAAATGGTACATCAATGGGATTTATGCAACCAGCAAAAAGAAAAAATGAGGTACCCTATGAGTTTGGGTGGAAGGAGCAACTATTGAGCAATACATAATTTCCAAACAAACAGAAAACAAAAAAGAAACTTAAATACTCATGATTATTTATCATTTGACCGAAGAAAATTTTAAACTTCAAAATTGTTATTAATTTATTTGATTGTAATTACTAATATAATTGTAGTTATTTAAAATGTGATATAAATTACAAAATAAGAAGTTTACATCTTAAATATTCAAATATCCCTAAAAGAAAATATACTAATTATAGGTTTCATTACCTGAGAAGGAGTAAATATTTATTTAGAAAAACCGACAAGATATTAATTCCTTATTGCGTTGGTAGTTGGTACAGTAAAATCTAAAAATTTTGCAAGGATCAAATGATGTAAACTAGTATCTATCTTTCTCCCACTTACGAATAATTTTTTAAAATTTGCATAATTTTTTTAAAAGTTAATTATAATATTCTTAAATTTAAAATAAATATAAATGTACAATATGAATTTTTAAACTATCTAAAGATTATTTTGAATTATGAGATTTATTACTTATTAAAACTTAAATGAATTATACAAAATTTAAATTTAAATCCCTTAATTGAAAAAATTGAAAAGACAATCACCAAAGTGAAAAAAATTACAAGTTTAATCCCCTAATTGAAAAAATTAAGAAAACAATCCCCAAAGTGAAAAAAAATAAAAGTTTAATCTCCTAATTAAAAAAAATTAAAAAGATAATCTCCAAAGTATTTTTTTTAAAAAATTTAAAGTATTAATTTATATTTAAGCCTTTAATTAATATCTTATGATGTTGCAAAGCATATGGAGTTGTTAAATTAATGGAAACATATTTGATTTATATGGTGGCACTAGGAGTAAAGTTAATTTTTTTTATTTTATTATAACGGTAGAACATGATGATATATGCCACTCTTCAGATGCACATAATCTGCAATCTTCAATTAAGCAGGCACATAAAGACTTTTCTTTATTGCCGTGTTGTACCTTGTTTTTTTTATTGTCATCACATGTCGAGAGAAATAAGTATACTTAATGTGATGTTATACATATTAATGTCAAAAGGTACATCCATATTTACATCTCGTAGATGAGAAATTATTTAGTATTTTAAGAGTAAATAAACAGTTTGCATTTATAATATGAATATGTATATCCATCATTTTTTTTTTGAAAAATCATTATTGTTTCTCAATTACTTTTTATAAAAAAATAATCCTATTTTACTTTAGGAATACGAAGATCGGAGTATGATATCCCTTCCTATATATGCTCTCATATTACGATTGCCTCGGCTTCAAATTTCATAAAGGTACGTACGTATATATACTAATTTTAGTAATAATCTATTATTTTATTATTAATTTTTTGAGTTTGAAAATTATTAATTCCTATTTATAAAGAAAAAATAAAATTAATTACTAATTGTTTTGAATTAAGGAAATATACAAGCTCGGAGCGCGAAGGATGGCTGTATTTGGTGCTCCACCAATTGGATGCTTGCCAGCTCAGAGAACTTTGGCTGCCTGGAAGATTTCTTAGATCCTGCGTGGATAAATATATAACCAAGCAGCTAAATTATACAACACCAACCTTTCGTCTGAGCTTCATTCTCTCTCCAAAACTCTTCCTCAATCTAAGGTGGTCTACATTGATATCTATAATCCTCTGTTTGACATCATCCAAAACCCCCCAAAATTATGGTAAAATCCTATTTAAAATATTATATGTGTTATTAATTTATTTAAGGTATATATATATATATAGTTACTTAATTAAATATTTGTAATTTCTTATTTTGATGTATAATTAATTTATCACAGGATTTCATAACGTGGATAGATATGATGTTGTTGCGGTAATATAGGTAATGGAGCTATGTAACAAATTGAGCAATACATGCCCTAAAGATATTTCATTTTTGGGATACATAGTTATCATCCTACTGAACAAGGATATAGGGTCCTGGTCAAAATTTTTATGCGGAATTACATCCATGGGTTCTACGGAGGTTAAATAAAAATATTGTTATTTTTCTGCTAACAATTTGCCAATATTCATGGTTCATCCCACGTTAATTAATTAATAGTTATATATATATATCAGGCTATTTAATTAGTTCATCTGCTGGAATGGGGCATGATTAAATAGCCTGATCATATATACAAGGGAAAAAAAAGGGAAAATAAAAATGCATGTAATGGCTAATGAGCAAGTCAAAAGGAATCTGAGAATCTCGATGGCATATATACACTTGGTATATATTCGCCAAATCTCGAAACTCCTCTTTTCCTACCATCCGCCAAACCTAAGAAATTTTGGGGTACAAAAAACTAAATTATTACGTACATAGCATGGCAGCATTGTGATGTTTTATAACCAAAATTTGGGTGCATTTTTAATTGCTGTACAACCAAAAAATAAAGCATATGGCATGGCATGGCATGGCATGGCATGGCTGCATGCATGCATTTTAAGTTGTTGTACAACCAATCAAAAATCAACCAAATTAATAGCATGGCTGCATTATGCAGAACATAAACTGCATTGATATATGTGTACGCTACGTCTCCTCTAACATAAATGCCTAACGTATGAATAGTTGGAAAAGTTTAATTGTTTGGTAAATCTTAATTGATCGTGCATTAATTTCAGTATGCTTCGTTAGAGTATATTATGAGTTGTAAAAATACAATTATCTTTCAGCCTAACCCCCCCCAAGTTTCACCTTTACTTCAGATGGGGTGGAGTGGGAGAAAATATTTAGTATAACACAACGGTATTCAATACCAAGTAGTATAACACAACGGTGCTACTATTTCGTTATGCTGATGACATTATATTGCTGACAGCTCTACTCAGATAACTAGGAGAGAGAAATGTTTAGCTTATTCTATGTAGTCCAAATAAATAAATGTGTAAACTACTATAGTACTATTAATTACACATCTCATTAAGTGTTCATTTGGTAAAAATCGAATTAGAACGGATTGAATGGGTACCAAAATTATATAAAATTGCATATCAAAATCGATACAGGTTGGATCGATATAACCGGTTCGGTACTGATTTTTATCGAAATAAACCAAATATTATTATTATTATTATTTTTATTAAAAAATAATAATAATAATAATAATAATATTTTTTTATTAATAAATAATTCATAATAATAATTAAAAATAATATTATTATTAATAATAATACTATTTTTATTATTATTAATTATTATTTAATAATAATTAAAAAAAATATAAAATCGGTACAACCAGTTCTGTCCGGTTAATATCGATCTTCCAAAACTCCGGATCAGTACCGAAACGATACTGGACTGATTTTTTTGTATCGAACCGGTCGATTCGGACTAGTCCGATACCATAAATACCAAAAAAATTAAAAATTTTGGACACTCCTACACCATACTACGTTTCTAACAGTTGTTAATTAAGATGCAAATGGATTTAAGTATATGAATAGAATGTATAAACTTTTTGATCAAATTAGCTTACAAAGTAGGGTAAAGACCGATGAAATAACTACAATACAATGTTAAAATTTGAATAATAATGAGTGAAGAAATATTTTTTAGATCGATACAAAACAATAAGTTGGAAATCTAGCTAAATACGGAAGCATTATTAATATTATAAAAAAGTAATAATAAAAAAAAAGAACAAACAAACAATAAGGAAATAAGTTTATATATAAATTAGTAAAACAAAAAACAAATCAGTTTATAAATTAGTAAAAAAAACTTTCGAAGATCCAAAAACATCATTCCCTACCTCTTTTATATATGAATCTTGTAAATATCTTGTTTATAATACCCTATGCCCACTTTTTAGTAAAAAAAAAAAGAGTAACGTATTTAGAAAATGCATGCATACGTTGACATGGCTGACTCATTAGTACGAAAAGGTTATAGCTAGGTTGATTCAGCTCAATGAAAGTATTCAAGCATGACCATAATTTAATTAATTGTTAGTCAACCTAATTCAAATTGTCAGTAAAGATTATAAATTTTATTTCGACTGTCAAAATGTAATTGTAATTATATTTTTAATTACTTTTATTATAAATAAATATAACATATGATGAATAACAAAAATATATAATTTATAATGTAATTAATATATTTCCAACATATCTTTAATTTGTGATAAAATACTTCAAAAAATGGCACTTGTTATAGATCAGGCTGAGTGTTATTAATATAGGCATCCCAAAGGTTAATTAACATATATATATGGCTCGTGGCCTGTTGGATTATTTCAAATGCAGAAGGTTGCAGCACACCGCCGGTAGAATACAGCGTACGACCCAACTCTTAAAAGTCACTGTTATTTCACTTTAGTTGTATTAAGAACTTTTTTTTTTTGAAAAAATTAAAAGCTTGATTTAAAATAGAATTAAGGAAGGTATGAAAATTCGAGTAAAGAAAATGTTACTCGCATCCCTTTCATGAAATTAAGCGATCTCAAAATTTGGCTTTCTAAAGTTAATTTGTGAAATTTTAATATTCAAAATTGATATAAATCACTCTTTGTAAATGCACTTATTATTATGATAAACTATCTAAAAAGTATTATTAATTTTCTCTATTCAATATATAAAAAGAGTCCTATTACCAATTTTTTTATTTCACAAAATAGTCCTCCTTTTCAGTTAGTATAATTAAAATAGACAGTATTCCCAAGTCCATCATTATCATAATCTCATTATCATGTTACTATTACAAAACTCACAACTTATTGTTTTTTGGAAAAATTTAAAAGAAAAATATAATACATCCTTAATATTTATACTCATTTCGTAGAACGGACGGAATACGTACAACTTACAAATTTTTATTGTTTTCAAAACTCACGTAAATCACATCCAACACAAGGGCCGCAACCACCGTCATCTTTTAATCTAGGGGCTCAAGGGCCGCAACCGTCATCCAACACAAGACAAAATTCTAAGCCGCTTGGACCATCAGCCATATCACTGCTATAGAAATCGAGGCACGCAACACATAATTTTGATTTTATGCAAAGAGCATGGTCTGCCTAATCATTACTGTCCTATATCGCGTTCACCTGTGAAACTTTACTTTTTCTTACACTTTTTTTCTCCTCTTTTTCCAGTCATGAGTTTGACAGAATTGCTGCTTGCCTGCTTCAGTAGGTAGCAACAGTTGTATGATCTGGCTTTACAACTCTTCAATGATGATACGATTTTCAGATTGAAATCTTGAGACGTTTGCAGCAAGAAGCATTTTTCAGATCTCATGAAAATTAGGGACAGGCAAGACAAGGTGGAGCGAATGCTTTTGTTCTATAAGGGAAGCTCATTCCAAGAATCCAGCACTCATGTAAGGGGAGAGGTCGATGTATTAGGAGCATTATTAATGATCGATCATGCTGATCAACAGCGTCATGACGCAATCCATAGAGCTGGAATAAGAACTGGTATTGATTCCACCAGGTTCACATTTGAGACAATCGTTCGACAGAAAGATACTCTCACAGCAGAGTTTGTGGCCAGAGAAAAAAGCTAAGATGTTTTAGGTGGTCCGCTTCACTGGCAAAAGTGAATTATGAAGCAAATATAATTAGCGACTGGTTTTCTGTAGTTGCTGCCCCAATGGGAGCTCGATGTAGAGATGTTGGGGTGATCGAAGAAAAGTTCATACAAGGTACAATTCCATTTCGCAATATTTAATGAAATAATCATATCCCAGTAAATTTAATATGAAAATTGTATGTATGGCTGTGGCATTGGCGTATATGCATGGTTTGACTGAAGTCTGTTTACCATTTATATAACACAAACAAGAAATTGTGCTTGTGTGGGCATTTTAATTTGTCATTCACAGTACACAGTAGAGCTCTTGTTGGCAACTAATTATGAGTTGATAATCTTCACTTATGAGTTATATGACGGTTATTTATTGTTTGCTAATGATTATTTGATTTTTATACTTGTTGAGAGGCATGGTATCTACCAATCTAGTATCTTTCTTCCATTTTGTGACCATGAGAGTCTTACGTTGGCCCGATCAGCTAGCTTGGCCTCATTTGTGAGGGTACACTGATTTTGTTATTTGTTGCATATAGAATTACTTGCAAGGATAGTTTGGCAGCATTTCATGATATTTTAATAATATTTTATCTTGCATGAAAAGGGTCTTACTGATTACTCATTTTTTCAGTTTGCAGGAAGTACAAAATTCTCTTTGTTGGGAGTACATCGAGGGCCTAAATTGTGAAGTCCACAGGTCAACCTTGGACCCATGGCTAGATAGGTTGGCATTAGACCTGCACAAAAAACCCGCGGCCTATAGATCGGCTTAGTTTGGCTTAAGTCCGGTTTAGTCAAAGTCAGATTTAATCAAGGTCTCGTCAGTTTAGGCCTGATCTGCAAACTTAAAAAAGACAATTGT
Source organism: Hedera helix (assembly GCA_947179155.2). Taxonomy (NCBI): domain Eukaryota; kingdom Viridiplantae; phylum Streptophyta; class Magnoliopsida; order Apiales; family Araliaceae; genus Hedera; species Hedera helix. The sequence goes on along the minus strand of OX359283.1, from coordinate 41,658,455 downwards.
TTAAACACTAAAACTCGGTCTAGCCTAAAAAAAAGCTTGGTCTGGCTTGCAAGCCGTTGTTATAAAATGCTCTTTAATTAATATGTTATTATTATAAATATTGCTTTTGTCTTAGAAATATTTGTCTATATTCAGCCAATAATAAAATAGTTATTTACTTACTCTGTTATATGTTTAAGATATTAAAAATGTAGTTCATTTACCTATCTTTGTCTCTCATTACAACTAAAATGAGTGAGGGAGAGGAAAACAAAATAAAAAGTTAAGATATAAGAATATATCCTTTAAAAAATTAATAAATTATATGCATTCTTGAAGAGACTTGCTTCATTGTTTGTTTTTTCAAAAAATATTGCTTCACTATCAAATTTATATATAATTATAGATCACTTTAAAAGTCTGATTATACAAAATTATAAAAAATGATTTGGATCAAAGTCTGGACCTCAGACTTTAAAAGGCCAAATTTTCGTTGAGAAACTCGACCCAATTAGACCTACAGACCCAAAAAATAAAATTTGACCTAAACTAATCACCGGTCAAAACCTATCATACCGTTGTGCATGCCTAGTTAGCATATATATTGAAAAGTGACAAACGTTCTGAAACTTATGTGGAGATCTTTAGACCATTGGTTGGGATAAATATGGAGGAAAGTAACTTGTCATAGGAAAGTAACTTGTCAGGATCAATTGCCTTGGTGGTGGAGTTGGAGCTCCAGAGTCTGAATCAAATAATGATAATAATTTGAGTCTTTATATATATATTTATATATTTCACATTAATTAATATGAAATTGAGATGTTACTATGAAACTGCTCAATTTCCTACCTGTAATGTTACGTTCCATTTGGTCTCTTTGATAATTCTTCAGCATTTTTAGACGGTCTTAAACTGTTGAAACTCTGGCATAATTTTGTGGGCTCTAATACAGTAATCTTATATTCTCAAAATTATGATACTCTCTCTGTTTTAAAAATTATAAAATTAATATTAATTTAAAAAAAAAACCCTTTCAAATACTTCCTTTATGAATTCATTTAGTACTTTTAAACTCAAAATTAACATGAATTTATGTGGTTTATATTATTAAAATTATAAATTACTTAAAATGTACTATTAATTGTAAAAGTAATTATTTTAAAAACTTTAGTTAATTATGTTAATTTTAAATTTAAAAATATTATAATTTGACTTTTAGAAAATTAATAATAATTTTATAATTCAAAATGAGAAAAGCATTTTTTTTTATGCTTATGAATTTCAATGACATCATAACTACAGAAAGGGGGAACAAAGAAACAATAGTTGGGGTAGATATGAGCGTGCGTGGTGATGAATTATTTTCTATACAACTAAATTAGCTATGGGTCCCAGAATAGAGTACGGTTGGATATGAGAGATTTAGATGCATGAAATGAATTTGAAGTTTTGCATTGACATTGTTATGTCGATGTCTTTTTTATTTTTATTTTTTTGTATAATGACACTAACATATTATAATAATTATATTATGTTTGAATTAAGAAAATAAAATTAAAAATAAAAAATAAAAAATATGTGTTTCATACGAAAAGTTATATGTCATCATCATTTGAGTTGTTATCCTTCACCATTTGACTAGTTGAGGCCCCAAGACAAAGCCGGGCTATTCTTAGTGGAAGGTGTTGGAAGATCGCATCAAAGAGCGAAGACGAGGCATTAGGGAAGGATTACGATAAGAAAATAAATTCGAAAAATAGTAAATATCAACCGAAATTCAATGACATGAGTAATATTATTCGATTCATAATATTTATGAGGTTGAATGTTTAATTTTTGACAAAATTAGAGTGAGTGATATATATATACATACACACAACTATTAAAAATAAAGTGAAAAAATTCAAAAATAATCACCGAAATATTATAATATTATCAAAAAATATTCGCTTAATTTTAGTATGTTAAGATTTTAGAATATTACGTGTAACGAATATTGTAATTATTAGTAAGAGTTTATAGTTTTTATAATTATATTTTTTAAATTAGCTTAATTATATTAACTTTAAATTAAAAATATTTTAAAATAACTTTTAATCTAAGTTATTTTATATTTTGTAATGAAGGGGAGGGACTAAGGAGTTCTAATAATAACCCGGCTACTTGCACAATTTGAAGATTTGGACGGCTTGCATTCCTCTATAAATAAACCCAAAGGCCCTTTATCAAATATCGTTATTCAGTTTATTTGCCAGACTTTCTCTCTCTCCAATTTAGGGCTAGGGCTTGAAATCTCACCATGTCTTCGACGAAGAAGATCACTTTGAAGAGCTCCGACGGCGAGGTGTTCGAGGTTGACCAGGCTGTAGCTCTGGAATCACAGACGATAAAGCACATGATCGAAGACGATTGCGCTGATAACGGGATTCCCCTGCCGAATGTCACCAGCAAGATCTTGTCCAAGGTCATCGAGTACTGCAAGAAGCACGTAGATTCTCCTACAGCGGAGGATCGTGCTCCTGGCTCAGATGATGACCTCAAGGCTTTCGACACCGAGTTCGTCAAAGTTGACCAGGGCACCCTCTTCGATATCATTTTGGTATTGTGATTCATTTAACTTTTTAAAACAATAAATACTGTAATTAGTACTACTATTTAGATAGGTTACAATTTTTATATATTAATTTTGAATTTGAAAATATCTATTTTAAAAATATTTTGGAATGGAGGGAGTATAATAGAAAATATATAATAGAAATTCTATATAACAAAACACAACTGTTTTTAAATTTTCCGCTCAGCTAATAAATTAAGATAAATCTCACTCTTGATAGTGTTAATGGCACGGGTTACAAACTAGTATATATATATATAGTGTAGTAATGCTTTAGGATAACTTAAAAGAATGTAATAAAAATAGTGAATGGTCGCAGACTGTGTCACAGATTTTAGATTGTCAAGTCTCAAGTGAGACTCTGTTTGCTACTCTAAGGTCGAGGAAAGAGATTTCAATTTTTTTTAGTTTGTCTGGAGTACTATTGTCATAATTTACCTAAAATGGTTTGTTGAATTGCTGCGGACATTGGCATTTTTAGACTTTTACAAGGCTTTCCTTTTGCTGCTCTGAGGTTGAGGGGAAGGTGTTTTCAACTTTACGATACTCTGTATTATATAATTTTTTATAATTTAACTAAAAGTCCTGTTGACAAGTTTATGTATCTTTGGAAGTTTTATCATCAGATTAATATGAAAACACCTCCAAAGGATGGTCATTGGTACTGATTTTTCCACATTTTGTGTGCTTGTATGGTTCTTTCCATTCTATTGTTTTTGTGTAATTATGGATTGATTTTAAAAACACAGTTTATGTAGAGTGACACTAGATGCTGCATTTCCTACTATTCTTATCCTGTTTTAAGAGAAAACTTACTACTATTCTTAATATTATGGCATTATTAACTTTTTAAGTAATAGCCACATCTCTAAGGTTTGTAATAGCCACATCTATAAGGTTTGTTTAATTGTTGATATTAGGCTTTTAGCTGTTATATCCGTTGTGCATCCACTTTCTTGATTTGTTGTGTGTCTAGTTATTATTGGACTTTTAGCATGTAACACAACATGGTAATACTTCCATTTGTTTCTGGATGGAGCAAACCATGTGCTAGTTTAATTTAGTATTTAGCATCTTACTGGCCTGTTGAGTAGCTTTTTCTTTTATGTGTTCTGCATTTACTTTTTTGAATGGTTGGGTGTCTAGGTAATATGTTAGTTTGCACATCATTAGATATCGGTTCACCATTGGATTGAGTGTATTGTTGATTACTTATTTCTGTAGATGCTTATACATGCATCTCTAATCTTGCATTGTTATAACTTATATTTCCGGGATATGGTAAATTATGTTTCCCTACTGTCTGATTCCCAGGCTGCAAACTATCTGAACATCAAGAGCCTTCTGGATCTGACCTGCCAGACTGTTGCGGACATGATAAAGGGAAAAACTCCAGAGGAGATTCGCAAGACATTCAACATCAAGAATGACTTCACGCCGGAGGAGGAAGAAGAGGTCCGCAGAGAGAACCAATGGGCATTTGAATGAAAGAACTAATAGAATGATCTGTTTATCTGCTGCCTTTTTTTAAGGTTTTTAATCATTTAATGGAACTTTGTAGTTGGTAAAAAAACACCGAGTGGGGTGTAATGTAATTGTTTGTTCAAACAAATTGGCTGTGGCTACTGCCTTGTCTTGTTAGTGATGACTCTTTGGATCAGTTTACATTAATATGGTGTATGCCTTTCAGTTCACGTTGTTTAGTAATTTTTATTGTTCTTTCAATCAATGGAAATAACTCGAGTAGATATAAATAAAAATGTATGACGACATAATAAAAACAAGCCCCATTGTTTGGCAACGATATCCATCACTGTCTCTTTATCTTCTTTAGATCCGCTACAACAGAGTAAATAGCTTGCAACTTTGCAAGCCATTAATGCAACCCAACAGGATTTCCTTGATCAAATCAGAAAGCCCAATGAAGAACCAAATTAAAAATGACTATCTAAAATACGAAGGAAAATGTATGTTATGCATTTCTATGATCCTTTGAAACAATCCATTTATAGAGAAAGTTGACGTAGCTTATTGTTAGTTGTTTTGCTTTCATGTCTTATTATTTGGGTACATCCAGTATAGTTCCTCAAATTTATTTATATTAGTTCCCGCTTACAACAAAAGGACTACGCGTTTCGTAGTTGCCATTGCTCCACGTAATTGAACCGAACATGTCTCCCATGAATGAAGATCCAACTGGTGTGAAAGTAACTTCGTAACTTTGCTTTTTCTTGTCTTTCGTGAATTGCAATTTATCCGGTACAACTTTGACATCCACTCCGGCAGGAGCATCCACCGTTACACGATAAACTGTTTCGACACCGCCAACATTTGTGACAGTTCTAGTCACTGTCTTGCTTCCACTTAATCCGGTGATGGCTATCGATGGGTAGTTCATATTAGAGATCAAATCTTCACTCGAATTCTTTGGACAAGAAAACCCATCGGGAATAGTTGTTGCGATATGTTTAATGGTTGATAGGTTATAACCAATGTTACAAAGAAAGAACAAGTAATCAGTGTTTTGAATCTCGTAAACAATCCCGGGTTGCACTGCTCTTGATGTGCTTACTTCCCCTGCCCCGTATTCATATGGTGTGGCCAGCAATCCAGAACTTATTGCAGTTGGAGCTCCCAAATTATTTGTTGGAATCGCTGCAAATAATTATTAATGTTGCTACTACACATTAGTAACATCGATGGCTATAGATCCTGTATTAGATTTTAAAGTTCCTACGTAGATTTTGACCTGTAGTCATGATAGCAGATCGAATCATGGAAGGAGTCCAGGTGGGATTCTGAGATTTAATTGTTGCAACAATCCCAGCAACATGTGGGCATGCCATGGAAGTTCCGGAGATGACGTTAAACTTTGGGACACTCCTTCCTGGGATTACAGTCTCTGGGTCATTTTCACGCCATGCTGCAAGAATTGCCACTCCTGGTGCAGCAATATCGGGCTACAATTAACAAAATTCAACACAACATTAATTTGTTCGATGAAAAATCTTGGTCTTAGATGCAACAAAAATTAAGAGGGAAATAGTTTTTCACGCACCTTGAGAATATTTTCTGTTATATTTGAAGGACCTCTAGCTGAGTAATAGATAAGGACAGGGGCAGGCTTATAGTTTGTCACTGTTATGGTTGCTAAAATAGTCGCAGTAGGGTTCCTTCAAAAATTTGATTTTACGATTGAAATGCTTAATAATTAAGTTCCTCATAAAAATGCATGATATATACTTGCTTAAATTATTGCTACCTGGTTGAGTTTATATAAGAGAGAATCTCAGCGGCACCCTTGGAATTGACTACAGTCGCTGGATCCTCTTTAAAGTTTTGAAAGTCAAGTCGAAAATCATCATCAATCAAAATGAATCCAATCCCGCCGAGTTCCTTTATTTCCTGTTGCTTGCCAAAAAAATATTCTTTATCCTTGTCGTTGGAACATAGAACAATTTTTCCTTTGATTTTACTTCCATCTAATGAGCCCTTCACGCAATTTCTGAACAAATCATAGCGTAATGATTAGACACAAAGAAAGTACGTATAAACATTAAGAAACTGTCAAAAAGAGCTTAAATGGTACGTTAATATACTTTGCCTCATCTTCACTAATGTTTTTAGAAGCTTTCTTAGCTGATCCGCCGTATATCAATGGGTAAACTGGGGATTTTTGGATATTAGCAAAGTTTATAGCTCCACCCTGAGATTAAATTAAACGCTTACTAGCATTGATTTCATAAATAGATCTACCCTTAAATTTTAATATTAAAAATTTTATCAAAAAAGAAGAAGATAATGTCCATGTATTTATTTCCTAAACAAAATCTTAGTAGTATTGAAAGAAAGTTGAATGGTCAACTGGAACTTACTTATTTTTGTACTTATTGATGATATATATATACCTTTATCAGCTTGTTTCCACCCAGCAAAACATCCGACTCCAAATCTCGATCGATAGTGGTAGAAGCAACGGTTATGATCCAAGGTGCATCGTTGACTACTGTGGAACTATCAGGGCCATCATTTCCTGCGGCACAGACTACGGTGATCCCATTCTCTACTGCATGATATGCACCGATTGCGATGGGATCACGGGAGAGTTTAGGCACGTGTCCTTTATACGCACCGAGTGATATAGACAAAATGTCGACTCCATCACCAATGGCATCATCAAATGCCGCCAAAATTGCTGCTCCTTTACATCCTCCATGAAAACATGCATTGTACATGGCGATCCTCGACGACGGGGAGCCGCCCTTGGCTGTCCCTTCGGCTACACCATAGTATGATGCACCGCTCACGGGGGCTCCAGCTGCAGTGGCTGACACATGAGTGCCATGCCCATCTGAGTCCCTAGGTGTAGGGTTATCAGGGACATAGTATCTTGCTCCAATTAATTTCCTATTGTGAACATTAATTAATTAATTAATTTCACGAGGAATTAATTAACGAAGTTACGATTTTAGTCTTTTCAGTCCTATATATATATATATATATATATATATATATATATATATATATATATATATATATATATATATATATATCCTTTTAATCTATGGACTTGATTTACCTGTTACAATTGGAAGAGTTGAAATCTTTGGCTGTCACGCAGGTTCCTTTCCACCGTGATGGAATTGGACCAAAACCTTTATCACTGAAACTCTCTGATTCTGGCCAAATACCTAAATATCGATCAAAACATTAATTTTGAGTATTTAAATATTCTGCCGCATGCTTCTTTATTTGTCAGGTGTCGTTTAATTGAATGAAATGAACTATATACTATATGGTACTATTAGCTGGCTAGTCTTTATAAAAAGGCTTTTTGCATTAATTAATTAAGTGGTTTAATTAGGAAGGGTGAGCACGTCACCTGTATCTATGATGCCAATGATTGTGTCGGATCCCTTTGTACTTGAGTCGTTGGAGTTTGAAGCAGCCGAGGTGGTTTGATACTTCAAAAAATGCCATGAACGTGTTGTGTGGAGTTTCAAGATCGGATCAGGGAACACCGATACAACTCCTGGTTTCCGAGCAATTAAATCTGCTTCCTCTTTCGACAAACGAGCCGCAAATCCTGAGAACCCATGTTTATACTGGTGTACCACAACATTTCTATTCCAATACAGAGTCAATTTTGAATATTAATTACGTACAAGCCTAATAATATATTACTACTACCCTACATAATAAAAAGTTACCGAACCTTCTTAACAATGAGTCGAGAAGATGAGCATAATCCTCTCCCCAGTTGTTACCAATTGACGAGGCTTTACCAGCTCCCATATAGACGACGTAAACATCGTTTGCTGGTGCTTCATCATCATCAGCCGCCTTACTTTTCCCTAGAATTGACATAACAATAAATAAAGAGAAGCAAAAGAAAATACAAAGGCTTTTCATGTTTGTTGTAAGCTTCACTGCGTACGTTCTTGAACTTAATTAATTTATGTGAGCCTACCATCCTATGACTTCGTATATATAGCACTCCATCCATGCTACGTACTGAAAGATGGAAAAGAGTTGATGGTGTATATATGCTAATGGAAACACGCGTATGTGCTATGCATTTCCTCTCTCAATAAACTTCTATCCATTTAAAGTGCGTTTTTTCCCCGTTGTCTATTAAACTCATCAACAATACTTACAGATGATCATTTATGGTATGGTAAGAAAACTTCCTAGTTTATAATTAAATGTGGTTTTTTTTTTTTGATTTGTTAATATGCAGGTAGAATATAAAATTTAGTTAATGCAATTTAGTTCGGGATTGAGAGATTTTTTTCACTAGTTTTGGAAAGAAAACATATTCAAGAGTGTTGGATTTGTCTTGCATAATTTCAAAAGTGAAACTGATTGATACTTATAAGGAACAACGTCGGACGTTGTGATAATAAGGAACCAAATGTAACGAGGAACCAAATGGTGTAGATACACACGTCTCTTTTTGTCAGTGACCCATGAATGCATTATATATACATCATAAACACGTCGGATTAAGGTGCTATTGATCTTATTTTCTTTCTTAACGAGTTCATTCCTTTTTTATTATTATTTTTGAAGGAATACGGATGTTGATATTGGAAATACACTTTCTTGTATTTTTCATATTTCTGTGTCCTGAACAAATTCTTCGCTCAATTTTGGAAATGAGGGAAAGGTTCTTAAATTTACAGATATTGGTATTTGAGCTATATACTTTCTCTTCTTTCTTTTTTTCTATATTTTTATCCTAAATAAAAATTGACAGTAATTATCAATAAATAAATAAATGTTCGCTCTATTATACAAATGGGTAAGCGGTGGTTGCGTCTTACAGTAGTTGATATTCTGACGAAACTTTCATGTGGGCGGAGGAGGCTACTAGCTACCTAACCCTCCAATAATTTATTATTGAAATTAAGGTTCTTTTTCTTGTAAACTTAAGGTCTTTGAGTATTTTGACCAATTATGGGGAACAGGTGGAGTGTAAGCCTTACCCTAACCCATCTTAAGAAAACTTCCAAAAGTGGCCTGCCCAAAAGATATAGGCCAGCTTTGAGAATGCATTGCAGCCAATTCCTTGAAAATCATAGCCTTTTCCTGAGAATTGCAATTACCAGGCATTTTCTATTAAGCTGTTGGAGTTGGCCCCAATAATAAGCAAAGCCAGATCCAACTCATGACCCAATGAACTCCAAGTTGTCCTTCCAACTGCATCATCTATACAAAGTTCCAACACTTTGATATAGTGGCCTTCCAGGCTTCCCCCAAACCACAAAAAAACCCCGGCCATCCACCCAAAGGAAAATAAAAGAACAGGGGAAAATAAAAAAGTAATGTCCAACAATGGATTCAAAAAGATGAAACAAAAATGTTAGACACCATGGTCTTTAACAAAACAGGCATCAATTTATGAGTTGCTATCAAGTCATTGTAAGGATGATCCCCCGCAACACAGAACAGAATCGATGGTGAACATTAACAGAGTATATTCTAAGATGAATAGAACGCAACCACCTCCTTGTTAATCACAAAATATGCCTGGTGAAAGCAAGAAAGGGGGATGCCCATTCTCAGTGCAATCAACATAAAAGTCGTACTATACCATTGTCTTTTTCACTCCTCAATGTCATTAGCATTGCGAGCACAGTGAAACGACAAATGAACCAGAGGTGCTTTCTACCAGGCCATATATATAATGATCCAATACGTGAGGTCAAAAAATAAACAAAATTAAATTTGCAAGTCTCATTCAACGAGAAGCACCATCTTGATCTTTAGTTCCAATAATAATTGGTTGCCAAAAAGGAAAAGCAAAAACATTCAACTGAAAACAGCATCTGAAGACTTATTCTACAAGTGCAACAAAAGTTGATCATCGTATCATCCGGCTTGAGCTTCACATAAGTCTAGGGAGGGCAAAAGTAAATGTGACCTATGTTCTTTTGCCCTCTGCATCCTCTTCATTCATCTTCCTTTCCCATCTGGGTTTTCTGGAATCTGCCAACATTTGTGGCATTTTCTTCATCAATTCTGCAGTATCGGCCCGTTTTTCTGATGATATCCCATCACATTTGTGTCCTGTCCTCTTGGTTCTCATTTATTTCCTTTCTGGATCATATGGCCAGTCTTCACCAGCAAGGAGAACTTCTTTGCGGACACGAGCTCGATGGCGTGCACTGATGCCAAAATGTCTCCAAGCCCCAAGGTGCCCCAGCAACGTATCATATCTTCAAATCAAATACCATATAAAGCTTTAGGGATTTTAGTAGGTCACTACTTATTTGAGGCAAGTCTTGTATTTCCCAAAAGATGTACTTTTGGTTACATAATTAATTAGGTTCTCTCTTTGGTCAGGTAGAGAGCAATGAGAAAGTCTCACTTCTTTTGTTGGTTGATCACTTAATCTCAGACTACATTACTGCACCACAGAATTACCTTAATCCATCTGGGGAAAAAAAATCAGACACGTTCTAAAAATAATTAACATTAGCACTCTATTTCTGAGTTTTAAAATGGACAAAAAAGAAAAGAAATGGACTGAAAATTTAAGTTTTCTGTCCAATTATTGTGTTTTCAAGTTTTTTAATAAACATAAAAGAAAAGAAATAAATAGAAAACTTGACCACTTTTCCTGTCAAAGTTTTTAATTCAAAATTGGTCTGATTTAGACGGAAAATAAAATGAGATAAAGTAATATTTTTATAATTCTCATATTATTCTCAACTTATAACATAATAATTTTTTAATTACAACTCTTGTCCTCAATTTATCTCTCTCCTTGTCCTCCTTCAGAGTGTACTGTGGAACGTCTTATTTCAACGACGTATTAAAATAAAGTATATAGATTATCTCTGTCGGAATCCTGCTATGCACTTCAATGTAAGAAATTCAATCTGAATTTGTTAACCCCCTGAAGCAAAATCAAGGTTCTCAAAGCTTGAAGTTTTTGAGTGTTCATCATCTTCAGGATTCAAGGTCTTCACCTTCATCTTCATCAGAACTCATCCATTCCTCTTCACTCTGTACATGATGAGAAAACAAATGAATATATATCAATTACTTCCTGCGGTCGGTAATCTCTTATCCCACATATCCAAGACAAGACCTGTTCAAAAAAAGTTATAGAGAAACTTAATAACATAAAATATAAGTGGATGCATGCTAGTGTTACTGTCCATAAAGAATAACTAATCAAAAAAAAAAATACTGTCTACAAAAAATCAAATGTCCATAAATTATAATAAATTGAATTAATCCTATTTTCTTAATCAAGTTTCTAAACCAATTTTTATTATATTTTAAGCTAGTCTTCTCTGTATAATCAAACTTTTATGAAACATTACTAATTCTTCAATTTAAATAAATTATTTATTTTGTTGATTTGTCAAAAATGACCTAGAACTAGCCATAGTAAGTAGGCACACACAAAACTTCTAAACAACCAAAAAAGAATAATTTTTTTTTTTTTTTTTATTGAGTCCAGTCTTGATCAATACATACATCTATATATGAGTATTCAATTTTTAAATTTCTTCCATTTCTACTATTAAACAAATAATATAATAATATTTTTTGTACATAAAAATTTTCTCACATATCATATAAAGGTAAATTTATAAAAGTATTTTTTTTTTCTTTTCATTGGAACTTAGAAACAGAATAAAAGAATTTTTTAAAGTTTTCTATTCTCTTTTATTAAAAACTCAGAAACAGTATAAAAGAAAATTTTGAAATTTTTATTCTTGTCTTTTATGTTTTAATTAAATTTTTTTTTTTTGTGGGTCCAAAACTCAGAAATAGAGTGTAAAACAATTTCACAGTAAATGAACTGAAGTCATGGAGTAGAAGCATTAAATCAAAATATAACCGCTTAAACATTTTGTGTGTGCAGTGTGTTAGTCCATGAATTAAGCATAATGTCAAGTGCTGATATTTGAACATATTAAAATGTTTAAAATAAATACATTTTCTGTATAAAAAAATCTGATATATCAAAGAAAAAAATTTCAGAATGAAAGAAAGAGAAAAATCATTAAAGAAACTAACAATCACTTGGTCAGTCGGTTGGTATTAGAACTGTAATGGGTCTGACCTCATAATATAAGAAGTCAGGGATCAGACAGCATATATAGAGAGGGAAGGGTTAGGATGAGTCCAAGACAGAGGAATAGTAAGTATAAGGAAAATATATCGTTAGAATATATTTATTTATAAAAAATATATTTAAAATTAAATTATTTATTTTAATTTAATATTATTTTATAGTATTTAATTCTTTGATGAGAGATTATTAATCTTTTAATATTGAACTATTAGTCCCATAAAAATATTTAATAGCTTAAAATGGGGAGGCTGTTAATCCCAATTTTTTTATGAAATTATATAATCTCACATGAATAGCCTTAAGAATGATATAAGAAAATAATCCATAAAATTATTTAAAGGACTATTAACCTTTCATTATGGGATAAAATAATTCGAAATAATATTAAATTAATACAAAATAATACAATCCCAAATATATTTTTTTGCAAACAAACATGGTCTTGAAGTTAAAGGCATGTTCACTGTTCACCATCTTCGTGTCGGAAAGGATTCTGATAGACCGTACTATCATCAGTATAGCAATACATTGTATGCCTCCGCATGAATGAATTTTGACCTTCAAATGACCAGTAGCAAGTAATGATGATCTCTCGTAATGTAATGTATATCATTCGGACTGCACCGAAAACGCAAAGAAATCTTCAATTCAATCTCCTTTTCACTCTTCGTTCCCCACAATTACAAACACAAAGACCAAGTCAGAGCAGCAACGGAGTAACAATGTTCCAAAATAGCATTCGCAAGTCCAAACGCAACCATACCATTATTCTTATTCATTGCTACCCTGCCTCCAAACACTGCCATTATTATTGTTATATGTAGTACATCAAAATTTCACTCGCTCTGCAAATCTTCTACTTTCTTTACGATTGTCTCCTTTGAATTATTTTTTTAAGAACTTTATTTTACTAATAGATTCGAACATATAAAAATATAAAATATAATCCACCACATATATGCGTGTATTTTGTTCTGCTATACTAAACAATTTATCGGCTAATTCAACAGATTATCAAACAAATCACAAAAAACCGACACAGATATGAATATTACTTTAAAAAAAATACTGGGGAATGGATCCCATTCAAGAATATAAAACAAACTAGACATCGGTGAATCCTAAATTAAGTTCAAATGTGATTCAACAAATATCTTGAAGAAAGTCTTGAGAGGTACATTCAAGATGTATACTGAGAGGTAGTATATATAATATGCAGCATGAAAATAGACCAAAATTAATAAGAAAATATATCCCATAAAAAAAATAGAGTGGGCAGAGAGATTTTAAGGGTGAAGTAGAGAGGCCTAGGAAGTACAGATAACACATCCAATTCTTTGTCAACCAACCACTCGAATCTCGATTTGCTTGGTGTTTCAGACAGTTTCCTCCTGTCATAAACCAAAATCAGTGTAGTGTAATTAGCTGAAAATTTTGTGCCTGAAACCAAGCCCACATCAGTTCACCAATAGTAGAAAGACCAAACCATCCACATCATAGCTATACAACCCAAAATAATCTCTCAGGTAACAATCCAAGCTAAACTTAATTCTTTTTACTTCTCTCTAGTTGCCTCTTGAAAACTGCAAAATTTGGATTTCGTCAAGGATGGAGTGAAAAACAAAGGGCCCTAGGCCTTCGGCAGCATCTTTTCTTCCCCCTTCCAATTCAAGAACCATCTAAGATACATAATGCACCAACCTTGAACAAATACACAACTCTTTTATGGCATAAACTAGCTTGAATAGGCTGCTTCGGCAGTATCCTCCCCATTAGCTAGTTTTGCCTGAGTAATCATTGCCTCAGATCGGCCAGGAATTACCTCTGAGTGAGCATCCTCAATTTCCATACTACTAAGTTGGTTAGTAGTCACCTCATACAATGAGACCTTCTGAATGGAAGTTGCTAGCATTTTGTCAGTTGATTCACTGGGAGATAGCAAGCCGGGCACCGGGGGAACCTTACCAGAGGATGGTATCCATTTCCTCCAATCTTTGCGCCTCCTTACCTTGTCACCCTGCAGTATGAGAGCACATTAAGACCATCTAGACAAAATACAAACTGCTTGTATGGCAGATCTTCTGTTACACTTTCCAAAATATGTAGTACCTTATACATCAGGAACCAAATTACATAAATATTCTAACTGTCGATGTATAAATACTACCTCTATCCCAAAATGCTCTCACTTTTAGAATTCATGTATATTAAATTTGAATGGACTATATTACCTTCTGCACATTACAGAAAAAGTTTGTGTGCCCCACCATTTGATAGGCAAACTTAATGGGATGAGAATTTACAGAATAAAGTGGCCGTCTTTCTCTCTCCTTAAACTTTGTGTCAGGTTAACTAATGACATCTACTTTGAGACAGCAGAAGTATATTTACATTACTAAATCACTAACTTTCATATGAACTTGGCTACACAAAATCATTTAGTATATACATTTTCATTGTTTATTTGAGAAACTACAAGAGACACCAAGACACAAACAAGTAAAAGAAGCCTTAATAATGCTAGTTCATAAAGAATTTGGGAGGGTTTCCTGCACCAGGCTACACCTAATATGTAGCTTTTATACTTGAAAAAAATGCATACTGTCTTAGTTTTATAGAAGGAAAGAAAGCTTTTTGAACAATGGATGTCCACAAAAACCTAATATTAATCTTATAATCTCCCACAGCTATTGACGACTACAAAGCAAAAAGTTTAATACTACTTTGTTTTTATAAACAAGTATTTTATTCACAATACTACCAGGGAGAGAGAACCCAAACACCAGCAAAAAATAGGTATAAACTGTACATCTCTAAAGCTCGAAATGGCTGCAGCAAGGAAATTATTTCCAGTGACAAAATCCCCTTTAAAAACACAAAAGCTATAACAGCTCCAGGATATTCCTCATGATGCCAAAAAATAAAGTGCTCAGTAGCGCCGACTGCTTAATCCTTCCTTACATATATTACAATAAACATGACTTTTCTTCCAACAATGTTCAAACAAGACATAACATAATAGAGGAAGTTTATTTATTATTTATATTTGATACGAGAGGAAGTTTATTTTCTCATCTCAGTATGAGCATTTATTTTAGTACAGTTTCTTTAGTCATCTTCTCGGATTTTTTTCCCTTTAGTCATCTTCTTGGACTAACTCATGAAAAAATTCAATAAGTATATGAGGCAACTATATATCAATTATTAAATGAAGTGAAAGAGGGCTGATTTTTATTTTTTTATTTTCTGAATTATTTATGTTGTATATTGCATAATGTGCTAATATGTACTACGTTATTCCACCAGTTAAAGAAGTTTCGTATGTTTCATATATATAAAATGTACATGGTATGCAGATCATACGTATAAACATTTGCAAAAATCCATTTAAAATTACTATTTCGCATAAGATGCAGAAAGTTCAGAAGTTACTACAGTATTTAACTCTAATCAAAGGTAATCGACATTAAGTTGTATAGAGGTATAGTGTACAGAATATGTACATTATACGTTTTTATTATGTATGTATGTTCCAAACATTTTAAAACGTTGCTTATTGAATACATCACACATGATCAAAACAAAGGGACCACAATCAGTCAACAACATAAGATACAAATTTAACTTGACAAGAAATTAAAGTAACAAGTCAACCTGATAATGCCTTATTTAAACTATACCTGAACTTCCACAATTGTTGAAGCCCCCAACGTATCCAAAATCAGCTGGATGTTGCTTGTCAAATTCAAAACCTACCCATACCATACAAAAAACTTGATTTGTGTTTAACATCACTTATACAAGAATAAAAAGGCTAGAAGCAGACCAATTATTGATATGACAAGCATGTTCACCATAAGTAACTAGGAAGGACTTATTTACCTTTTTTCTCATCAAGGGAGTTTTAGCTACAGATAATGGATAGTCATACGTAGTCAAACTTGTAAAAGAACCATAGAAAAAGAAACAAAATCTGGATCAGGAAGGTACTGACACAGTCATGGATTTATTATGTGTAATCACTGAAGCAACGTTTCTTCATCTTGCTAGCTGAAATATCTACGCTTGCACAGAAATTTGTGGCCTTGCAAGAGTTCAACATGATAAAATGCTCTTATACAGACTTACAGAACTATGCAATACAGCTCTAAATTGTGTCATTTTAAAATCCATCTTTTGTAACTTCATATAATTCCTTCTCCGTCTTAAACTTCAAAAAACAAAAATGCCACACATTTCTATAAGTCAGTGCAGGTAACTTGGCAACCATTTAAATAATACTCACTTTGTTCCAAAATACAGGATCAATATCCACTTTTTAAAGTCAATTTTGAGATCGCTTCTAATTTAAAATTGATATGAATTCCTTGAATTTTAGATAATACAATTTGGTTCTAAAAATTGCTAAGCAGGCCTAGGCGGGTAAGGGGGGCGCCTAGCACCTAGGCATTTTCCTAGGCAGCCTAGGCATTTTCATAAGCGATCTCATCTATTTGTCTTTTTATTGTA
This sequence comes from Hedera helix, assembly GCA_947179155.2. Taxonomy (NCBI): domain Eukaryota; kingdom Viridiplantae; phylum Streptophyta; class Magnoliopsida; order Apiales; family Araliaceae; genus Hedera; species Hedera helix. The sequence continues at coordinate 41,641,752 of OX359283.1, read as the reverse complement.
TAACAAAATGCAAAGCATTTCGTAAATGTGAAGAAAAAAAATCTTGCAAGGCTTACCAAATTAATTTCAAGTATTGCATAGTTTCAAAAGCCTTCATTAAATCGATATTGTAAAGGATTGCCCTACCTAGGCGCCCAGCCAAATCGAGGAGGTAGAGGATCAGTCTACCACCTAGGCTGGAATTTTTAGAACACTGAATACAATTATAAAGATTATAAAGTATGTAAAAGGTACTACTAATAACAGCATTTATTATTTTCGAAAGGAAAATCAATAACATCAATTCTTAATTTAAAAATATCTCATTGATTTTAACTTGAACTTATATTTCGAAAAAGAGTGAGTATCTTGTTATCTTGTTTAATTCCTTCTATCTCTTATTGAGTTTCTGCTTTATCTAAGGAACTTTTATAATATTCTCATTCAAATGCAGATACTGCCAAGTTTGAGAGAAAAAAACTGAAACAAAAACTATGGATAACCTTCTAAAAGGTAAAACTATGGAACTTAGAAGTCTACATGCAGGTAGTATTGTTTAATATCATCAGTAATCAGTTACTTTGAATTGTAAGAAATTTGGTAAATTGATAATTTTATGTAGGGAAGAAACCAAGAAGGGTTAACATAGATGAAAAAGCAGAATAATTATATATGTAACTACTTATTTTATTAGTTCAGGTAACTAAAATATGTTAAATCAGGACAATATGAGGACCAACAACCAATAAAATTTACGATAAGTAAGAAAGCAATTGAATTCCTTCTGTTAAAAAGGAAAAGATCAGTTTAGAACAATATGAAAACCAAAACGTAAGGAAAATAACACCTTTTAAAGAAAATGTGAGTATTGAATTAGTATGCAAATGAAAATCAGCAAATGAGAATTAATGATAAGAACAAACAAGCGAAAAAGACTGACAAGAAAACCTAACCGAGGTAATGAAACTACCGGCTTACTTTTGTTTACTGTTTAATTTACAAGACCCAAGTAATACAAAGAAAGCTATGTTCAACAAGTTAACTATTGCCAAAATGACAATCCAATACACCCAAGGTCCCAAGCTGGAAGAATGAAGAGTGCATTTTAACAATCAGTGTGTCCATTTATACATAAACAAATAATGAGAGGCCCGCAAAGTAGAATCTGTCTTGTATGCATAAAACTTTTTAAGTTACTTATCACCCAATAGAATATAACTTCTATAAATAATGATAGAACCAGAATCCTATTCCCTCGAATCTAAGGTTTGTGTGTGTGTGTGCGTGCGTGTGTGATTAGTTCAAACTCTATGAAGTTATTGAAAGGGAAATTGAAATGAATAAACAAGAAAGGATCCACACTCCATACGATACTCAAACGCCACAAAAACAAACACGAGAGATGGGCTAAACAAATTTCATCTGATGAAAAAAGACGGCTCATGAAGCAAAACTCATTGTTTCTTCGCCAGAATGACTAAAATATAACCATACTTATGTATCAATTCTTTGCCAGAATATAGCTAGAATATGTATCAAATGGAGGTGCATGCAACCCTAGTGAACAATATGCAGGTGGACACGAAAAAAAACACATGCGTGAAAGATTGACCCAAAAAACTCACCCCAAAGGCCACAAGGCAAACTTGCGTACATAGTCAATAAAGGATACCACAGAAAGGAGGTACGCTCGTTCTGCCAAAAACATACAACAAACTCAAAAATAAAGAACCAATATAGGTCATAGGCTTTTCTAATTCCTCAAAATATCACCTATTCAACTTCCACCATTATGGTCCACCATAAAGCAATAGCAACTTACTTTCCTTAGTGATGAAAGAACATTTTGAAACAGAACAGGAAATACAGTAGAGCTAAGCATGAGAGGAATTCCCTCTCAAAAACTACCGGAACAACCCATTCCAAAGCTTAACAATAAAATCTTGAAGTCTAAATCCAAAACTAACATTACTTATTTATCTTTTATGTCCAGCCTTCACATTTTAATGCAGAACATAGTTACTAACTTACTACTTTATAGATGAGTTACAAATTTGGAGGTCTTAACACAATCATCATAAGTATATTTTTCTGCAAGTCAGGGAGATAAGGTGGACATATTTCATATTGAATCATATTGCATTTAGTCCCTCGCTTATTATTTGGGAGAAACCTACTATACAGCTTATGAAATTTCCTCAATTTCAGCTGAAAAACGTTGATCAATACATCAGCCAGATATGAAGCATTTTCTTAAATAGAAAAAGGCTGATATGAAGCATTTTTTTAAATAGAAAAAGGCCGATATGAAGCATATGGCTATGAAGATAATATATCTAGATTCTCAAACAATCATAACTAAGGAGAGGTCGAGCCAAAACAAAGTACTTTTTTTAAATTATAATGGTAAGAAAACACCAGTCCACACTTACACATACATACATACATATATATATATTTTTCTTAAAAGAAAAGGTCGGTTCTCATGTTCCAGCTGTAGAGCTAAGCATCTACCAAAGGTTTAAGCAAAATTGAAACATAGTCAACGAGTTTGACTGACAGAATGAAAACAGAAAAAGAGAAAGGAAAACAAAAAATGAATCAAGAAAAGAGAGCCCTTAACTTCGAATTATGAAGATCAACATCATTCACAATTCTTTTGTTAGCTTCTTGCAAAAAGCATTCAGGAAGACAAACTGTGAAATAATCAGAAAACAGATGAAGACACATCACCCATCACAAACTATTTCCAAACATAGAACAATATTTTACAGCCTTTTAACTGCTTCATTGGTTTTTTATTAAAGACCTATTATGTTAATACAGACTTCCAAAGGCCACAAAAATAAGCCCATTTTTGAAAACCCAAGTCTCACTTTGATGGCCGAAAAATAAAACTTACTCCAATACACCAGTAGAAAAGATGGTCTGACCTCTGACCTAAAAAATAAAAAGGAGTGCCATTTTCTTCTTTAACCTTTGGTTTGGAGTGTGCTTTTCTAGATAAAACAGAAAAGATTTATGCTAAAAAAATAATGCGTGGTCAATGACATATTTGAGTAGCATTTCTATCTATTCACTTTGTATGGGTGAAGAAGATTGGTTTCGACTGGTTATTCTTGAAAATAAAGACTGAAACCGACCAAAGACTATCAATTTACTTTAGAGTTTACACTTACACTATTATTTCAGTCGGTGTCTATCAATAAGTCATGACTCATATAGTATAAAGCAACATATAAATTAAGTTCCTGAACATTATTTACGGAAGAACAGCGAATAGAGAACAAAGAAAACTAGTTTAGATAACCACTTCAATTTGCCAACAAAATGAAAGAGCAGTGGTAAGTATAACAGATATTACTTACTCGAGGAAAGCTGGCTATTAAACTGATATGCACCCAGCCCTGGTCATCCATGTTTGACCTTAAGAAATCATCTTTCACCAAATTAGCATCACTGCAACAAACAAGGAAATATATTAGCAATTGGGTTACAAAGAGGTAAATGCCATACTGAAAAATAAAGCATAGCATTACATATTTGTCTAAGCTCACCATTCCACCTATGCTCATTTACCTGAAATAATAGTCAATCTGATTGACCAACAAAGTAAGCACATTAGGGTCCATAACAGGGAAAAACATTGCCGGTGGTAGTGGATGAGCAATGAACGGAACACCTCTTAAAGACTCTGGAGGTAATGGTGGAGCATATAAATATGGAGGGACCATATCTGTATGATATAGATGAATGATGATATTAGTTCTAACTCACTAAAGGATAAATATCACACAAATTAAACTTACCAAAAGCCATTGGATTCCCAAAGGGTCTAACATGTTGGGGCGGAATGAACGAGGTAGAACCTGTGATGGCTGGTCTCATAAAAGCCCTTGGTGGAGGAGGAGCCATCTGCTGCATATGAATATCTCTTGCAGTAGAATTTCGAGGAGCATTCCAGTCACGGTCTTGATCACGCCTGCCTCGATAACCATTATGATATACTCCATCTCCACGGGGACGAGACCCAGAGTTGCCCCTCCTGGAGGAATGCCGATGCGAAGAGTGATCATTTCCAGCTTGTGAATGAGATCCAACACCTCCAATTGGTCTAGTCTCCCAAATATTACCATTGTTTGGAAGTTCTCTAATAGGAAACTCCATCACTGGTGGTAACAAATTTCCAAAAGGTATTGGAAACGGAGGTGGAAGTGGTGGTGGTGGTGGTGGGCCTGGTGCGGGTGACCGACTGAATCCACTATGTCCTGTTCCACCCCCTATGCCACCACCTCGCTTCATTGACCTTTGTCTAACAGGTTGTGTGTGTTTTGGAGTAAAATTTGGGTTTCTATTAGTATTAGCTTGTTTCTGAGGTGCATGTGATATTACAGGTACCTGTATTAAAAGAAAAATAAAGGGAAAAACAAATATGTAAATACAAGGCCACACATTACGCAAAACCAAATGCAATCTTCACACTCATAAGCAAAACAACAATCAATCTTCAAAATTAGTATATGAACATTTACTAAGATCAATAGGCATAAACATATAGAATATGTCATATAGATTTTAGAGATATTAAAGGATACAAATTTGTATGTGAAATTACAGGTCTCAGTATAAAACAGATGCATTCATATTCACATTCAAAACAAACAAAAATTCAATCTTTCAATGGACTTTTACACACACAAATGAATATAGTATAAGATGCATATGGGTTTTAGGGAAGAGAACCTCAGAAATGGAGATTGAACCATTAGATACTGGTTTCAGGGAATCGGATGAATCGGATGAAGATTTAGGCAAAGGTCGAGTTGACTCGGAGATAGTGGGCCAACTAGCTCCCATCACCGGACCAGCCCCAACGACACCGTTTTCAGGTCTGCCCCAAGCAGACTTCTTCGAAACACTGGCATTGCCGTTAGTACAATCGGAACTCTCCAGTGGAACCTCTTCCGCGCTGGCAGATTCACCCTGCGGCGCCGCTGACCGACAATCTGATGGAGTGGGTTTCTCAGGCGATGACGAAGAAGATGACGGAGAGGGACCTTTGGCGGAGAGTGTCACCGGTTCGCCGCCGCGAACCACCTGGGCCCACGGCGACGGAAAAGTTTTCAGGTGCGATTTTGGACTATTAGCGGCAGAAGTTATAGGAGCACTGGAAGAGGGATTGGTATGAGATAAATCGGCCGCCATGGCCAATATGGTAAACGATTACAAATTGTATCGATCAAATTCAGTATATAACAGAGTACATTCGTAATAAATTAAACGACATCATAGACCAACATTTTCATCATCGGGTATGAAAGAGAGAATTGAACTAGGGTTTCTGAGGGTAACTAAACGTATAACAATAAAACGCGACCGATCATGCCGTCAGAAGAGCGATCACTCTCGTTTTTACCGTGTTTAAGTTTTAGTACTTCTCTGTGGCAGTTTACTTCTCTGTGGCAGTGTGGCGTGGTTGCTATTTCCAATTTTCTAAAAAGGACGTCGGGTTTGCTTTATTTTATTCCTATTCACGCGGTCAGAGCCTTTGTCACTAGGATTTGTAAACCCTAATGCATTCTACAAGGGTCACAACCTAATGCATTCGCCACGTATAAAATTCTAAAATACTGGAGCATCTCATTTCATAAAAATAATTTTATTTTAAAATTTTAAATATTTTTAAGGATATATTTTTTTTTATATTTGCTTTTAAACTTATACGGTGTATAATTTATTGCTGTCATAATACTGAAATTGTGATGGTAGTAACATTGTGTCATTTACTATCAACATGATAGAAATAAAATTATTTTTCAAAAATGGGTTTCTTTTTGGTACAAGAGAACGGTAATTATATTTACAATACTTATGGAGGCAAAATATGATAAATTTCTCTTTTGCTTTGATAAAAATTACAATGAGTTGAGAAGTTTTAGAATTAAAGTCACATGTTAAAATCTCGTCTTACTTCAATTTTATGTGATCACTTTAATTCTAGAAAATTGAAAAATGTATTATAATTTACAATTTTCCCTTGCTTCAATAGATGATGGAATTTATAAATTTCTCCCTATAATTTAATACCAATATAGCATGTAACTCCATGTAGCCCAACATAGGTATAATGTCAAAAAAAAATTAACTTTTTTATTTTTGAAAACCTACTCTATTATAATGTAAGGTAGGGGGGAGCCTGGGGAAGGAGTGAGAAGGGGGAGTAGGGAGAAACATAGGAAAACTCTTCTTGCTACTGAGATGCATATTTGAAATATGACCTTGCACAGTAAAAAATATATATTTACCACTAAACTATGACCTCGAATATGTAATCTTGCACAATAAAAAGAAATGTCTTTACCACTAAACTATTATAACTTTGCTATGATGTAATACTAATATAAGTGTTTCAACTTTGCACATTTACCTTTATAGCTTTATTTAAGCCCTACTCCTAACAGAGCTAATCCACTACCCAATTAAACTCTCTGTGGCAAGCCCACATTTGCAGGTGAAGCTGGGATAGGGCCTAAAGAGAATGGTCGCAAGAAAAATATACCAGCTTTTCAACCGGGTCCTTTCTATTGAGCCCAAAATGGAATATTTTCTTCCACTTGTTAAGAAATAAGAAGCGTCTCAATTGGGTATTTGCCCCCTAAAAATAAATAATTAAATCTCAATCCAATTAGGGTTTGTTTTAAGTTATTTGTGTTTGGGACTAGAAAGTTTTGGGGAAAAAAAAAGGAAACTAAATTTAAACATTTATCTATAATTTTTAACCATCTATTACACTGATAATATTGTTCTTAATACTAGATTTATTAAGAAAGGGCTAGATAATTAGAATGAAATAATTTTACCTAACATGCTTTAAATTTTATTTTAATATTTAATTGTATATTACTGAAAAAATTGTGTAATGCATAAATTGTATAAACCCTTTCCTTCCATCGTTTCGTAACAAAAGAAGTCTTGTTAGAGAGAGATAACAGTAGTTGTGGTTCTTGTATCTAATTAGACGCCATTTCGGAATGAAAATACAATCTTATAATTATTATTATTTTAATCTTAGTAAAAAGTAATTATAGTTATGTAAGTGCCAATAGTCATATGAATAATGTGAGTTTCAGTAGATATGTAAACTCTTCTAAGATAAACGATTCTCTTCTCTTCCACAAAAAATAATTTGATTCAAAATAAGTGTCATGTTTCTATTGATTGCAGAGGAAACAATACAATGTCCAAATTTATCACCATAATTTACATTATCATATCATTACTAATAACTAACTAAAGAGCTATCATATTTATGAGATAAATGTCGAAGGAAAAAAATAATTCTAAGTGTTGTAAAATTATAAATGAGACTTATTTGTGCGATGGAGTTAGTAGTAATAATAATTGCATTGGAGATAAATATAGGAAATTGATATTTTCACACTGTTTTTTGATAGTTTCACACGATATACCCCACAAAAATGCCTATAACAACCGTCGTTATACATCTATGACGATATTTTTATGAGATTCACCTTGTGAAAATATCAAAAAACAGTGTGAAAATATCAATTCCCTAAATATAAGGTATATGAAGATTGAAGAGGATCAAAACCAATTTAAGTAGCTAGCATCAGCCCTTTTATTATTTCAAAATTTTAAATTTGAGGATAATAAAATATAGATGCACGATTTCTATTCCAAATTGAGAGTTTTGTATGTGAGATTACCAGCTATAAAAAATAAAAGTAACAAAAATTTATTTTATCTTCAATAAAAAGTGATTGCTCTAACTTTTACGTATCATAAAGAATTTGGTGAACCACGTCAGGGGGAGAGCTCCATTATTGTAAAGTCTAACTTCTCAAAAACCAAAAACAAAAAATGAAGATTCAAGTTACATGTTGCAACAAAATATTATGATATTAGTTATCATTAGATACAATTGTACATTATATAAATATTGTTAGATTTTGTGGTTTTAAAAAGATATTTTAAAATAATTAAATTGTCATAATTTTGAGTCATGGGTTTAATGAAACATAATTAGTCAGGTATATTCCAGTACATGAAACAGTAACTAGTTAGTACCCCTGTAGAGGTGAAAGTAGTAGAGTCTTGATATATTTTAAGTGTATGACTTTTCTTATTCTTAACTTACATGAAGTTAATTTATTAATTGAATTGATTGGGTTCATTAAGTTATAATTTGAGAGGTTGTAACTTACGGTATATATGCCAAGAGTCTCGAATTTCACTATAAATACCGAGACATGCTAAAAAAAAATCAGTCTAACTGAGTAGGAGTAATCTAATAATCACTTGTAAAAATTCTCTCTTTCAATTGAAATATATTTTATTTGATGATCTCGAAGGGCTTTACGGTATAAAACTAAAGTTTGATTTGTATAACAGTATTTTTTAATACTATGGCAGGTTAAATATTATTATATTTTTGTTATTGATGTGGGTAATTAATTCGTAGATGTGGCAACTCATACCAAAAAATTGTAAGTTTTTTTATAGTAAAATATATCATTTCTGGAAGAGGGAAAAATATATAGGAGAGAGAGAGAGAAAAAAATACTTAGAATTTTTTATTGCAAAGAAATGAAATAATGGGAAAATAGGAAATAGTACAAGTTAGTTTTGGGCCAAACATTCCAATTTCAGATAATTAGGGGATTAAGTTGGCAGAATTAATCGTAATCTCAAATTCATATGTGGTGGGTGTCGGCAGGGTGTGTCCATTCGTTTGGTTGAGAATTTGACGTTCAAAAGTAGAAGCAACGATGTGGTGGGTGTCGGCAGGGTATCAGAATTTTTTTGTTCGTCATGAGAAGTTTTTTTTCTTCTTCTTTTTTTTCCCCGTAATACCTACTTAATCATACTCTCTCTCCATCGGCTCAATGAGAGTCAGTCCTATCTAATTTAATTTCTGTTTATTACTAGTACATAAGAGCTAGGCATTTCTTAATTAAACATATATAAATAAATTTTAAATATATATATATATATATATTGTATCTTTAATTTTGAAAAGTAAAGAGTATAAATAAATAACAATAGATTTCGGAGATGGAGGTAGCCTACTGTTGGAATGTGATTCATTGAGCCTTACATTTTTAATTGTGCGCCTGGGGTTATTTTTATATATGTTTTGAGTCGGGTCATTTCTATCTCCTCCAACAGGCCTGGTTACAAAGTAGGTAGTCTGCTATTTTTACTCATAAATGGTTGATGGGGCTTCTGGGCCATTTTATCAACTTCCACAGATTGCGAGATAGATGGTAACACATGCTAGTATCTCTTCTTATTAGACTGATTGGAGTAAGTGGTAGAAGACGTCATGTATCCACTCTTGAAGGGATGATGAGATGTTCGACGATGCGTAAATGAGTATATATATAAGCTATCTCTCAGAAAAATAGAAATAAAAGTTTTTCCTGTAAAAAAATACAAAGAAACTATCAAATATCTTTCAAGCTCCAACATATATTTTAAGTCATTTATTGTGACGTTAATCGCCTGAACTTATCCTCACACCGGAACATCCCCAGATGACTCAAGTCGCGACCATCCTGTGGGGTGATAATAATTTGCTACGTGTACAGGTATCTTGCTTATAGGTAATCTCAACAGAAGAGAGAATTGGACGTCAACACCTACCTTATTTATATTGACCTTTTTAAATTAATTAGAAGGAAGGTGCAATTCTTGCTTTCCTTAATTGAATCTTAAAAATCAGCCACAAAAGAGGGAAGAGTTATGATCAAAGTCACATGAATTATTGATGATGATATCTCTTTGTGTTTTCTAACCATAAACAGATCGACAAGACTTGTTTTACAAGAGCTGATGAATGGTGCTACGATCAAATTGTAGATGATATATTTAGACAATTAGATCATCAGGTGGTTATTGTGGACATTTCCTACATCATTTAGTGACTTTGTTGTTTTTCAAGTATGCTTCCTACTTTCTTCCTGAAAAAGATGGGAGTTTTATGGTTTACTTAATTAGGACACACAAAACATATTTTTTGGTTTTAAATATTTTTCTTTAATAGTGAAATGTTAATATTGAGAATATATTATAGAACTTTTTTTTATGTCTTAATATTGTTAGGTAACCCATAATATTATTAAAAATAAATGGGACTATGCTACAAAATTTTCTAGCATAGTAGCATTGATTAATTTATTTTATTATTTATAGCTAGACAATGTTAACATGTTTCCTTCAAAATATATAGAATTTGTTACAACTCGTGAAAAGATTACAAGAAATAGGAAGAAGACGAACATAATCCCTTCAAAATAATTAACCGATCAAATCAGGAAGATAAGTAAATCATAGTTAAAAACTAAATACCATAATTACCCGCCCTAAAATATAGACATAAAAATATCAATTAAAAAGGTATGGATTTGTCCAAATCTTCAATACGAGAATTCAAATAACTGGTATTCATCTATCGTCACTTGTAAGCTCACTGATAATATCTTCTTCGCCAATAAAAAGAATTCCGACATAATGGGGAAAACAAGATTCCAAAAGAGGAGAGAAATAAGCTCTTTCATATGACAAAAGAAATTACTCAAAAGGAAAAACAAACTAACAACAACAACAAAAAAAGATAAGAGGAAAAAACTTTGTTCAACATACAGGTTTTTAGATAGCAAATCACTTTTATATCAATGATACTTATTCATTATTATAATTTATAAATCATAATACATTAGTTTTAATTCATACATTAATAAACTTAAAGTTTTAATTATTTATTAATGATTTCTTCATTTTCTTGTAAATACATTACATTAGTTTCACTTTTACAAAAAATTATTAGTTTACAATTTTACAACTTCATTAAAAAACTTCACTTTTACAAAATTTTATTAATTTATATTTTATAATTTATATTTTTGATATTTAATATATAAAATTTTAAAAAATTAGACTAGACCGGTCAAGAATAGGCATGGTCTAACCACTCAATTTACGCCAAGTCCTAATCTGACTTCGCCTAACAAGCTCGTGGTCAAGGGCTAGTCTGACCTAGTCAACGACTAATGCTTAACAAGTTCAGACAGGTCCAAACCTATTGTGCATGCAATTATGGTAACGTTGTGATCGCATTAAGGATTTATGATATCTTAATCGCTTAATATTATTTATATAATAAAAAATATTTTACTTTATTAATGTTACAAATAAATTTATTATATGCAAAATTGTTCAACATTTTCTTTACATATTATTTTATTTTTTTATAAGTATATATTATAATATTGGTGTTAATACCTTAGTCAATTAACTCTATTTAAATATGCATTACATGGAAGAAAAAATATTAGTTGGACCCTAAATTGGAACAGTACGGGTTTATATGCCAATGATATTCAAAATGTTGGCCCACCTAAAAACCATTCCTAAATTGCAAAGGTTGGATAGTTGCTATAAACCATTTAATTTATTTTTGGTAATTCAAAACTAAGATAGTGAAAAATGTGAAATAGATCAATTGGTTAATTATGTAGTTGTTTCTTCCATACACTAAAAAAAAGAGAAAAAAACTAATAATTTAATTAGATAGATTACGATAAACACATAATCATTACTCATTTGTACACATAATCATTACTCATTTGTAAAATTAATGTACCTAAGGTTGCATTTGAATTTAATGATTTGAAATGTACAGATTTTGTTTCCTTGTCTAAACTTAGTAGTCAATATGTAAATTAATGTCCAAAAATGTTCATACAAATAAAATAGATTTATAAGTCATAGTTATAAATCTATAACTATGATCGAGTCTATCTTTATATAAATTAATTTTTATCCCCCGATCAAAAAAGTGGTATTGATGGGAAAAGAACCACTACAAGTAACAAAAAATAAATTATAAGCAGTATAAAATGTTTCATAATAAAAAAATTATAATCAGTATAAAATGTTTGTTTGCCGCCTGGTTTCACTTGCCTTTGAAACTCTTCCATCTTTTCTTCCTTTTGGCACTTCCCAAGTAGAGCCTCCAGACTTTATCACATTAAAATTATTAGCTGTTTAAATTTACATACTACTATTAGCAAACATATACTAAATACGCTACATATATACACGTGAACATACTAGATAGTACTAGGTCTCGTTTTATTTTAATAGCTGAAAAGACCGTAAAATTAACTTAAAATAAATTGACATTCCTTTTGAGACGGAAACCCAAGAGTGTTACATGTAAGTTCTAACTAACCTGAGCAGCAGCATCCCTTGCAGCCAGAGCAAGTACATCAACACAGGAGGGCACATAGCCTCTACCTCTTTTTTAGCATTGTCAATTACATAAAATGCATGCAACGAAATGTTTCTTTGTCTGCTTTATTCTTCTTAGTTGAATTAAGTAGCACAGATGTATCACAACCCTATTCTATCTATATAAACAACTTACCGGGGTCAGATGACCCCCCCCCCCCCGCCCCCCCTTCCTTCCGCCTCTGTAAACAACATCCATAACCGTTAGTAACCCGAACAGCTAAAAACAATGAAATTATAGAGGGAAAAATAAATTACTCAAACGAAGCAGTCGTGGAGGTGCATCCGAAGTAGTGCTGCCGGAATCGTTCATCATTCCTTTTTGCACCACACTGGTTATGACTGTTTCGGCCTCCAGGCACGTCGGATCATAGTAGTTTGGGCTCAGTGCATAAGAAAGGTTAAAACTAGTGCAAGATTGCTGGCTGCCAATGCCATAGTATCAAAGAAATAAATTAATCTTTGAATTTCTTATTAATTAGCTTCTTGGGCGAATCAATGAAGAATTTCTTATTAATCAGTTTCATTTTGGGCCTCAAGTGGGCACCTAGTAAGATAAAATTCCTTGTAACTCAACTCTGGGATTTTTCTGCAACCAATTTCCTTCTTCTAGTGTTATGATTTCTCCCACTACTGATCTTCGGTGGGGGCGAAATCACTTTTTAGGATTTGGTTGTTTATTTAGTTACCAAATTTGGTGAACTAGAACCGTCAAGTTTAGTGTAATAGAGTGGTTATAAAGATGGCACTTCCATACCAAGACAACCCCAAATCCTATATAATTATATTTTTAATTATTCTAGTTCAAGAGAAAATTATTCAGTAGTCTCGAAGCACAGTCACGTGGTGTTCCAGATCAATCATATCTTTTTATTTTAGCTGTGTCCCATTACATGTAGCTCTGAACTTACTAAAATGAGGAGAAACCTACTAAAATAGGGAGATGTGATTAGTCTAGAACATCACGTGAGTGTACTCCAGAAACTATTGAATAATTACTCGTAGTTCAAGTTTGTTTTAAGTGCTGGAAAGTTCATTTAAAAGGGGATGTAATTAACCAACTTTGATTGCAAAAATCATTTTCAAGAAATGATAGGGGTAGCTTCATAAATTAGCAATTGAAAAATGAAAGAGGTTGGCGCTTTTTGGCTCCAACTTTATCTAGGTTTTGGTACATGACATAACTAAGCAAGAACTCCTAATCATTAATTAGCCTCTCTTTTGAAATTATAGAGTGACCCTGCAAACCTTAAAGATGGAAAGAATAGGGTTCAACCAATAAAGTTTGTGTCACATATCTAAAAGTTCGGTCTTGAATCTTTAAGAATCTTGTTATATCTGAGACTGTCAAACTGAATTAGATATTGTCAGTCCCAAATATAGTCATTTTCTTTTTTGCGCTTCAAATAAACAAGAACGATACATAATGATCTGGTATGGTGAAATTAACTTCACCGTAAGTTGGTCCAGAGACCAATAAAGTGTTAATACTTGACACACAAGCCGGGGTACATTCTCTTTGCCTACGTGTCAATATTTTATTGATCCCTAAACCAACTTACGGTAAAGTTAATTTCATCATAACCGCATTCATACATGATGTTAAAAAACACCAACTTTAAGAGAGCATGGGAGGAGCAATTACAAGTAAATAAGTCTCTGTTTAATCTACAGTTAAGAATAAAGAAAATGAACAGACAACATAGATTTATTTAATTTTCTCAAACTAATTACACAAGTATATCATAACATATTCATATGACGAGCATAGCCATGCTTCTTATTGAGGGTAAGTAATTATCTTGAGAAAAATATAGGAAACTGATATTTTCACGTATAAAAATGATAGTTTCATATGAATCTCTCTCACGTAGATGTAGGATCTACTAACTATTTATGTGAAATGGACCATGTGGAAATTTCAGTTCCCAAAATATAATACATAAACACAGAGGCATCAGTCTTCTTCATAGTAGTTTTTGCTAAAAATGGCGGGCTGCTCATGTAAAATAGTAAGCACGCCGCTGCCTACGAACCCTGAACTCTAAAGCCAGATATCTTCAGCTTAGAAATTTACCGAGCTTGAGAATGTCTGACCAAATCCCCAACCAGTTGGCACAACGTTGTTAAAAGTCCGGGTGACTCCATCTGTTGTGGTGACCCTGAAGGATAAAGATTGACCATTGAGATACGCATTTGACTGCCAATTTGCTCCCCAGTTCCTAGACATTGTCATCCAATTAGTTCTTGTACCCTTGATTTGCACCGATTGAATAGATCCAGCTCCTCTAACATTGCTTATTAACACAAGCTCAAAGTAGTCCCTCCCATTGATGGTGAATCTAACTCCACCGCCTTTAATGCATGGAACCCTGAATCAAAAATATTTATATACCATCAGTTATATTGGGGAAAGAAAACACATTAAGAACTATATAATGCACAAGACGAGAGACTGATGAAAACCAATATACCTCTGGTAAATCACAGGAACGATCCCGCCTCTGTAAATACCAATCTTTTCCCATGCGGGTTGAGCCATATCAAAGTGTTCGAGTGGGGGGTTGCACCAACCACCGGCATTGTTAGGCAGAGCCAAGTTTGGGGGGCAGAAATTTGTAGCAGTAACAGTAACAGATACTCCTTTCCTGCACCATTGCGGGTCAGCCTTGTAGTCGCATATAATCTTGTAACATTGCCCACATGATGCTCCGTCATTGAAAAGTGCAGTGCTTAAAGCAGTAGTCCTAGTTCCATATCCAGTCGAGTATAAGTTACCATAACCACAAGCACCACCTGTGTCCAACCAAGCAAGTCATCAGTCTAGCATCCCTTCGATTCATCCTCTTGTAAAATGGTTAAGAAAACAGAGTACAAATTTATACAAGTCAAGGAGTATACTTTACATACCCATTGTTCCTGAAGCGTCACTACCTCCATAAAAAGTAGCATGAGCTTTTGCCCATCCAGAAGCCACGAACGCATTGACAGTGACAAGAAAACAACAGGAGCCAACCAGAATTGCGAATGCAAGAACGCCAAGATTCGCCATTTCTTTACCGGGATAACGGCTGAGGAAGAAGCTAGGAGGAGGTTGGGGAATTAATGGAACTGTTATCTACATTCAATTGGTTCTCCAAACACGAAGATCGGTGCTTAAATAGGGACCAAACTTCTTTAATGCGACCTCACATATGACATCTGCAAGTATATTTCTGATTCCTGCAAGTCTGAAGAAGTCTGTGTATCTCTATTCAATTATTCCCACGTTCTCTCACAATTGAAACAAACAACACCCACATGGCATTCCCAAAATAAAAGCCGTGAATTAATCAATCCCATGAACCAAATTGCTCATTTTCCCAATTATTTTAATGTTGGTTGTTGCTATGTGAAGGGAAATGCAATATATTCAATGGCTTGTCTGATAGAAAATTCTGCTTATATCACTTGCTATGAAGCGCACATGGCTCTCGTTTTTGACCTTATATAGATGACATCCCATACTTCTTTTTATCATGCTATATGAAGTGATATTGTATTTACACATATTATGCCTTTAATCAGAAAATAGTTGGGATCCTTCACCAACCACTCGAGCGGTCATTTTAGGCCAAAACTGCAAACCTAAAAAAAAACAAGGAAATCATAAAGCTTGATTGTGCTTCCTCGAAAAATGGTTTAACCAGTGTGACGCTAGACATCAGCAGATCTACACTAGTATTATATGGATAAGGAGGGGTGGCACCTGTCTGGTACCAAAAGTCTGTTTAGCTGGAAAAAATAAGAAGGATTGACAAATATGAAAACAATATCAAATTAGGCTCAAGGTTGATCCAGATGGAATGGAACCACCAAAACTAAAATGGTTAATTGACTTTATTTCCCCACCCCCCATTTTGTCAACCTTAAATGCTTTATTGATAGAGCATGGCTCCCCTATTTTCCGGTGTGTACCTGAAGAAGCAAAGTATTTTTTTTTTCCGCAGACATTCCAATAACAATTTTGTCTTCCCATTTGATAGAAAGTGGCCATGTGATAATAACTCCGTCAAGCTAAGCCAAAAGAAATTTATAATAATATAGAGAAATGGGCACACCACTAGGTAGTTGAATGTAATCATTGGAACATTCGGAATACTTCCGATAAAGTCATAGGAGCGAACTTAAATAAGATCAATCCCAAAAAAGAAGTTGACTTATTTAAATAGGTTAGAGAAATCAACCCCACTTTCTAGCACATGATGCTTCCGTACAAGTACAACATGGGGATTTCTAACCAAACTATAAAGTTTAAATAAATGAAAAAATATTCAGCTGCAATTTATAAATCGGTAAAATCAACTTATAAATTATTTTTTATTGTTGAAGTTTTTGGGCCAATTTATTTTTTGATTTATAAGTTATTTTTAAAAAGTAATAAATTTTAATTTCTTAAAAAAATACTCACAAGTCGTTTTAAAATAAATAAGTTTGACCAAATATAAAGACTGCTATGCCCTTATTTTAGTAGTTTTTACATCTTATTAATTAAAACTTATAAGTTATTTTAGCCAAATACTTTTATATTTTATTTTTAACTTAATTTCTAAATTATAAATAAAAATAATACCAAACACTTTTATTTCCAAGCTGGCATTTAAAATAACTTATAAGTTATGTTAAATTTAAACTTATAAATTATTTTAAAATAAATTTTTCTCGAATCAGGCCTAAATATATTATAGTAAATATAATCATTTTAAAAAGATAATGTCAACGGTCTTAAATTCTTAATCCTAAATGACATGACATCGACTAAGATAATTGTGACCATAAGTGAAATGTTCGACATACATATGATAATGGCGCTAAAAAAAAGTAGTGTTGACAAATTAAAAGTAGCCAATTTACAGGGAAGCATAGTCGTCTGCCTTGGTTTTGATGATGGAGCCATCAGCAAGGTGGATCAATTTGAAGAGTCCTGATTTCTCAATAGAAAATACCTTGGAAGAATACCTGATAAGTGCCTTGTGATAGTGCTTAGTGTATCGTTTCCAACAAGTCTTATCCTTTTCACACAGCGACTTTCATGACGGCCAC
This sequence comes from Hedera helix, assembly GCA_947179155.2. Taxonomy (NCBI): domain Eukaryota; kingdom Viridiplantae; phylum Streptophyta; class Magnoliopsida; order Apiales; family Araliaceae; genus Hedera; species Hedera helix. The sequence continues at coordinate 41,624,376 of OX359283.1, read as the reverse complement.
AGCATCAAGTTACCACTCAAGTTTGTATAATTTAGCTCTATAAGTATGTTACAGAATGAAAGTGATAGCGTGGAACAATATGACTCTCATTCTTAAATGACTTCCAAGCATTGAAATGCCCCCTTTAACATTTTTAGTCATTGTAAGTACTGCAGTTTAATATTCAAGGATGAACACAAGAAAATGAATAGGAATGCCGATGTGTTACTAAGAACAAATACACGCGGTTTCCCATTTCTCTCAAGTAATAATTCCGAAGAAGGAAGATCTGAATCAACAGAAGCTACAGAAAACCTACACCACAAGTCAGCATATCAAATTTGAGCCTCACAATAAATAACACACTCCCTTAACAATCTTCCCCTGAACCCATCCATCTTACCAATTAAATGGAAGTAGAAATAAAAACATAGGAAACTGGAAAATGCCATTTACCCTTGCATCTTTAGAGATAGTTGCCTGAGGGAATCACTGAGGCCGACAGCGTCCAATGCACTCCAAGCATTGGTCCATAAAGTCACAGCAAATCCTGTCATTCTTAAACTATCCGAAGACCAAAACTAAGCTCCGTAAACCCAACCTATACGAAGTTTTTCAATATGACAATAGGTTAATATTTAATAGCAGTTGCAACTACGTTTTGGAGCCTAGATTTTGTATTTTGGGAAAGGATAACATATAGGAAAAACAGCACATATATATTCTAGCTAGTGGTCACATTTTTATTAATGAAGTTGATCCACCTGCGAAATCAAAAAATAACTTGAAGAATACCAGTGAAGTCCTAAAGAGGTAGTGAGACCTGCTATGCCAGCACCTACTATAGCAGCATCCTCCTCTTCCGCCCACATCTCCATATGTTTAAGCAGCGACGACATAGATATTATAGCAAACCTACAAGACGCTTTGGGCAAAAAGGTGCATTATTATTGTAAATAAATGGAGGCCACTTGGTGAGTCAGGACGCATGCATATACGCTTTATTAGATAATACTACTAGTAAGAGAGCAGCCAGGCAGCTCAGATTAGTCCAACCTTGGATACAAACAAAACACATAATTGTGAAAGAGTCGAGTATCAATTTGCATTGAATCTTGCATTTTTTTGAAGTTAGCAGTAAACTCGTACAAATATATCTCAGCACACTTTTAACCATTAGCTGGGTAGTACATGGAAGGGAGAGGGTTGCCAATGGATTCAAATCTTCCTGCTAAATGCTACTAAAACGGATGGTTTAAGAAAGAGAAAATAGGATTGTAACGCACCCATAACATTCATAATACGGGTTTGTAAGACCTCAGTGATATCTTCTTCAAGAGGATCTCTGGATTATATTTTGACTAATAACTTGAGGCCTTTGTACATGACAAATACTCGAATATTCTTTCAGGTTGTATTTGAAAATAAAGTACCTAAAACAAAAGGAATTATCTTTTATAACTTCCATTCATTTATCTTCAGAAAGATTTCACAGCACAAACTTAATCCCACTTTTCACTACTCTTTGCAGTATTCCACATACAACTCCAGCTATTCCTCGGTCGTAAATCCACAAACAACTGTAACCTAAAGTAAAGTGGTTCATCTCACGAGGCCGACCCACACTAATGCTGCAGTTAGGCTAGACTCTTCCATTGCTTAAGGGAAATTCATAGATGCCACACAAAAGCAGAGGTCCCCAACCACCATGCAAGCAGACTTTGCACCAAATTCATAGATGCCACACATCCCAGACCACAGGCGGCCAACTTTGCACCCACTTCGTGCTTGCATATGAACTCACTCAACCACATAACAAAGTATAAAATTAAATAAATTTTGAAGAGTCTAAAAAGATGCCGCGCACATAACAAAACTACCAAGGGTGCCACACTATACATAATGAGTGAAGCATTCAAAGCGTTTTAAATTTTAAAACATCAATTTGACACCAGAAAACTGCTCGCTGAACAAGTTACAATTGATCGACACTTGGCCTAATTATACAAAAAGGGGAAAAGTGTATAAACTAATGAAATTACAGAAAACCTCACCACATGGTGCCACTGTCCCAAGCTTCTAAAATTAGCCTACAAATGTTTACTAATGAAATTACAGAAAACCTCACCACATAGCGCCACAGTCCCAAGCTTTCTAAAATTAGCCTACAATGTTACATATAGATGTCCTATAGTTAATTTAGTAACTGAAAGAAAAACAGTAAAACATAGAAATGGAGCAGGCACCCAACACATCATAAAACAATCTAATCTGTGACGCGCTGAAGCTGGAGCGACCTACGCGTCTCCAGAAGCTGCATGGTTCGGCCCATTAGATCTAAATCCACTAGATCCCCTCCCATGACCAGAACCTACTGCAGAAAGACATCACAATCGGTTACCATGTAAACAAAGAGCAGTCTAATGAGTCAATCTATCAACTGTTCCATAAGTTCATATAAAGAAAATCTGAAAGGCATACAAACAACATATCACCGCCTTTTAAATGAAATTTGGTTCCATTTTATTATGAGGCTGGCTTCCCACATCCTATCCCTTCAGTTACACAACGCAGTGAGTTCCCCTATAAAGCACTACATTCTTAAAATATTATGGGGGTTGAAACCACAAAATTCCCCACTAGTTCATCAAAACATCGAAGTTCCAGAAAAGAACCAACCATACACAGTACTTTATATTTTTCAAGTACGGGAACGCAGAAGATGGGGACAGGCCAGCTAGCTAGCTGATGAGGTGTTGATCCATTCAATTAATTAGAAGAAAAATAAACAAATATTTCAGCTGTCAAATGCACATCTTGGCCAGGAACACAGGTTTGGGTTGTGATTCAGTTCTGCATCCATAAAAACTAACTAACCAACATTGCAATCTTATTATCCAACAGAGTCAAAGAAATTGTAGTATTAATTTGCAGGCTAGCCAGCCCCATCCTGACCTATTTTGAGGGAAAGAAAAATCTCATCTAAAACTTACAGGCACATTCATCAGCCAATCTCAGGAAACTTTGATTAGAAAAAATGTGAAGCACTACCTCGGCCCTGAGCAGGTGCTTCTTGATTACAGACTCCTGCATCTTGCCGAGCATCCATCTGAGGTCCATTGTACCATCCCCTTCCACGGCCATGGAAATTACGACCTCTGCCTCTCCCTCTAGCATAGCCTCAAGGGCGATCCCAACCTCCATCCTCAAACTCCACAAAGCCATTACCTGTATAAAATGCCACATTCACTTCTGATGAAATAACTGCAATGCTACTGCATATAGATTTTCCAAGTCCCTATATAAGATTGCATCAGTCAACCCAATTTCAGCTACACATACTATGATACTAAGCAATTATGAGCCTATGAACTAATCTTCAAATCATCAATCTTTGAAAACATTAATTCAAATACAATAAAAATGGTAAAAAGACAGTAAAGCCCAGCCCAGATGCACAGGAAAAAAAATAATAGTGGAAAAAGCAGTTGATCCCCCCTTTATACTTCCCCCATATTACACTATGACCCTCCCCCCCTCCAAAATGTGGGAATATTATATGGATAAAAATCCTAGCAAGGAGTGATATCAATAGTACAGTATCTGGAACCTTCTTAACTGTAGCCACGTTGATTCAAAGCCTCCGTGTCTGATATCTCATCTGAAGATTTAAGGGGCAACTGATTTATAATATATTGACCAGAAGACTAAGGAAATCATCTTCGCCCTTAATAAGAATCACACATACAAAGATTCAATTACAGCTCCTAACAGATACAGCTCTAGGCCTTCCCATTCCCCTGCCACCACGGCCCCTGCCTCGATTAGTTGGTAATCCCTCTGCATGATCAACAAGCGTTATAGCAACTGCTGTTGTCTGCAATAAAAATTAGACAACATATTGACAGATATTACTACCTCCTTCATAATCGAATTCAGGAGACATCTTAACCTGTTCAGTATGTAATGGAGACTGGTACCTGCAGCAAATTAATTGCATGCAAGTTAGTTAACTCAAGAGTAAGTATAGGTGGGACATCAAACTCAAGAAGCCTCTAAATACCCAGCAACTTGAATCCAACTCTCATATTCTTTATCATCAGAGAGCTTATCATAAATAAATCACTCTAATAGAAGAGAACGCGGTGACCGAATGCTAGAAAATGAAAAATTCACAAGAAACTTAAACATCTCCTGCCCCCAGTTAAGAAATTACGCATCATCAACAAACATCACGACCCTAGATGCATTCTAGATTTCCATGTCCCTCGTAGATAAACAAACTAGACCTAACAGAAATGTAAATAGCTTCAATGCGGATGCGCCTCCCCCCCCCCCCCCCTCCTCTGCTACTATTCAACACACACAAAGTATGCTAAAATTTCATTAGAAAAAGATAAATATGTGAACAATATCACTCAACTAGCGAAGAGTCTTTATTCGTAAAACAATGGAGCACAAGTCAGCTAACTTACCCAACAGCTGATGTATTCAGCTCCTCTTTCAAGAGCGTAATCGTAATCATTGAAACACGCCTTCTGGTTTCCAGACTGCACTACCCAAAAAATATGACTGTCAAAGCAATAATAAGAGAGAGTCTCCGCTTTTGTGACATCAAGCCATCATTAACTCAGAAACAAATTCCTATAGGAAAGTTATGACACAATGCTAGCTTAGAATTAAATTTGTAGGATCTTACGGAAGGAGGCCTTCTTCTAGGGGTTCCCATGTATCTGTTATGTCTGTCGATCCAATTGATGTAATTTGATGAAGGCCGACTATTCTCCTCTGCATTACAAGTACAACATCCATGTCGGCAATTTCATCATAACAAAATCATAATCACAAGTTACAACTACAATTTGTAGAAAATCTTAGGAAGGAAAAAACCTTTATTAACTCCACAATTGTAACAGTCTTGTTGATAGCTCTGCCCATTGCTTTGAACACAATTTCTTTAGAACCTTTTTCCTACAACATAACGAGTCAGACAAACTGAAAACATCAAACAATCTCAAGGACTAAAGAGTGTAACAAATATCCATGTCATCGGCTATCTTAACAAAGATAACAAAATTTCATAATTCCCAATAAAAAAATCTCAAATTCATAAAGGGCACTAGGCACAATAACTCGGGCAATATCCTTAAAGTAGCAATTACAAACAACAAAAATACAAGTGCTTAATAATGAGGGGTTATAATCTGTACACAGGTTAGTCATTTTACAAAGGCAGTCTTTTACTGTAAAGAGATACAAAGAGCTTAAATCGAAGCCATACCAAACTGGAAAACAACTAAATTTAGTAGAACAGAAGGGAAACAAACCTGAAGCAGGGTCATAGCATAAATAATATAGCTTCGCATCCTACCCTGACTTGTAATACGAATTTCATTCTCATCAATTGGTGTCTCTTGTCTTGGCTTCTCCTCTACAAACACTTCACCACTTATTAACTTTACCGAACATAACAGAGTTACACTGACAGAAACAAAAAGAACGGCACGAGGAAAAAACAAAGAAGTAATCCTAGGGTTTTTCATAACTTTTTGGCTTTGTAGCAGTAGAACTACAGCATGTTCGAAGAAATAAAAAAACTAGGGTTTTTTATTGTTTAAACCCTGGGGTTTTAATTCACAACAAGAAGTAAAAAAAAAGATAAAGTTCAGGTTTTTCTCAAACTATAGTAAATACGAATTTCAATTTGGTACCTTGGCAGAATTAAAGGAAAAAAATTAAATTAAGCTAGTAAAGGTAAAAATATAATGAAATCATTTTTTTTTTTTTAAAATGTCCGAAAAGTTAATTTTAAATATTTTTAAATTTAAAATTAACATTAATTTATTTAGGTTATGTTTATTTACAAAAATTATAATCCAATAATTATAATTTCAATATATGAATTATAATCATAAGATTATATTTTTATGCAAGGATTATACTAAAGATAAAATTATTATTCTCAAAACTATTTTATTTGTTTTTAAATTTAAACTTATGATTATTAGTCAATGAATTATAAAATGACTTAATAATCTTGAGATTATAATCTCTGATTGAACATAGTATTAAATAGTCTACCATATTAAATCATTTAATACTCCTTGGACTAATAGTCTCAAGTCTAAATTTAAAAATAAACAAGACAAATATGGGATTGATAGTATTATCTCAAGTGTAATTCTTATAAATAAACATAACATTGAAAATATAATCCATACCTTAGGATTATAATCTTTATAAACAAACATGGCTTTAGTTTAATTCAATAAAATTATGAATATTATAAATTTTCTAAAAAGTACCACTATTTGCAAGATTAATTATTTTGAATACTTAAATAAATAATGTCAAATTTAAATTTAAAAATAACATAAATTGACTTTTAAAAAATTAATAATAATCTTATAATTTAGAATGGATGAAGTATAAAATTGTATTTAAGAATATCACTTTGTGAAAATATAATACTTAACTTTAAAATAAAATAAACTCTTATCTTATGATATACTCTCCCTGTCCCAGAATAAAAGTCCTTATTACTACTTTAAGTAGTTTTAAGTTAAATATTTATTTATTTTTTATAATAATTTATTTATAATATTTTTAATATTAATTATTATTATAATTTGAAGTGGAGAAAGTATTTTAGTCAAAATTAAAACTATATTATCGGTCAAAGCTCAAAAGCTTGATAAGTTCAATCCCAATCCGACTTGGGTAGTGTTTGATAAGCTTTTTGTTTTTATTTTATTTTAATGTAACCTTTTATTTGCACAGATCTTGTCTTATTTGATAACATTTTATCCAATTTTTTTAATACGTTTAAATAGTCAATTAAAATTTTTATCTTGAGACAAAAAAAATAATTAATAGTGTAAATTTATAAATTTTGGATCAATTTTGCACAACTAATTATACATTAAAAAAATACTATTTTACACTAATAATTATATTTTGAGTTAGGGAATTGCTAATCAGTCAAATTCAAAAAAATATATATCACAAGAACACAAATATAGTGAAGAATTTTACATTTTAGTCTTATTTTTCTTCTTTTATTCTTCTCTTTTTTCCTCCCAAAATGCACTTACTTTTATATGAAGGGAACTGCCTTTTCCTACAATAATATTTACCAAATCCTTTGTGTCCTTATTTTTTATCTGTTTTTTTATAAAGAAAAAAATTATCTGTCATTTGTGAATTATAAAAAGCATATTAATGATATAATCTATAAATATCAAATTTGTTTTTATGATATCCGTTTAATGAATTTTAAAAAGATATATTGAAATTTATACTCAAATTAATCAGTTAGATAAAATATTATTACAATTTTAATTTATGTGTACTATTCTAAAATATTAATTTAAAAAACGAAGGTAGTAGCTATTTTTTTATAACATAAAAATAATTTACATGCAAACCTAGAAGTATGGAGTATAATAATTTTGTGTGAAAGTGCACATCTCGCTCCTCAAATATCACTAAACCACTTTTCAAATTCCTTCGTTGCTTTTTAAATGTCCTTTTTTAATAAAAATTTTTATTTTTATTTTTCATTTATAAATTATTTTTAAAAAAAAATCTTAGTTCTCAGTTTATTCTTAATCATTAAACACGAAATTGTTTCTTACTAATCTTTTCAAGTACTTATTCACTCCAATGAGACAAATCTTTCCTCTTTTCTCTTTCATTTTTTCAATGCAATAATAGTGATATTTATACTTAATTTTATTAATTAAACAAAATATTATTTTTATTTCTTAGTATTTATCCACTAGCTCTTAAAAGTTTACTTAATTAAAAACAAATTGAGTAATTAATATAGCACAAGTCTACATACATAATATTCAAATACGAAATTAAATATTATATTCATCTTAATTATTAAAAAGTGGAACATAATACAGATTTTAATATCATACTCTACTTTTTAATAATTAAAATAAATATTATATTTAAATATTGTGTACTTATACTTATTCATTAATATAAGTCATGGTTATTATATGTTGAAACTCATAGAAATAAGTTATTACTCCCGTTGTTCCTCTCTATCTGTCTTTTTTAAAAATAGACAAGTATTATTTTTATTATCTATTATTTGTAGATTTTAAAATAAAATTAATTACTTACTTTAAGTATCATATTATTCCCAAATATTAAACATGCATTTATTTCTCTTTTTATATATATATATATATCATATTTAATCAACTCATATAAAACTTTAAACTATTAAAAAATAAACACCAATAATATACATCATGTCAACACCCCCGTCACGTGGAGAGAGACAAATTTCATGCAGATGCATATCAAGTCAACATCCCCCGTCACGTACATACGTGGAGAGAGGCAAATTACATGCATACGTATATCAATATTAAGGGCAACATATGTAGCGAGAAGGGTTTGATTACACACTCCATATAAAGTGCAACGTGTGGCCAAAAAAAATTGAACCCAATAGGTAACTTTTATACTATGTTAACTAATTAACTTATTTAAAAATTTAAAATATGAGACTTAATAATATATATTAAGTCAACATTAATAAATCAGCTCTAGCCCAACAAATTTAAGAAGAATAAGGTGCGTTACAAAGTTTAAGTAAAAAATAGTTTATTTGTTTAAAAATTATCTTAGAATACAACGTTTACAACATTGAAGATCGAGCAAGTACTAGAAACCTAAAACGCTACTAAAAAAATAAAAAGGGGAGTATCATTTTACTAATTAAATAGCATAATCTATATAAGGCATTGAGAGAGTAATTATTAAATTGTAAGTTATGTAATCATTTATTGACTAATTTAAGATTGAACCAATAGTTGAGAAGGAAAAATATCTACACTTCCAACCAAACTAATTGAATAGTAATTTAAGATTGAACCAATAGTTGAGAAGGAAAAACCATCGCGCAGATTCATACTACTAAATTACTAGTACTATTTCAAAGTCTACCAACTCGAGAGCATTAAGACAATTCAACTAATATTTCAAATTCAGAATCATGAGAATCCACTCTTAATGGTTAGCATTGAATTATACAGGTCTACAAAACACTAAATAGGTCTGTCTATTTAGTATTTAAGAGCTCAAAAATAAAAAAAAATAAAAAATAAATTAAAACGCGTCATGATGATACGAGAAAACTCAAAAAACGAGATTGGACATAAATATATATAACTAAAATATAGTTTGTATTCTAAGATTTATAGTAAAATTAAAGTTTACACTTTAATTTTTAAATCGTACATATTTGTATTTTCATGTTTAATTATGAGAAACAAAATATACCTACAACGTGTTTATCAGTTAAAAACGACTTAAAATTTCGGTCATTTAATTTTTTTAAGAATAAAATAGACAAAACAGGTTTAAATGATCTAAAAACATTTAAACATATAATAAAATCATAAAAATCTAAAATTCATAAACTCAAACCCTAATATTGCTTTTCCCTATACACCAAATCCCAAACCTCCTTCTCATCAAATGACTTTTCCGGCGATATGCCTTCCAGGTCTCCGGCTATATGACCATGACTTTTACTTGATATGCCTTTCAATTTCTCAAGCTCATTAAATACTTATCACTCAATCGATTCTCCCACAAGATTTCAGTGAGTATCGGAGATCTACAAAAAAATGGAGTTCTTATGGCTCGACTCTAAATATCATTTATACGATACTCTTCCGTCAATGATTTCTAATTGTTCCTCGGGTATTTCAGCACCGTGAATAATTTACTCCGGGAGTATTCCAAAGCTTTTAGTACTGGTATTGCTTTTGAGCAATCAAGTCTCTGTTTGGTCCCAACAGGTCTCTTCTATATGCATTAGTAAATTCTCCATAAATAAGAATTTTGCAGTTAATTAGGGTTTCATGGGAGTTGGGTTCAATTTGGTTACTTGTATTAGTTTTGACAAATTAAATTGATTTATTAGCGTTAATTTCTATTTTCAGAATTAAAAAATAATGGTGTTGAAGGATAGATGATGAGGAACATGGTGTATCTAGGGTGATTTTGGGGGTACTGATTGAGATTTTCCAGTATAGTTGCTGAAAAGATACACTAATGTTAATTTGCGGAGGTTCGAGATTAGGAATAAAGTTTTAATTAAGAGGTTAAAGTTTGATTTTTAAATTTTAATATTATTTTAATTATATTGTAATGATTTACCTATTTCACCCTTAAAAAGTTAAATTATTAAAACTTCGGCCACTTTTGAACGATTAAAAGTGGGAGAGTGAAGTATGTTTTAAAAAATAAAATTTAGAGTACAAAATAAATACGTTTTAAAAATTAAATTGAAACCTCAATTTTACTATAAATTTTAAAATAAAAACTTATATATATATAAATATATATCCTTTCATTATACATTCTCTTTTTATAGTTATATATTAAGACAAAATAGGGGCATATTCTTTTCGGTGCTTTTGTAGTCGCATGCAAATTTCTAGAACAAGGAAAGTGTTTTTATGACATCAGCTTTTAAGTCAAAGTGTCACATGACTTTTTTCCAACAAATGTCAAAAGTGCCAAAAAAAAAAAAAAAAAAGATATCTAAGCAAAAATAATTTAGTCTCGTTGATTCGTGTCAGTTTGTTGGAAAGCACCAAATACACAGCCCACAGAGCGCAGGCCTGTCCATAGGATTAGGAGTTTGGAGGGAATACACACTACATGGTTAAGCTTTAAAACGCAGGTATGAGGTGCGTTTTGGCATCCTTTTGCTGTTAGTACTTCATCAAACACCTCCAATTCCTAAACTGCAAAACCTATAGAGATTAAAATTTGTAATCACTAGAGTATTTGGCTACAAACAATAAATTACGCGCCTATTTTGCAAAATTTTGGACTGAAATTGTATTCTGTTAGTAATAGGGGGACCATATCAAGATACTCGCGGCCACTTAACGTAAGAGACCAAAAAAATACAATTCTAATTCTCTCATAGTCCACATTTTCCCAAAATAAAATAAAAAAATGATTGTAATATATTTTGATTGAGACTTTAAATGTAATTTCATATTATACTTTCATTCTTGTGTTGAAATGGCCTTGCAATTTTTATTATTATTAGTCACATTATCACTACATATAAAAAGAATATTCTAGTGACATATTTGTCTTCTTTTTCTTTTTTGTTCCCTCATTAGACATGCATTTTTATTCTTAGACTATACAATAATACAAAAGTTTTCAACAGTTATTATTTTATTTAATTAATTGAGCAATATTATATCACTGCTATTACATTTTCTATGATATTTGGATTTAAAATGAAACAAAATAAAAAATTGTTGTTTTAAAAATTTATTAATTTTTCCCTAATTCCCTTTTAGGGTTAAAATATGAAATTGAATAGCTTGTTAAAAAAAAAAAAGTAATGTTAAAATTCTCATTTTCTTTTTGTTCTCTAATTGTGTTATAGTGAATAAGATAAATACTATTTAATAATATAATCAATTATATTAAATGAATTTTTTTAATACCCCTGACATTACCGAACAAAATAAAAATCCCTACAACATGGGGAAGAGAGAAAAAGAAAGACACTGGTGAAGCCGGCGGCCCACGTCCCCACTGCCCCCCTTAGCGGGACCGCTCTTCGTGTACGTCACGCCTGAATAGGAAAAGGCCACTACCTCAACAAAAATCACTTATTCCCAGCTCAGGTTTTAAATTGGTCCAGCCAAACAGCACTTACATCTCTTTCTCTCTCCTCTTCTCTCGTTTATAAAGTCGCAAACTTTGTTGCAAACCCTTCCCGTGCGCTATGGTATTCTTTACACCCAACCCATCCAGGCTCCAACCCTTTTCCTCCACCGCCTCCAAACTTTATACTGAATTACCCATTTACATTTACCACGAAAAATGCTTCTGTCCCTTTTTCTTGCCCTCTTTTTGCCCTGCGCCGGCTTGAGCTTGGTGTTCTTAGTCTACATATGCCTTCTATGGTACGCTGCCAGCACCGGCGACGATCATCACGAGTTCCGGCTCCCGGAAAAAGGGCTCTCTGCCTCCGACCTAGAGAAGCTTCCCAAAATGAAGGGAAAGGATTTGGTGATGGAGAACGAATGTGCTGTTTGCTTGGACGACATCGGCGACGACCAACCGGCTCGGCTGGTACCCGGTTGCAATCACGGGTTTCATTTACAATGCGCGGATACTTGGCTTTCCAAGAACTCCGTTTGCCCTGTTTGTAGGGGAAAGCTTCATCCCGACCTTTTTAATCATCCTGATTCCAATCCCTGCTAGCTGAGAGCTCCTCTGTTTTCTATTTATCTCTAATTCTTTTATGGGTTTTTTTAATTATCATAGCCAGTGAGTTTACTCGGCATGTGGTTTTGATTTAGATTAAATTAATTAATACGATAGTATACAAGTTTATTTTTCTCTGTATATACTTTTGCTTTTATATATTTTTGCCTTAATTTGTGTCGCATAAATTATTAATAGGAGTTACTTATAAAATACTACAAATTATTTGCCACCGTGAATATTTACGATCATATTATTTTCTATATAATATAAAAAGGTACTCCTTTAATATAATACTCCCTCTTTTCAGTATAAAAGTTTTAATTAATTTTTTTGGTACGTTAAAAAAATAATAAAATTATTCATATTTAAATTTTTATTTAATTGTATAAATTTTTACACATGATTAGTGAATAGTGATATTCTATAGATATGTATAGATAATAAAAATATGACAATTAATATTAAGGATATTATAAATAAATTATTATAAAAAATAAATTATTTAAGGTAAATAGATATTTAATTTGGGATTACTTAAAATAGTATTAAGACATTTTATCTTAAGACGAAGAGAGTATTAATATTGACTTTTAAAAAGTCAATTCGAAATATTTTTAAATTTAAAATTGACAAGATTCATTTATATTTTAAAAACAATAATTTTTACAACAAGAAATATTTTTCAAGTAATTTATAATATTTATAACTGTATTATTATAAATCACATGAATTCATATCAATTTATAATTTAAAAATATTTGATGTTAATTTTTGACAAATCAATAATATTGATCATGTCAATTTGAAATTTAAAAATATTTGATATTGCCTTTTGACAAATCAATATTGATCCTATAATTAATGAATGAGTATTTAAATTATATTTCTCTCTATTCCAAATTAATTAAACCTTTTCAATTAAATTTCTAACATTATACTAAAATTATTCTGGAAAACCAATAATAAAATTTGTTATGTTGTTAATTAGGGTGAATGGTGCAAGTGGTTTGCAGGGTGGTGATACAAGGAACAATAACTCCTGGGCGACCGGTCCTAGCACCGGTCGCTCGGCAGTAGTTTCTACCCGCGCACACGATTTCCGAGTTACATTTGCATGTCAGCTGCACTGCACTCAAAAAAGTCGCACCACTACCAAAAATATCTCAACTTCTTAAGGCATTGTTTTCTATCAACTCAACCACTCCTTCCGTTCTGACTTTTCACAATCAAACATATTTTCATATTCAAAATTTGATGTGTTCGATAAAATTATAAATATTATAAATTAGTTAAAAAATATTATTAATTATAAAATTTATTATTTTTAAAATTTAAATAAATTATTTTAATTTTAAACTTTAAAAATATTTTAAATTAATTTTTAAAAAATAAATATTTATTTTATAACTCGTAATTTTTGTATTTATACTGTCTAATTTTAACTGAATTTTAAATTAATTTTTGAAATATCAAAATAAAGTTTGTACCGAAATCTAATACTATAATACTTAAAAGAACCAACGTCGAAACATCCGAGTTCATTTAAGGCATTTTTTGTCTACCAACAAAAGTCTATACTGCTTAAAGGAGCTTGGAGCGTAGCAGTGATCGCTATATATAGTACTTGTTTGTGTTAACTTGGTAATATGAATGATGAAAATGAGTTGCGAATAAATAATATTATTTATTATTTTTAAAATTTAGATAAATAATGTTAATTAGATTTCTAATGAAACTACTAATATATTAGTAGTGTTAAAAACCATAATATACACAACTTTAAGACACAAATTAAAATACAAACTCTTGTATAAATTATTAAAAAGTAGGAACTGAGACGGATCCCACTTTTTAATGGCTTAAATGGGAGTTTGTATTTTAATTTGTGTCCAAAAATTGTGTACTTAGACTTATTCAATAATGTATCTAAGAAATTTGTCAATGATTTGGTTGAAACTGCAATATATATAAACATCATTATCTACCAGAGATTAACGTAAGGGCAAAAAAATAAATCATCGGTTCCGTATCTAAAATACTCAACACTTTACAATTGTTACTATTATGTTTGCTCCACGTCTTAATAAAATGATTACCCCATTCCCTTTTAATTTGGCTAAACAATGGTTAATGGAAGCTAATCCTATCTATTACGCCTGCTTTCATGAGTGCTTATGTTAGGATAAACACCACACTGAGGAAAATGGAATCAACCCAACATGTTTTTATATTCAAACTCGAGCCCACATAGAGAGCGGGATATATTTAACTAAGGCCCGTTTTAATACTACTTATCAAGTTTGGGCCAATCTTTCTTGAAAATCCTTTTTTTTTTTTTTGCTTTGTTTGAAACAAAAGTTTTATTCGTCTATTTTTTTTCCCTCCATAAAATGAGAAAGCAGGGTAGGGTGGTATTCCGAATGTCCACTAGTATTGATTTTGGTTGTATTCTTAAATATTCCTTCCATTCTATATAAAAAAAAACCTCTTGTTTCATAAATTTATCAAAGTATTAAATATATACTTTTGTTTCGTATCTATTTTTAAAAATACATCTCATTTGTAAAATTTATAAATTAAGATTAAAAATATATTTTCTTCTGTGTATTCTTAAAATATAGTTGGTGTTTAGTTTAGTCATTAGTGATGGTGACAAAGTATTGGAATTATATTATTATATTTGAAGATATTTTGTTATTTTTTATTATTATCAATAATAATAAATAAATAAATAAAAGATTATTTATTGTCGAATCATTTTTTTTGGGCGTTTTTCTATAGAACAGGAGAGTGAGTTATTACTTTAATAATGTGGACATGATTATCAAATTACAATAACTAAATTAAAGATATTACATCAACTTCGTTTGTTCTTACCATGCCCTAGCTTGCGAATCCTTCTAGGAACCGGGATATTGGACCAAGAATAGCGATCGGTCTAATTTTTTATTTTTTTTTCTTTTGATTTTTAAATTTTTTATAATATTTAATTTAATTCTAATATTTATAAAATAGTTTATGTATAATTTAAACGTATATAAATAAAATATTATAAAAACTTTGAGAGTTAAAAGAAAAAAATAAAATTGAACCGGTCACCGTTTTCGGCCCAATATTCCGATCCCCTAAACTTTTTGCTTGTGTTATCCTTAGTTGCTTACAATACAAGTTGCTAGTGGGCCTCTCGTTTACCGCAAAAATAATATGATATTGGAGGTTGTTGGGCTAAATAACATAAAAAGAGCTTATCATGTTTGTTTTAAAAGAGCTTAATAATTTATTATATTAATTATTTAGATAATAAATTAAATATAATATAAATATTTAATTAAATTTTTTAGAAAATAGTTGTAGTTATTAAATTAATACATATTTATTTAAATAATAAATTGTCTAATTATACATTATAAATTCCTTTGATCTATTATTAAGTTAAAGATTTAAATAAAGTCTAAATTTATTTAGTTAGGATGATGAAAAAATAATTACTTTAATTTTATTTATGAGAAGGTACTTGTTAATGTTTATAGTTTATTTAAATAATTATTAAAATTTACTTAAGTTTGTAATGAATTCTATATTAATGTCTATAATGACAAAATTTGTTTGAAATTTTATTTCGAACAGAATTATGAAACTCAAACTTTAATAAATTATAATTTATTTATAATATTTATTTAGTAATTAATTCACTATAATTTTATTTAGTTGGTTAGACTAATTAAATCTACCACATAATATATAATTAATAATTTTAGATAATATTTAACAATTATAAATTTAGATAATACTAATTTAATTAATTTAGATAGGAAAAAAAAGAAGTTAAAATTTATATTTAATATAGATTTAAATAATATTTATACTAATTTAAAAATTGAACCAAAAAATTATAAAATTAAATATATATTTTTAATTATACTAACTCAGTGTCCCGTATAATGCATGGTTTTCGGTAATTGTAGTTGTGTTTTATGTGCGAGTATTTTTTTCCTTACAGCCATATATTTTTAATACTTTATAAATGATATTCTGTTCTGTACGTAATGATTAAACCAAATATTCTTGGAAGATATATCCATAAGATTTAATTAATAATCTTCTTAAGTGGTCCCCACCAGAGTCCTAAGTAATTAAGAAAAAAAATTGAATTAATACTCGTTACAATGCAAAATTTTATATGAAAGTATAAAAAAAATCAAGAAAGTAGTAGTAACTATCTACACACATGAACGGACGGAGTGTTATCTATGTTATATGAAATTTAAATAAAAATGTTTTCTCACGTATAATCCCTTCACATATAAATTAATCTTAAAATAATTAATTTTATTTAAAAATATATAAATTAAACATTTTATTTTAGAATAAAGAGAGAAAAAAAGAAAGAGTGATGCACATGTCAGCACAGTATTGAGAGATTTAAGCAGCTGAAAAAAGCGACACGTTAGCCTTACGGATGTTAGCCAGTCCCATCAGATGCCGTTGTCAGAGCGGGGGGTGGGTGGACACGAGGACCATCGGGGACACGTTACTACGTTAGCATCTTCCACCTTGCGCTGGTAGACCACTCGGCAACGTACTGGACTGACCCCAATTTAATGAAAAATTATTGTATGCTCACGTACAGTCGTTTTAATAAAAGAGTTTATTTGATATATTAAAATAATATATATTAATAATTTGAGATCACGAATAATTTCTCCAATTTAATACCCTGTTTGGACTCGGCGTGTAACGTGGCCCTTTTAAATTGGCCATCTAATCTTTTAGGCGGGACCACCTTGGTTTCTAATTGTAGAATTATCGTCCACCAGTTTTTAAAGCAAACAAGGAGAATTTGGTCAGGGAAATCATAGTTTCGAGTATTGTCTTTGCCTTGAGATTATCTCAAAATGTAACAAACCGTCAACTATATGGATTTTTTCCTTTTTCTTATCCTTTACTCCGCCTAAAATCACATCTCAATTCGGTCATATGGATGTGTGAAGCTTATAAATAGATGGTGTCCAAACATGGACATGTTTGGTATCAAATAAAAAAATGGCAATACGAAAAATTTATTCTTAAAAGTGCTTGAAATTTCATCTGATTCATTAAATTTTAGCGTTTAATTTGGTGTTAGATATCCCTTTTACTTTTCTCTTGGTAGATTATTTGGTCAAAAAAAATTTTGCTTTTTAATTTCCGCTAATTTTTTGCGACAAGACCAAATTAAGCTAAAATAAATTTTTACTCTTATCCATAGAAGAATTAGTGGTAAAATCAAATTAAATCAAAAAAACAAAAAATTCTCTTACCGTCAGGACTAGCCAAAAAAACTTTTCTACTCTAATCGTTAGGACTAACGACAATGCCAAATAATAAAAATGGTGTATGTTAACGTCAAATTTTATACCTGACAAAGTCACCAAAAGAACAAGTCAAAAAATACGTCAATACATGCTGAAAATATAAATTGTACCGTAACGTAATAAATCAAAAAATAAGAAAACAAGAATTAACGTGGAAACTCAAAACGAGAAAAAACCACGGGTGATATGCTAGAAATCCACTAGAATGATACCGAAACTGTTACAACATCCTGACAAAGAAAACACTCATCCGTACAGGGGGCGACGTATACCGATATATGTCGATATATAATGATTTGTAACGAGACACAACAATGGTTCTTCATACACGTGGTGTATATGTCTACCCTTCAATATATACCCAGCGCATAACACTACCCTTCGATGGCTAACGACTTGTATAAATGGTGTTTGTGTGTCTACGTTATATATCACCATAACTCAGTGTATATCGGTGTATGTCGGCATGTAACCAAGGTGGAGTATTTAGGTAAAACTGTATTTTTTGAGTTTAGTATATATGTAATGTATCTTTTCTCTCTCTCCGTCTGCTTGTAAGTCATTGTAGATAGATCATCCATGTGTTATTTTATTCTCCTTCTAATCTCAGTATATATATAACATAAAGTAACCGCCTCCCTCACATATAATAAATGAATTTTGTCCTTATCTCTCCACTAGCTTGACTTCTCAGGATATTTAGTGATGAGTCATCACCCCAAATATTCACATCTCAACAGTGTCATTGTTTGCTGCTAGAAAGACTAACGATTGAGAGGATAAATAAGTAATGGAAAAATTTAACATATGCCCTAAGGGCACATGTTAAACACATAATTCAAGAGAATATTGTTTTGAACTGTGTATATATTCTCTTAATTTCTGCATTTGCATCAAGTTCAAGAGAATATTCTCTTGAACTGCGTGCTTAGCATGTGTCCTTAGGGCACATGTTAAAAGAACCCTATCGTTAGATCTACTTATAGACGACAGTTTGTTGAAATAGTACCTATAATAATTATTTATTATAAATCATTCTCCATATATATATATATTGTTAGGGTTTCGACACAGTGAAAACAGCGAAATTTTAAAAGAAATTTACGAAACCCTAAGACAGGATCCAAGCGAAAACAAATTAATTCAGAGGTTTAAATTATTTTACCGATTATCCAAGATGGACAGGAGACGATGGAATTCTGGAACGGCTTCGAATCTTCAATGTAATCCAGCAACTGCGTCTCTACGGTATCCACACGAACGCTCCGCTAATCGTCCCACGATCTGCAGCAAAAGGAACTGCGGTACTAGCCACCAAGATCAGGATTTTCCAATTATTTTTCTCTCTAGCCTTTTTCTGAAGGCGGCTAAGGTTTTTGATTTTTGTTCCTTACGTGATTAAGACTACTGATATATTATATATATAGTAGTTAATAGGAATTAACCAAAACCTAATTTAATTAGAAAAATAAAATCCGAATTTATATATATTAAATCTTAATTAAGTCTAACTTAATTAATATACATATATATAAATTATCCTATTAATTTAAATTCGTAATTTTAAATACTATCAATCATATTGACATATTTAAATACTTACAATTTAAATTAATTCCTTTTTAAATACATTCTAAGTGTGTGACCCTATAGGTTATTATTATGTTGACAATAATTTTAAAATCATATTATAAAATTATAAACAGTGAGCGGCATCTAGTAATGCATCACTGTTACCCAAATAATAATAAGATCGGTGATTCGATGCAACCTTTTTGTGACTAATGTTTCAATGCAATTTAATCCTTTTAACCTTGACATCCTAGATTAAACTCGAGGCATGAAAAGTGTCACACTCTTCATAATTTAATCTGAGTTTTCTTGATCAATGAGTAGACTATATGAAACAAATCACTATTTGAGCATGATCATGTATTTCATAGTCCTACTCAATCAAGAGGCCTATGGATATCACCTCTAATATATCGGAAGGTTAAATTCCATCTAGATCACTCATATTCCTCACACGATTCATGATGTACCCAATAATCACCTTTATTGTCCACCCTATTAAAGGTGACATTTGATGATATCAAAGTATATAAATTCTCGTGTAATAATATAGTGATCTCAGGTCGGAGGATCGTTACATCATTGTCACTATGAGAATTTCTTATGACAATTTGTATAATGCTCCACGTAGAATTCTCATAATGGGTCAGTCCAGTACATTGTTCTCTAACATGTACCTATGCATTGACTCAAATATCTCATATATTTATGACCAATGAGATTTGACCATCAGTCAATCCACATACTAATCTCAATACATCATTGTTGTCCTATTAACAATGATACTCGACTAGGGACATTTAAGGGCAATGATACTAATTGTAATTATATAATCTCATGTTCAAGTCATATACTTGAAGCTATATAATTCGTATCACTATTATAAGGACTTTTATTATGCTAACATTTATATAACGCAGTAAATGAAATCATAATAAAATAATCTATTTATTCAATCAAATATAATATCAAAAATGTTAAACAATTACATCAAATAATTAGCCTCTAGGACATCAATTCTAACATACATATATATATATATATATATATATATATATATATATATATATATATATATATATATATATATATATATATGTTCCTCATACATAAGTAATTTTTATATTTATGTGAAAATTAAGATAATTAATAGGTATTATAATATAAAAAATAACATAACATTAGATAACAAGATAAAACACAAACTTATTAAAATAAACTTCCAAAGTTAAATGCATTCACAAAATTATTCCATATTTAACTTTTTACTACAAAAGAAAACTTCCAAAGTTCAATTTTTTGTGTAAATGATACTCCTTTTGCTCTAAAAAAGATGAGTAAAATATAATTTGTACATATATTAAAAAAATAAAAGTAAAAGAAAGAGAATAAAAAAAATTCTAAATATTTTATTTCTAACTATCCTATAAAATTATATAAAGTGATGAGTACTTTTATTTTTTTATAGTAATTATTTACATAATTAAATAACTTAGTTACCCTTAATTTTATGTATTTTATATAATCCTTCTGGGGATATTTTTTTTTTAATACTTTTAATTATCTTTTTAGAGACGGGAGAGTAATATAAAATAACAATATAACCTTAAATCACTATTTCAATTTTATTATTTTTAAAATTAAATATTTATTAAAATTAATAATAAATGTGACACACTTTTATATTAAAAAATAATTAATAAACTTATAAGTGAGACTTTTTCCGGAAAAGAAAGAGTGTATAATTTATTATGGACCATCATCAAAAACATAAACAATCAAGCTCATGGATCAGATATCGTATTCACAGATTGATGATTACTAACTTAAGGTGCACATGTCTGATTCTAAGCCGTAGGATCGATGATGCTTCTTAATGGTTGGACCTCGTACGCGAGTATTGCCGGCTCACATTTTCGCGGAAAAGAAGTAGTCCAGTAATTTAGTAGCAGTATTAATTTTGTGAAAAAGAAAGTGAATTTAAGAAATCGAGGAAGACAGGTGTCCCTCTTGATGACCCCTTCCACCCATGCATCTAAAGATGTTTCAACACCGCACGCTCCTCATTTTCCTTTCGAAAGTGCGTAGAGACAACACTATCCTGCTCTCTCTCCAACATCAATACCTGAGACACGTGGCACATTCAGGAGTCTTGGCGTTAGCGTTTGACCTATCTTTAAAAAAAGTCTATCTTTTGTAAGGACAAGAGGATGGTGAAGCATGAGGGTTGATGGAGATGAGATGTAGAGGGTAGGTGGTGAATTGAACGCTACGTGTCTGGTGTAATTGTGAAGGGTTGTGGTGCGATACGAAACAGAATATGGTTATGAAGAATATAACAAGGAATACTTTACTTACTAGTAACTATCCTCTCTCCGTCTCTTATTATTTATTTTTTTAAAATAAATATATATTAAAAAAATAATTAATATTGTTTTTATATTAAAATAAAAATATATTACTTATTAAATAAAAAATAATGAAATAATTAAAATCATATTTAATATTTAAAATAATATTAAAAATTAAATAATTAATATTTATTTAAAATTTTTAAACAATAAATATTAAAAAATAAAAATATTTTTCTAAGACGATATTTAAAAAGAAGCGGACATATAATTTCTTCCATCTGTTGGAATAGTGTATGTATCTAGATAGTTGTAGGGAGAGAAAATGAAGAGCGAGAAGAACATCAAGGTAGATGGATCGAAGGTGGGTATGAAGGATGAGTCCGATGAGAGAATTAGCTCAAGATATGTGTCCCTCTTGGCTTCTTCAGATCGTGACTTTCTGCTTTCTCCTAACGCCACTCAGGTTTTTTTTTAGCTCTCTCTCTCACATATATATAGATACATACTCTCTCTCTAAATTTGGTCCAACTATATACATATGTAAAGGATCTTAATTGTTGTATATTTATACATATATTCATGGTGGTCATAAGTTCAAATAAAAGCAAACACCTATGGCTTCTAGGCAAGTTTAGCTCAAGCTTGTAATTAAATCTCAGAAATTTCCTAGTTTTTTTTTTGTTTGGCTAAACATGATATATATATATATATCTTATGTTCTGATTTGTCTTTATATTCAGGTTCTCTCTCCTTTCACTTAATCATCAAACAATAAGTATATAATTAAGATTCAATATCTCTAAATTTAATTTGTTGATGGTAAATGAAATTTTTAGCAATTGTACTTTGGCTCAGTGTAAATCCTATACTTGGAGTCATTATATATCTCCATCCGTTGTCTCTGTATATATATGATACGTACCGTGTCTAATTCAATCGAGCTGATTTATTTATTTAATTTTAAAAAAAGAAAAGTTGTTCCTAGGACTCTCTTGATCTAGTTTAAGATCTCATACACGATTTTTTAGTTGGCACGATAAAAGACATTACAATAGAGCCAAAATGTCTAAAAACTTTAGAATATACTAGTGTATAACCTCTTCTGCATCACGCATGAGGTGATTATACCATTGAATATATACCCTTTCTAAAGCAAGGAATTACATGGCTATATATGTATTTAAGTATATCGTAAGCTTGTGGATGAGATCTCAACTTTGTAGTTAAATCTGAATTACTATGACGTTTAGATCTCATGTTTGATTTTTACCTAGGTGAGTTTTTTATTTTTATTTTTTTATGTGAAGTTTGTTTTCTCTCTGGTTATGTTTGCTTACCAAAAATATGTTTGAAATTGGACTTTGTATTAATGTAACACTATTTTAAAATATTTTATCTCATAATGAGGGATTATTAGTTCCTTAATATTGAACTATTAGTTTCATAAAATTTTTTAATAACTTAAAATTAGAGGGACAATTAATCTCATATTCATTATGGAATTATATAATTTCTCATAAATAGTCTTAAGAATAATAAAAAAAAATAGTTTATAGGACTATTTAAAGGATTATTAATCTTCCGTCATGGAATAAAATAGTCCGAAGTAATGTTAAATTAATACAAGTAGTTTAATTTTAGGCATTTTTATTTTTTGCAAATAAATATAGCCTTTATATTTGTTTGTTTGTGATTTTTTTTTCTTTAGTGAGATTTGATTAGTTCATAATATTGTATTAGGTGATGATGTACATAATTATGAAATGATAAGCCGTGTTAAAAGGTGACCATGTTTGATCTTACTAAAGTTATGAACCGAGGACGAGAGAGAAAGGGGGTGAGAGAGATATATAGAAAGAGTCGCAGCTTAGCTGTAAACTTGTATCCTATTAATTTCTGAAAATAGCTATGACAAAAAAATGTTTGTTTTTTCTATTGAAAATATTTCTTACATATTTTTTGGTGTAAGAAATGAATGAGTATTATCCAACATTTACCCATGTATGTACATATCCCATTTTGCTAATCAAATGAAAATTTATACCGATTTAGTTTGAATTTTAAAATTAAATTGATCAATTTTAAAATTAAATTTATCTCAATTTTTTTTTAAATATAAGTAAAGAGATTATAACTATATGAAATTTCATTTAATTTATTACAACATCTAATTTTTAGAAGTCCAAAAGTATAAATAAATTTGTTTAGTTATTAATTCTAAAATTATTTAATTTGATTAAAAAAATCAAAATAAATCAGTTTTTACGGATGGATGGATTATATGCTGTATATACTTGATTGTGGAAGATATGTTAATGGGATAAATTAGTTAACTCCTAAAATTATTTCGTACTGTGATATGTCTGCTTAACTTCCATATGAACACGGTAAACAAAAAATTCACAAAGATAACATGCATTTCTTGCTTTAATTGTTTCGTTTTTAGAGTGTGGTGGGGGTCGTTTTTGTCTCACTTTCTTGCTTTGTTATAAGATATAAACACATGACAAATGCATAACCGGACAAACAGGACATGTCATGACATAGTACGTACAAAGTAGGGTCCGTTAATTCCTCCTCCTGATGGACAACCAAACGTACACGACATGTGTCGCCTCTCAGACGTTCATTGCCTTAGGTAGCCAGCTTCATCCGTTCAATATTTAATGCTAAACAGCTAAAAGGCTACTATATGACAATGTTCAATGGGACACGTAGGTAAGGTACCACATCCTTTTCATACCTATGGATTAATGTGCCAGCCACTTTATAGCCGTTCTTAATTCTTCTAGCAATGATAATATGGCTGATGGCAAATTCTTCAATTTAATCAAGTTAAAGCTAGAAAAAAATCTAATTGTGAGGTTAATTTAATTAAACTATAATGTTACATTTCTTTTTTATCGTAGGTAAAAGTATCTGAACTTGAAGGCAAGGTTATTGGCATTTATTTTTCGGCGAATTGGCATCCACCATGTCGAAGTTTCAACCGGCTTTTAATCGATACTTATGAAGAACTTAAGAGTTGTAGATCCGAATTTGAGATTGTGTTTGTGTCAGCTGACGAAGATTTGGATGCCTTTAATAATTTTCGCGCAGGCATGCCATGGCTAGCAGTTCCATTTTCTGATTTGGAGACCAAGAAAGCGTTGAATCGAAGGTTTGATGTTGAAGGGATTCCTTGCTTAATTGTTTTACAACCGGACAACAACAAGGATGATGCTACATCACACGATGGAGTTGAACTCGTTTATCGGTATGGGGTTGGAGCTTTCCCGTTTACAAAAGAGAGATTGGAAGAATTGCAAGAGGAAGATAGAAAGAAGCAAGAAAGCCAAACATTATCGAATTTACTCACAAACAACGAGAGAGACTTTCTCTTGGCTAATTCCAATCCTACACAGGTCCGTCCATACAATGCTTCACTAAAATTAGTTGTATACATTTGATAGTTTCTCATGCCTTATTTAGGAATTTGTTAAGGAGAATGAGGAATGTCTTTTGTTTGTAGGTGCCAGTTGCTTCCTTGATGGGAAAAACAATTGGGCTTTATTTCTCAGCCCAATGGTGCATTCCGGGTATGAAGTTCACTCCAAAGCTGATATCCATATACCAGAAGATAAAAGAAATGTTGACAGAAGATGTTGATGATCAAGACTTTGAGATTGTTTACGTGTCGAGTGATCGCAACGAAATGGAATTCAATTCGCAATTCAGTAGTATGCCATGGCTGGCATTGCCTTGTGGAGATATAACCATCAAAAACCTAGCCAAGTATTTTGATATTAGAGGAATTCCTAGCTTGGTGATTTTGGGCCCAAATGGTAAAACTGTGACAAAAAATGGAAGGAACCTTATAAATTTGTACCAAGAAAGTGCATACCCATTTACCGAGGCCAGAGTGGAGTTATTAGAGAAGAAAATGGACGAAGAGGCAAAAACCCTACCGAGATCGGAGTTCCATGCCGGCCATCGGCATGAGCTCACGTTGGTGTCACAGGGTTCTGGAGGAGGACCATTTATATGTTGCGACTGTGATGAACAAGGGTCTAGATGGGCTTATCAGTGCATTGAGTGTGGGTACGAAGTCCACCCCAGATGTGTGAGGGCTGTTGAACGAAACCCAAATAACGATAGCTAGCTGACGGGGCTGGGCTCAGCTACTTGTTCAATTATTGGCAGCTGAGTGGGCTGTGCTGCATGGGCTATCCTGGTACTTAGGGTGGGTGTGATCTATTAAGTCTTTGGAACTAGACCTGATGAATGAATTTCCCCTGTTGATATATATAGGAGAGAATTGGACTATATTTAATGGTCTTCCCTTGATTTATTGATATTGAAGATGCAAGGTATTTTCAATGATAATGCCGACCTCTTTTGGATGTAAAATTAATAATAAGTTTTTTATCGTCTTCAAAAGTGGATTTTACTGTAACGTCTCCAGTAAATTTCTTAACCATAGACGAATGACAGAGGATATAAAATTATCAAAGTTCTATTGGGCCTTACCATGGAAATGAATCATCGTGGTACGTCCGGCAATTCGGTTACATAAAGCCGTTCACTGTGCACTACTTGGATTATAGGGTGGTTTATTGGATGCTAACAGAAATTTGAAATTCGTTTTTAGTTTATATAGATAACGTATCTTCACTTTAAAATATTTAAATAGAGTATGACACGAATTTTAGTATTATATTTTATTTTTTAATAATTAAGATAAATATTGTGTATTTATATTTATTTATTATTTTGAGATAAAAAATTATTTTATTGATAATATAGGGATGACATTGGCATAGAGTGGGACTTGTATTTCACGTTCCTCCTCTTAACATTTAAAATTATTCAGTGGTCTTGTGGTATTGTCACGTGGTACTTTAAGTTAATTATATATTTTTATTTTAATAATATTTTATTGTTTATAGTTTTGAGCTAATTGAAAAGAAAAATGTGATTGACTTGGGATATTGCGTATATATTTATTTGTTTAAATTTAAATAAAAATTTACACATAAATATACGTGACCCACTGAAAATTTACGGTGAATAATTACTCCCTCAACACAGAGTTTAAATAGGAATAATTACTCCCTCAACACACAGTTTTTAAAAAAAAATCTCGTCCTGTCCGGTATCAAAGTCCAAAATGAGAATATACACAAAAGCATTTAAATATTCATAAACATGAATATACAAGTAAAATTACATATATTATAAAAATATATACTATCACAAAATGAGTAAAGATAATTTTTAAAATTAAAAAAGTAAGATTTCATAAGAGAGACGAAAATAAAACTCTCACACAAAGTGAAAGGCATCAGTTATTCAATAATTAATAATAATAAAAAAATCAAACACAAAGGGAAAAAACAAGTTTCCACATAAAGGACAACAAGGATTAGAGGACATACGAGGAGAGGAGAATTATAAGGTACGACCGAAGGCACGATTAATACTTATTAGGAAATTTATGAGGGGGCTCCGCTCCTTGGTAAACTTTCGACGCAGGGCATGGTTTATTCTTAGAATGACCGACCGACTGACTGACCACCCATAGCCTATGGGCGAATCCATCCGATGGAGAAGGTGAACCAGTTTGGGGGGCTTTATAATGTTTCCTTAAAAAACTTTTTATAGCTGTAGATGGCCCAAATTACACTCCAAATTTCCTTCTTAATCCTTTCTTAGTTGGAAACCAGTTTGTTTATGTGACTTCGATGGATGTCCAAAAAGAAAATGCAAAGATATATCAAACTGAAGGGTCAACTGAAACGTAATTAAAAGCTCTATGTACATAGTAGTAGCTCCTCCGATTCACGGGACCAACACAACCCCTTGAAAACTCAAATCTCTCTCTCAGAGACACAGCGTATGCAAAGCAAAAAGAGAACAACCCCACCGACCGAGAGAATCCATTATATGCTCTCAAACAAATCATATCAATCAATATATGCTCTCAAACAAATCAACATTTACAACCCACCCTCATTCTCTCTCTTTCAGTGGGACTTTGTTTCCCTAGAGAGCCCCGTGAAATCCCAATATCATCCTCTTCAAACTCCTCCCCTTCTCATCAATTTCATCCCATTTTCATTGCATTCGAACAATTTCCAAACCCAACACTACCATCATCTTCAAAACCCGAATCTTTACCCCCAAGAGATGCCAATTCGTCTTCAAACATTGGACCTGTTGACGCCTGGTTTTGTCCGGCTGTCCTGCTGGCCGTCCGGATAAGATACCTGCACAAAAGTCCTAACGGCTTGGGCCGTTGGGGGACTCCTCCGGTGTAAGAGTTAGTGAAGGTTCTAAGAAAGATCAACAATGGAGGTCCAATTATTTATTATAGTAGTAAAGTGTATGTGTGCGTAACCCTTTCCTCCATCATTGACTGAGTATTTATAGTGCATACCTGACTCTTACCGATTCCTTTTAGGATTGTCCCTCAACGTGGTATAGTTTGAATAGGAAGGTAATCTCCTAAACCATCTAAGAACCTGACTCCTATTCTAATTCGGATTAGATATAGTAAATAGCCACAGTCCAGATTGGTTAGGGACCTATCCCAAGCCTATTGGACTTAGGAGTCCTCATAAGAATTTGCCAAGCTGACGGTCCGTTGGGCCTAGCCCATCATATATTTACCAGACCAGGCTTAGCGAAATATTCATCCTAACATTGCCCCCCACTCCCTTAGTACATAAATGTGCTAGGGGAGTAGAATGAATTACCCCAAAAGTATATATAAATGCACCGATCAAAAGGGAAATAACTCTTCGGGAATCCAGGTGTAGGAACACAGAAGATGTTTAGACCGAAGGCAAACCCTCCTTGAACTTTACAAGAATTCTGGGACAACGTATCAGAGGAAGAAAGCTCCATCGGGATCCCGGAGGCATCAAAACCGATGGGAAAGCGCCATCGGGAGACCGGAGGCCTCAGACCGATGGGAAAACTCCATCGGGAGCCCGGAGGCATCAGACCGATGGGAAAGCTCTATCGGGAGACCGGAGGCCTCAAACCGATGAGAAAGCTCCATCGGGAGCCTGGAGGCATCATACCGATGGGAAAGGTTTTTGCGAAGCGATGCTAGGCCCTTATGAACGAAATTTCAAACGTTGGGTGCGACGCAATAACCAGGCCCAAATTTTTGCTAAGCCCACCGTGCTCAGCCCAATAATCTAGGGGCCCATCAAACCCAAAGTTTTGCTTCTGCAACCCAACAAATCTGGCCCAACAGCTTGCACGACCGTTCCGTATAACAACTTATTTTTAAATTTCGAAATCCGCGTCCATTTAGTTAACGAAGCGTGCGCGAGAAGCAGCATTTATTACGCTGCAGTAAGTACTGCGCGTGCGCCCCATCCGTTCGATCGTTTCCATCTGAACCGTTACAACGCTTGAATCAAGATAAAAGGGGTCATTTCCAACAGATCGTCTTTTTATCAGAAGCAACTTATCACGAGAGAAAGGACGTTTGAGAGAGAATAATTTCATTCCCAGATCCAACTCCATCGTTCCTGCTTCGTTGTTTTTCCATCGACCTCCTTTCTAAAATCAAGTAAGTCTTTTACTCTTTTTCTTTTATACTTCCTAATGGCTGGCAGTACCCAAGATATACGGGCTCAAGCTTCGTCTTCCCGGGTTGAGGACGAAGTTACTGTGGCCGAAAAGGGGATCCCAGAGGGACAACCATGGAAACCTGTGGTAATCACCAGGATAAGGGATGTAGAGGAGTACAATATGAACAAATATTTCAATATCCTGTATAGAGTAGCCAACATCCCTTCTTCAATCCGGAACCAATATTTCGATTTAGCCCCCACAGAATTCTATATCCCCGAAACATACGAAATCAAGAGACCCGGGGCCGGGGAGAGAATGTACTACCAGCTCGAGGGGGATGGATTCCAATCCATAGGCAGTCACTGATCTATGGGGTCCGATTCCCTCTTTACCCCTTCGTATTGGAGTTACTCCATACGACGGGGCTCAGTTTGAACCAGCTATCCCCCAATTCTTTTATTCATATAAACAGCTTCATCGCCTTCTGTTTTTCTGAATCAACCCTCCCAGCCATATATTTCTTTTTTCAATTCTTTTCCATTACCAATAATAAAGAAAAAGGGTTTTTCACGGTGATGAAGAACCCTGGAAGGGATACCCTGATGGAGACCCCCTCAAGCAATAAAGGGTGGCACGGGGATTGGTTTTTCATCAAGGGGCCGGACACTGAGATGGTCGGACCTTGGTCAGACCCGAACAAAGACCAGCTAAATCCGAAGAAAATCTCTCGGGCAAGGCTAGAAGAGTTCGAGGTCTTATATTCCAAGAGACCATCTGTGAAGTGGGATCGGAATCTCCTTAACGACCAAGACTGGTTGTATTCCTTCGGTTGTAAGTTCTCTGCCATGCTTGCTCCTTTATTCTGGACATTTTTTGATATACTCACTCTTTTGTTCTGATTGCCTTGCAGTGGCTGACCAAGGAAAAAATCCTGATAATGAAGCCATCATAGGGGCAGCTGGAGTCCCGAGGGTGAAGATGAGTGCCGCCGATAAACTGAAGGCGAGCCGAAGCATGAGGGCTGCAAAGCCCAAGGACTCCACCAAGGCCGCTGCCAATCCCGAGATGGCCACGGGATCCTCTCAGGTGGGTGATATTATCAAACCCACCGAAGGAGAGAAGTCTGCTGACAAAGACTCGGGGGCCGGCAGACCAAAAACAAAGAGGAGAAGGCTGGTTCTAACGTCAGTTCTGGAGGCAAGAACCAAGCAGACTTCTGCTCTTCAAGGGAGTTCATCAACTCCTCCCGCCGAGCAGAACGTCGCCAGCCAATTAGAGGAAGACCTCGCTCCCCCTCCTCAGAATAAAGGGAAAAGACCTGCTGAAGGTCAAAAGCCCCCCAGCACCCAAAGCGGGCCGATAGATCCCCCAATGCCGACCGGGAGTCCAAGACCCGAGGAGGGGATCAATATGCAGTCCTTGGGAACGTCGATGATCCCATTCGCCGAAGATGGTACCAAGGGTGCCGATCTGAAGACGCTTATGGAGATGTTGTTCTCCTGCCATGCAAAGGTAAGGATCTATCTGTAGAATTTTCCTCTTCAAGTTGGTTAACTTTCTGACTCATTCATCCTTTAACCATTTCTTTTCAGGGAAATGCAATTCTCCTTAGGGTTTCTGATGAGCAGAAGGTTCTGGAGAGAAGAGCCGAGGAGAGCAGCAAAGGGCATGCCGAGGCTCTGAAGAACCATCAGAAGACCAAAGACCAGCTCAAGGCCATGCATGACTCCTTCCATATCATGAAACAGAAGTATGAATCGGCCCGGGCGGGTCGTCTTGAGAAGGACAAGGAGATCGAACGCCTGACGGCCCGGGTGATCGATCTGGAGAAGGCGAATGCTCACGCTATGGATTTGGTGCAGGCCAAAGAGCTCAAGAAGATCCAGCTGGAAAATAACAAGAACGAGCTCGAGGCCCAACTCCAAAGTCAGAAGATTCTCTTGACCCAATCGGAAAATATCATCCAACTTCAGACAGATCAGATGAAGAATCTGAAAGATAATGTCGAACTGATCGTCGAAGGCTGGGGTGCTAAGGAAGCCGATTGGTTAAGAGGTCCTATTGCCGCCGCCTCCCCGAGTGTCCTGATTCCCGAGCTTAAACAAAAGGTGATAGATGAATATAAGGCCTCGGATCAATTTCAGGCCGATATCCTATCATCTGTTGTGAACGAATTCAGCGATGGGTTCGAATACGCTCGCGAGCTTGCCAAGGAGAAGGGTCATGATCCCGATCAGCTGGGAATTGTATTTCCCGAGGACTGATTTGTAAAGCTTTTGCTATTGTTTTTTTTTTTTTTTTTACCTTGTAAACTTTTGAATATTTATGAACTGGATGGTTATGACTTAATCGTTTATTTTATTACCCTTTTCTCATGAGTTATATTTTATCGTCTGCATGTATAACTGTTTACTTATACTGCTTTACCCCCCTCTAGCCTGATCGGGTGAAGACCTGATGAGGCTAGAAGATAAATTTGAAAGTGTGTATCAAAACATAAATACAGAAATACGATGTAAAAAATATTCTCATTAATATCGAAAAAGATAATCCTATCGGCTAGAATGCAGCCTCAAAATTTGACTAAGTACAAATCCAAAGTAACCCAACTACTGATAATACCTACGAAGCCGAACGGCATGCCAAGTATTCGGAACATTTTTCCCATCCATGCCCTGAAGCTTGTAAGCTCCGGCCTTCAACACTTCAATCACTAAGTATGGTCATTCCCATGTTGGCATCAGTTTGCCGGTTTCCCTAGGGGTGGATGCCTCGGCTTGCCGAAGAACTAGATCGCCCACATTAAATGACCTTCTTTTGACATTTTTGTTAAAGTGCCGCGCAGTTCGTTGTTGATAAGCAGCCAATTTGAGGACTACTGAATCACGTTCCTCTTCCAATAAGTCGAGGTTCAACCGAAGACCTTCGCTATTGAGGATTTCATCAAAATTTAAGACTCTCGGAGAAGGTACTCCGATCTCAATAGGTATCAGGGCTTCGGAACCATAGGCCATCTTAAAAGGCGTCTCCCCAGTAGTAGTCCGAGGAGTTGTTCGGTAGGCCCAAAGAACATGCAAAAGCTCCTCGGGCCAGGCACCCTTCGCCTCTTCCAGTCTTCTTTTAATGCCATGAAAAAGCGTCCTGTTTGTAACTTCTACTTGACCATTTGCTTGTGGATGGGCTACTGAAGTCCGACGATGTTGGATATTAAGTTCTGATAAGAACCCTTCGAAAGTTTTACCAACAAACTGAAGTCCGTTGTCAGAAACTAAGATCATTGTGATGCCGAACCGGTAGACTACTTGTTCTTTGAAGAATTGTACACATGTATGCTCGGTGATCTTGGCAAGTGGTTTGGCTTCTACCCACTTGGTGAAATAATCGATGGCGACGATCACAAACTTCACTTGTCCCTTACCCTGTGGAAGAGGACCTAATATGTCTATTCCCCATACAGAAAAGGGGATCGGAGAGAGTATCGGGGATAACTCCTCGGGAGGTTGGTGTGATACGGATGCAAATATCTGACACTTATGACATTTTTTGACGAAGTCTTTGGCATCTTCAAGCATTGTCGGCCAAAAATATCCTTGTCGCAAAAATTTATGGGCCAGTGCCTTTGCTCCCACATGGTCACCGCAGATTCCTTCATGAACTTCTCGAAGAGCATAATCAGATTCCCTAGGGTCAAGACATCGGAGCAGTGGTGAAGAATAAGATCTTCGGTACAGCTGATCATTCGTGATACAATACTTGGTGGATTTGTACTTGATCCTTCGGGCCATAGACTTGTCTTCGGGCAATTCACCGGTCAGAAGGAATTGAATGATCGGGGTCATCCAAGAATCCGTCTGTTCAATATCCATTATTGTTTGAACTAAGGTGCTCAGATGCTGAAGATTTTCTAAATATACTGCTCCGTCTAGTTCCCCTTGATCGGTGGTTGCCAACTTGGAAAGGGCATCGGCCATTGTATTTTCCGATCTGACTACTCCTATGAGCTGGTATTTCGGGAAGAATGCCAACAATGACCGAACTAGTTGGAGATAGGCCTGTAAATGAACTTCTTTTGCCTCATATTCTCCCAACACTTGTTTCACCACCAGTTGGGAGTCGCTATATATTGCCAAGTTCTTTACCTCCAAACTTCGGGCTAGCTTTAGCCCTGCCACCAGTGCTTCATATTCGGCGATATTGTTTGTGGCTATGAACCCAAATCGTATAGATTGTTGTATTTTGAAACCTTCGGGAGAAGTGAGGATGATGTCGGCCCCACTCTTCGTCCCAGTAGCGGATCCGTCCACGAACAGAGTCCATACAATTTCTTCGGGTGTTGATGTCAGTTTATCACAGTCGGGTTCCTTGTCCTCTAGATCATTACGGAATGAGCACTCGATGATAAAGTCAATGAGTGCTTGTGAGTCCGAGGGCGAAATTCTATATTAAACTGGCTCAGCTCGATGGCCCATGCTGCAAGCCTTCCCGACGATTCGGGCCTATAAAGGATTTTCCGTAATGGCTGGTCAGTGAGGACGATAATAGTCCGCCCCTGGAAGTAATGTCTGAGTTTCCGACTGGAGATAACCAGTGCGTAAGCCAACTTCTCTAAATTTGGGTACCTTGTTTCAGCATCCCGAAGAGCATGGCTTACGTAATAGACTGGTTTTTGCCCTTGTGAATCTTCTCTGATCAAAGCTGACCCGACTGCCAATGATGTGACAGAGAGGTATATTTGTAGATCCTCCTCGGGCAGTGCTTTACTCAGAATCGGAGGTGAAGAGATATATCTCTTAATCTGTTCAAAAGCCTCCTGGCAATCTTCGGTCCATTGAAAAGTTTTCTGATTCTGGGCTCCCTTCAAAGTTCCGAAGAATGGGAGACATTTCTCTGCTAGTTGCGCCACAAACAGCCGAAGAGCTGCCAGCCTTCCTGTCAACCGTTGAATTTCTTTGAAGTTCTTCGGCGGTTGCATTTCAAGGATAGCCGTTATCTTTTCGGGATTTGCCTCAATCCCTCTTCGGCTAACCATATATCCCAAAAATTTGCCTGACCCGAGGCCAAATGTGCATTTAGTTGGGTTAAGTCTCATGTTGTTCGTTCTGACATTCTCAAAGCATTCTTTCAGGTCGGCTAGATGATCTTCTTCCCTCATGCTTCGAACAATCATGTTATCAACATAAACTTCCATGTTTCTCCCGATCTGGCCGTCGAACACTTTGTTCATCATTCTCTGATAAGTGGCCCCCGCATTGATTAATCCGAAGGACATCACTTTGTACGCGTAGATGGCTCGGTGAGTGATAAAGGATGTCTTAGGGATATCGCTTTCATGCATGGCAATTTGGTTGTATCCCGAGAAAGCATCCAGGAAGCTCATTACAGTATGACCCGATGTGGAATCAATCAGTTGATCGATATTCGGGAGAGGGTAATAATCTTTCGGACACGCTTTATTCAGATCTGTATAATCCACGCACATCCTCCACTTCCCATTATGCTTTTTAACTAGCACCACATTCGCGAGCCATTCTGGGTAATTGATTTCAAAGATGAAGTCAGCAGCCAGAAGTTTATCGATTTCGTCATCAATTACTTGTTGTCTTTCGGGAGCTATGTTCCTTCGCTTTTGCTTAACAGGTTTTGAGTTCGGCTTTACACTCAGCTGGTGCACGACCACAGTCTTATCAATGCCTGGCATATCGGCTGGGACCCAAGCAAAGATATCCGAGTATTGTTGTAAAAGGGCCACCAACCGTGCTCTGGTTTTTTCCTGAAGGCCTGTCCCAATCTGTACTGTCCTCTCGTCATCTTCTTGAAATAACGGAACCTGAACCGTATCTTCGGCAGGTGTTGCTATTGGTTCAGTGCAGCCCTCAGTGAAAGGTTCGAGCTCAATCTTCATGGTGGCTTTCTGTTTGCTGTCGATGATAGGGGATGCCTGAATGGTCTGTAGATAGCAACTTCGGGAAAGATCTTGGTCGCCGACTGATTCCCCGATCCCATTCTTTGTTGGGAA
Source organism: Hedera helix (assembly GCA_947179155.2). Lineage (NCBI taxonomy): Eukaryota > Viridiplantae > Streptophyta > Magnoliopsida > Apiales > Araliaceae > Hedera > Hedera helix. The sequence continues at coordinate 41,589,247 of OX359283.1, read as the reverse complement.
TTTCATTTTTAAATGCGGGATAGAGGTAACGGCTTTCAAGGCTGACAGAGTCGTTCTTCCCAAGATGGCGTTGTAGTTACTTTCCACCTGGACTACATAGAAACGGACCATGATGGAAGCTTGCTTTGGGGCAGTCCCGAAAATCACAGGCAATTCGATCGTCCCTGCTATACGGACCGGGTTATTCCCGAAGCCATATAAGGGGGACTCATTGCAGATTTCCAGCTTCCTTCCTCCCAAGTCCAGCCGATTGTATTCTTGGCTATAGAGTACGTCGACTGAACTCCCATTATCAACAAACATCCTCTTCATATCCATGGTACCGACCTGAGCTGTGACAACCAGTGCGTCCTGATGCGGAATAACCATTCCCGACGGGTAATCATCGTCGGAGAAAGTGATGGGGTCGGTCTTGATATCCTGGGGTTTACCGGACACTTGATGGACTTCTCTACCGAAGGCTTTCCTCTTCCGGTTAGACAGAACGGTGATCGATCCTCCGGAGATGACATCAACCACTCCTCTTACCTCGGAAGCGGGTGGAGGTGGTTCCAGGCGATCGAAGGCTGATTGTCGATGAGAATCGGCGACGTAACAGTCGAGGTTACCCTTCCGTATCTGTTTTTCTAGAAAATCTTTGAGCTGGTAACACTCCTCGGTATCATGTCCTTTTGCTTCATGGTAGGTGCAATATCTATCCCCGTTCTTTTGCCTTGCGAAAACCCGAATCTTCGGGGGGTTTTTCGTAGAAGGGTTCATTTTTTATCGCTTTCACGATATTACTTTTGTTTGTATTCAGGGGCGTGTAATCCTTGTCGGCACCTCCTCTATCCCTTGGGGGATGGTTCTTTTGCTGTCGATCTCGGCTAGAATCTCTTCGGTCATTCCCCCTTTTGTCGGAGCCATTGGATTTCTTCTCGGCGCTTTCGTCTTCGGGGTTTCTCTGGTGAAACTCACCTGTGTTTTTCGAAGAGCCCCGAAAATTGGCGAGAGCCTCTTCCAATTCCACAAATTTGTCTACTTTCTCGTAAGTTTCTGATAGGGTTTTTGGAGCTTTTGAGATGAGTTCCTCGATCAACCTGCTGGATTTGTCAACGTTTAATCCCATAGTTAAAAATTGGATTACCTGCTTTGGGTCGATTCCGTTGATTTCAGACACAGCCTCCCGAAATCTTTTGACATACTGCCGAAGAGTCTCATTCGGCTTCTGTTTTACTTGTAATAGAGAGGTCATCATTCTGGCCTGTCTTTTATTGCTCCCGAAGCGGGTATGAAATTGTTCCTGTAGCTCTTCCCATGACTTAATAGACCCGTTCGGGAGGGAGGTGACCCATTCTCTAGCTGTCTTCTTTAGAGTGGATAAAAACAGGTGACACATCGCCACTGCATCATGACCATGGAAGTGCATGGCTTGCTCAAATGAGTAAGTGTGATCATGCGGGTCTCCCGTTCCGTCATACATCTCCAAAGTGGGTACTTTTCGACTTCGATCGATTTCGGCTTCCTCCAAATCCTTTGAGAACGGGGAGAACCGGGCCTTCTTGGACCCATAGTACTTGTCTGAAGCCTTCTTGGGTGAGGATTCTCCAGTATGGCTCCCGTGGCTGCGTCTGTCCTCCCTATCCCTTTTGGAGGGTGATCTGGCTCGCTTCCTCAAATTCGCCGTCCAAATCGACTTGGAGCGGGTCAGTTCCTTTTCTCGGGGTTGGGGGCCACCTCTACGGCGTTCCGTGTGTCTGTCTTCCCGTCTGCCCCGGTGGTCTGAGCGGGAGGCCGAGCCTCTCTGGCTCGAGAGATTGTCCCCTGTTTCGGTTAATTCCTCGTACTGCTTATCAAGCTCTTTCTGCTGGATATCTAGAGCCTTTTTTCTGTCGAGGATTATCTGGAGGCGACGTTCTTTCTCAGCCGCCGTCTCCCGGCGAGACTGGGAGGGTGTTGGTCGCCGTGAATAACTTTGCGAGTGTGAAGTTTCCATATCAATGTTGATTGATGGAGATTTTACTTGAGGCCCTCCTTCTAGCGCCAATGTTGACGCCTGGTTTTGTCCGGCTGTCCTGCTGGCCGTCCGGATAAGATACCTGCACAAAAGTCCTAACGGCTTGGGCCGTTGGGGGACTCCTCCGGTATAAGAGTTAGTGAAGGTTCTAAGAAAGGTCAACAATTGAGGTCCAAGTATTTAGTATAGTAGTAAAGTGTATATGTGCGTAACCCTTTCCTCCATCATTGACTGGGTATTTATAGTGCATACCTGACTCTTACCGATTCCTTTTAGGATTGTCCCTCAACGTGGTATAGTTTGAATAAGAAGGTAATCTCCTAAACCATCTAAGAACCTGACTCATATTCTAATTCGGATTAGATATAGTAAATAGCCACAGTCCAGATTGGTTAGGGACCTATCCCAAGCCTATTGGACTTAGGAGTCCTCATAAGAATTTGCCAAGCTGACGGTCCGTTGGGCCTAGCCCATCATATATTTACCAGACCAGACTTAGCGAAATATTCATCCTACCAGGACCCATTCTAGGCAAACACATAACCACCCTCTGTGATCTTGACAAAGAGCTAGTGAGAGGCCCATTTGGAATTACTTATCTTTGTACAGAGAAGGCTAGAGGATTAAACTATGCTTGTAAATCAATTTCTATGCCCAAGCTTGTGAGTGACAAGGATAAAGAAGATGTTAGGAGGGAAATTTTGATTCTTCAGCATTTGACTGGGCAACCCAATGTAGTGGAATTCGAGGGTGGGTGCTTATGAAGATGACAAGAATCTGCACTTGGTCATGGAGCTGTGCTCTGGAGGTGAGCTGTTTGATAGAATTACTGCAAAAGGGAGTTATTCTGATAAAGAAGCTGCAACAATTGGTAGGCAGATTGTGAATGCGGTTCATGCGTGTCATTTCATGGGAGGGACTCGAAGCGTGAGAATTTCTTGCTGGTGAGCCGCGCCGAGGATTCTCTCTTGAAAGCCACTGATTTCGTGCTATCTGTCTTCATTGAGGAAGGTTCGTTGGAAATAGATTCTATGCCATGTGAATACCTTGATGAGTAAACTGAGATTTTGGTTATCAAGGACATGAGCCACAGTTGATATATTAAAAGAGTTTAACCGCAAAAGAATGAAAAAATAATAATAATTAAAAAAACATGTGTTTTCTTCTTCCTGTACTCCCCTATGTTCTTATTCCGTCCGATTGTCTTCTTCCCCCAGAGCAACGGCAACAAAAGCAGCGGCCAGGGTCAAATAGGGGACTTGTTACAAACCCCGACGTCTGCAGTGTTCCGATTGTCTTCATCTCCCAGAGCAACGGCAACAAAAACAGCGGCCATGGATCAAATAGAGGGGAACTGTTAAAAGCCCCTGCACTGTCCGGCCAGTTGTTACAAACCATGAGAGAGCCGTACCTTAAAATTAACTATTAAGGTTGAAGAGTCTAAAGTTTATAAATACTCCACATCAAAGTCTCATTCCATCGATGTATAGCTTGCAATTAAGATCATACAGAAGAAAGAGTTCGGGAATTACTAAATATGGCACCATAGAAGTGCATTCAATCGAGACTTTTGTTGGAAAAAATTTAAGGAGAGATGATGATGATGAATTAGAAAATTTAAAACCATATCCTTAACCCACAATAACCCAGATCCTTCTCTCAGCTCTACTCTTGAAACCATAAAATCCAAAAATTAATCTCCAAATCCCATTCATAATCTTTGGGTATTGTTTCACCACTAATTTCGAGCGCCTTTGAGCCGTAATCAGACTATGAGATATTCGTGATTCAGCTATCTTTATGAGGTAATATTCATCCTATTCCACTCATTTTAGCCAATAGTTTTCGATTCTGATGTCAATTTGATGATTCAAAAGCCATTCCAATGTATTTTTTATCTCCGGCGTTGGAAAATCGGCATTTTTCATTTCAATTAAACTCTATTAATTCTAAATAAGAGATTTGGTTTAGTGTCAGTTGCCCATTACACCGTCATCCACGTAAATGTCTGTTCAATTAATTAAACGGAAATCACACAAGTCACTTGGTTGATTTTTTTTTTCAGTTTAGTAACCAAATTATAAATTGATCACCGGTACAGTAATTAAAATATCAGTTATTCCATATTTTGATCATTTTTTATAATTTGATAGATTATTCTTACCGTTAATTTATGAATAATTCTAATTGTACTACCAGTTGTGTGCATTGACAGAAAGAAAAATGAGTACGCGTGTCTTAGTTTCTGAATTGGACTTTTCTGTCCGATAATACGGTCGGGTTGTTGGAATCAAGTATGTTCTTTTATTGATTTTAGTACGTCCTTTCATTTATTTTATGAATACTTCCTCAAGATTAACACTATTGTTTGGAAAGAATTAAACCATAAACTCATATTGAAGTGTTAATCTTGTACTTCAAATAAGTGAGATTGGAATTGTCGTTTGTGGGTATCATTAATGTCTTCTGAGGTGGATGCCACTTTGGGTTAACGTGGCCAAGTTAATGAAGAAGTGACAAGTCAACCAGGTCAATGATACTTTATTTTTGTTCCCTCTAAATTAAAAAGAAACAGAGAACATCAAGTACATGATAGAATGGTTTGTAATTTTGTACACTCCCATGACACTTGAAATGTGAACTTAGGAGCTTGTCAGGTTCCAACGTTACAGTGTTGGGTAGTCATGCCAGACAATAAAGTATGATGTTTGGGCAGAATTTTACGCAACAGATTTGGTTTGAGGATATGATAACTCAATTAAAGATTTGATCTGAGGATTTGGGAGACAACTTTACTGAGTATGCTAAAATTTACTAGAAGGAAAATATAAACTGTAGAAACAAAATTGGTATTCAGTAAGAAATGTAATGACTCCAACACATTTAACAATCACATCTATAAATATGCTGTTATCAGGTCACTAGTAGAAATGTAATGAATAGACTGAATAGTATGACAAACAACTTTTCTGTTGAACCTTGTACAAATTGTTCAAAGAAATTATCAATTTCTTAACATTACTTAAAAGTTATAATTGTATTTCAGGGAAAGTTTACAAGGATATTGGAAGTGCATGCTATGTCGCCCCAGAGGTGTTGGGACGGAGATAGATGTGTGAAGTGCAGGTGTCATTTTATACATTCTTTTAAACGGAGTACCTCCTTTTTGGGCAGGTAAATAATTTACATTTTCGTTTCATTAGTATAGCATTAATATAATTCTTTTAGAACAGCACGTTTGTTTTTTTGCAGTCTGGTGGATTTTGTAGATTAGTACGTAGTTCGATTAACTTCACCGCATCTTTGCGTTAGTTCAAGTCCGCAAGTCAAAGTTGCTAATATATTTGATAATGAATGAGATATTTATTCCATTCACCTAAGTACTAGGCTCATTACAATTTACTTATAAAAAGTACCAGGGCATTGTAATGCACAAACTTTTTATTTTTCAAGTTGTATAGCTTTTGCATGTTTCTAATGTTGGGTCCAATCCTCACCTAACCTCACCTAACTACATTTACTCTCTGGCAGCTGTCTTTGTTTTTCTCCTTCATTTGCTTTCGGTGCCTTGTTTGCAGCATCCTTGTTTCCTACTTCCTGTGTGTGCTGCATTAATTGATAGCAATTAATCTGCTGAAGTTGCTTCCTGTAATTAATGTGTGTGATGGCTTTATATGCCATCAGTTGGAGAATGCAAGAGACACACCAACGAGAGAGAAGAAAAGGCAGAGAGCACGGAGAGTAGAGAAAAATAGAAAGGAATTCATCCGAGGGTTCCAAGAGTGGAGAGAAAAATAGCTCATTTGAGTTATAGAAAGAAAGAAAGAGAGAAAATAAATAGTGATTTTATTTTCTTAGATACAGAGAGGGAGAAAATAATTAGTGATATTATTTTCTCAAGTTTGTATATTATTCTCATAGTGGATTTCTGAGATCTCTCCCCGTGGTTTTTCCCAATTGGGTTTTCCACGTAAATTTGGTGTCTTGTGTGTTTGGCTTATTTTCTGCAGTTATTATTTTTGTTGGAACTGTATTATTTATTTGGCGTGGTTTATCATTTAATTTATCATAAACGGTTCTAGTGGGAGGTAATTTTTCCCAACAATTGGTATCAAAGCTAGGCGTGTTGCTTAGTTGTTTTTGATAAATTAAATGGAGGAATCAAGTGGCGCCATGATTAAATTGACATCATCTAATTTTTCGATCTGGAAGTCTAGAATGGAAGACATCCTTTATTGTAAGGATTTGTATGAACCGTTGGAGCTTAAAGGAGTTAAGCCAGCGGATACATCTGAGGCTGATTGGAAAAAGATGAACAGAAAGACGATCGGTCACATTCGTCAATGGATCGATCAGAGTGTGTTCCACCATGTTTCGCAGGAAACGGATGCAAATTCTCTTTGGACTACATTAGAGTCCATGTACGAGAAGAAGAATGCACAGAATAAAACATTTGTGATTCGGAAGATCGTGAACCTGAAGTACAGAGATGGTAGCAGTGTATTCGAGCACATGAGTGAGTTCCAAGGATTGGTGAACCAGTTGTCTACCATGAAGTTGAATCTTGATGATGAGATTCAAGCGTTGTTGCTACTCAGTTCGTTGCCCAACAGTTGGGAAACGTTGGTTGTGTCACTAAGCAATTCAGCTCCTGAAGGAAAAATAACTATGCAGATGGTCAAGGACAGCATACACAATGAAGAAACAAGGCGAAAGGAGCAAGGTATGAATTTTGAGACACAAGCACTTGTAGCAGAAAACAGAGGTAGAAGCAATTTCAGGGGATCTCACAAGGGAAACTCGCATCACAGCAAAAGCAGAAATCATAGAAGCAAGTCAAAGAACAGAGATGGCGGTACATTCAGGTGCTTCCATTGTAACAAGGAAGGCCACTACAAAAGAAATTGCAAGGTCTGGTTAGACAAGCAGAAAACTGGTGAGCAAGGAAAAGTTGAGGACAAGAATACTGCAGCTACGGTTACCGAGGATGTTGTGATTCTTTCATTTGGTGAAGAAGAATGCTTACATGTTGATGATCAGAAAGTTGATTGGGTTATTGATACAGGTGCTTCGTATCATGCCACGCCCAAGAAGGAATTCTTCATGACGTACAAAGCTGGAGACTTTGGCCATGTGAGAATGGGTAACACTGATCGTTCCAAGATTATTGGAATTGGTGATGTTTGCATTCAGACAGACGTTGGTTGCACTATTACTTTGAGGGACGTCAGACATGTTCCAGATTTGCGTCTCAACTTGATCTCTGGTATGGCCTTGGATAGGGAAGGCTATGATAATCACTTTGGCAACGGAAAGTGGAAGCTTACCAAGGGTGCAATGGTTGTTGCAAGAGGTGTTGCTTGCTGTTCATTGTACAAGGCTCATGTGAAGATGTGTTCTAGTGAATTGAATGCAGTTGAAGATGAATCTTCACTAAATCTGTGGCATAAAAGGCTCGGGCACATGAGTGAGAAAGGGTTGCAGATGTTAGCAAAAAGGTCCCTCATTCCTTTTGCTAAAGGTACTAATTTAAACCCATGTGATTATTGTTTATTTGGTAAGCAAAATAGAGTTTCTTTTAGTAGCTCCTCTAAAAGAAAATCTAAGATACTTGAGATAGTACATTCAGATGTTTGTGGTCCCATGGAGGTTGAGTCTCTAGGTGGCAATAGATATTTTGCTACTTTTATTGATGATGCTTCGCGAAAAGTGTGGGTGTATATGTTGAAAACAAAAGACCAGGTGTTCCAGTACTTTCAGAGTTTCCATGCTATGGTTGAAAGGGAGACTGGAAAATTACTGAAGTGTCTTCGCAGTGACAACGGAGGGGAATACACTTCAAAGGAGTTTGCGGCATACTGCAATGCACATGGCATTCGACATGAGCAGACAGTTCCTGGCACCCCTCAGCATAATGGTGTGGCAGAAAGAATGAACCGCACTATTATGGAACGTGTTCGATGCATGCTGAGAATGGCTAAACTGCCTAAGCCATTCTGGAGTGAAGCTGTACGTACTGCTTGCTACCTGATTAATAGATCTCCATCGGCACCATTGGATTTTCAGATTCCAGAGAAAATATGGAGTGGTAAGGATGTGTCATATTCTTACTTGAGGATATTTGGATGCAAGGCTTTTGCACATATCCCCAAGGAGCATAGATCAAAGCTTGATGACAAATCTACTCCATGTGTATTTGTTGGATATGGAGATGAAAAGTTTGGTTACAGGTTATGGGATCCAGTTCAGAAAAAATTATTCAGAAGCAGAGATGTGGTGTTTCACGAGCACCAGAATTATGAGGATTTTTATAGCGTCACACAACCCAGAGATGATAGAGTTCCAAGCCTCAGCGGGGTTTCTTCTCCATTACAAAATGTCACAGGTGGAGAAGGAGTTCAGAATGAAGAAGTGACTGATACAGATTTGCATCATGATGATGGGTCAGATGTAGAGGGTATTGAGCAGGGGGAGCAACCCCCTCATCTTGATATTGAAGAACCTCAACTCAGGAGATCCACAAGAGTGCATGTGCCATCAGTCAGGTATCCTTCATCCGAATATCTTTTAATTGCTGAGCAGGGGGAGCCAGAGAATTTTCAAGAAGTCGAGACTCATAAGGAGAAGAACAATTGGCTGGGAGCAATGCAAGATGAGATGGATTCTTTGCACAAGAATCACACTTATGAGTTGACTACACTTCCAAAAGGCAAGAAAGCCTTGAGGAATAAATGGGTGTTCAAGCTGAAAAGAGACGGTGAAAAACTAGTGAAGTACAAGGCTCGGTTGGTCGTCAAGGGTTTTGCTCAAAAGCAAGGTATTGATTTTGATGAGATTTTTTCTCCAGTTGTAAAGATGACTTCAATTCGAGTAGTTTTGGGGTTAGTAGCTAGTATGGATCTTGAGCTTGAACAGTTAGATGTGAAGACTGCTTTCCTTCATGGTGATTTGAAGGAGGAAATCTACATGGAGCAGCCAGAGGGATTTGAAGTTAAAGGGAAAGGACACTTGGTTTGCAAGTTAAAGAAAAGCTTGTACGGCCTGAAACAAGCCCCAAGGCAATGGTACAAGAAGTTTGATTCATTCATGATGGATCAAGGTTACAACAGAACAGCTGCAGATCATTGTGTGTATGTGAAAAATTTTCCATGTGGTAACATCATTATTTTGTTACTATATGTAGATGATATGTTAATAGTTGGGCAAGATGCTAACATGATTGACAGGCTCAAGGGTGAGTTGTTCAAATCCTTTGATATGAAGGATTTAGGCCCAGCCAAGCAAATTTTGGGCATGAAGATTATTCGTGACAGAAAAGCCAAGAAGTTGTGGTTGTCACAAGAGAAGTATGTTGAACGGGTGCTTGCAAGGTTCAACATGGGTGATGCTAAACCAGTTAGCACACCACTGGCCAGTCATTTTAAGTTGACGAAGCGTATGAGTCCTTCTACTAAAGAAGGAAGAGATGATATGGCGACAGTTCCCTACTCCTCTGCTGTAGGGAGTCTTATGTACGCAATGGTTTGTACACGGCCAGATATAGCTCATGCAGTTGGCGTTGTGAGCAGGTATTTATCAAATCCTGGTAGAGAACATTGGGAAGCAGTTAAGTGGATTCTCAGATACTTAAAAGCTACGTCCAGTTTGTGTTTGGGTTTTGGTGATTCGAATCCAGTCTTGGAGGGTTTTACAGATGCAGACATGGCAGGTTCTGAAGAGAAGAAGTCTACTTCAGGGTATGTGTTTACTTTTGCAAGGGGAGCTGTGTCATGGCAGTCCAAGTTACAGAAGTGTGTTGCTTTGTCTACAACTGAGTCAGAATACATTGCCGCTACAGAAGCAGGCAAAGAGATGTTATGGTTAAAACGGTTTCTCCAAGAGTTGGGAGTTACACAGGATGAGTATGTGGTTTATTGTGATAGTCAGAGTGCAATTGACTTGACCAAGAATGCCACGTATCATAATCGTACCAAGCACATTGATGTTCGTTATCACTGGCTTCGAGAAGTGATGGAAAATGAGCTGATGAAAGTAAAGAAAGTTCATACCGATGAAAACACTTCAGACATGTTGACAAAGGTTGTGACTCGCGACAAGCTCGAGGTTTGCAAGGAGTTGGCAGGAATGGATTCCAAGTGACGGGGTCACAGTGGAAACCCTCTCTAATGGGATTGGAGGGGGAGATTGTTGGGTCCAATCCTCACCTAACCTCACCTAACTACATTTACTCTCTGGCAGCTGTCTTTGTTTTTCTCCTTCATTTGCTTTCGGTGCCTTGTTTGCAGCATCCTTGTTTCCTACTTCCTGTGTGTGCTGCATTAATTGATAGCAATTAATCTGCTGAAGTTGCTTCCTGTAATTAATGTGTGTGATGGCTTTATATGCCATCAGTTGGAGAATGCAAGAGACACACCAACGAGAGAGAAGAAAAGGCAGAGAGCACGGAGAGTAGAGAAAAATAGAAAGGAATTCATCCGAGGGTTCCAAGAGTGGAGAGAAAAATAGCTCATTTGAGTTATAGAAAGAAAGAAAGAGAGAAAATAAATAGTGATTTTATTTTCTTAGATACAGAGAGGGAGAAAATAATTAGTGATATTATTTTCTCAAGTTTGTATATTATTCTCATAGTGGATTTCTGAGATCTCTCCCCGTGGTTTTTCCCAATTGGGTTTTCCACGTAAATTTGGTGTCTTGTGTGTTTGGCTTATTTTCTGCAGTTATTATTTTTGTTGGAACTGTATTATTTATTTGGCGTGGTTTATCATTTAATTTATCATAAACGGTTCTAGTGGGAGGTAATTTTTCCCAACATCTAAACCATTCAGTGTCTTTTGGGCGATGACTTACTGATGAGTATAGAAGAACAGAAGTTCAAACTCATCTATAATTTCATTTCTTTGGCTACCCCCTAGTCATGAAGGATCTTTTAATTATCTTTCTGTTTCATAGTAAATTTGGAGCATGGTTTTTAATGCCTGCATGCTAATCATGACTCAGAGACCGAGAAAGGCATTTTTGAAGCAATTTTAGAAGGCCATGTTGGTTATCTGAGCCCTCCCTGGCCATCTATATCTGATGGAACAAAGGATCTCATAAAGAAAATGTTAACTAAGGATCCAAAAACGAGGATTTCAGCTGTGCAAGCCCTTGGTAAGTACAATAATAAGTCAATATTGAACTTTTCTATGCCATTCCACACGTGTTCAAGGATGCCTCTTGGGTTCGATCATGGTTCAAAATGCCTATTCATAGGCATATCATTAACAGGCATATAGTAGACAGACATCATATGATTTTCTGATTCGATCCAATGACTCACTGAAGAGGTATCTAGAAGCACATTGTGGTTTAGACTTCCTTAAAGGCAGATTGGGTTCGTCTTGATTTAGGATGCAATACTATGTAGCTAATTAGTTGAACCATCATTGTGGTTAGCATAATGATTTATGAACTAGAACATCCATGGCTCAGGGAAAATGGTGAAGCATCAGGCAAACCTATTAATAGAGTTGTTCTAATCAGGATGAAGCAGTTCAGAGCAATGAACAAGCTGAAGAAGCTTGTTCTAATGGTATATTTTAACACCTTTACATATTTTCTGTTGTGGCAAACTGAAATGTTCAACAATTATTACTGTCCTTGGTGTATTGTCTTTTTCCATTATTGAGTAGCATGTTGTTCCTATTATTCATAAAACTGCTTTCACTACAGCTGTTGTACTTAAATGCTCCTATACTACAAAAATAATTATAAAAATCAAGATCCTTGCCCCAACCCAACTTGCATCCGCCCCTGCTTTTACTCTGGTAATAGCATCTCCTTATTTTTTCTCCGTTAATATTAAATTCAATCAGTTCAGTCAATATAGGGCAAGTTCAATTGGCTCCATTATTTCATTCCTTTTAATACCTACTCCATCTGTTCCTTTTATAGCCGTATTCAATGACACAATATCCTCATTAATTTTTGCAAATTTTACAAACGAGACTTTTATTTGTGTAACGGAGCGCCAAGGGAGTTTTTTTTTAAATGAACATATGGTGTTCATTTTCTGTTTCAATTAGTTTCACAGCGGCAAACCTGAGCTCTAGGTTTTTGCGTACTTCTGTCTTGGTGAATTGTTGCAATATAGCACTTCTTTTTGTGGCCCAGGAATTGTGGCATCTCTGCTGACTTAAGCTAATGGTGGAAGAACAATTTGGAAACTCCTATTCATTGGATATTCTTCTATTAAGAATATTGTGATTACAATAGGTAACTTGATGTTTGATATCCGGTCAAAAAATGAGCGTCTACTTAGTCACTGTTTTTAAGAATTTTGAATGTAACTTAATAAATAGCCAAGATCATAACTGAATATTTCCTCTGTCCTAAAGAAACTTTGGACTTTCATTTAGGGCAAAGGGAATAATATACTATTGTTTTTAACGACTTTTGTGTCAATGCATAATTGTTGTGTAAACTGATGCAAAATTCTGATTTATTTGTTCCGTAATTAAATTGTAAGCAATGAAGATTTTGGCTATTGCAGTTTTGAATGAATATTTGCATTGCAGGTTTCACTTACGGTTAGAGCTGGGGATGAGGTTAGTTGCATCATATCAGAGTTGCAGCCACTAAAGGCTGAACCAGAAGATATACCATTGGATATTGTTTATGAAGATGAACATGTACTAGTTGTTAACAAACTTGCACACATGGTAAGATGTCTAAATCTCTTTAGTAGTTTAGCTTCTAACTCTGTGATTGAGCTTACCCTTGGCCCTTGATGCATGCAAGTGAAGTGACGTGCACCTCCGCGTGTGCTTTTGTACATAAATTCACACAGGGAGACAAGGGTTGTGATGCTAATTTTGATGAATCCGTTGGTGCGTCATTTGCCAAAACATCTTAGGTCCTTGGCTAAAAAATAATGGGCCTAATCCACAAGTTGTTTATGTTACAGGTTGTTCATCCAGCACCTGGAAATGCTAACGGGGAAATGCTAACGGGACACTCGTAAATGGGATTCTTCATCATTGCAGCCTTCCCATGTCATCATTTCCTAACCAGGACATACTCTCTGATGCAGAGGATATTTCTGAAGCTGAGTTCAACGGCTTTGCGCCAGATGATAGTTATTCAGAAGGCTTCTGCTCTGGCTTTGAATGAGGCATCCATTCAGCCGGGGATTGTGCACAGATTAGACAAAGGAACCAGTTGACTGCTTGTTGTTGCAAAGGTGATTATCCTCCTCACTCCCCTCTCCTCTACACCCCTTTTCGTTGACCCAAATAACAAAAATTTCATTTACTCCCTGTGATCAGTAAGAATGACAATGTTTTCACATTATTGCTTTTTGTTTGAGATATTAATTATGCTTATGCGTGGTTTGCTAATTCAAAGTATTTCCTGTACTGGAACAGGATGAGCATACGCATGCACATTTATCTGGATAATTTAAGCAACACACCATCCAAAGAGTATACATCAGTCTTACTTGTGGAGTGCCCTCCCCAACTGCTGGACGTGTTGATATCCCAATAGGTCGTGATTTAAATAATCGGATTCGTATGGCTGCTGTAGCTGGATCCAATAAATGTGGTAAGGCCATGTAGGTAGTAGGTGATTTAAGGTCTTGACAACTTGCTTCTCCTTTAATACTTGATGAGAACTTCAGTGCTGGTTTCTCACCCACAATCCCGCTAAAATGCCAATCTCAGAGTTGCCACTATATTTGGCTTCAAAATTGTTGCAAAGTATTCCTTGTTTGAATTCAAAATTTCGAAGTTAAGAGAATTTGAACAATCAAGTATTCATTTACTATCTCTGCTCTCCCTTCTCCCCCGCCTTATACATAAATATATAATCGAGTTTTGACTTTTAAAACTCATTATGAAATATTTTCAAGCTTACATTTGATAAGATTCATTTTACTTTCCACAATACAATAAATTTTGTAATTAGTATTTTTTACATAGAAACATTAATGCAAAGGGCTGGAAAATAAAGCACTCATTGAAAGAAAGCTCGAACCGTCTATGTCTCATATAATCATCAATCAGATTCTCTCCTGTTTATATTTATAACTCATATTTTGGTTCTTTTCCTGCAATAGGCGCGCATTACTGATTATATGATGTGTAGTTATGTTAGTTGGATATCATCAGGCACAGAGTGATTGAAATACTTGCTGGTGGTAGTTGTGCATCGGTTAAGTGGGGACTAGAAACTGGGCGCACTCTTCAGGTACTGGAGTTCTTAAAATAGGATACACTAAACTATGATGTTTAAATGAATTCAACTAAAAGCATTATAGTTTATTGACATTCTCTCTGTCGAACATTTTTTTAATTTTAAATATATACCCTAGTATCCTATGAAAACAATTGTTTTACTTCCTACAGTCGAACATGTATACTGTTGGAATTTTTATTTCCTATTGATATTGGCATCTTCAAGCATTGCCTTGACATCAGGTGGTAATTGGATGGTTATTTTCGAACTTGATAAAGTAATTGTCACTAAAAGAGAAAAAGAGATTAACTTTAGCATCTCTGTGCATAATCTAAATTATTAATTACCATAGATATAGGGACTAAACTGATTGGCTGAGCATATGATGAATAGCAGAACTTCTAAATATTGTTCTAGATGTTTGACTTCTCTGCAAGAAGTTTGCAGGCTTTTATAAACTTCTGTTTATATGCCCTTGATATGGTCTTTGATGTAGATACGTGCACATGCAAAATACCTTGGAATTCCTCTACTGGGGGATGAGGTGTATGGAGGGGATGAGAGCATGGCCATGGCACTGCTGCAGCAGAGGAACCCGTCTAGCTTGCATGGGCAACTTTTGCAACTGGTTTCTAGATTAGAGAGGCCATGTCTTCACACCTTGACTCTTTGGTTAGAAGATAAAGCAAATTTTGCTTGTTTATCTTGAAGCTTGTACTATGAATGAACTTTGCATGAATGCAGAATGATTATATGCCTTTGTTTAATTAGGTTTATGCATCCACACTGGGGACAAAGTAAGCCTTTCTCGCCCGTCACCTGAAGATTTTGCCGAGGTTTTGAGAAGGCTTCGAGCCATTAGCACAGAAAAGGTAATCCTCTCAACAACTACTTCTGGCAGTGATATCTTTCCTTTTTCTGAATGGTTAAAAAGCAAGTCCACTTTTAAAATTCATGGGACCAAGTCGCACATTCAAGTAAAAAAATTTCTTGGTCAATGATAACATCAAAGCAAACCTTTCCCAAAAAGTTTACTTTTAGTCCAGGACACCCTTTTCTGGAGCCGAGGTAGTTTTAGTTATTATAACAAATCAGCAGTAAAAAATGTATACAAGTTAGTTCCTCCCTACCGGAGTAGTTGTAAAAAGCCTTCTTATGTTATTGTTTTTGATGATCATGTGATTAACCAGCCTATTAACAGGGAGTAGGCTCACCATTGACATAATGTCATTTGAATGAGCTCATTATCTACAATCGAAATCCTGTGACCAGATTGCTCAGCCTCAAGTCATATCAATGACATACAGATGCAGGATACCGTGACCGATATGATCCACAGATTGTTGCAAAGATGGATGCTGCATAATCTATTCCATCTTGCAAACGATTATCATCCTATATAAACTGCTGACCTGTGGCATTTGAAGCAAAGACTTGAAGTTGTCTGCTAAATATATCAAACTGAAGAGCACCAGCTAACTGGTCTACATTTAAGTTGGGCAGTTTATGTTGTTGTGGAGGACTTCTTTATATGCAAACAAATTTGATGCAACAAGCCACAACTTTAACATGTTTAACATCATCTTGAATTCTTCCTAATAGGCCATTCATAGCAGCAATATTTCTTTTTAATTTTGAGGGTAGGGGGTTTGTGTTATACAACAATACAGACTTTGCATCCACACCAAAATAATTTTTGAAAAGTTGCCCATGCCAGCTGAGTAGCTTGATTTCTTAAGTAAATAGGCCTGAATTTGCATCAGCTGCTACACTTTAACAAGGGTTAATTATGAATAAAAGAAACACAGAAAAAAGTACCATGAGATTACCCGACTGTACCAGCTACCAGCTGAACTCGTAAGAAGAGTCAATAAGATTCAAAATACATGCATCTATTAGATCAACAGCAACAGTACGCCCACCAGGTACAGCAGATTCAAAATGTATGCATCATCTATTAGATCAACAGCAACAGTAAGCCTGCCAGGTACAGCGCTCAACAGTACATTGAAAAGTAGATATATAAACAAGAGTATTCATATTTCCACAATCCAGAAGTTCCTCTCATCTCTCGCAAGAATGTAAACCCACTTGGTATTCATGTCTCTCGTAAGAATGTCAACCCACTTAATATTCACGTCTCTCACAAGAATGTAAACCCAATTAATATTGATGTAAGGGGCATTTTTTTTTCAAAACAATGTAATTAATATTGATGTAAGGGGCATTTTTTTTTCAAAACAATGTAAGAGGGACAACCGTGTGAAGCTATTAAAAAGGCTTGTGGTAGTAATAATTCTATATTACGATCACGCCTTCAATACAAACAAACAAGGGTCTTTCCCATTCCCTAAGAACTAATATCCAACATTCTTGATCTATTAGTTCGTTTCTCTAGGTTCAAAGTAATTACAAACGCAGAAGCTAGCATTTCGTCCTGAAATAAGAATTCACTTTCCGTTTAAGGGTTTCCCAAAATGAGTTACCATTTTCAAAAGCAATGTACCAAATCACACAAAACTCGAGTTAAATTTAAACTGAGCCTCGATGAGGTTTAAATCAAATCCTACAATAAACTTGACTTCTAGAAATGAACTCTCAACATGGGGCAGAGAAAGTATTAGATAACCAACTAACATAGGCATAACCATAGTAATAAACATTGGTAAAACAGAATCATCGACTATGCAGCAAGCATTTACAAAACTAACATATTCTAACTGTGATTATCTGTAAGTCTTATGGTTAGCAATAAACCCATATCTCCTATTCTACCAATAATCTATAATTCAAACAAAGAATATGTTCCTCTCTGGACCACTGCAAGACGGCATTATTTTCTGAAAGTGGTCGAATGACCATTCCACTCAAGTGCGGTAAGAAGAATGTAGTAGAAGCCTATCAAAAATTTGGCGTCAAAGCATTGCTGTGAACTTGAGGAAGATCTCACTTGGAGTTATGTAAGAATTCAACACCTCCCTTCACATGGAATATCCATCCAGATGATACAACATTACATATATCCTGCCACAAGAATATAACAGATTTAATCCATTTAAACTTGATTACATACATTTTACTCAACACCTTTTATCCAAAATAGTTGGGGTTGGCTGGAAATGAATCCCATATGACAGCTAAAATGTAGAAAGACATACAGCCAGGTTAAAATTTCAAGGCCACATACAAAAATGTTTTGCGTCATGAAACAAGGAGAAAAGTTATCAGTGTTGTTTGATGTGGCATATCAAGTTGGTTTTGTGACCTTTTCTTTTAGGGGGAGTTTGCGCAGGGGGAAGAGAAGTTGAGGTTACAAAAAAACTGCTACAAGGAAGCAATAGGCATCAATTATACTTCCTCCGTTCCAAATTATAAGATCAATATTGACTTTTGAAAAGTCAATTTCAAACTCAAAATTGAGATGAATCCATTAAGTTTATGTCAATAAAATTATCAATATCATAAACTATCTAAAAGGTACAACTACTTATAAGATTTATTATTTTGAAAACTTAAAAGAATCATATTAACTTTAAATTTGAAAATGTATGAAATTGACTTTTAAAAAGTCAATAACAATCTTATAATTTGGAACGGATGGAGTATTATTTTGGTCCTCGTGTAAGAAAACTAAATATAAGGCAATCAACCAATAATTTCAAAAGTACACTACACCCCTTCCAACCACACACACAAAAAAAAAAAAAAACCTACCTACGCCTTCTTTAGATGAAGACGAAAGTAGATACCATAACAAAACAAAATAAATAAATGACCAACAGGTTGATGGTTATGTGTTTGTTTCAAAGACACCAGAGAGTGCAACAAGCATCAGTTTTTTATTCAATCATTTTAAACTACAAATAATAACAAGCCTATTTTTTGACAAGTACCCCTAAAGAGCACCAAAGCAAAGCAGGGGAGCTACCTTTGCATAGGAGCATATAAAAAATTATATAAATTGCAATAATTATGGTTGGACATGATTAAAAATAGAAGTTCTATAACAATTTAACATGCTCAATGATCCCACGAAAATGAAAAACATGATTGGATTTACAAGGCACAAACATGCAAATAATCAAGAACTCAATCAAAGTAATGGCATATACAGGCAAGAAAAGAAAAGGGAAATGGGGGAGGCAAATAATTTTGTGTAGTGTCAATAAACATCAGATTGTCTTTCATCAGTTGAGAAAATAAAAGTTGTATAGAAGAGTTGCATACATCTGATAGTAAAGGTATAACAAATAATTGTAATTGAGTTACATCCGCAGGTATATAGGTTTTGGTCTTTTAAACCAACAATACTGTTTTAATAATTTGGAGAGCCGCTGACCCGTTGTATTCCCAATATAAAAAGAAGACCTAAAATAATACAAATGATGGAATTGGTTGTTATCAAGCACAAATATCAAAAGACCTAAGATAATACAAATGATGGTATCATATGTTATCAAGCACTATTAGAGGTCATTGGACCTACCTTTAAAGGAAAATGACTTAAAGCTTATACTCATCAACGTGCATCCACTTAGTAGACGACCATTTATTCCCCTTGATCACAGGGCAACCACCTGAAATCAATCGGAGCATGCATCATGCATCAGATGAATAATGCCTTGTATTGTGATCAGGAAACACATAAGCTAGTCCACAACAAAACTGATTCACAATCCAAGAAAATAAAATTTATATGCCAAATCAATATGGCAAACCAAAATCCTGTTTCCCTTATATATGACACAAACTGCAAAACTATACACGGGCTTTTGGAGGGAAGTGATGTTGTAAATCATGATTACCATGCAAACTTGATGGATCTAGTGATGCATCAGGCCTCATGCTCCAGAAAAGTAAAGCATCACCCATTTTTGGTTTCACAGAGAGGCCCTTCTTAGCACAATCAGACCACTCATTCCACCCTGGCAAAGAGCTAAAATTTCCCTTGGCAGCAGGAAACACAGTCTCACCCCCTTCCTCAACATCCGACCTACATCAATAGCAAACAGATAATATGCAAGAAAGTAAGCACTGATGTTTTCCGGAAATATACATTCTAACATGAAACTCTAACATCCTGTCAAGTGCATCTAATATGTGGCCACAGGAAGTATAACACTTACAGATACATGAGAACAGTAGCTATCCTCTGGCCCCCATTTTTAGTGTTGAACTCGTCAAGAAAGTAGTCATAGTGAGGTTCATACTTTTGTCCAACTTCATAGTGGAGAACTTGTAGTCCTTCTCCATGATCTGCAAATTGCAATGAGCTTAAATCAGGCTGCGTAAAAAGTATTAGAGCATTAACACAAATAGTATAAACAACCAGCTAGGACAGATATCAAAGCAAAGATCAGAAGACGAATATTAAACGAAAGACTAAACATCCCCACAGCTCAGTGGCAAGTCACGCTTGTGATATGGGGGACAACTGTGCCCTCTAAGCTCTTGGTAACACTTTTTCTATACTTGCAGTTATACTACAAAGATAAATTTAGTAAGAGACTAAAACTGCATTAATTTAGAAAGCTGACCCCTGATTTGTCCAAAATATAAACTTCTCTCTACTATATATTGTCAAGCTTTTCTATTTTATCTCACCTTAAGATTAAGCCCTGACTTTGCAATTAGGCCCCTTACTACCACCTTCCCCGAAGAAAACAAATACAAAATGGAAAGAAAGGATTTTATCTTAAGACCTTATATTGCTTTAAACGAAAAAAAATTACCATTTATAGAAAGAGTTTTTGTGACAACGATGAATTGATCATCGTGGAAAACTAAAAATCACATGAAACCGACATTAGTTGGCAACACTCGTGAGAATTTTTGTCGGGAAATTTCTCATAGAAACAATTGAGCATGAACAAGGACTTGGCCTGACTTCCTATTTATTTGAACTGATGCCTTGCATATGTAACAGGCTACTAAAACCTACTGTTAACATAAAGGCAACATGACCCCTTTGAATTTGAGCAAGAAGTCCGCAATATGTTATTAATAAGGAAGCCTCTTTGTTTTTGTGACTTTTTTCTTATTAAATAAGTGAAACCAATGCTTAAATATTTAATAGAAAGATGAAAATATGTATCAAGCTAAGCAACATGTGTGCCTACAATAGTACTCTTAAAAAGGTGACTTTGCTAATTTCACATAAAGCAAGTCAATCCACAAAATGATATCTTACAACCTTTTGAACAGGTTCCAAAAGGAGCATACAGCACGCTGCTGCTCTTCTAAAATATATGTGCCTGAATTTGGGAAGTTAATAACTTTAGAAGGAAATTTTAAATTCAACAACAGGTGTGTGTGTGTGTGTGTGTGTGTGTGTGTGTGTGTGTGTGAGTGTGCGTCGTGCTAATATTACTATGATTGCATAAATATTCTTTGAATCTTTAAATTTTTTATTTTATTGATAAATAATGTTCTTCAATTCTTACCTACAGGAATGAAAGCAAAGTCTGCTATCTGTTTCGCTATGTTGCTGATGATCTCATCATGTTCCCTCTTTAAAAACATTACAGAGCTTGTGTGTGTCTGCTAATATTACTATGGTTGCATAGATATTCTTTGAATCTTTAATTTTTTATTTTTTATTTTATTGATAAATAGTGTTCTTCAATTCTTACCTACAGGAATGAATGCAAAGTCTGCTATCCGTTTCTCTATGTTGCTGATGATCTCATCACGTTCCCTCTTTAAAAACATTCCAGAGCTTGTGCGCACCCTACAACAACGAGCACTCTAATAAAATCAATAAGAGAAAGAATTTACGTTAAATCCTTCCTCTATATGCAAATGAGAGCAGCACAAGGGAATTGATGCAGACCTGCTATCTTTACTCTGTCCAGTTTTGCTATCAACAACTGTTGACTTTACCATGCGTGGTTTTGCAAGATCCATCAAATACTCGCATTCTTTCTTGGACTGTTAGCAACATAAAATCCAAAATCAAGACTTTCATTTGACCGTCTTAAATATATTCATCATCTGAACATTTACGGTGCTAGTGCATGATGATTTAAAGGATTACATAAAAGAATTTATTACATTAAATGCCAACTAAATGGATATGAATCATAATGAAAATTCATAACAATTTTTGGACCCTTTGTAGCCTGTTTTGATAGGACGGCACTGCTTTATTCCAATCTCTTAAAATTTCACATCCAACAATTTGTCACTTTACATTGTTATCAAATCCAGGCAATATATTTTCACAGTATTCAAGATTCACAAATTCACGAGCTACAAAAGTTCAAGTATAAGTAAAGGTAAAGTACAACTATTGACACAATTCAAGAAACATCATCAAATGAATCATATAGCTATCAGGCCAATATCACACACAATTCAATAAACCAATTTTTTTTTAAGAAATTAAATTATGAAAGAAATAACTAACCAAAAAATTATGATATAGGAATGCTCTAGGCTCCCAGGAAAGTACTTCCGTCCACTGGTCTTCCCTCGTTTCCGACACATCACCATCAACTCTGCATCAAAATCACACACATTATGATAAGTATACAGATTAAATTCAGGCAAAAAGATATATATATAGAGAGAGAAGATTAATAAAGTTGCGTACGGGCGTGCATACATGCTATTTTTAATAATCTTGCGACTGAATTTCAAGTGATTAGGGATCAAAGAAGAATCGTCATCGGAGCCAACAGGAAGAGAGAGAATTCCGAGAGCTAGAAGCATTAGAAGAACTACGGTTAGCATCAGAAGCATCGACAAAACTAGGGCTACAGTCGACGATCTCTTGGCTTGATGCCGATAATTCGTAATCCTTCCTCCTTTCGCCATTGTTTATTTCTTAACCAGAAAATGGATCGATGGAAACAAACCCTAATTACGCACCCTAAATTGCCAGACATGTACTTTTCTTTCAGTCAAAGGTTCTTACGGCTGGGGAAATTGTTAATTGTGACACCTAAGATTTTGATAACGTCATAAAAGCTACTGCTCAGTCATAACATTATGATGGAAGCAAGTACTTTGACTTGCTAAAAAATTGTTCTTCAAACCCAAAAATGGATTTGAGTCGCAGTATCAGCTGGGCTTTCAGGCCCATAAAAATTTTCAACCGTCAATCTTCCAGCTATTAAGGCTATGTTTGTTTACAAAATATATACTTGAGATAGGACTATTTGTATTAATTTAAAACTATTTTCGACTTTTTTATCCCATGATGAGGGATTATTAATCCCTTCATGTTGAAATATTAGTCTCATAAAGTCATTTAATAGTTTAAAATGAGAGGGACTATTAATCCCAAATTCATCATGAGATTATATAATCCCTCATAAATAGCCTTAAGAATGATAAAAAATAGTTCAAGGACTATTTAAAGGACTATTAATCCCTCATCAAGGGATAAAAAAGTCGAAAATAACTTTAAATTAATACAAATAGTCCAATCTCAAGTATGTATTTTACAAACAAACATAGCCTAAGAGTATTATTATTTTCAAAATACTAGTAATTGTAGATTTTGAAGAATAGTTAAAATGGAGTTAATACTGGCTCTCTTTCATGCGATGATTCTTATTTACAAAATCTATAAATATTAAGGATGTATTTTTCTCATATTTAACTTTAAAAATAATTTGTTAGTTTAATGTGATGGAAATAATAATGAAACTATATTAATATATTTCTCTATTTACTTAATAAGAAAATCTTACTTAAATTCAAATTCTTATGCTTATATATTTTACTAACAATTAAACAATGAAATAATTAGATATTATTAATAGTAAAAATATGAATTGTAAAAAAAACTAAATAATATAATTACATTTTACTGATAGTAAGAATATGATTTGTAACAAAATAATAATTAAATAAAAAAATTATATGAAAAAAAAGAGATGTTGGTAAAAGATAATTATGGAAGTAGAAGTCAAGTGAATGATGAAGACATTTCTATTTAATTATTGAATGCCCAAATAAAATCTTTTCATATTTTTAATTAATATAATTATTCGATTGTAAAAATTTGAGTTCCTAAAAATAATTTGGGTTGAATGACTATTTATTTTTTATTTTTTATTTTTTATTTTTTATTTTTTATTCTTTCTGCTATTATATATATATAGATTATACACATACATCAACCTCCACATTGCCCACTCAAATAAAATATGTTGCAAAAAGTTTCAATGTCCAACCTTTCCGAAATAAGAAAATGCAATGTCAAGCGTTTTCCGAAGGAACTTTTAATGTCGAATATTCATGGAATTAATATTTTTATAAATAAAAATGATAATTTTATTAAAAAAATTATATAAATAATAAACATGTTCCACATTTATGTGAGATTTTTTTTTTATAAAAATATTAATTTTTATTTATAAAAATAGCAATTCTCCATCATTAAACTTTCTAAATATAAATAGAGGACGCAATATCCCAACTCCCAACTAAGCAGACAATATTTAGGTTAGATCTGATTGTGATCGACCATTTATTTGTCAAAAAAATAAAATAAGATCATAATTGATAAACTTGTATTAATTAGTATTTTCTTACAATAATTTCTCTAATAATTCAGAATAATCTATGATAAAGATGATTACGAGTAATACTTTTTGAAAAAAGAGGTAAATTTGATCGTATTTTTATCACTTGATAATTTTTTGGGTTAATTGCCTTGAATCTCGTTCCGTAGTTTAGTCCGGAACTCCAGATGTGTAAGTCGCCAAGTGGCTCTATCCTTTTCAAAGAGGTTATCCTTCTCTGTCCCCTCTTGTTAGTGTTATAGGATAGCTCCCCATTCAAGTAAGTCATTTTCCCGTTAGTTAGGAGAGAAGTCGCCTTTGGATTCTTAAGTAGTGTCTGGAAACATTGATGTTAACTCAATTCCAAACTTTGATATTGGAATTGATCAAAAATCAAATTGAAATTTAATTAAAATTTGGCACTCAGTTCCAGTTTTCAAGGGCTAGAGTTGAGTTGTCAAACATAACTTTCTTATTTAAAAAAATAATAATAATATTTATGGGTAACCCTTTTCTCATATGATTTTTTTTTTCTATGATAATCTTTGCATGCAAAATATGTTAATCGGTGGAACAGAGAGGAGTGGAGTGACCGTGGTTTGGGCCATAACAGGACGAATGCAAAACCACAAGGCTATGAAGAAAGCCCAAGAAGAAGTAAAAAAACTTGATTAGCAAGAAAGGTATAATAGATGAAGATGATCTTCAAAAGCTTCCTTATTTAAAGGCAGTGGTGAAGGAGGCAATGAGGTTATACCCACCTTTTCCATTCCTAGTGCCTCGAGAAACAATCCATCGGTGCGTGATCGATTGATACGAAATTCAGCCCAAAACCCTACTTTAAGTGAATGCATGGCCCATTGGAAGAGATCCGGCCGGAATGTTGGGAAAAGCCGGATGAGTTTTTACCCGAGAGATTTTTGGGTAGTGCTATTGATATTAAATGATAGGCCGGAGAGGGTGTCCGGAATTCACTTGGGAGCCGTGACGGTGGAGCTAGCAATAGCTAATATTGTCTACTCATTTGAGAGGGAATTACCGAATGGGAAGAGGAGAGAAGATATAGATACGGATGCAATGCCGGGTTTAACCATGAGTAGGAAAAATGGGTTTTTGCTCCGCCCCTAAAGTTTGGGCTCCTGCTGCATACAACAGCTAATTAATAGGGCTCTTTACAGTAACATACAACATTTATAAATTAATTATAAGATTAGTGTATTCACAAAATAATTATAAAAAGAGTACAACACAAAAATCACGTCATCTTCATCTTCCACATTCTCTTCTGCCTCCGCCTCCACCTCCTCCGCCTCCACCTTCTCCTTTTCTCTCCTCCGCCTCCACTTTCTCCTTTTCTCTCCTCCGCCTCCACCTCCTTTTCTCTCTCTTCTCTCATTCACCTCCACATTCTCTTTTCTCCTCTATCTTTATCTCCACCTTCTCCTTTTCTCTCTCATTTCTCCTTCGCCTCCACCTTCTCCTTTCATCTAGACATATATATGTGTATCTTCAACATGAATCCTTAACAAGGGGCACGGTTTGGTTGGTCTCTCTCTTTCAAAACCACCATTGACGAGAAGCTTGAAGGATTTAGTTACTGACTCGTAGTTAATACACAGTCATAAATTGATTACCTTCATATACGTGTTTAGTTACCTTCATATACGTGTTTGGTTACCTTCAAGTCTGGTCGTGCCCAAGCGCCTAGGCGCTTGAATTAGACCGGTTGCAACCAACTGCATCACATTAAAAAATTACAGGTGTGAAAGTGAATTGGTTACCTTGGTATAAAGGTTTGATTACATTAGTATGAAGGTTTTTGTTACCTTGGTATGAATGTCTGGTTACTTTGGTATGAATGTTTGGTTATCTTGATATGAAGGTTTGGTTACTAACTGTATTATGACAAAACTGCAGGTGTGGAAGTGAAGAAACTGTAATTTTTTCTTCTTCCGCCTCTACCACCATCTTCTTCCTCATCCTCACTTTCTCCCCCCTCGGAAAGTATGACTTTATGAATCTGCACTATGAAAAAAATGCATGTGTGGAGATGGATTAGTTA
This sequence comes from Hedera helix, assembly GCA_947179155.2. Taxonomy (NCBI): domain Eukaryota; kingdom Viridiplantae; phylum Streptophyta; class Magnoliopsida; order Apiales; family Araliaceae; genus Hedera; species Hedera helix. The sequence goes on along the minus strand of OX359283.1, from coordinate 41,563,458 downwards.
TCTTGGTATGAAGGTTTAGTTACATTGGTTTGAAGGTTTTGTTTACCTTGATATGAAGGTTTTGTTACTTTAGTATGAAGGTTTTGTTACTAACTGTATTATAACGAAACTACAGGTGTGGAGATGAAAAAACTGCTGTTTTTTCTTCCTCCGCCACAACCACTACCATCTTCTTACTCCGCCACAACCACCATCATCTTCTTCTCTCCTCCACTACCATCTTCTTCCTCCGCCACAACCACAACCATCTTCCTCTGCTACAACCATCACCATCTTCTTCCTCCGCCACAACCACCACCACCTTCTTCTGCCTCCACCACCATCTTCTTCCTTATCCTCACTTTCTCCCTCCTGAAAAGTAACAGAAAGTGATGTTTTGACTTTTTAAAATTTAAATTTTAAAATCACACAACTAAATTAAAGGGATAAGAATACATTAATTTTGTAAATTAAATATTGAAGATGCACTAATTTTATAAATATTTTATGTATATACCTTTGTTGTAATATTTTCTTAAAATATATTAATAAATATAATTGTCCCTAATTAATAAGCATCTTATATGTATGCTAGTTTATTACTATTATTTTTGTTCTTCCTTCTGTTGATCTTTGTTTCAGATTGTTTATTGTTTATAAATAATCCCTGTGTGCAGGTATTAGAGTTCAACATTTTGATCGTCTAAACCCATGAAATTATTTAATTAAAATTAAGAATATTTTAATTTGGTATGTATGCTTTTCAAAATTTAAAAGAAATTGGAGATGATGCATTCGTGTATGCCAAATTAGAAAAGGAATAGAGGGTTGGTCGGTTGGATTTTAATCTTCCAAAATTAACTTGGAGTTGGTTATAGCTAAAGTATATTATATATATACAGGTATTGTGCCATGAAGTATGTGTACAAGAAAAGTTATAATAATTGTGAGACGGTCGTGGTATTGGTTTTTGATAAAAGAAATTATGATAACACTGAAGATTATTTATGTTATAAAAAAAGAAGAAAAAAAATTGAGATTTATTCGTAAGAGTTTATTCACGGATGTCGTTATATATTTTGATCAATTAATTATTTAAAGATTTTAATTAATTTGAAGAATTTTGAATGGTGATGTAATTTGAGTTCATACTCAAATTAAGGTATTTTTATACTCTCCTAATTTTGCAATATTTCAAGTTTTTTGAGTGTTAAAACTTGAAAGGATTATTTATACTCACAATTAATTATAATTGAATTTTTAGAGTTCGACCCGTGATTTTTAGCTCTTATTTTTAGAGAATTTTTAACGTAAAATTTAATGTCTTATGTTTGGCTTATTTTCGCACTATTATTATTTTCTATGGTTGTTATTTATTTGGTGGGATTGCATTATTTGTTTGGTGCAGTTTGTTATTTGATTTATAAAAAATGGTTATGGTCTTTGCACAGTTGTATTTGATAAGGAAGTCTAGAATAAAAGACATCATTTAGTGTAAGAATTTGTATGAACCATTATAACTTAAGAGAATTAAGTCGATAAATAGATCTGAGATTAATTATTAAAAAATGAATAAAAAGATGATCGATCACATTCGACAACAGATTGATCGAGTATATTCCACACTCAAAAATAATAAGGGTTACTTACGACGAACACATTCAAAAATAATTTTCTTAGAAGATTTAATATTATTTAATTTTTAAAATTAAAATAATTTTCCACAAAATAATTACTGGAAGTCACCTCTTATTTGATGATTAATATAACTTAGTTTATTACGTTGTTGGCCATATGTCCTCTTAATTTAGTTACGTTGATTAAGATTCGTAATGATCGGTAAAGCTTGAGACTTACTTCCTACAATTAGGAAACGAGCAATTGCAACGCATATTTTGCTTTTATTTTCAATTCTAATGTAATCCGGGGAGGATCACCTGAGAAACTCATGTTTAAAAGGATTTTTAGGTTTAGTCCAATACTTCATTCTACTTGAAAATGACTACGATGTTACAATCTTTGTAAAACTGTGTCGTTTACAGTTTTGAAAACGGTGTCCTAAGGCCTAATGGTCGACACTGATAAACTGCTGCGCTTCGCTTTCTTTGTCACTTGTACTCAACTACACTCTTCAGCTCTTTAGAAAGAAGCCACCAATGGCGATCATCAAGTTAAAGGTAAAATTTCATTTCTCTCAACAATTTCTCTCTCCTCTATCTAGCTGTTGCTTCAGAACCTTTTCCTCTTCTTCTACTTCTGCAACCCTCGAAAAACTCGATCTTCAAAACGACGCCGCAGACAATGAAGAAACAGTCACGCCCAGTATCGAATTGTCACAAACTGAAACCCTAACTTCAGAAAAATTCCACGCCTTAATCAAGGATCACCACCGCAAAAACCCAAACCCAAACCCTAACCCTTCAAACCCTAACTTCACCAGCCCAACTCTCTCCTTCGACTTCTCCCGAATTTCCGCCGCCCAATCGCTCTCCGCCGGCATCGTACGTCGTGTTATCGAGAAATGCGGTGGGGTGCGCCATGGCATCCCCTTCATTCAAACCCTAGCTTTTTTCAATTGGGCCACGACTCATAGTCATTTCGTCCATTCCCCTGAACCCTACGACGAAATGATTGACCTCGCCGGGAAAGTACGCCAATTCGACGTTGCTTGGTACTTAATCGACTCAATGAAAACAAGAAACATTCAAATATCGAATTTTACTTTCTCAATTCTGATTAGACGATATGTGAGGGCCGGATTAGCTGCGGAGGCTATTCACGCGTTTAATAGAATGGAAGAATATGGATGTAAACCTGACAAAATAGCTTTTTCGAATGTCATTTCTATTCTTTGTAAGAAAAGAAGGGCAGCTGAGGCTCAATCGTTTTTCAATAGCTTGAAGGATAAATTTGAGCCCGACGTGGTGATGTATACTAGCTTAGTTCATGGATGGTGCCGGGCTGGGAATATTTCGGAAGCCGAGAGGGTTTTTGGTGAAATGAAGGTGACTGGGATTCTGCCCAATGTGTATACTTACAGTATTGTAATTGATACATTGTGTAGATGTGGCCAAATTACGCGTGCTCATGATGTTTTTGCGGAGATGATTGATGCTGGATGTGAGCCGAATGCGATTACTTTTAATAATCTAATGCGTGTACATGTGAAGGCTGCTCGGACAGAGAAGGTTTTGCAGGTGTATAATCAAATGAGGAAGCTTTCATGCGATGCCGATACCATTACGTATAACTTTCTCATTGAGAGTCATTGTAGGGATGAGAATCGTGAGGAAGCTACTAAGGTTATTAATACAATGGTTAGAAAAGGGTGTGCGCCAAATGCCTCTACATTTAACCTGGTATTTAGGTGTATTTTGAAGGCGGGGGATGTGAATTCTGCTCACAGGTTGTTTGCTAGAATGAAGGAGGTGAAATGTAAGCCTAATACGGTTACTTATAACATATTGATGCGGATGTTTGCTGATTCAAAATCTGCTGATATGGTTATCAAGCTCAAGAAAGAGATGGATGAGGATGAGATTGAGCCTAATGTGAATACTTTCCGAATTCTAATCTCATTGTATTGTGGGATGGGACATTGGAACAATGCCTACAAGTTTTTTCTAGAGATGGTGGAGGAGAAATGCTTGAAGCCTACTCGGCCAGTTTATGACATGGTTTTGCAGCAGCTGAGGAAAGCAGGGCAGATAAAGAAGCACGAGGAATTGGTAGAGAAAATGATCGTTAGGGGTTTTGTCGCTCGCCCTTTGTAGTAGCCTGCCCACTTGTACGTTTGCAAGTTCAATTAGGTAGTATTAACTTCTCTTTGTCATCATTATTACCATTGGTCAATGTCAAATTTGTTGGTGTTTTCATCCTTGAAATTAGATTATAAACATTGTATTCAAGAATTTTGATGTACTTTGTGCTTCCAATACTGCAATTTTGGAATATATATGACATTGAATTTTACTGTTTACTAGTGTCTGTAGTTCATCTTCTTTTAATTGATTGCTTTGTTATGCTTGAGCACTGAAAGTCATCATGGCCTATACACTTTTCAAAACTCATTCATAGTCATTATCTTCATAATGTTGTCCTTTATTTATTGGTTACCTAACTCGTGTAAGTTGCCAATCTTAATGGTGAGTAGGCAATCTCTGAACGTTGATACTGATTCAAATATTTCAATTTTTAATCCTTCCCTAATCGAGAAACAAACCCTCTTGCTTGTACTTCTTTCAAGATGCGATAAACTTGAAATAATTGTGTTTTACTGTTGAATTGGCAATTATCTCTACCTGGTATTGTTGAATAGCTCTCTTCCCAATATAAGCATGGTATTGATTTATGATAGTTAAGGCTTGCATGTGCCCCGTGCATTTAAATTGTTTAAATTGAAAACTTTTCAGAAAAAATAAAAGAAAAGAAAAGAAACAGACAGAAGCAACTGGTAATGGCACAGATGTTTTAATAACAGCAAGTTTTTATTCCTAAAAGCGATATACAAGGGGAGCTACAAATTAAACGGACCCCTTTGACTTTGTCAAAAAGCAAGCACAAAAAGCTATGCAAAGTTATAAACAATTAAGCACCCGTTCATACAACAGCAAACCAGTAAATAAAAGCTTCAACCAAAACCGACTTTAAAAAAACCATCCACGTAGCAGCTTACAAAAAGCTAACAGGTCCAACACTAATCTGCAACCCATTCCTGAGAAGCTGGATCCTGCCCTGCTAATTGGGAGATCAAATACACATTGTCAGACAATAAAGAGAAAAATCATTACTTTTGCTGAAGAAGCCGCTTTCAAACATGAAGAAAAGATTCTGAGCATTCAGGGAATAAATGATCCTAATGGGAATGAAATAATGTTAGTAACCATAAATAACTCTCTATTTTAGAGAGTTATTTATGGTTACTAACATTCTTTCATTCCCATTAGGATCATTTATGATAGTGAGATTACTAACTAATTCAATACTCTACAAAAAGAGTTCCATTTATCAACAAAAAACTTTAGTTGTACAACATTTAAATACATGGTTGGACAAACATTTCAGGGAAAATAGAGATGGTATTAAACTAGTGTTTATAAAAAAGCAGTAAAGATACAGCAAGTACATTATCAATTAACTTGCATTTAAGCGCCACATTCAAATATTTCAATCCCTCAAATCCATCGCTAATCAAGAAAGAAATCATCTGCTTGTTGCTGCAATTCCAGTTACTTTCAATTTCTTGTATGATCATGTCTCTTGTATGTTTATCAACGACCTTGCATATCAAGCATCTCATCCAAACGCTTTAATCTCTCTAATCCTTCACTAATCAAGAAACGAATCCTCTGCTTGTCACTGCAATTCCGGTTAGTTTCCATTTCTTGTCTGATTATATGTCCCAGTTCAGCTGTAAAAAAATCCAACGAAATTAAGATAACACCATTAGGCTTCCCGCACCCAGAGTACTTTTACAAGTTGAATTTTTTTTACAACAAAGAACAGGTTACTGTCAGATCTCTTAACTCATAATTGTGGGTGATAAAAAATTATTAAGTTTTAGAATTATACATTAATAAGTTTACACATAATTTCATAATTTCATTAACCAAAAAACATCCTTTCACACACACACACACACACATCTGTGTTTGTTTAGGTATAAAACTAAGACCTTACATAACAATTTTCAAACTATATTTTCATCCACTATACAAAAAGATGTATTTAGTACCAAGCCAAACATAAATAAATAAATTTCTTAAAATTATAGTAGTCCTTTTTTGCTTGTTCAGGCAAAGGTAAAGTTGTTGCCCAATTTATTTGCTTTTTGTTTGACGACAAAGAAATAGATAAAGGTAAAGCCCTTCAGATGTTGTACAATAAAGCACATAAAGTAGTACAATATCTACTTTCAATCATGTACCCCAAGCCTGGGATTGTTTTGCTACACCCTCACCATTGTACATAAGATTATATTTAAATTTTTTAAACTAAATCTCTTATTGATATATTATCAGAAGATTATCTATAAATTGGTGCAAATTAAACTATTCTAATTGTTAAGAAGTAAAGAATTTTTACCTGAAATGTCTTAATTGTTAGATATATTAGAATTATCAGCTATCACCAATGGAACAAAATTGGTTCAGCGATTTCTTTTCCTAATAGATATATACAGATTTTTAGTGATTACTAACTAATTCAATACTCTACAAAAAGAGTCCCATTTGCCAAAAAAAAAATTGTTCCAGGAAAAGAATCCCACATATTTTTATGATAGTGTACAATTACAATGATACAATTTCCCCAAGAATATCGTCATAATTGCATTATCATGTCATTACTACTAAACTTAACACTCAATAAATTTAGGAGTAACCGTAAAACAGAAATATATCCTTAAATTTGTAAATTTTGCAAATGAGATTCTTTTTATGGAACAGATGGACTTTTGTGGTCATTAGAGCGACTAGTTCTCAATCAAATTTAAGTTATTGTAGTTAGGATATACACTGACTGTAAATATGACCTAAATTTTGTAATTCATACACAAGTTGCTCTTCCTTTTTTCTTTTAGTTTTATTTTTGGTACTCATAAAAACACTACTTTCTTCCTGTTTTGAAATTTGTGGAAACATAACAACGATCAAAGTCAGTTTTCGCTCGAAGAAAAGTCCCAATCAAGAGGTTCCCTATTCTTTTCTATAAAATCTATTCCATTCCTTTCAAACTTGCACATGCAAAAACAACTACATCTTGAAAGAATCCTTAGAAAAAAATAATCAGAGACTTATCATAAAAAAAAAGAAAAAAAATAAATCATCTAATTGACACTGCAAATATAGTGAACAAAGAATAAGACTATGAAATGAGTTTCAAATAGGTTAATGAGTATTTCCAAAGGTCAATGAGTAACCCTCTTCAGCAAAGAGTTGATACCAGCGATTAAAAAAGCCAGGCAAATAGCTAGGAGAAAATGATAAATAAAATTCAATTCACCCCACTTTCTTTAATTACTTGTTAAGAAGTGTCCAAATAATTTACTACTTTCCACAGAAAAACATCAATCGATTACAAGATTCGCCAAAATTCGAAACTTTACCTCTACTGTCACGAGGTGCTCTTTGCATAATCTTCAGGGCTTGTCTATACAGTTTCAGCACTCGAGCACGAAGAATGAAATTGCGCAAATCTAAGGAGAGAACCATAACTTATCCCTTCAACAACAAATTTCTACATAAGAGTCTTTCAAAGTATGAAAGGTGACTTAAATGGTAAAAGACTACTACCTTCCTCCAAACTGAGTGTCATCTTGAAAACCCTGGCTACCATTTCGATGGATTTAAGATAAGGATAACACATTTAAACACTATATTTTTTTAAAATATATTTATCTAAATATAATACTCCCTCCGTTCTAAAATATAATATCAAAGTTTTCAAAGTCAATGTTGATCCTATATTTTGGAACTGTGGGAGTAGTTTGTTTGAAAAAGTTTTCCTCAAAAACATTCTTCGCAATCTAAAGTGTAATTTTGAAAGTAAAGTCATGAAAAATATGATAACAAAATGTGTTGCAAGCATGTCCAAAAATGCATCCCAAATAAATTGTTTTGAAAAATGACACTCAATTTGGGACAGAACGAGTACTGAAAAACCAATTGAAGAGCAATGCATGGCCAACATATAGATGGCTAGCATACAAGCTGATGACTTTAACATTGCAATATCAGTGCATCTATCTATAAAGTAATAACCAAACAGAGTTTGGCCAGTTGGTCAAATTACATGAAGAGGACAAAGTATGTATTGAAGCAACGAGTTGAATCAGAAATTTTAAAACAGTGTAGAACAAAAGAATCATAAAAAAGTTTGTGCATGCAGACAAAAACAAACAAATGCAAAGAAAGAGAGAGACCAATAGTTGACCATTCAGTGTGTGTGTGTATATATATATGTATGTATGTATGTATGTATGTATGTGTGCGTACGTATATATATATGTGTATGTATATATGGGGAGAGAGAGAGAGAGTACTGGAGTAGTGAGCTAAATACATCATGGGATGAAACCTGAGTTCCAGATATAAAAATACGAAATCATGCAAACATTGATGCTAGACCAAAAGTCCTACGCTCACATCTGTTTTCTTTCCCTCTTAATAAAAACAGAATATTCTACAATTGACCACAAAACCATTATTCTCAAAAGTTTATTTGTTTGAGTTTCTTGAAACTTGATTATCAAAAACTTGAAATGCACTTAAGATAGTGTGAGAGAAGTATTATTAAAGCACAGTGAAACATAATTTGCATAATTTCCACAAGAAGACTACAATTCCATAAGGTCAACTCCTCAACTAATTGAACTTCACTAGCTATATCCATAACCAATTATAAAAGTGAACACAAAAGTGGCTGTACCTATAAATCAGAATTGAACTTGTTTTCTTGCACTTTAACAGCCGAAACACAATTATAAGATGAAAAATAATCATATAAACTTTGCTCATTTTCATAAAGCAATCAGTTTTGGCTATTCGTAACCAATTCTACATAAATGAAATAAATTGGGTTGGAACACATTTAGTTTTCATCAAAATTTCTCGATCATTCGGGTCATGTTAATATAAAGAAAATATTTTATAAGGATAATTAATCTTGTAATTGACTGAATTATGGCTATTCCTACATGTTCTTCTGTTAACGCCATTAGCTCAGAGCTTCATTCAACTCACTCCTACACTACAAAAGCAAAAAATCGTGAAATTAATATTTCTACGATTGGCACTAAATGTATGTTTGAATGATTCGTAATGCAAAGGTAAAAGATTCAACATAATCACCTTGGTTCAAAGCAGTAAGCTGCCCGGAGCGAATCCTTCTTCTCTCTTCTTTCAAAGCAGTAAGCTGCCCGGAGCGAATCCTTCTTTTCCCTTCTTTCTTCTTCTGTTGATGAAGCGGATTAGCTGAAAGACAAATAATCGGTTTTCAACCCGAAGCCCTTTTTCATTGTGGGCCAACACAATCTAAATTTAACCATTTTCGCCCACGGAAAATGTATATCTTTTGGGTCTCAATTAATTTGTCCCAAATAATATTTCAAATGAGGTGATGGGTTATGTATATTTTATGTATGGTTATATTGTAAAATGCTACCAATCTTATTTAATATCATGTTATTTTAAAATATATTTAAATTAAAAAAATTAAGACTTGTAACATTATTTTTTGTTAATTATAAATAATTTAAATTGATCTTGAAAATAATAATATCAAATATAATAAGTAAAGTTAGACCAAGTACTTAACTCTATCAAAAGGTTTGAAAATTTTAATATTTACTCGTAATATAAATAACTTATTGTCTTCAATTTTTGTTGTTAATAATAATTGAACTCTCGACCTCTATATTAATAAAAATTAGTCATAGCAATTAAGGCTGTAAAATGAATCAAATAGTTCGAATTCGATTCATACCCGTTCGACTAAAAATTCGATTCAAGATCAATTTAAAATATAAATTATTCAAATATGGGCAAAGAGTTCATCGATGTCTCATTTGACCTCCGAGATAGTAATTGTATATATAAAACAAATTATCGCGAGATTGTTATGTACTAATTTGTATAAAAAAATAAAGATTATAATAACCATATTAATTGTCCTGTAGGAAAATATTATATAAACTGTTTATTATATTTCAAGTTTAATCAAATTTGTTAGAAGGTGAGTAATTTTCTTAATGCATAATCTTTTTTCATATTAAGCTTTGGGCCTAAGATAATTCTAATTTATATTGTTACTAGTCTGAGTCTCCCTTCATAATATAGATAGATAAATAAGTCATAATACTACAATTATATTATATTTGTTTTATTTCCATTGCCAATATTTTATCAAATTATCATTTTACTACGTCAATGCATCTATGTATTTATTTTATTCGTTTTTGCTAAAATCTAAAGAGGTAACTGAGCGAACCAATTAACTGAATTAAAATTGATTCTTATACTCATTTTTATATTATTATTTAATTGAGGAAATAAGTAGGACTTAAACCCTTGTTCTTAATATATATTTTGTAGTATTGTGTCAAAATAAATTTTTAAAAAATAAAAAGAAAAAATATCTAAAATCTATCTGTATATATACAATATCGTAGCTAACAACTTATACTAATAAAACTACAACAAATAATAATAATAATAATAATAATAACATGAATTTGATTGGTAGCAATGCCCTAGTTTGTAGATTCACTATTTTAAAAGTTGATTTGTCACATTTTAAAGTATTTTGCTATGCATATTTGACAAATGATTTTTAAAATACAACTACTATATTGAAATGAAAAGAGTATATTAACCAAGTCTCATTTGATATAGTGGTTAAGTCGTCTTAAGATTCATTTTTGCCAAAGACAAGAATGTTAAATTTCAACCAAACTAAAAAAAAAAAAAAAAAAAAACAAGGAGTATATTACAAGCACAAGTTATTTAAAATATTTTGCTAAGCATATTTGACAAATTATTTTTAAAATACAACTAGAATATTACAAGCTCAAGTAAAATTACTAATTTTAAAAATTATTTTCACCTGAAATGTTTTTTTTCTCCTAATATATATATATATATATATATATATATATATATATATATATATATATATTCCGGGAATAATAAATTAGTACATGAACTACGCATAAACTATGTTTGCAATTCAATTCCATGCAAGGACAAACTTTTACGTTGCCAAACGTAACATAGCGCGTACTTTGGTGTTTCTCCGTCTATAAATATCCCTCACATCCCTTATTTTCCCATAACAATTTTGTTCTCTCTTCAGGGTTCAGAGAGAGCCAGAGCGGCGACGTCGAATGAGATCATTGAATCTTGCCCCGGAAGATACCGGAAAATTGAAAGAATTTAAATTAAGAAAAATTTCTATAATCTAATGCAGTTATAAATAAAATCTTTTTTCAATCAGTTTCAAAACCCTAGATTCTCTTTCACAAAATCAGCAATGGATATGCGATTTCCATACTCGCCAACAGAGGTAGCCAAAGTTCGTATGGTTCAGTTCGGCATACTCAGTCCCGATGAGATCGTAATTCTCTCTCCATTCATATTTCAATTTTTACCGAGATTTTAAGATTTTGTGGAATTCCAAATTTTGGTGATTTATGAGTTTTTTTTTTTTGGCTAAATGATTTATGAGTTTTTGTTGTTGATGTTTGTGTCTGTAGAGGCAAATGTCTGTGGTGCATATTGAACACGGTGAGACAACTGAGCGAGGGAAGCCTAAGCCAAGCGGCCTAAGCGACCCTCGGCTTGGGACTATTGACCGGAAGATGAAGTGTGAGACCTGCATGGCTAATATGGCCGAGTGCCCTGGCCATTTCGGCCACCTCGAGTTGGCTAAACCCATGTACCATATCGGCTTTCTCAAGACTCTACTAAGTATTATGCGTTGTGTTTGCTTCAATTGCTCCAAAATCCTTGCAGAGGAGGTACCGTTTTGATTCAATTCTTTCTGAGCTCATAAAGTTTGTCTGTGTAATTTCTAAATTGGGTTTTTGCGGAACATTATTATGGTAATTGTATTGTTTTTTTTTATAATTTATTTTATTATAGTAATTGTATTGCTTCTTAAATGATTTTGATTTAGTTTGATTATTTAAACCTAATACGTAAATCGGCACCATTCTAGATGTTCCTTGTTGGGATTTCACTTTTCATATACTAGAATATTTCTGTTTTCCTTCTTGTGCATGGAAGGCTTAAGTGATTTCTTTTCCTTACTTGATGCATTAGAACTCTTTATTAATAAATACTGACATCAGCCAGTATTTAATTTTCAAAGAATGCGTATTTAAAACCTTCTTGCTTGTGAATAGAATTTTAGAAACTCATATTTCTGAATCATTATCCAGTCTCCTTGTCATGTAAAGAGTTCAACTGAAACTAGATTCTTCCTGCATCTTAGGGCACGATTCTGTTCTTATCCATAGCACATGGCTTGAGCTTTCCCCTCTTAAGGTGCATAGTTTATATGTTTTCGTGTTTTATATACGGTTAACTCTTGAACTTCCAAAATTTCCATAGTCATTAGTGATGCTTTTTATCTGTGGGTGGGTGGATAGCCTCTTACACAGTGTTACTCATTTTTCTTAAAATTAAATTGTTATGCAGCCGCTTTAATGTAATCAACATGGTTTTTGATTATTTCCTTAATTTTCTTTACTCAACCATTGCTATAAATTCTTTCAAAGGTTACCTTTCTTATTTACTTTAAATTTTTGCAGGAGGATCACAAATTTAAGCAAGCTCAGAAAATCAGGAATCCAAAAAATAGATTAAGGAAGATTATGGATTCCTGCAAGAACAAAACCAAATGTGACGGCGGTGATGAAATAGAGTCCCAAGGCCAAGATACTGAAGAACCATTTAAGAAGAGTCGAGGGGGTTGTGGTGCTCAGCAGCCAAAGATTACGATTGAAGGTATGAAGATGATTGCTGAATACAAGATTCCGAAAAAGAAAAATGATGATCCAGAACAGCTACCTGAGCCTGTTGAAAGAAAACAGCAGCTTTCTGCCGAGAGGGTAGCTTCATTTAAAATACTCGTTGTCTTGAAATCCTTATATTTTCTCCATTTTCACATTTCCTGGTTCCCAATACCTTAAAAAATTGTATGGACAATTTCCTTAGGTGCTAAATGTCCTGAAGCGGATAAGTGATGAAGACTGCATGTTATTGGGCTTGAATCCTAAGTATGCGCGTCCAGATTGGATGATCCTGCAGGTTCTTCCAATACCTCCCCCTCCAGTGAGACCTTCTGTGATGATGGATACTTCTGCACGAAGTGAGGTAAGTCTTTTGGGTTTCTTTAACTCTATTAAGATGGATCCTAATTCCTACACTTGAAATCATTATGGGGTTTACTGGCTTGCATTACCAGTGTTACAATTTTTTTTGGAAAGAAGTCAAGAACCTTTCCACTATATGCAATATCTGCATGAAGTAGTTAGCGAACTGATATACAATAATTGACTGATGGACAGGACTTAGACCGAAGCAAGCTGTTTTGTTTATCATTTCAAGATAGATGTTGATGCTATAATCATATCTTTATCTCTCTCTTTTGTTGAACAGGATGATTTAACTCATCAGTTGGCGATGATCATTAGACATAACGAGAATTTGAGGAGGCAGGAGAGAAATGGAGCTCCTGCTCACATAATTTCTGAATTTGCCCAGTTATTGCAGTTCCATGTTGCTACATATTTTGACAATGAGCTTCCTGGACAGCCAAGGGTATGTCCCCATTTTGTGCCTTTGAATTTCCATAAACTTATTATATTGGGTGTCATCTTCCTACTCTTCGTTGTACAGGCTACACAGAGGTCAGGGCGTCCTATCAAATCAATTTGCAGTAGGCTTAAGGCTAAGGAGGGTCGGATTAGAGGTAACTTGATGGGAAAGCGCGTGGATTTCTCGGCACGGACAGTTATCACACCAGATCCAACTATTAACATTGATCAACTTGGAGTGCCATGGAGTATTGCTTTGAATTTAACTTATCCAGAGACTGTCACTCCTTATAACATTGAAAGGTCTTCCTTACTATTAAATGTCCTTTGTTTTACTCGTTATAGGCCGGATATATGTTGTAAACATTATCTTCCTTTCTGGTTAGGCTGAAGGAGCTTGTTGAATATGGCCCTCATCCTCCCCCAGGCAAAACTGGAGCCAAGTACATTATTAGAGAAGATGGTCAGAGGCTTGACCTTCGTTATTTGAAGAAAAGCAGTGATCATCATCTGGAGCTTGGATACAAGGTAATTATCCTTTTCCTTTGTCCAGTTAAAGTTGATTTGGGTTTCCATTGTCACCTCAATTATGCTTCCCAAATGTTGCAGGTTGAGCGACATTTGAATGATGGAGACTTTGTTCTATTTAACCGCCAACCTAGTCTTCATAAGATGTCTATCATGGGGCATAGAATCAAGATCATGCCATACTCCACCTTCCGGTTGAATTTATCTGTCACTTCCCCATACAATGCAGATTTTGATGGAGATGAAATGAACATGCATGTTCCTCAGTCATTCGAAACCAGGGCAGAAGTTTTGGAGTTAATGATGGTACCTAAATGCGTTGTGTCACCTCAGGCAAATCGACCAGTTATGGGTATTGTGCAGGATACACTTTTGGGTTGCCGTAAGATCACTAAAAGAGATACCTTTATCGAGAAGGTAAACTGTTATTTTGGTTTACATTTGTTAAGTTTGTTCAGCGCATTAAATATTCTAACGAGCTCATCTTGCAGAGTTGAAGCCTAAACCTCCTTTTTTTTTTTTGTAGGATGTTTTTATGAATATTCTCATGTGGTGGGAGGATTTTGATGGGAAAGTACCCGCGCCTGCAATTTTGAAACCTAGACCTCTTTGGACAGGAAAACAAGTGTTTAATCTTATAATCCCAAAGCAGATTAATCTTGTGAGGCAATCAGCGTGGCATTCTGATAATGAAACTGGGCATATTACCCCTGGAGATACTCAGGTGCGAATAGAAAAGGGCGAAGTTATTACTGGCACTCTGTGCAAGAAAATCCTTGGAGCATCAACAGGGAGTCTTATTCATGTCATTTGGTAAGTTTGATAAGTAAAGATTCTCGAATGATATTTATCTGATTCATAATATAGTTAATCAGTTATTTATGGAATGTCATTATTTATGTTTGCGTGTAGGGAGGAGGTTGGCCCAGATGCTACCCGCAAATTCCTGGGACACACCCAGTGGCTTGTTAACTATTGGCTTTTGCAGCAGGGTTTCAGCATTGGCATTGGAGACACAATAGCAGATGCAGCTACCATGGAAAAAATTAATGAAACTATTTCTACTGCAAAAAATGCTGTGAAAGAACTTATTAGGTCTGCACAAGATAAGAATTTAGAGCCGGAGCCTGGTCGTACTATGATGGAATCATTTGAGCATAAAGTTAATCAGGTACGACAATATTAAATGTTTTGTCAATATTACATCCTGTTGAGTTTACTAACACTCATTCCTCTTCAGGTGTTGAACAAGGCTCGTGATGATGCTGGAAGTAGTGCCGAGAAAAGTTTATCAGAGAGTAATAACCTCAAGGCAATGGTTACGGCTGGGTCAAAAGGAAGTTTCATTAATATATCACAAATGACTGCCTGTGTGGGACAGCAGAACGTTGAGGGCAAGCGAATCCCATATGGCTTCATTGATCGGACTCTTCCTCATTTCACCAAGGATGACTCTGGACCCGAAAGTCGTGGTTTTGTAGAGAACTCTTATCTACGAGGGTTAACTCCTCAAGAGTTCTTTTTTCATGCTATGGGTGGTAGAGAAGGTTTAATTGACACAGCAGTCAAAACATCAGAGACTGGCTATATTCAGCGGAGACTAGTAAAAGCTATGGAAGATATAATGGTCAAGTATGATGGTACTGTCAGGAACTCATTAGGAGATGTTATTCAGTTTCTTTATGGGGAGGATGGTATGGATGCTGTTTGGATTGAGTCACAGAAGCTGGATTCCCTTAAAATGAATAAGGATGAATTTTATAAGGTTTTCAGGTATGAGATTGATGATGTGAATTGGAATCCAAGCTACATGCTACCAGAACATGTAGAGGATTTGAAAACCATTCGGGAGTTCCGCAATGTATTTGATGCTGAAGTCCAGAAGCTTGAAGGAGATAGATTCCAGCTTGGAACAGAGATTACAACAACTGGTGATAATACCTGGCCTATGCCTGTGAATCTTAAAAGGCTTCTTTGGAATGCACAGAAGACATTCAAGGTTGATTTGAGAAGACCTTCTGATATGCATCCAATGGAGATTGTGGAAGCTGTTGATAAGCTTCAGGAAAGGCTGAAGGTTGTCCCTGGTGATGATTTGATGAGCATGGAAGCTCAGAAAAATGCCACCCTCTTCTTTAACATCCTTCTTCGTAGTACATTTGCGAGTAAGAGAGTGTTGCAAGAGTACAGGCTTACTCGTGAGGCATTTGAGTGGGTCATTGGGGAGATAGAAACCCGTTTCCTGCAGTCGCTTGTAGCGCCTGGAGAAATGATTGGCTGTGTTGCAGCTCAGTCCATTGGCGAGCCTGCAACTCAAATGACTCTCAACACCTTCCACTATGCTGGTGTGAGTGCCAAGAATGTCACTCTTGGTGTTCCTAGGTTGCGGGAAATCATTAATGTTGCCAAAAAAGTCAAAACTCCTTCTTTATCTGTCTACCTGAAGCCTAATGTTAGTTCTTCAAAAGAAACTGCTAAGAATGTCCAGTGTGCTTTGGAGTACACTACTCTGCGCAGTGTAACACAAGCTACTGAAGTTTGGTATGATCCAGATCCCATGAGCACCATTATAGAAGAGGATGTTGATTTTGTCAAGTCTTATTATGAAATGCCGGATGAAGAAATTGATCCGGATAAAATTTCCCCATGGCTACTTCGTGTAGAGTTAAATCGGGAAATGATGATAGATAAAAAGTTAAGCATGGCTGATATAGCCGAGAAAATCAATCTTGAGTTTGATGATGATCTAACCTGCATATTTAATGATGATAATGCTGATAAGTTGATTCTGCGAATACGCATTATGAATGATGAGGCCCCTAAAGGTGAGTTGCAAGATGAATCTGCTGAAGATGACGTTTTTCTCAAGAAGATCGAAAGCAATATGCTGACAGAAATGGCCCTTCGTGGCATCCCAGATATAAACAAAGTGTTCATCAAACAGCAGAAAGCACAAAAATTTGATGAGGATAAAGGATTTGTGAATGTAATTGAGTGGATGCTTGATACTGAAGGTGTGAATCTTTTGGCTGTTATATGTCATGAAGATGTTGATGCAAGAAGGACTACTAGCAATCACTTGATTGAAGTGATTGAAGTTCTTGGAATTGAAGCAGTTCGGCGGTCCTTACTGGATGAGCTGCGAGTGGTGATATCCTTTGATGGATCGTACGTAAATTACAGGCACCTAGCTATACTATGTGACACTATGACATACCGTGGTCACTTGATGGCCATCACTCGTCATGGCATTAATAGGAATGACACAGGTCCGATGATGAGATGCTCCTTCGAGGAAACAGTGGACATTCTTCTTGATGCTGCGGTTTATGCAGAAAAAGATCATCTGCGGGGTGTTACTGAAAATATCATGCTGGGTCAGCTTGCTCCAATTGGAACAGGAGATTGTTCCTTGTATTTAAATGAGCAGATGCTGCAACAAGCTATTGATATTCAGCTTCCTAGTTACATGGAAGGTCTGGACTTTGGCATGACACCTGCTCGCTCACCAATATCGGGTACTCCATATCATGATGGGATGATGTCGCCGAGTTATCTGCTGAGCCCAAACCTTCGATTATCACCCATTACAGATGCACAGTTTTCTCCTTATGTTGGCGGTATGGGATTCTCTCCTACATCATCACCAGGATATAGCCCATCTTCTCCAGGATACAGTCCCTCCTCTCCTGGATATAGCCCTACCTCTCCGGGTTATAGCCCAACATCTCCTGGATATAGTCCCACATCACCGGGTTACAGCCCCACTTCGCCGACATATAGCCCAAGCTCTCCAGGCTATAGTCCAACAAGCCCTACATATTCGCCAACAAGTCCATCGTACTCCCCAACTTCACCTAGCTATAGTCCAACATCACCCAGCTACAGTCCTACTTCTCCTAGTTATAGCCCTACATCGCCCAGTTACAGCCCCACATCACCAAGCTACAGCCCCACTTCACCGGCATACAGCCCCACTTCTCCAGCATATAGTCCTACATCTCCTGCCTATAGCCCCACTTCACCATCCTATAGCCCCACGTCACCGTTCTACAGTCCTACTTCACCATCGTACAGCCCAACATCACCTTCTTACAGTCCAACTTCTCCATCGTACAGCCCTACCTCTCCTGCTTATAGCCCAACTTCTCCAGGATATAGTCCAACTTCTCCAAGTTATAGTCCAACTTATCCTAGCTACAGCCCTACCTCTCCAAGTTACAACCCTTCATCAGCAAAATACAGCCCCTCTCTAGCATATTCCCCGAGTAGTCCAAGATTGTCACCAGCCAGCCCAACATCCCCCAATTACAGGTAATTGGCAACTCAAACTTCTTGAATAATTTAACCTGCTCACCTATACATGCTATTATGCAATTGGTTGTGTTTTTGCATTGTCAACCCACTAAAGTTGATGATCAATAATACAGACAACTTGCCGACCTTTATTATATATGATCTTCTTTTCTGATCTTAGATGTGAAACTGCCAACTGTTGGGCTAAGTTGATGTCTACCTTGGTTACATATAATCTTCTTTTCTGATTTTAGATGTGAAACTGGCGACTGTTGGGTTAAGTTGCTGTCTACTTATAGCTCTTGGTTGTTTCTTAATGTATATTAGAACATTAATATTCTCTTTTTTCTTGCAGCCCAACATCACCGTCATATTCACCGACATCTCGATCTTATTCCCCTTCAAGTCCAACATACAGTCCCAGCAGGTAAATCTTTTTTATCGTAATTTTGTGGGTAACCTCAACATTTCTAGTCTTGTAATTTGTTTGCTTGTTCCTTTTCTTTCTTTTTCACTTTGTACGGGTCATCGAGCTTCCTTCTTTTTCTTTCTGAAAAGATAATTTTATAATCTTCAAATGTACTCACTAGGATCATTGATCTATCGAAATAGAGGAAACTGGAAAGTAATACTGACAAATAAAAGTAACTGTACAAATAATGAAATACTCTGTTTCTCCTTTTATGTAATGTACTTTATTACATTGTTTTGCTTTCTCATTAATCTGCAAGCTTTTCGTGATACCTTAAATCTTGTGAATGCGCTGATTGTAAGTTTGGTTACGTGAGCTGTTCCTTTTCCACACGCTTCTTTCCCCACCTTACTACTTGAAATTTGGATGCTGTTGACAAACCATCTTAGTAATGGTGATGTATGGTAATATTTTATGCTACATGATTAATGTGCTAAGGTGGTTAAACACCTGTTCCCCCTTCCTTGGTTTTTCGGACGAGGCTTTATTTTCTCCTATTGTTTCATCAGCAAATATTTTGATCCTATTTGATTGCACTCTATAATGATTGCCTTCACATTTTTCAGTCCTTATAATTCTGGTGCAAGCCCAGACTATAGCCCGAGTTCACCACAATACAGGTGAGTGAAGCTTTTCCATCTAGATTCAGGTTGTGTTTTTAGGTTTATTTTAAACGCCACATCTTAGTGATGTTTCTCCAAGAGAGTTTAGTCTGAGATGATGGCAGGTTTTGACTTCTTTTTTCTTTTTTGGCCTGTTCTAGTCCAAGTGCTGGGTACTCACCAAGCGCACCTGGATATTCACCATCCTCAACCAGCCAGTATACTCCCAGCAAGGACAATGGAACAAAGAATTGAAGTGAAGGATATTCTATTCTGTGGTGGAACTTTTGTGTTCAACTTCTTGTGACACGGACACATAATAAGTTTTGGAAGTACGTCTAGTATTCTTTTCTTTTTTTGTAGAATTATTGGGTTAGTGTAGTACTAAGAGAACTTGTAACCTAAGGGATAGTGAGACTTTTGAGGTCTAGCCTTTGCTAGGAGTATGAGCATTGGTTCCCTACCCCAATATGTCTGCACACTTTCGCTAATAAAAACAATTTACGACTTCGGCTCCATATGGTTATGTACTCAAATTTAAGTCCACTTTTGATACTCGATTTGTGTAGAAAATAAACCAATACAAGAAGCCATGCAAAAAACCACTCATCCTCAAAATCCAATTGATAGATTTGCAGAAATCGATATTGCTTTATTGTTATTCCGTTCTAAAAATGAGCTTTATTTTTCAATTCTTTTTCTTTCAAAGAAAGTGTACTTTAGTTATTAATTAATACTAGTATAGAACGGCACAATGTTTATAATTTTGTTATAATAATTTTTAGAGATAAATATATATATTTTAATATATATACAAATAAGATTTTTAGCGGAAGGAAAAGGAGGGATTACTTATACCGGAACTGATTATTTATATCGCCCAAAAATTATCCCTTCATTCATTTGTCAGCCAGAGTGCTGAGCGATTTCATTTGGAAAGTGGAGAATACTTTTTTTGTAAATGATAACAGTACCTTAGGGTATGGTAAGATAATCTACGTATATAGTAGTAATCTTATTCATTGATCGAATTTGTTCTATTATGAGAACCTAAAATATAATACCCTAACTAGTGTCACGACTAATGCTTTGACATATGTAACATTATTAATTACGGTTATTACTTAATATAGCTAAAAATTAAGCAGCAATAATTGATAGACATTGTTTCCACTCCACTGTATAGTCCTATATATTTATTTAATTTAATTAGTTTGTGATTTGATGCGTGATAACTAGAATGGGGCTCGACTTTAAGAAAGAGTTGAGAACTCTCAGCGTGTTTAAATGGGAAGTATGACCGTAAATCAAAATTGAAAAATTCATATTCGTCTATATTTGTATTTAAAAAAAAAATAGATATTACTCGTATTCGTAATAAAATGAATATATTAATATTCGATTTTAAAGTATCCGTAAATAAACGAATATGAATATAGGTTTATTCGTATTCGTTTAACATCTGATCATAAATATGTCTGATAGTATATCCGTATTCAATTTTAAGGTATCTGTAAATAAACAGATGCGAATATAGATTTATTCGTATTCGTTTAACATTCGACCGTAAATATATCTAACAAATAAAAAATATCCGGTATTCGATATTCGAATTTGTATTCGTATACAAAATTCATATCCGAATAACATGTTTATGTGCGCGCGTGCACGTGTATATATTAAATATTAACAATTTAATTATCAATCATCATATACTAATTAAACATAATTTTTTTAAATAACTTTCCTTACATATATAATAATTCGTTTTTACTATTATAAGAAAATTATTTTTAAAAGATGTCATTTCACTTTTAATAAATAGAAAATAACACTTTTAAATGTAATATTAAAAATTAAAATAAATTTATTTATTTTTAATTGATGTGTTTTTACTATTATAAAGTGTAAAATATCTAAAATGTATCATTTAACTAGAAAATTATATAATACAAGAAAAAAACTATAGTTATTAGTTTATTATAAATATTTTATTTTAAGATTTACGTGCAAGAATAAGAGTGGATGATAAATTTTCATTGAAAATGTGGTTAATTTGATATTTTTTCTAATATATTTAAGTTTTAATTGATTTTTATGATCAATGATGAATAATAATGCGTTTAATAAACTTTAAATAGTAATGAATAATTATTTAATATATTTTTTTAATTTTTATAAATAATTTGAACAAATTATTTATTAAATAACTGATAAATGAATTCAGATACTAGAATATTTGAATAAAATAAATAAAAATAAATATTATTTGTATTTAAATATTATTTAAAATATTAAATAAAAATAATATTTTAAAAATTCATCGAATGTCAAATATAAACACAGATAAGATATTATTTTTTTATATATGAATACGATATGCATATATCGATCATATATCGGTGATCACTAATAAGGACCGGGACCTAATTTTTTGCTGGTCCGTTATAAAATATAGTCCAAGTATAAGGAGTTGATCTAGTACAAGGACCAGGACCTATTTTTTTGTTGGTCAGATATAATATATAGTCCAAGTAAACGGAGTTGGCTGGCAATTAATCGTTTAAGTGCGAGAAAGAAATAATTCAAGTCTATACAAAAAGACAAAAATACCCCACCACAATTAACACCGAACAGACAGATGCCTCACCCCAATTCCTCCCTCTCTAAATTTTGGGATGTATATATATATATATATACACACACTTACGGTTATGTTGCATGGGGGAGTATGTTAACTTTTTTATACTAGTTTAATATTTTTAAATATTTTTTTATTTATAAATTAATTTTATATCTTTTAAAAATTATTTATGATAGAATATATAATCCAAAAAAAAAAAGACGAAATTAAATAGTACGCAATTTTGAGGTATCATAGTCTATAAAATTGCTATCTTAGAACAATAAAAAATAATTAAAAGTATGAAAATGATATAAAGAATCCAAAATCTCATGCAAAATACTTGGGTTAATCCAATCAACCCACGTGTTTTTCCACCGGACGAGCAGAAGCAAGTAGTAATTCATAAATTTTATAACCCTCCGCTCATTAGCCACGTGATTAATTTAATATTTTAATTTATAGTGCTTAATCTTGCATTTTTGTTTTTAAGTCTTAAATTAAGCATGCATTTGTGTACACTAAAAAATTAAAGTTATTAAATGATATTCCCTCTTTGTTAACTTTTGAAAGCTAACTTAAAATATTTTAAAATTTAAAATTAAAATAATTCATTAAAATTTTTGAAATAATAAATCTTACAAATAATAATATTTTTAAAATAATTTATAATATTCATCATATAATCAAATAAATTTATATCAATTTTAAATTTAAAAATATATTAATTTGACTTCAAAAGCAAATGAAGTATTTGCTTTAATTATTAATTAGTCATCTGATTTAAGATATTATATTTTCAGAAAGTGCCATCGTCAGCTCAACATATGCAACAAGGAGTTAGATCATCGATCCAATTTATTTATTCTAATTGAATGGACTACTTTTTGAGTGAATAAATTATATTTTCTTTTTTAGGTATAGGCAAAAAATATAATAAAATATTTAAATAATTTACTTAATTAATCATTGATTTAAAAAAGGTCCACGGATGGAGTAGTATCAAAGGGCGTAATTGCACCGATAGTAAGACTTTTACTGCATTTGAACATGGAACTTTGAATTTTAATGCAAAATTAATTCAAGCAAAAACTGTAATGGTATTAATTAATTAAATACAGTTGCTGTAGTAGCTTCGCATAGTATCCTTTCTTTGACTTGAAAAACCACCCACTCTTTCTTCCCCTCTTCCTTTTTTCTTGGTAAGGTCAACAAATCAAAGCTTGTGTACTCCTTATATCTTTTTCATTATTCGTTCTTCTAATCCTTCATCTGTTCTCCTCCTCCTTCTTCTTCTTCTTCTTCTTATATATATATACACAGAGAAAGAGAGGGGGAGAAAGAGAAACCAAAGAGTAGTATAAAGATTTAAGAGCTAGCTAGATTGAACAAATTAGAACTTTTAATTAATTTGGTATAACTGGCCATGGAGAAACCAGCTTTGAAGTTCAAAAACAAGCTCCTAAAGTTGCTACCAAAGGTGGCCTCAGCTGTCACATTTCAAAGCCCTCCTTTCAGTCTAAGTAAGGAAAAGATCAGATCATCATCAGAAACTTGTTCAACCAAAAATTCCAAAACCCATTTGGGAAAAGGATCCTCCGGTGGTGCTGGGCCGATGACATCCATAATTCCGGCCGAAGCCCGGAATAAATCAACAAACTCATCAAGCTTTGCGGCCCATGAACCAACCTCGCCAAAAGTTTCATGCATGGGTCAAATCAAGCACAAGAAGAAAATGTGCAAGTACTATCAAGATTCGTTGCCGCCTATGGAGTATCTTGATCAAATACTAAATTTCAATGACAAGCCCAAGGTGCTGAAATCGGTGCAATCTTTTAGCGAGGTGAAGAAAAATAATCCACGTGTTCTCAAATCGTTGCCGTCTCTTAAGAATATATTTGGAAAAACAGGCGGTGGTCGTCATGATTTGGGTGTTAGAGCGCCAAGTTTGAGCCAGATGCATCGGTTTTCGAGTGGCCGGAGTTCGTTGTTGAGTTTTGATTGGTCGGCGGCTCAGATTGCACCGGTGGAGTTGGAGGATCATGACCGAAATATTTATGATGATGATGAGGACAAAATTAGTTTTACAGCAGCACCTGTAAAAATTATAGGTGAATGTAAAGCTGTGAGTTCAGAGGCCAGAAAAGAAATTAATTTATGGAAGAGAAGAAGGATGGCTCAACCCAAGCCTCTTGAACTCAATACCCTGTAATCGAATCATAAATAAATATTTCTGTTTTTGTTAGTAGTATTTGATTTTGTTGTTTAGATTCTCTTCAAGTTTGATAATTGGAGAAATTACTACTAATATTTAAGCTTGATTATTATACTACATGGAATGGAAGGAAGACCACCCCATAAATTCAGGCATGTATGTAATTAATTCAGAATTTTGTGTTTTTTTGTGTAATGGAGGTTAAGTTTAATTATTATTAATTGTGTACGTCACGTCACATTTGTTTTGATCCACCCAAGCAGTCAAAAACGAGGAAATGCAGCAGCATATCCCAAATAAATTTAATTACCTAACAAACTAGGTATTCAATTACTATTTTCAAACTAGGTATGTTTCTCTTGTTACCTGAAAATTTTAAAATTTCACGCCACATACACCCCTCCCTCTATTTACTATTATGCCCACTCTTAATTGTATAATGAAATATATTTTATTTATAATGTATTTTTCAAGTATAAAAAAAATCGAAGGGATAATCTAGTAGTTTTTTTTTTTAAAAGAGCATAATAGGAACAAAAGGGCATTATACAAAGTCTCCATGGCTGGTGAAGGAGAGTCCTCCAATCAGTACAAATCTTCAAAAAAAGAATTTCTAGCAAATTGAGCTAAAATATAAGCCACCTGATTCCCACCCCTCTTAATACTACACAAACTGAATTATTGTAATTTCCTAATCAAATAACGAATATCATCAACAACATTCAGAAGAATAAATTTCATGAATAACATTACTATTATCACTCTCAATAACTAACCTAAAGAATCTAATATCACAGCAAAATCAATAGCTCTTCGGTAAACAAATAATTCAGCTTCAGTACTATTGCTCACATTCTGTCCAGCAATAAACATAGCAACCATAACCTCACCCTTGTAATTTCGGATAATGCCTCTATCACCTGCTTTGCCTAAATTTGAAAATATAGCTGTATCAAAATTGAGTTTATATGTTTGGTGGTTTTCAGACTTCGTCACTTTGTTGCTGCCTCGTCTGAACAATCAACTGTGATCGAGAACATTTAAAATCTGTAATGTACTCCTCTGCCCTTTTGTTCCAGTTATCTGGACTTTTTAATTTTCTGCCATGCAGCACATGATTTTTTTGGTTCCAAATCAGCCACGCTTGGGTCCAAAGAGATCATGTAGCAGTTGGAAAGCCTCCCAAACATCGATTGTTTGCTTCTTTCTTACTCCATTCCTCTAATAAAAAGATAATTTAAACATTTTTTTGCACAATTTTAAAAAGACAAAAGTTTTATGCTGTCCACAATAAACCTTACATAACATACGTAGTATGTTAAGAAAAATATCTGTAAACATTATTTAAATATTTTTAAGGGTAAAATGAATTTTATATAAAAATTTAGGATTAAATTGTGTACTCCTTTTTTATAAGATATAATTTTTTTTGTTATTTAAATCATTCTTTATGAGTACGAAGACAGTAATTCATTTTTCACATGACGGTTGTTCTTTCACATTATAAAAAGGTTTTAATTGTGATGGCAGTAGACATGCACAGTAGGCCGGACTGGTTCAGCCTGGCCTGAGCCTGATAGGCTTTGGCCGTTGACCAGGTCAGGTCGAGCTTTGACTTTTGGGTCTGTAGGCCGGGCCAAGCCGGACTTTTTTATCAAAGTCTGGCCTTTTTAGGCCTGTAAGCCAGGCCGGGCCAGACCTAAAAATGTAATCAACTAATTTTTAATGTGAAATATAAATATTAAATAAACTAACTACTATATTAATTAAATGTATTGACAAAAAATTAAAAATAAGTAATTAATCAATAATAAATAATGAGTCGGTTACAAATATTTTGCTTCAAAATATTTTTAAAATGTCTTCAAAATTCAAATCTTCAAAAAATGTATCTTCCTATCTTCAAAAAATGTCTCTTCGTTATATCTTCAAAAAACATATCTTCAATCTTAAGAAAAAATATATATCTTCAATATTCATGGATGTGCAATTTCGTCAGTTTTTACTCCAACTTCGAGATCTTCTGAGCTATCTTGATTGTCTATTACATCTTGTATTCTTCTTTGTGCGGCAAGATAATCTCTATAACAAATGCATATCTCCAACGATTCTGGGCTAAGTCTACTTCTCTTTTCATCCAATACCCTGCCAGATAAAGAAAAATATTGATGAATTTATTTATCTAACTTTTTAAAAAAATTAATCTTGAAAATTTGAGTAGTATATTTTTAGATAATTTATAATTATATTGAATCAATTTTAAATTTAAATATATTTTAAAATTAATTTTAAAATACCTAAATTAATTAATTCTATTTTGAAACTGAAAAAGTTGTACAACATTAACCGGATTTGTCAATCAATTGTGATTAGTACAACGAACAAAAAAGCCAAACAAAGTTTTTTAAAGTTTGTTATCTCCCTACAATGAACCATTTCTTCCCTTCATCCGTCTTTTTGCTGCTTATATATATCAAGTTATAGTCTATAGTTAAAACGAATTAGCTAGGCTGGGGCAGGCCGGGTTTTTTTGTAGGCTGGGCCGGATTTTTTTGTAGGCTGGGCCAGACCGGGCTTTTTCGTAGGCCGGGCTTTTACGTCAAAATAACAGTCTGTTCAAAGACTGTAGGCCGGCCCGGCCCGGTCCGGGCTTTGACCAGGCCAGGCCAGGCCTGCCTGTGGGTAGTAGGCTTTTTGTGCATCCCTAGATGGCAGTAATGCCCCTAAAAAAACAAAAACAAAAAACATACTATGCAGTGAATCTCATCTACAACTCAAGGGCCTTGAATTTGAAGAAATAAAAAACCACCTGCTATTGCAAATTCCTCCTACTGTCGAAAACCACAGACATTTCTCCTGCTCTTGAAGAAGAAAAGGGCTCGCTTTCTCTCTCCTCCTTTCCAGTAATCTCATGAAAACTTAAACACATCTTCTTCTGTAGCTATCGTCTCTTCTCATTCATCCCTTTCCATATATCCTTTTCTAAAAGCCTTCTTCGCTTCGATTCGATTCAAGTCTTGTCCCTATTCTCGATCAGCAACCGTATTCTATCAAGTTAATCAGACAATTCTTTTTTAAAATTAATCTTTAATTTAATTCAATTTTATGATTCGAAGAGAATACGGGGGAATTAGGGTTTTGATCCGGATATTTTATTTTTTTGGGAATTCCTTGATCCGGATCTTTTTTTGGGAATTCAGGATGCGGCGAGGTGGATTACCGTTTTGGATATGGAAGGCCCACCTATTCCAGATTGCACCACTTGTGGTACTGCATTTTAAGTTTTAACTTGGCAAACAGTTGGCCTTTGAAATCGGGAAGCTTTAACTGATCCGTAAAACACTCGGATGAAAAAATATCTTGTTAATTTTAGATCATTAATATGGAGTTGCTAATCCATCCAATAAAGTTGGGCTGGGCTGACATCTTTCTTTTGGGACAAGTGTTTTCTAACATATACGCCCCACGTATTACGGTTCAATCAAGGTTGTAGCGATGGCACCTATATATAATACTTCTAGAGAGAATCCTACTAACCAATTATTATTATATATAATAATTTAAAAGAGAATTTTAAATTTAATTAAATTGGTAGGTCATCGATATCTAAGGCAGTAATAATGATATCAAAAATCAATCAAAAACTATATATTATTCAAGAGAGAATCTCAAATTAAATTAATTTAGTTGGTTATCAATATCTATTTTGCGAGCTTAAAATTTTCACATTTAAGGCCCAAAATACATATCAGGTTAAACTATCTCAAAATCTATTACTCCATCCGTTTTAAGTTTTACACACGCACGCAAGTATATATATTCTAAAAAATGATCTAACAATTGAATTAATTTAATTGATCATAAAATTAATAGACAACTACAAAAAACAACGAACTTAAATTGAAATGAATCTCAATTGTCAAGAAAAGAATAGAAAAAAAAAACATGCACCACGTGAAAGAAACATATAAAAAAGCTAGTCTGTTGTTATAGTATCAACTGGATGTTACTGCTAATGTATCGCAACTTGATTATTTATTGATGTAATGTATTGTCCTAATGTTACGTTTGAATTTAATGAATAAAATAGGTAAAAAAATGGAGTAAAAAAAGAAATGAAATAAAGAATAAAATGATTCATTCCATTCCAACTGAAATGAGTCATTTTATACGCTTAATGAATATAATTCATAAATTTAAGAGGGATGAGAATGATCTAATCCATTACAATGGAGTAAGTAAATGCATTTTTTTTTCATTTTATAGCCTATAAGAATGAGTTATTTTATTTCAACATTCATTCCCCCAATCCAAACGTAACATAATTGTCTTATCTATCTATTTATTTATTTATACTATAAAAAGAGTGGTGATTGTTTTTTGAGACTGTCACAAAAACTATCTTATTTTCTCTTTATTTAAATTTTCAATTAATTTTTTCACTCTCATTTTTTTAAATTACACACAAATGCGTGTGTCATGAATGCTAGTATTTTTAAAAGCAAAGATAATAAAATACTACAAAATTGAAATATTAGGTACATAACGATACTTTAGCCGGTAGGCCTGATAATTGATATTGGATCTTGGTTTTGATTAAATTCCTTGGTTACCTATGTAATTTTTGGTACTTTGAATTTTAAATTGGGCTCCTTCTTTAATCCATGTTTTTAAAAGCACTAGGGTGAAGAGTGGGCCTGGCGCTCAAGTGTTCGGTTGGTTTTTTTTTTTTTTAAATTAATTTATTTTGTTTTTATTTTATATATATATAATAAAATTAAAGTTGTCCTTTTATAATATTGTAATAAAAATAAGACATTGGTATGATTTAGTTTCATTAGTATAAACCTAAAAGTTGTAAACTTGTACTACATGTACATATACATATAATAAGACATTGGTTTCGTTATAAACCTAAAAGTAGTAAACTTGTACTACATGCACTACATATATGTAGTTTACATGTACTACATAATGAAGACACAAATGATGTATCCATTTATAAATTGTGCCGTGTTACAACGTGAAAAGAAAAGTTGGAGATGTGAGCAGGACACTTGACGCTTCAAGCAGGATGCATAATTATGGAGCGGTACTTCCATTTTTAATCAGATTTGTTTGGCTGTGCTCTGGAAATTTGAAAAAGAAAGAATTGAATTGGCAGCGTCGTGATGCGATAGATGTGATCTACAGCAAAAAAAATTATGTGGTCTGTCTTCCACTGGTGGAGGTTGTGTTGCTGTATTAAGGTGAGACAATGCTACTGATCTTAAATATAGCTCAGCTCGTTAAGAGACTTGTTTTTCTAAGTTCCTGAAGGTGTTAAGTGCTTGTTTACGCTAGGTGGGCGCTGATGCTATTCAATATTGGTGGAATAATGATGCTTTACGGTTTTGTATTAAATCCTTCAAATCTAGAGAGATATTATTATTATATTTATTGTTGTTTTGTTTAAAAATAAATATAAACACATAATAATTAAATATTATATTTATATACATTATTAAAAAATAACGCATAACGTTTAAATTCGTGTCATATGTCACTTTTTAATAATATAAATAAATATAATATTTAATTAATATATGTGTAAACTTGTCCTTTGTATAAATTTGAAAGAAAAAAAATATTTTTCCCATACTCAAAAAAAATATTTTTCCCATACTCACACCATAAAGATCAATGCCATGTCACTGAGGATAGAGCATCTGTCCTAGCCAATCAAGTCGATCCACAGCAGATGATAAGATAACCCAAATTCTCTACCCACGTTTCTTGTCATGCATGTATTATCTCATCACCCACCTCCTTTCCACCACACAAAACCTACCTCAAAATCAACCTCTCCCTCCACATATTAATATCCATTTCCCATTCTTTCTTTCCTCTATATTTCTATTCACACATCAAAAGAAAAGTTTTTCCATCTCCAATTCTTTCTAAAATGGCAACCGTCACCTCAGCAACCTTTTCCATCCCATCATTCACCGGCCTAAAGTCCGCCGGCGCCACCACCTCAAGGGTCTGCGCCACCACCAAGGTGTTGGCCGCCCCACTACCCAAGCTTTCCTTAAAGGCTTCAATGAAAGAAGTGGGTGCTGCCGTGGTTGCCACCGCCGCTAGTGCACTAATTCTTGTCAGCAACGCCATGGCGATTGAGGTGAAGCTTGGTACTGATGACGGTTCATTAGTTTTTATTCCGAGCGAATTCTCTGTGGCCTCCGGAGAGAAGATTGTTTTCAAGAACATTGGTGGGTTCCCACATAACGTTGTGTTCGACGAGGATGAGATTCCGTCTGGCGTCAATGCGGCAAAGATCTCCATGAGTGAAGAGGAACTTATGAATGGACCAGGAGACACTTACTCAGTCACCCTCACTGAGAAAGGCACTTACAAGTTCTACTGTACTCCTCACCAGGGAGCCGGCATGGTTGGCCAAGTCACGGTCAACTAAGTAAATGCTATAAATTAATTTCAATAATTATCATCTCGTTTTCTGTATCTTTATTTTTTTTGGGGTGCTAGATGAGCTAATTATTGATTTCAAATGTTGGACTTGTGACAATCTCTTTAAGGTGAACCTATGATGTTATTTGTTTACTATAATTTCTAGTATTTTGCTTATTTTTACATTGCAGATTTATGCTGCTGAGGCCCCAATTTACATCGTGAAAAAAGAAAAAGAAAAAACATATTTCATTCATACGAATACGTTCCAACATAAACAGAGCAGACTATTGTAAAACAAATAATTTTAAGTATATGCAACGGCTGCCAGAAGAGACATTACATGGACATGGTGGTCGGTCTACGAGCTATATTTTTCTAATAAGCAAAGAGAGGTATTTCATCAATACAAATACATAAGGTGTTGCAACAAAACTGAACTTAGAAGCAGGGATTCACCGTCCTATTTGTGCATGACGGCATGCCCAAATTTTGATATGAATGTTGCCTCAACTCCACTTGGTTAACTAATTGTTACAACCATAACATGAGACCCTTTTAAACTTTTACTTAAATGATAGTTGGCTTCGCAAGTTGGAACAGCAGGAGCCTCCCTTATCATGATGCTTTGAATGAAGGCTATCATGTGCACAACCATATACCTCGCTCAAGACAGGCCAAGGAAGAAAAAGGATTTTTTTTTACATATACTGAAACTCTTCTGTTTGGTATACCTAATCAAGTAATCCCTGTGACAGTAAGTATGTAAATCAAATGCTAAGAGAAGCTAAGAATGAGCATTCAGAAAATATAAGATCTCTTCATCAATTTGAAAGGGGTCTTACCGCGACAAGGCTACAGCACATAAGACTAAAACCAGGGAAATGAAATGATGCACTTTCAGAGAGGGGGAAATTTAGTCTGAAATACTTGATTGATTTCCATTTGAATAAAAACCTCAATTACCTGTTAAAGGACTGAAGACCAACAGAGAAACAACGTGGGAGTAGGACCATATACCTGCAATGCACCTTTGAGCCTTTCCCTGTAAAGACGGAAGAAGAAGCAGGTCCGAAAAACAACCGAGTAACACAGTAAACGGGGCACAAGTTAAGAAGCCAGGAAGACGCTAAAAGATATACTATGACAAATTTGTAAGAATATTTTTAATTCTTCCTTAACATTATTATATTTTTTCAGTAAGCTGCCTCCAAATTGAAATGTTGCCTGGTCTTATTGTTATAGCATTCCAGCTCCACCATGCCACCAAAGTCAACTAAACTGACCATTCTTTCAGAATCTTACCTGCAATCCCATTAATCACCATTAAATCAGTAAATTGGTCTTTGTTATAGTGATATTGAGTCTTCAAATAGTACTGCAATGGAAAACAGAATTCACAGGTTAATTAAAAAGAGTTTCTAGTATGCGTTTGTAGAACAATACGAAAGAATAAACTTGACTATGTTTGTTTATAAAAAAATATGTTTAGAATTGAATTATATATATTAATTTAATATTATTTCGGACTATTTTATTTTATAATAGATGATTATTAATCCCTTAATGTTAGATTATTAGTCCTATAAAACCATTCAATAGCTTAAAATAAGAGAGACTATTAATCTCAAAATTTTTATAGGATTAAATAATCTCACATAAATAGTCTTAGCAATGATAAAAAAAAAATAGTCTATAAGACTATTTAATCCCTCATCATAGAATAAAATAGTCCGAAGTAATATTAAATAAATATAAATAATCTAATCTCAAATATATTTTTTATAAACAATATACTTTAATAAGTTTATTATGCTAATAAAGGTGTCGCGTGTGCTTATGTGAAAATGTCCTCCATTTTATAGTAGTTAAAAGAAATGAGGAAGAATATAATTATTCTTACACTTTGGATAAAAGGTAAAGTAGAGTAGATGGTTATTCTTGTATATCTAAATTAAAGGATAATTTTGTCTTCCCAAAATTATGATAGAATTTATTTTTATTTCTTTTAAGAAAAAAGGGTAATACCATATCCCCTGATATGACTTGATAATAGAGATATAGATAAAGAATTCATAAAGATACAAATTAACTGCAAAGAAAAGCATGTTAATTTAAGAAGAAGATTGACACAAAATAAAATGAGCACTAACTTATACGGAATATTATATAATTAGTATAAATAAAGAAAAAAAGAAGCTAGAGGCCGATAGGGCAGCTCCTGAGCACGGGCGAGCCCGATCAAGAGGGCCCCAATTTTATTTTATTTTTTATATATATATGGTGTATATATGTGTATATGTGTGAAATTTAAAATATAAATATATAATAATATAGGTTTACAAAAGTAAGTTTCAAGCCCCAATAAATTTTTAAAGACTGAACTGGGCCAACTATAATATAGTACATTGAAGCTCAAATTAAACCAATTAAAATAAAAGATGTTAACTTATGCAGCTACACCTATTATTTTTCTTCATTTTTCAAACGCTTATAAGCATCTATTTTCCTTCTCTTTTCTTCTCTCATTCTCAACCTGTCT
The DNA here is from genome assembly GCA_947179155.2 of Hedera helix. NCBI lineage: Eukaryota > Viridiplantae > Streptophyta > Magnoliopsida > Apiales > Araliaceae > Hedera > Hedera helix. Next base: position 41,530,436 of record OX359283.1, on the reverse strand, counting down.
TCAAGTATCTCCTAAATTTCTCAATTATTTCAAAAGATAAAAGCATTAAGAAATAAGTAATTTAATTGATGAGTCGATGACTGCTAAGTTTTTTTTACCTTTCATTTTATATTATATCAGAAATTATATGTGCTGATTTAGTGATTTGCAATTTTATGAGTTTTTAACCCTAGTTATAATATTTTTTAAAATTTATAATTGCAGATTTGCATTGAAGTCGTGGAAGAGTTTGGTTAAAGTTTGGATTTCAAGTTGAAACTTGAAACCAGGTTCTACTCTCCTTGTCTATTGTTTGATTTTTGCTTCAATTTGATTTTGTATTTTTGGTATAAAGATGTTCAGGAAACACCAATCTGGGAGTGAAAAAAGAAATAAGAGAAAAATAATAGAATAACTCACTCAATCTCAAAAAGAAGCTCTTGTTGTAGTCGAAGTTTTCATATATTTTGTTGTAGTCGAATTATTATGTTTCAAGCACCGAAAAAATACTTTTTTTGGTATAGCTTGTACTTTTTATTTATTTAATTTAAATTTTTTTTTGGTGAAGAAAATGTTTTAAAAACATTTTTATTTTTCGTCTTGGGCCACCAAAATCTAAAGAACGGCCTCAGTGGTCGAGTATATCCTATTGATACAAAAATATCTATAAAAAAAAACCCTCATAATGAAGGCGTGATAAACTAGAGAATCATGCATGCACAGTGTATATATTTAGTGTTTAACAGTTTACAACCTCAATTTCTAAATTAAATAAAGATATATTACGGAAGAGGTATTAAAGAATATTTAAAGATGATTAAAATAAAGAAATTAATCAAGATATACGGTGTGTTTATGAGTTTTATTTGTAGGCATGGAAAGAAAAAGTTAGACGATTTATTTCTAATTTTTGGTAAGAATTAAAGGTTTGCAACTAAATTTTTATTTCATTAGAAACAAAACTCATAAACACACCATTATATATGTAATGGCTGCAGGGCAGCAGGCGCGAAGTTATAATTTAATAATAATTTTGATTCCAATAAAATAGATTTCTATCTTCGCCCCTACAGGCAAGAGATGATATATATATACCGCTTGCTGAAGTGCAGTGAGGTAAATGGCCAAAGAGCGCTCATCTTTCCCGGGACAAAGCGCTGACTTGGTAAGTACATCCGTAACGGCCGGAATCACCATGAATGTAGAGAAGCTGTACAAGAACACCGTCATGAAGAGGTGGCTCAGCCTCGACAACTTTTCCATCTTAATTCTTTCTCTGCAAGGGAAGGGACTAGCTTTTGGAAATTAAGAAAATAAATTAAGTTGATGATGATGACGACGATGATTGAAGAAAAAATCCCATTACTCTCTCCCAAAGATTTGCTAATCAAGTATACTACTTAATTATAAAGAAGCACAAGAACATTGATTTAAAGCACTGCCTTTATTTTGATCATCAGTTTCGGAGAATCAGAGATGACAAATTAATACCCTTAAAAATGAAAATAAAATACTTGGTCTGGTCTACTACGATGTTTGTAACTTTTTTTTATGCGTGTTAAGGATTTTAAGATATATATTAAAATTATATTTAAATATTATTTTCCTTAAATATTTGCAATATAGTTAAAAGTTATAATATTAATTTGAATATATTAAATACGTCTTAAAATTCAATGCCCCAATGCATATATATATATATATAGCGGTATTCTAAAACGAATCACTAAAAGACGAACCAATTAATTTAAAATAGTAAAAAAAAAAATAGATAATAAAATTTGGTAAAAAATATATACATCTGGAGAAGATCATTTACAAAAAATTTCATTAAAAAAAAAATCAATCCAACTTTTCATTCCATCAACAACTTAACAATTGAATTTTTTTCATGAATTTTTTTATAAATGATTTTCTCCACGTGTATATGTTTTTTTACCAAATTTCACTGTCTAAATATTTTTTTTACTATTTTAAATTAATTGATTCGTCTTTTAGTAGTTCACTTTAGAGTTTGACTGTATGTATGTATATATATATATATATATATACATATATATATATATATATATATATATATATATATGGGAATGATAACAAATACTAGCTATATCTAATATTTTAACAAACGCATTTGGTACCGTTTAAATAATAATTCAAGGGAAGAGATATATCTCCAGCCGCTAACTAAGTTAGCAAACATGAGAAATAAATAAATAAATAAATACAAGCCGATAACTAATTTAATGGGTGAAGTTTGAAAAAAAAATAATAAAAATAAAATAAAATTAATGTAATGTAATACCCGTTAACTATGTTAAAGGGTGAAAAATTGTGACGCCCCCAAATCTGGGCCCACACAGCCCAAACTTGAGTCGTCAAAAGACTACAACAAAATTATTACAACAAAGCACAACGTACAACAATACAGTGTATAATAATACACAACTAAGTCTTCACTATTATTGCCACACTATTTTACAAAACGTGAAGACTATGATAACTATTCCTCGGACCCTCACTCCATTCCTCGGCTAGACCCTGTTATGTTTTCATCTCCTGTTGAAAAACAATGGAACAAAAGAAAGGGTGAGCTCAAATAGCCCAGTAAGAAATATCATGACTAAGATAATGACGAATAAATTATCATTAGCCTTCAACAGTTGAGTTCTTGATAGAATACAATAGAATACAAGGTTTATATCAAAAACTGCAGTTAAATTCTTAAACAATGTTCAGATCAATAATAGCAGCGGAATGAGCAATCTATTAGAAGAATTATGCAGATTATAATGTCCACTCGCTTCTCTTTTTCGTAAAAACATCATCAACTTTTATCATCTGAAATACCATTAGTCATGATAATAAAAATTCACAGTTCCTGATCATAATCATGCAAATCAACAGTTCATCTTTGCACTACGGGTCAAAGATATTTAATATAGCACCAGCGGTCATGATTATACCATATTCAGCCTTTGGTGATAATCATACCAATCAACAGTTCATCTTTGCACTACGGGCCAAAGATATTTAATTTAGCACCAGCGGTCATGATTATACCAGATTCAGCCTTTGGTGATAATCATACCAAACAACAGTTCATCTATGCACTACTGGCCAAAGAGAACTTTCACCACGTGCCATAAAAGACACCGAACAGATGTATCGCCTTTAACCTATTATATCGCCTTTAACCTATCATCTGTTCAACAAATATATCATATCTGTGCCCCCGACCACAGATATTCACAACAGCTTGATTTTTGGATGATTAGAATGATATAAATGATGAACAGAAGAAATAGGATAACAATAAGTATCGGAAGTTTACTTTGTACAGATTCAAATAATGTCCAAATTGTCAACATGATGTGGAGTGAAATTTAAAAATGATATTCAAGATCCACAGTTCAGAATAACGGTTACAATTCAATAGAAAGGTTCACGTAAATAGGAAGGTTCAGTTGAAATAATGAAGTTCAACTATTATGGAACATATAATATTTTCAGGAATTATAGAAGCAATAGTTCCATAATAAATTTCGATTTAGGAGTATGAAAGAAAATAATATCCCTTACCGTAGCAGGTTTGATTAACAAAAGGTGAAAGAAATTAATACAAAGGGTTATTCACCAACAGGCGGCAATCCGCTCCGTAAGGTTATTCCCACAATTTAATAGAATTTGAGTACAAAGAGTTATTCACCAAACAGGCGGCAATCCGCTCCGTAAAGTTATTCTCAGAGATTAATAATAAATGAATACGAAAGGTTATTCACCAACAGGCAGCAATCCGCTCCGTAAGGTTATTCCCACAATTTAATACATGGAAATAAAAGACACGTCTTATGAGTAAGGAAGAAACAATATTATTATCGAGAATCAAATAATGATAATCCCTTACCATAGTACGTTTGAATAATGGAAGATGAAAAAGATGGTATCCCTTACCGTAGTAAATTTAAGAGTGTGAAAAGAATGATATTCCTTACCGTAGTAAGTTTGAACAATAGAATAAAAAAGAAGATGATATTCCTTAGTAAGTTTAAATAATAGAATATGAAAGAAGATGATATTCCTTACCGTAGTAAATTTAAGAGTGTGAAAAGAATGATATTCCTTACCATAATAAATTTAAGAGTGAAAAAAAATAATATTCCTTACTGTAATAAATTTAAGAGTGTGAAAAGAATGATATTCCTTACCGTAGTAAGTTTAAATAATAGAAGATGAAAGAATATGATATTCCTTACCGTAGTAAATTTAAGAGTGTGAAAAGAATGATATTCCTTACCGTAGTAAGTTTTAATAATAGAAGATGAAAGAAGATGACATTCCTTACGAGTAGTAAATTTAAGAGTATGAAAGAAAATGACATTCCTTACCATAATAAGGTTAAGAGTATGAAAGAAAATGATATTTCTTACAAGTAAGAAAAGAAAATGACATTCCTTACCGTAATAAATTTAAGAGTGTGAAAAGAATGATATTCCTTACCTTGATATTGTGAAACAAGTTTATTAGCCGAACAAATCCTTCCTTGTTTGTCTATGTAGCAGTAAAGAATCTGATTTTTGAGTCTTCTAGAGTTTTTAAAATCTCTTTATGCTTTTAAAATAATGTTACTCTCGAAAAGATAGGCGGCATAGACTCAAGAATCACTCAATTCGGAGTTAATATGAATGAGTTATGAATTTTCAAAACTAAGACTGAAAATAGTGACGAAAATCAGAATAGGTTACGGTTTTTAGTATTTTAAGGCGTGAAGATGATTTCAGATGACTTTTCTTCCTTCTTCAAAGTTGTAGAGGACGAAAAACTGAAGAGACAGGCTTTTAATTCATTAAATTCTGACAAATAATGAATTTACTACGATTTTCCGAAAGAGTTACTGTACATAAGAAAATTCCACTCGGGAATTCAAAGAAGAATGCAAAAGATTTCAAAACTAGGAATGACTTAAGAACACTTAGAGAGAACTTACACAAAAAGTATTTAGAGAGAGAAAGAAAGAACAAGTAAGGAAGTTTATGAAAAATCCTTAAGTTAAGGCTTCTATTTATAGCCAAAAATCTTATCATTCATTTAATCTAAACCATTCATTTAAAGATCATCTTTTAATCTACACCATCCATTTCAAATTTTATATTATCTTTAATCTACACCATTCATTTCATATTACCTAATAATCACCTAACTTTATATTATAAACAAATCAATTCAATTATTCAACAATAATTCACACTTTAATCTACACCATTCATTTCATATCACCTAATAATCACCTAACTTTATATTATAAACAAATAACTTTATTTATTCAACAATAATTCACACTTTAATCTACACCATTCATTTCATATCACCTAACTTTATATTATAAACAAATAACTTTATCAATTCAATTATTATGACTAATTGTTATAAATACAGTATAGTTAGCTCTTAGATATCAAGTCAATTAATTAATGAAATACAACTGTTTAAATAACACCGTAATAGAGATAACAATAATGCAGAAAGTATGTAAAAGAAAAATACGTTACTGTGTCATGACAATTATTGATTCAATAATGTGAATTACTGTGCATATGTTACTGTGACAATTATCAGTTTAATAATATGAATTATTGTGCATGTGACAATAAAGTCAAATATTGTACGATAACGACTTTATCAGTTTAATAATACGAAACACTGTGCAATGCCGTGTGCTACTGTGCAATACCGTATGTTACTATTTTTTTTATCACCGGTATTTTAACAGTTAACACCGTTGACTATTTTTATTTAAAAAGGTTACTTCTGTCGTTTTCTATATCCGACAAATATTCCGTTGTGGGGTCCACCAATAATTTGTTATTTCGGCGCCGTCGGACCAAACGAATATTCCCCGACCAAACGAATATTCCCCGACAAAGCGAATATTGTCCGACGTAATAAAATTTGCACATAACATCCTTAACTTTTAACTTTATCAATTTACCTACTTACTATTTCAGGAAAAATATATATGAAGAAAAATTAAATTTTATATTTCATAAAATTCGGGGTCTTACAACCTCCCCTCCTTATGAAATTTCGTCCCCGAAATTGACGTACCGGGCATTTCATAGTTATCCTCCTGATTTTCAGATGCCATACTAAACTGTGGTCACAAAATAATTGTTAGTTCAAACAAACTGACTCATCACTTCCTGTTCCTACATTCAAATCGATTCGTTAGATAACAAAATCTAATTTAGGTAGGACACACTAGTGATTGATTCTATTCGTCTCTCCCCTCCTAGTTCTAACCCCAGATCTCCATTAAAGACCATATCCCTAAGCTCTGATGCCAACTGTGACGCCCCCAAATCTGGGCCCACACAGCCCAAACTTGAGTCGTCAAAAGACTACAACAAAATTATTACAACAAAGCACAACGTACAACAATACAGTGTATAATAATACACAACTAAGTCTTCACTATTATTGCCACACTATTTTACAAAACGTGAAGACTATGATAACTATTCCTCGGACCCTCACTCCATTCCCCGGCTAGACCCTGTTATGTTTTCATCTCCTGTTGAAAAACAATGGAACAAAAGAAAGGGTGAGCTCAAATAGCCCAGTAAGAAATATCATGACTAAGATAATGACGAATAAATTATCATTAGCCTTCAACAGTTGAGTTCTTGATAGAATACAATAGAATACAAAGTTTATATCAAAAACTGCAGTTAAATTCTTAAACAATGTTCAGATCAATAATAGCAGCGGAATGAGCAATCTATTAGAAGAATTATGCAGATTATAATGTCCACTCGCTTCTCTTTTTCGTAAAAACATCATCAACTTTTATCATCTGAAATACCATTAGTCATGATAATAAAAATTCACAGTTCCTGATCATAATCATGCAAATCAACAGTTCATCTTTGCACTTCGGGCCAAAGATATTTAATATAGCACCAGCGGTCATGATTATACCATATTCAGCCTTTGGTGATAATCATACCAATCAACAGTTCATCTTTGCACTACGGGCCAAAGATATTTAATTTAGCACCAGCGGTCATGATTATACCAGATTCAGCCTTTGGTGATAATCATACCAAACAACAGTTCATCTATGCACTACTGGCCAAAGAGAACTTTCACCACGTGCCATAAAAGACACCGAACAGATGTATCGCCTTTAACCTATTATATCGCCTTTAACCTATCATCTGTTCAACAAATATATCACATCTGTGCCCCCGGCCACAGATATTCACAACAGCTTGATTTTTGGATGATTAGAATGATATAAATGATGAACAGAAGAAATAGGATAACAATAAGTATCGGAAGTTTACTTTGTACAGATTCAAATAATGTCCAAATTGTCAACATGATGTGGAGTGAAATTTAAAAATGATATTCAAGATCCACAGTTCAGAATAACAGTTACAATTCAATAGAAAGGTTCACGTAAATAGGAAGGTTCAGTTGAAATAATGAAGTTCAACTATTATGGAACATATAATATTTTCAGGAATTATAGAAGCAATAGTTCCATAATAAATTTCGATTTAGGAGTATGAAAGAAAATAATATCCCTTACCGTAGCAGGTTTGATTAACAAAAGGTGAAAGAAATTAATACAAAGGGTTATTCACCAACAGGCGGCAATCCGCTCCGTAAGGTTATTCCCACAATTTAATAGAATTTGAGTACAAAGAGTTATTCACCAAACAGGCGGCAATCCGCTCCGTAAGGTTATTCTCAGAGATTAATAATAAATGAATACGAAAGGTTATTCACCAACAGGCAGCAATCCGCTCCGTAAGGTTATTCCCACAATTTAATACATGGAAATAAAAGACACGTCTTATGAGTAAGGAAGAAACAATATTATTATCGAGAATCAAATAATGATAATCCCTTACCATAGTACGTTTGAATAATGGAAGATGAAAAAGATGGTATCCCTTACCGTAGTAAATTTAAGAGTGTGAAAAGAATGATATTCCTTACCGTAGTAAGTTTGAACAATAGAATAAAAAAGAAGATGATATTCCTTACCGTAGTAAGTTTAAATAATAGAATATGAAAGAAGATGATATTCCTTACCGTAGTAAATTTAAGAGTGTGAAAAGAATGATATTCCTTACCATAATAAATTTAAGAGTGAAAAAAAATAATATTCCTTACTGTAATAAATTTAAGAGTGTGAAAAGAATGATATTCCTTACCGTAGTAAGTTTAAATAATAGAAGATGAAAGAATATGATATTCCTTACCGTAGTAAATTTAAGAGTGTGAAAAGAATGATATTGTAAGACCCCGAATTTTATGAAATACAAAATTTAATTTTTCTTCATATAGATATTTTTTTTAAACAGTAAGTGGTTAAATCGATAAAGTTAAAAGTTAAGGATGTTATGTGCAAATTTTATTTTGTCGGACAATATTCGCTTTGTCGGGGAATATTCGTTTGGTCGGGGAATATTCGTTTGGTCCGACGGCGCCGAAATAACAAATTATTGGTGGACCCCACAACGGAATATTTGTCGGATATAGAAAACGACAGAAATAACCTTTTTAAATAAAAATAGTCAACGGAACTGTTAAAATACCGGTGATAAAAGAATAGTAGCATACGGTAGTTATTGGTATTTTCTGTAGCACTCGGTACTCTACAGTAACACACGGTATTGCATAGTGTCTCATATTTTTGGTCTGATAATTGACACCGTAACTGTTACGCATCATTTCATCGATAATTGTCACTGCATAATATTTTATATTATCAAGTCAATAATTGTTGTTGCACTGTTTTTAAAATTATTGAACCTAATAATTGTCACAGTAACATATGCACAGTAATTCACATTATTGAATCAATAATTGTCATTACACAGTAACGTATGCTTTATTTTACATTATTGTTATCTCTATTATGATGTTATTTAAACAGTTGTATTTCATTAATTTATTGACTTGATATCTAAGAGCTAACTATACTGTATTTATAACAATTAGTCATAATAATTGAATTGATAAAGTTATTTGTTTATAATATAAAGTTAGGTGATTATTAGGTGATATGAAATGAATGGTGTAGATTAAAGTGTGAATTATTGTTGAATAATTGAATTAATTTGTTTATAATATAAAGTTAGGTGATTATTAGGTGATATGAAATGAATGGTGTAGATTAAAGTGTGAATTATTGTTGAATAATTAAATTGATTTGTTTATAATATAAAGTTAGGTGATTATTAGGTGATATGAAATGAATGGTGTAGATTAAAGATAATATAATATTTGAAATGGATGGTGTAGATTAAAAGATGATCTTTAAATGAATGGTTTAGATTAAATGAATGATAAGATTTTTGGCTATAAATAGAAGCCTTAACTTAAGGATTTTTCATAAACTTCCTTACTTGTTCTTTCTTTCTCTCTCTAAATACTTCTTGTGAAAGTTCTCTCTAAGTGTGCTTAAGTCATCTTGAGTATTTGTGAAGATCTATAAGTATACGTGTACTGTTCAAGTTAATCAACCTCATTTAAATCAATATCCAGTCACGTGTTGAGGTAAGGGATACCATCTTTTTCATCTTCCATTATTCAAACGTACTATGGTAAGGGATACCATCTTTTTCATCTTCCATTATTCAAACGTACTATGGTAAGGGATACCATCTTTTTCATCTTCCATTATTCAAACATACTATGGTAAGGGATTATCATTATTTGATTCTCGATAATAATATTGTTTCTTCCTTACTCATAAGACGTGCCTCTTATTTCCATGTATTAAATTGTGGGAATAACCTTACGGAGCGGATTGCCGCCTGTTGGTGAATAACCTTTCGTATTCATTCATTATTAATCTCTGAGAATAACCTTACGGAGCGGATTGCCGCCTGTTTGGTGAATAACTCTTTGTACTCAAATTCTATTAAATTGTGGGAATAACCTTACGGAGCGGATTGCCGCCTGTTGGTGAATAACCTTTCGTATTCATTCATTATTAATCTCTGAGAATAACCTTACGGAGCGGATTGCCGCCTGTTTGGTGAATAACTCTTTGTACTCAAATTCTATTAAATTGTGGGAATAACCTTACGGAGCGGATTGCCGCCTGTTGGTGAATAACCCTTTGTATTAATTTCCTTCACCTTTTGTTAATCAAACCTGCTACGGTAAGGGATATTATTTTCTTTCATACTCCTAAATCGAAATTTATTATGGAACTATTGCTTCTATAATTCCTGAAAATATTATATGTTCCATAATAGTTGAACTTCATTATTTCAACTGAACCTTCCTATTTACGTGAACCTTTCTATTGAATTGTAACCGTTATTCTGAACTGTGGATCTTGAATTTCACTCCACATCATGTTGACAATTTGGACATTATTTGAATCTGTACAAAGTAAACTTCCGATACTTATTGTTATCCTATTTCTTCTGTTCATCATTTACATCATTCTAATCATCCAAAAAAATCAAGCTGTTGTGAATATCTGTGGCCGGGGGCACAGATGTGATATATTTGTTGAACAGATGATAGGTTAAAGGCGATATAATAGGTTAAAGGCGATACATCTGTTCGGTGTCTTTTATGGCATGTGGTGAATGTTCTCTTTGGCCCGTAGTGCAAAGATGAACTGTTGTTTGGTATGATTATGACCAAAGGCTGAATCTGGTATAATCATGACCGTTGGTGCTATTTTGAATATCTTTGGCCCGTAGTACAAAGATGAACTGTTGATGTGCATGATTATGATCAGGAACTGTGAATTTGTATTATCTTGACTAATGATATTTCAGATGATAAAAGTTGATGATGTTTTTCCTAAAAAGAGAACCGAGTGGACATTATAGTCTGCATTATTCTTCTAATAGATTACTCATTCCGCTGCTATTATTGATCTGAACGTTGTTTAAGAATTTAACTGCAGTTTTTGATATAAACCTTGTAGTCTATTGTATTCTATCAAGAACTCAACTGTTGAAGGCTAATGATAATTTATTCGTCATTATCTTAGTCATGATATTTCTTACTGGGCTATTTGAGCTCACCCTTTCTTTTGTTCCATTATTTTTCAACAGGAGATGAAAACATAACAGGGTCTAGCCGGGGAATGGAGTGAGGGTCCGAGGAATAGTTATCATAGTCTTCACGTTTTGTAAAATAGTGTGGCAATAATAGTGAAGACTTAGTTGTGTATTATTATACACTGTATTGTTGTACGTTGTGCTTTGTTGTAATAATTTTGTTGTAGTCTTTTGACGACTCAAGTTTGGGCTGTGTGGGCCCAGATTTGGGGGCGTCACAGTTGGCATCAGAGCTTAGGGATATGGTCTTTAATGGCGATCTGGGGTAGAACTAGGAGGGGAGAGACGAATAGAATCAGTCACTAGTGTGTCCTACCTAAAATAGATTTTATTATCTAATGAGTCAATTTGAATGTAGGAACATGAAGTGATGAGTCAGTTTATTTGAACTAACATTTATTTTGTGACCACAGTTAAGTATGGCATCTGAAAATCAAGAGGTTAACTATGGAATACCCGAAACAAATGTAGCCGAGAATCAAGAGGCCCCAAACAATCCTCCTGCCAACTCAGGAAATAATGTTCCTGATAACATGATGAACGATGGATTCTTTAGGAATTTCATGCAGTTCATACAGAATCAAGGAAGAGGAAATCCAGTCAATAATAACGGTAGAAACGCTGGCAATTTGAGGATTGTCACTGTTAAGCAATTTAAAGAATTAGGACCACCTGAATTCCACGGGAAGCCTGACCCACTCAAAGCGGAGGCATGGCTGAAGCAGACGACAAAAATACTTGATGTCTTACAATGCGCTGATGATCAGAAGGTGCCATTTGCCACTTTTATGTTACGAGGTGAGGCGGACCATTGGTGGGAAGCGGTAAAACGTATCCAACCTTCAGCACTCGAAATGTCTTGGACAGAATTCGAAGAACTGTTTAACGAGAAGTACTTCCCAGAAAGCATCCGCCATATGAAGGAAGTGGAATTCATTAAGCTGGAGCAGGGAAACATGACAGTTTCTCAATATGAAGCTAAGTTTGCTGAACTGTCTCGTTTTGCGACTCATCTAGTAGATGACGAAGCACGAATGAGTCGAATGTTCCTGAGAGGTTTGAGACTCAAAATTCGTCAACAACTTAGTTCTCATAAATTCAGTTTGTATTCAGATGTTGTAGATAGGGCTCAAAGGGTGGAGCAAACAGATGAAACATTGCAGCCAAGAGTTAATGATCAGCATAGAGAAAGGAGTGACAACAACCACAGGAACGAGAACCATCGAGGAGGTAACCAACACTTCGGTGGTAATTCCATACCAAATAACAGAAGAGGAGAATCTAGTGGGAACAATTTCAAAAGAAAGAGATTCCATAATAATTATGGAAGGGCACCAGCACCAGTACCAACACCAGCACCGACCCCAGTTTCAAGGGGAGAAGATCGACCACCAGTGAGATGCTATAGGTGTGGTCAGGAAGGTCACATCAGCCCAAACTGTACACTGCAGTCCAAAAAGTGCTACAGTGTGGGAAAGAGGGTCATCTTGCGCGGTTTTGTCCTGCCACAAAATCAAGTCCAGCTGCAATGATGATACCAAAAGCTAGCACGGATAAAGGAAAATCTGTAGTTCAAGGGAGAGCTTTTGTTGTGACATCCCAAATGGCACGAAACTCGAACGAGGTGATAACCGGTAAGCTATTCATAAATTCTCGTGAAGTCTACGCTTTGTTAGATACTGGCTCTACCCATTCTTTTATCTCACCTGCATGTGCTCAGCGTTTAAACTTAACTCCTGAAAATTTGGACTTTGACTTATCAGTTGAAACCCCATTAGGAGAAATGACCTATTACATTTACTATCTATAAATCTTGCCTAGTTCAAATCAACAACCTCACATTACCTGTTGACCTTATTTCTTTGGAGATGCGTGAATTTGATGTGATTTTAGGAATTGATTGGTTGACTACCCATCATGCTAAAATTGATTGTTTTCATAAGATTATTAGTTTTCATATTCCTAATCAACCTGTCATGCAAATTCAAGCAACTAAACCATTGAAATCTATAACTGTTATTTCTAGCCATAAAGCCATTCGTTTATTGAAAAACGGATGTCAAGCCTTTTTAGCTCATGTCACTGATTTGAACAAAAATACGTCAAACTTGAATGATATTCCCATTGTTAATGAGTTTCCTGACGTTTTTCCTGAAGAACTTCCTGGCTTACCCCCAAACCGTGAAATTGATTTTTATATTGATCTTGAACCCGGTACCAAGCCCATTTCCAAAGCTCCCTACCGAATGGCTCCCATTGAACTTCAAGAGTTAAAAGTCCAACTACAGGAATTGTTGGATACCGGTTTCATTCGTCCGAGTGCATCACCTTGGGGTGCTCCTGTTCTATTTGCGAAGAAGAAAGACGGGAGTATGAGATTGTGCATTGACTACCGAGAATTGAACCATGTCACCATCAAGAACAGGTACCCGTTACCTCGGATTGATGACATGTTTGATCAATTGCAAGGCGCTCAACATTTCTCAAAGATTGATCTCCGTTCTGGATATCATCAGTTAAAGGTTAAAGCTGAGGACATTCCAAAGACTGCTTTCAGAACTCGTTATGGGCATTATGAGTTCTTAGTCATGCCTTTTGGACTAACTAATGCTCCTGCAGCTTTCATGGACATGATGAACCGGATATTCAAGGAACATTTGGATCATTTTGTGGTTGTCTTTATTGATGACATCCTCATATACTCCAAGAGTCGCGAGGATCATGAACAACACCTGAGATTGATACTACAAAAGCTCCGTGAAAACAAATTATATGCCAAGTTGAAGAAATGTGAGTTCTGGCTTGAGGAGGTCGCGTTTCTTGGGCATGTGATTTCTAGTCAAGGAATATCAGTCGATCCTGCGAAGATTGAAACGGTACTAAATTGGGAACAACCCAAAACAGTAACCGAAGTCCGAAGTTTTCTGGGTCTAGCTGGTTATTATCGGAGATTCGTAGAAGGATTTTCTCGAATCGCCACTCCATTAACGCAGCTTACTCGGAAAAGCACAAAATTCATATGGAGCGAGGAATGCGAGAAGAGTTTTCAAGAACTCAAGAGGAGACTTGTTTCAGCTCCTGTTCTGACCATACCATCAGGATCAGGAGAATTTGTTATCTACAGCGATGCTTCTGGCAAAGGTCTAGGCTGTGTCCTTATGCAACATGGAAAGGTTATAGCCTACGCCTCTCGACAACTCAAAGATTATGAGAAAAATTATCCTACTCATGATCTAGAGTTGGCAGCAGTCGTTTTCGCGTTGAAGATCTGGAGACACTACTTGTACGGAGAAAAAGTGGATATCTATACGGATCATAAAAGTCTCAAGTATTTCTTCACCCATAAGGAACTCAACATGCGACAACGACGTTGGCTTGAACTGTTAAAGGATTATGACCACACAATCCAGTATCACCCGGGAAAGGCGAACGTTGTAGCTGACGCTTTGAGCAGAAAATCTTATGCAAGTACAAGTGCACTGCTGACAACACAAAAGTGTATTTTGTACGACTTGCAAAAGATGGAGATAGAGCTAAAGACACCAGGGACCCACTCGAAGATTGCTCACGTGCGAGTAGAACCAACTTTAATCAATAAAATTAAAGCTGCTCAAGCTACCGATCCAGAACTGATAAACATGATAAAGAAAGTACAAGAAGGTGCCATTCCCGAAGCAAGAATCGACGAGAAAGGAATACTTCGAGTCAACTCTCGACTATGTGTTCCTAACAATCCTGAATTAAAGCATAAAATCATGATGGAGGCACACAACACGCCGTTTACAATCCACCCAGGAGGTACCAAGATGTATCGAGATCTTCGACATACATTTTGGTGGAACAATATGAAAAGAGAGATTGCGGAGTTTATCTCAAGGTGCCTAACTTGTCAACGTGTCAAGGCAGAGCATCAAGTTCCTAAAGGTCCATTACAATCACTTGAAGTTCCCGAATGGAAGTGGGAACACATCAATATGGACTTCGTGACGGGTCTTCCAAAAGTTTCTCAAGGCTTAGATGCAATTTGGGTGATCGTAGATAGATTGACCAAATCTGCTCATTTCTTGCCTATACGAGAAAACTTTTCACTTGAACGTCTTGCCGGTATGTACATAAATGAGATCGTGAGATTGCATGGCATGCCAGTTTCCATAGTTTCTGATCGAGATCCTAGATTCACTTCACGCTTTTGGATCAGTCTACAAAAAACTATGGGCACTGAACTACGTTTTAGTTCTGCATACCATCCTCAAACGGACGGACAATCGGAAAGGACGATCCAGACCCTCGAAGATCTTTTGAGACTTTGTGTATTAGACTTCAAAGGAAGTTGGGATAAGTACTTGCCGTTGGTGGAATTTTCTTACAACAACAGTTACCAAGCAAGCATAGGCATGACTCCATTCGAGGCATTGTATGGAAGGAAGTGTCGCTCTCCAATATGTTGGAATGAGGTAGGAGAAGCAAAATTGTTGGGACCCGAGTTGGTACGCTTGACGACCGAAAAGATCCAAATGATCCGACAACGAATACAGACCGCACAAGAACGACAAAAGAGTTATGCTGATCTTCATCGGAGAGACGAAAGTTTCAACGTCGGAGATCATGTATTCTTACGTGTTTCTCCATGGAAAGGGGTTACGAGATTCGGAAAGAGAGGAAAGCTCAACCCTCGATTTATTGACCCATTTGAAATCCTCGATCGAATAGGAACCGTAGCCTACAGACTAGCCCTACCACCAAGTATGTCTCGCATCCATAACGTTTTTCACATATCTATGTTACGTAAATATGTGAAGGACCCAAACCACGTCATTGAGTTAGAACCAGACGTTATAGCAGAGGATTTAACATACGAGGAAGTACCTGTTAAGATCCTGGATAAGAAGGAGCAGATCCTACGCTCAAAGGTTATACCTCAAGTGAAGGTTTTATGGAGGAACCAAGATACTGAGGAAATGACCTAGGAGCTAGAATCTGAGATGAAATCTAAGTATCCTTACCTCTTCGATATGTCAGGTACGTCAATTTCGGGGACGAAATTTCATAAGGAGGGGAGGTTGTAAGACCCCGAATTTTATGAAATACAAAATTTAATTTTTCTTCATATAGATATTTTTTTTAAACAGTAAGTGGTTAAATCGATAAAGTTAAAAGTTAAGGATGTTATGTACAAATTTTATTTTGTCGGACAATATTCGCTTTGTCGGGGAATATTCGTTTGGTCGGGGAATATTCGTTTGGTCCGACGGCGCCGAAATAACAAATTATTGGTGGACCCCACAACGGAATATTTGTCGGATATAGAAAACGACAGAAATAACCTTTTTAAATAAAAATAGTCAACGGAACTGTTAAAATACCGGTGATAAAAGAATAGTAGCATACGGTAGTTATTGGTATTTTCTGTAGCACTCGGTACTCTACAGTAACACACGGTATTGCATAGTGTCTCATATTTTTGGTCTGATAATTGACACCGTAACTGTTACGCATCATTTCATCGATAATTGTCACTGCATAATATTTTATATTATCAAGTCAATAATTGTTGTTGCACTGTTTTTAAAATTATTGAGCCTAATAATTGTCACAGTAACATATGCACAGTAATTCACATTATTGAATCAATAATTGTCATTACACAGTAACGTATGCTTTATTTTACATTATTGTTATCTCTATTATGATGTTATTTAAACAGTTGTATTTCATTAATTTATTGACTTGATATCTAAGAGCTAACTATACTGTATTTATAACAATTAGTCATAATAATTGAATTGATAAAGTTATTTGTTTATAATATAAAGTTAGGTGATTATTAGGTGATATGAAATGAATGGTGTAGATTAAAGTGTGAATTATTGTTGAATAATTGAATTAATTTGTTTATAATATAAAGTTAGGTGATTATTAGGTGATATGAAATGAATGGTGTAGATTAAAGTGTGAATTATTGTTGAATAATTAAATTGATTTGTTTATAATATAAAGTTAGGTGATTATTAGGTGATATGAAATGAATGGTGTAGATTAAAGATAATATAATATTTGAAATGGATGGTGTAGATTAAAAGATGATCTTTAAATGAATGGTTTAGATTAAATGAATGATAAGATTTTTGGCTATAAATAGAAGCCTTAACTTAAGGATTTTTCATAAACTTCCTTACTTGTTCTTTCTTTCTCTCTCTAAATACTTCTTGTGAAAGTTCTTTCTAAGTGTGCTTAAGTCATCTTGAGTATTTGTGAAGATCTATAAGTATACGTGTACTGTTCAAGTTAATCAACCTCATTTAAATCAATATCCAGTCACGTGTTGAGGTAAGGGATACCATCTTTTTCATCTTCCATTATTCAAACGTACTATGGTAAGGGATACCATCTTTTTCATCTTCCATTATTCAAACGTACTATGGTAAGGGATACCATCTTTTTCATCTTCCATTATTCAAACATACTATGGTAAGGGATTATCATTATTTGATTCTCGATAATAATATTGTTTCTTCCTTACTCATAAGACGTGCCTCTTATTTCCATGTATTAAATTGTGGGAATAACCTTACGGAGCGGATTGCCGCCTGTTGGTGAATAACCTTTCGTATTCATTCATTATTAATCTCTGAGAATAACCTTACGGAGCGGATTGCCGCCTGTTTGGTGAATAACTCTTTGTACTCAAATTCTATTAAATTGTGGGAATAACCTTACGGAGCGGATTGCCGCCTGTTGGTGAATAACCTTTCGTATTCATTCATTATTAATCTCTGAGAATAACCTTACGGAGCGGATTGCCGCCTGTTTGGTGAATAACTCTTTGTACTCAAATTCTATTAAATTGTGGGAATAACCTTACGGAGCGGATTGCCGCCTGTTGGTGAATAACCCTTTGTATTAATTTCCTTCACCTTTTGTTAATCAAACCTGCTACGGTAAGGGATATTATTTTCTTTCATACTCCTAAATCGAAATTTATTATGGAACTATTGCTTCTATAATTCCTGAAAATATTATATGTTCCATAATAGTTGAACTTCATTATTTCAACTGAACCTTCCTATTTACGTGAACCTTTCTATTGAATTGTAACCGTTATTCTGAACTGTGGATCTTGAATTTCACTCCACATCATGTTGACAATTTGGACATTATTTGAATCTGTACAAAGTAAACTTCCGATACTTATTGTTATCCTATTTCTTCTGTTCATCATTTACATCATTCTAATCATCCAAAAAAATCAAGCTGTTGTGAATATCTGTGGCCGGGGGCACAGATGTGATATATTTGTTGAACAGA
Organism: Hedera helix; assembly: GCA_947179155.2. Classification (NCBI taxonomy): domain Eukaryota; kingdom Viridiplantae; phylum Streptophyta; class Magnoliopsida; order Apiales; family Araliaceae; genus Hedera; species Hedera helix. Next base: position 41,512,047 of record OX359283.1, on the reverse strand, counting down.
TGATAGGTTAAAGGCGATATAATAGGTTAAAGGCGATACATCTGTTCGGTGTCTTTTATGGCATGTGGTGAATGTTCTCTTTGGCCCGTAGTGCAAAGATGAACTGTTGTTTGGTATGATTATGACCAAAGGCTGAATCTGGTATAATCATGACCGTTGGTGCTATTTTGAATATCTTTGGCCCGTAGTACAAAGATGAACTGTTGATGTGCATGATTATGATCAGGAACTGTGAATTTGTATTATCTTGACTAATGATATTTCAGATGATAAAAGTTGATGATGTTTTTCCTAAAAAGAGAACCGAGTGGACATTATAGTCTGCATTATTCTTCTAATAGATTACTCATTCCGCTGCTATTATTGATCTGAACGTTGTTTAAGAATTTAACTGCAGTTTTTGATATAAACCTTGTAGTCTATTGTATTCTATCAAGAACTCAACTGTTGAAGGCTAATGATAATTTATTCGTCATTATCTTAGTCATGATATTTCTTACTGGGCTATTTGAGCTCACCCTTTCTTTTGTTCCATTATTTTTCAACAGGAGATGAAAACATAACAGGGTCTAGCCGGGGAATGGAGTGAGGGTCCGAGGAATAGTTATCATAGTCTTCACGTTTTGTAAAATAGTGTGGCAATAATAGTGAAGACTTAGTTGTGTATTATTATACACTGTATTGTTGTACGTTGTGCTTTGTTGTAATAATTTTGTTGTAGTCTTTTGACGACTCAAGTTTGGGCTGTGTGGGCCCAGATTTGGGGGCGTCACAGATATTCCTTACCATAGTAAGTTTTAATAATAGAAGATGAAAGAAGATGACATTCCTTACGAGTAGTAAATTTAAGAGTATGAAAGAAAATGACATTCCTTACCATAATAAGGTTAAGAGTATGAAAGAAAATGATATTTCTTACAAGTAAGAAAAGAAAATGACATTCCTTACCGTAATAAATTTAAGAGTGTGAAAAGATTGATATTCCTTACCTTGATATTGTGAAACAAGTTTATTAGCCGAACAAATCCTTCTTTGTTTGTCTATGTAGCAGTAAAGAATCTGACTTTTGAGTCTTCTAGAGTTTTTAAAATCTCTTTATGCTTTTAAAATAATGTTACTCTCGAAAAGATAGGCGGCATAGACTCAAGAATCACTCAATTCGGAGTTAATATGAATGAGTTATGAATTTTCAAAACTAAGACTGAAAATAGTGACGAAAATCAGAATAGGTTACGGTTTTTAGTATTTTAAGGCGTGAAGATGATTTCAGATGACTTTTCTTCCTTCTTCAAAGTTGTAGAGGACGAAAAACTGAAGAGACAGGCTTTTAATTCATTAAATTCTGACAAATAATGAATTTACTACGATTTTCCAAAAGAGTTACTGTACATAAGAAAATTCCACTCGGGAATTCAAAGAAGAATGCAAAAGATTTCAAAACTAGGAATGACTTAAGAACACTTAGAGAGAACTTACACAAAAAGTATTTAGAGAGAGAAAGAAAGAACAAGTAAGGAAGTTTATGAAAAATCCTTAAGTTAAGGCTTCTATTTATAGCCAAAAATCTTATCATTCATTTAATCTAAACCATTCATTTAAAGATCATCTTTTAATCTACACCATCCATTTCAAATTTTATATTATCTTTAATCTACACCATTCATTTCATATTACCTAATAATCACCTAACTTTATATTATAAACAAATCAATTCAATTATTCAACAATAATTCACACTTTAATCTACACCATTCATTTCATATCACCTAATAATCACCTAACTTTATATTATAAACAAATAACTTTATTTATTCAACAATAATTCACACTTTAATCTACACCATTCATTTCATATCACCTAACTTTATATTATAAACAAATAACTTTATCAATTCAATTATTATGACTAATTGTTATAAATACAGTATAGTTAGCTCTTAGATATCAAGTCAATTAATTAATGAAATACAACTGTTTAAATAACACCGTAATAGAGATAACAATAATGCAGAAAGTATGTAAAAGAAAAATACGTTACTGTGTCATGACAATTATTGATTCAATAATGTGAATTACTGTGCATATGTTACTGTGACAATTATCAGTTTAATAATATGAATTATTGTGCATGTGACAATAAAGTCAAATATTGTACGATAACGACTTTATCAGTTTAATAATACGAAACACTGTGCAATGCCGTGTGCTACTGTGCAATACCGTATGTTACTATTTTTTTTATCACCGGTATTTTAACAGTTAACACCGTTGACTATTTTTATTTAAAAAGGTTACTTCTGTCGTTTTCTATATCCGACAAATATTCCGTTGTGGGGTCCACCAATAATTTGTTATTTCGGCGCCGTCGGACCAAACGAATATTCCCCGACCAAACGAATATTCCCCGACAAAGCGAATATTGTCCGACGTAATAAAATTTGCACATAACATCCTTAACTTTTAACTTTATCAATTTACCTACTTACTATTTCAGGAAAAATATATATGAAGAAAAATTAAATTTTATATTTCATAAAATTCGGGGTCTTACAACCTCCCCTCCTTATGAAATTTCGTCCCCGAAATTGACGTACCGGGCATTTCATAGTTATCCTCCTGATTTTCAGATGCCATACTAAACTGTGGTCACAAAATAATTGTTAGTTCAAACAAACTGACTCATCACTTCCTGTTCCTACATTCAAATCGATTCGTTAGATAACAAAATCTAATTTAGGTAGGACACACTAGTGATTGATTCTATTCGTCTCTCCCCTCCTAGTTCTAACCCCAGATCTCCATTAAAGACCATATCCCTAAGCTCTGATGCCAACTGTGACGCCCCCAAATCTGGGCCCACACAGCCCAAACTTGAGTCGTCAAAAGACTACAATAAAATTATTACAACAAAGCACAACGTACAACAATACAGTGTATAATAATACACAACTAAGTCTTCACTATTATTGCCACACTATTTTACAAAACGTGAAGACTATGATAACTATTCCTCGGACCCTCACTCCATTCCCCGGCTAGACCCTGTTATGTTTTCATCTCCTGTTGAAAAACAATGGAACAAAAGAAAGGGTGAGCTCAAATAGCCCAGTAAGAAATATCATGACTAAGATAATGACGAATAAATTATCATTAGCCTTCAACAGTTGAGTTCTTGATAGAATACAATAGAATACAAGGTTTATATCAAAAACTGCAGTTAAATTCTTAAACAATGTTCAGATCAATAATAGCAGCGGAATGAGCAATCTATTAGAAGAATTATGCAGATTATAATGTCCACTCGCTTCTCTTTTTCGTAAAAACATCATCAACTTTTATCATCTGAAATACCATTAGTCATGATAATAAAAATTCACAGTTCCTGATCATAATCATGCAAATCAACATTTCATATTTGCACTACGGGCCAAAGATATTTAATATAGCACCAGCGGTCATGATTATACCAGATTCAGCCTTTGGTGATAATCATACCAATCAACAGTTCATCTTTGCACTACGGGCCAAAGATATTTAATTTAGCACCAGCGGTCATGATTATACCAGATTCAGCCTTTGGTGATAATCATACCAAACAACAGTTCATCTATGCACTACTGGCCAAAGAGAACTTTCACCACGTGCCATAAAAGACACCGAACAGATGTATCGCCTTTAACCTATTATATCGCCTTTAACCTATCATCTGTTCAACAAATATATCACATATGTGCCCCCGGCCACAGATATTCACAACAGCTTGATTTTTGGATGATTAGAATGATATAAATGATGAACAGAAGAAATATGATAACAATAAGTATCGGAAGTTTACTTTGTACAGATTCAAATAATGTCCAAATTGTCAACATAATGTGGAGTGAAATTTAAAAATGATATTCAAGATCCACAGTTCAGAATAACGGTTACAATTCAATAGAAAGGTTCACGTAAATAGGAAGGTTCAGTTGAAATAATGAAGTTCAACTATTATGGAACATATAATATTTTCAGGAATTATAGAAGCAATAGTTCCATAATAAATTTCGATTTAGGAGTATGAAAGAAAATAATATCCCTTACCGTAGCAGGTTTGATTAACAAAAGGTGAAATAAATTAATACAAAGGGTTATTCACCAACAGGCGGCAATCCGCTCCGTAAGGTTATTCCCACAATTTAATAGAATTTGAGTACAAAGAGTTATTCACCAAACAGGCGGCAATCCGCTCCGTAAAGTTATTCTCAGAGATTAATAATAAATGAATACGAAAGGTTATTCACCAACAGGCAGCAATCCGCTCCGTAAGGTTATTCCCACAATTTAATACATGGAAATAAAAGACACGTCTTATGAGTAAGGAAGAAACAATATTATTATCGAGAATCAAATAATGATAATCCCTTACCATAGTACGTTTGAATAATGGAAGATGAAAAAGATGGTATCCCTTACCGTAGTAAATTTAAGAGTGTGAAAAGAATGATATTCCTTACCGTAGTAAGTTTGAACAATAGAATAAAAAAGAAGATGATATTCCTTACCGTAGTAAGTTTAAATAATAGAATATGAAAGAAGATGATATTCCTTACCGTAGTAAATTTAAGAGTGTGAAAAGAATGATATTCCTTACCATAATAAATTTAAGAGTGAAAAAAAATAATATTCCTTACTGTATTAAATTTAAGAGTGTGAAAAGAATGATATTCCTTACCGTAGTAAGTTTAAATAATAGAAGATGAAAGAATATGATATTCCTTACCGTAGTAAATTTAAGAGTGTGAAAAGAATGATATTCCTTACCGTAGTAAGTTTTAATAATAGAAGATGAAAGAAGATGACATTCCTTACGAGTAGTAAATTTAAGAGTATGAAAGAAAATGACATTCCTTACCATAATAAGGTTAAGAGTATGAAAGAAAATGATATTTCTTACAAGTAAGAAAAGAAAATGACATTCCTTACCGTAATAAATTTAAGAGTGTGAAAAGAATGATATTCCTTACCTTGATATTGTGAAACAAGTTTATTAGCCGAACAAATCCTTCCTTGTTTGTCTATGTAGCAGTAAAGAATCTGACTTTTGAGTCTTCTAGAGTTTTTAAAATCTCTTTATGCTTTTAAAATAATGTTACTCTCGAAAAGATAGGCGGCATAGACTCAAGAATCACTCAATTCGGAGTTAATATGAATGAGTTATGAATTTTCAAAACTAAGACTGAAAATAGTGACGAAAATCAGAATAGGTTACGGTTTTTAGTATTTTAAGGCGTGAAGATGATTTCAGATGACTTTTCTTCCTTCTTCAAAGTTGTAGAGGACGAAAAACTGAAGAGACAGGCTTTTAATTCATTAAATTCTGACAAATAATGAATTTACTACGATTTTCCGAAAGAGTTACTGTACATAAGAAAATTCCACTCGGGAATTCAAAGAAGAATGCAAAAGATTTCAAAACTAGGAATGACTTAAGAACACTTAGAGAGAACTTACACAAAAAGTATTTAGAGAGAGAAAGAAAGAACAAGTAAGGAAGTTTATGAAAAATCCTTAAGTTAAGGCTTCTATTTATAGCCAAAAATCTTATCATTCATTTAATCTAAACCATTCATTTAAAGATCATCTTTTAATCTACACCATCCATTTCAAATTTTATATTATCTTTAATCTACACCATTCATTTCATATTACCTAATAATCACCTAACTTTATATTATAAACAAATCAATTCAATTATTCAACAATAATTCACACTTTAATCTACACCATTCATTTCATATCACCTAATAATCACCTAACTTTATATTATAAACAAATAACTTTATTTATTCAACAATAATTCACACTTTAATCTACACCATTCATTTCATATCACCTAACTTTATATTATAAACAAATAACTTTATCAATTCAATTATTATGACTAATTGTTATAAATACAGTATAGTTAGCTCTTAGATATCAAGTCAATTAATTAATGAAATACAACTGTTTAAATAACACCGTAATAGAGATAACAATAATGCAGAAAGTATGTAAAAAAAAAATACGTTACTGTGTCATGACAATTATTAATTCAATAATGTGAATTACTGTGCATATGTTACTGTGACAATTATCAGTTTAATAATATGAATTATTGTGCATGTGACAATAAAGTCAAATATTGTACGATAACGACTTTATCAGTTTAATAATACGAAACACTGTGCAATGCCGTGTGCTACTGTGCAATACCGTATGTTACTATTTTTTTTATCACCGGTATTTTAACAGTTAACACCGTTGACTATTTTTATTTAAAAAGGTTACTTCTGTCGTTTTCTATATCCGACAAATATTCCGTTGTGGGGTCCACCAATAATTTGTTATTTCGGCGCCGTCGGACCAAACGAATATTCCCCGACCAAACGAATATTCCCCGACAAAGCGAATATTGTCCGACGTAATAAAATTTGCACATAACATCCTTAACTTTTAACTTTATCAATTTACCTACTTACTATTTCAGGAAAAATATATATGAAGAAAAATTAAATTTTATATTTCATAAAATTCGGGGTCTTACAAAAATGAATATGTTTTTTTTTTCATTTTTGTTTGAGAAAGTACCAACTGCAATAAAATAAAATAATTCTTTCACCAATCCGCTAACATAGTTAATGGGTGGAGAGTGATTTTTTATTTTTTTTCCTTTTTGTTTAAGAAAGTACCAACTGCAATAAAATAAATAAATAAATTCTTCCAATCCGTTAATATAGTTAACGGGTGGAGAGTTATTTTTTTCTTTTTGTTTTTTCAAAGTACCAATTGTAAATAAATAAATAAAATTTATTTACAAGCCGTTAACATAGTTAACGGGTGGATAATTTTATTTATTTTTTCAAAGTACCAACTGTAAAAACAAAAACAAAAAATCATGTATAAACCACTAACATAGTTAACGGGTAAAGAATGAATTTACCTTTTTTTTTATTATTGTAAGGTGGTACTTTCTCAAAAAAAAAAAAAAATCACTCTCCACCCATTAACTATGTTAGCGGGTTGGAGATTTTTTTTTTTTTTTTTTTTTTTTTTTTTGCAGTCGGGACTTTCTCAAACAAAATAGAAAAAAAATCACTCTCCACTCGCTAACTATGTTAGCGGGTTGGTGGAAGATTTTTTTTATTTATTGCAGTTGGTAATTTCTCAAAAAAATATTAAAAAAAAATATTCATTCTCCACACGTTAACTATGTTAGCGGGTAGTACATTAATTTTATTTTTTTTCAGACTCCACTCGTTAACTATGTTAGCGACTTGTATTTATTTATTTATTTATTTTCTCTTGTCCGTTAACTTAGTTAGCGATTTGAGATATATTTCTTCTATTTGATCATTATTTAAACGGTATCAACTACTTTTGTTAAAATAATAGATATAACTAATATTTGCTATGAATTATTTTTCATATATATATATATATATATATATGCGCGCAAACAACATGAAATTGAGTAGCATATATATGCAATTATTTGTGGTTTATACAAATTTAATATTATAATGAGTACATATATTAAATCCCTAATGTAAATTTATAAAGCAGAGTGTAATAAAGTTAAAGAGCAAAGAAAGTGCAACGGGCAAAGGAGGAAGAGTAGTTTGTAAGTTTATACAAGGCATAAAACAGCGTATGTATGTATAAGTTCAGTTGTTCACCACTCACTAGTGTGATTTGAAAGGAAATACTAAAACTTTGGAGGCGTACTTATTTTGGTTACGCTGATGCGTACTAGTTTTCCGAGTTAGCGGGAGGCCCACTGACATTAATTGGTCTATATAGGGAAAGCCAATGGGTTTAAAACCAACATTCAAGTTGGGTGGGCTTCATCAGTTTGAGAAATAATTTAGGCTTTATGAATATATAAGGGCCATAAGGCCCAATTTTATGTTCCATACTATTTTAAGACTTAAGAGCATCTGCCATCTCATCTCATTGTTATAAATAATTTTGAGGAAGAGTACTACTAGACTACAACATGGATCTGGAAACCTATATCCACAAGCCAGGCCCATGTTACCAGATTGAATACCCAACTATTTTTTGTTCTAATTACAACATGTGTCCGTTAGACTCACCAATTATATATAAGAAGAATATCCTATAGACAATCGAAAGGAATAAGATAAAAATCTACAACAAGTAGCCTAATGTGGACAAACATGAGCCACATACCAAAGGAGTGGTTATAGTCATAGATCTCCAGATAACTTCTTTGCTCCTTCCACACCCTCTCTCTTCTTCTATTCCCATCGATCATCTCCACATAAACCTAGCTACCTCTCTCTTTCTCCCTACCCTCCTATGGCTACTTTCACAACCTTCTTAGCTAAACCACTTCCAAATCTTGCCATCTCCACTAACAAAACCAACTCTTTATACCCCCATAATATTTCTTTATTCTCCCCTAAACCTAGATATCTTTTATCAAAAACCCCAGAAAAAGGTCGTCCAATCTTCACCACAAAAGCAACAGCTGCATCTAAAGAAAGAAAAAAATCTAACACCGACGAAAGAGTAAAGCAAGTCCACAGCATCGAGGAATTCGATGAAGCCCTTCGCATGGCCAAGAACAAGCTTGTTGTGGTTGAATATGCGGCCAGCACAAGCTACCACAGCCGCAAAATCTACCCCTTCATGGTTGAACTAAGCCGAACATGCAACGACGTCGAGTTTTTATTAGTTATGGGTGACGAAAACGAAAAGACTAAAGAACTATGCAAGAGAGAGAATATACAACAAGTTCCACACTTTAGTTTCTACAAGAGTATGGAGATAATTCATGAAGAAGAAGGGATTGAGCCGGATGAGCTGGTTGGGGACGTGTTATACTACGGTGACAACCATTCGGCTGTGGTGCAGCTTCACTCTAGAGAGGATGTGGAGAAGTTGATTGAAGATCATAAAGTGGATCATAAGCTGATTGTCCTTGACGTTGGGTTGAAGCATTGTGGGCCATGCGTCAAGGTGTATCCGACGGTGCTCAAGTTGTCGAAGCAAATGGTGGATACGGTGGCGTTTGCGCGGATGAACGGGGATGAGAATGAGAGTTGCATGCAGTTCTTGAAGGATATGGATGTGATTGAAGTGCCTACTTTTTTGTTTATTAGAGATGGTGAGATATGTGGGAGGTATGTTGGTTCTGGGAAAGGAGAGCTTATAGGGGAGATTCTTAGATACCAAGGAGTTCGTGTGACTTAAACAACTGAAAAAAGAAAAATTAATTATGAATTATTATTATTGTATTAAACCCTTGATGAAAGATAAAATGCATGATTGTAGTTGGGTTTCGTACTCATAAACTTATTTTGGTATTGTTGATGGCATTGTTAATTTGATTGATACAAAATCATTGCAACCACTGAGAAATCAAGCAATCCTAATTGCTTCCGTATATGAAACTAAGAAGCAAAAGTGACATGCCAAGAAAGTTTTAATAAATAAATAAAAAAACATTGCAACCAGTTGATCAGAAACCCAGCCCGCAACCTATAGATCCAAAGACGACCCAATGGACTAACCACTTATGCACATAATAACGACAAACCATATATATATATATATATATTGTTCAATTTATTAGTACTTAATTTTCAAATACTTGTCACTGGACTAACTGCAACTAATTTAATTTTCAATGATCTTTCTTAAACTGAAAAGAAAAAACTGTATGTAAAATTTAAAATGGAGTTAAATAGATTTCCTTTAGAGTTCAATAATTGTAGGAAAATAAGCACGGGAGGAGAGATAATGGGTAGCAAAAGAAGAGCGCACCAAGCGCCCATTTCCTTGAGAATTAGGGCTTTCTTAGCATTGTCCAATCTACATGTCCCCTTTAAACACATTCAAGGCACTTCTCTGTCACCTTTTGGTCCACCCCCGGTCCACCACCCGCAAACGTCTTTTTTTCCTTTTCCTTAATCAACGGGAAATTTGAAGAATCTGTTAAAATGTACCTTTTATTTAATTGAATTTAAATAAAATTAGAGGCACGTTTAAAAGTCTACTACAAAAAGATTAACAGAAAATATTATATAATTTAAGTAAAAACTATATATTATGTTTTAATTATATCTAAAGTGAGATATATAAAAAGTTGCAATATTATTTGTAAAACTATTTTTTTTAAGTCTCACATCGATAAAAAGTTAAACTATTTAATACTTTATAATGTATACTACTAAAAGTAAGGTTTGAAAATGATCACAATAACATGGTGTTTCTTGTGAGGTATGGATTTGCGTTACAAAGTCGCATCGACATTTTAGGCGCTTGAGCCAAGAACTTGTCTTTTTAATTAGATAATGCTCAATCCAAATTAAACCGCAAACAAAGTTAGAATTTTTTTATAATAGAAAATTAAACTTTTCAGTTACAGAAGATTAATATGTACATAACAGCTAAATAAAAAATTGTTCTATTTTAATTTAAGCTATTATTACATAATCAATTTTTTGTAACTGACTTTTTAAATATATTACATAGTTCTGTTTTTTGTTCTTAGCACCGAATTTTTTTCTCTGATTATCCTAACTCTGTGAATTTTTTCAACATCTATAAAGCAGCTTTCCTAGATAATTCACTTGTCAATTGCTATCACATTGAATATATAGGCTTGGCAAATATTCTGGAGGTATATTGTTAATAACATTTAGCAAACCTTAGTGTAAAAATGCAATAAATACCTTAACGACAAGGACTACTAGTGTCAACTTTCTGTTCCATCTTTTTCTTTATGTAAGAATAAAAATTTTAAGGTGTTTATTAGTGATGGATTTAGAGTCATTCAAGATCATGAACCAGGACTTTGTCAAGCTGGATCGCTTTAACAAAAATAACTTCAACTATTTGCAAGATAAGTTAAAGTTTTTGTTGACAGTACTCAAAATTGTATATGTCTCTACCCTTCAACCTATTTTAAAAGATCTTAAACTTACAGAAAGTCAGTAGTTAGACACTAGTGCAATTGAGACACTAAAGGAGTAGAGAAAGAAGAGCACTGAAGATGAGGAACTTGCATGTGGTCATATCCTCAATACACTGTTGGATCGTCTCTATGAATTTTACAACAATATGTAGTCACAAAGGGAGTTATGGGAGACTTTGGAATTTAAATCCTAAATATTTTGATTTTAAAATGGTTGACAATGAAACTATTTTGGAGCAACTGCATGAGCTCCGAATTATTGTTAATAAATTAAGGGTTCTTAAAATTTTCTTACCAGAAACCTTTCAAGTTGGAGCGATAATTGCAAAGTTACCACCATCGTGAAAGGATTTTGCCAAAAAGTTGATCCATAAATCTAAAAACTCTTTTTTGGATCAAATTCAAAAACATCTACTTATGAGGAGGATACCTAAAAATGTTATTATGAGAATTTGACCTAAGGACAGTCAAATGTCAATTATGTGGAGGTAAGTTCATTTGTGGGAAAATAACCTTCTATTGGTGTTAAAAAGAATAATAATAAGTTCAAAAAACTCGAACATAAAAATAATAAGCCTAATCCTAATAAAATAAATGGCAGTGGTATGTTTGTTGAGAAACTGGACACTATGCTGTAGAATGTCAGCATCGTAAGAGCGACTTTGCTAACATGGTTGAGGAGAACCTAATTGTTATGATCTCTTATCGTAATTTTAATGTAACTATGATTTCTAAGGTTAACATGGTGAGCGAGTTTCATGGTTAATGGTTGGACTCTTGAGCTATTATCTATATTTGTAAGAATCGAGAGATGTTTAAAAAATTTGAAAAAATTGTTAGACAGGAAATTCAGATGGGAAACAACACCCTAGCTAATGTTCGTAGCAAATGAACTGTAGAAATTAACTCCACCTCAGAAAAAAAACTGACCTTGTTTAATGTGTTGTTTTGCTAGAAAATAGGAAAATAATAATTTATGTTGATCTTTAAGATAAATTTTTTCTTAAGATTTCTATTGAGTCCGACAAAATCATTCTTACAAAGAATAATGTCTTTGTCAGAAAGGGTTATACTTGTAATGGGATGTACAAACTATTTGTTAATAAAATTAATTTTATTTCTACTTGTATTACTTATACAATTTTTTTGTGACATAATCGTTTAGGTCATGTAAATTCAAATAATTTGAAGAATAAACATGTAATTAGATTAATTGATATTGGTAATAATGAACTCGAAAATTTTGAAATATATGTTAAATAAAAAATTGTGAGAAAACTATTTCTAAATGTGCTTAGGTAATCACAATTGTTATATTTAAAATATATTGATATATGTAAGTTAAATAAAATGTCGACAAGGGGAAAAAATGATATTTCATTATTTTTATAGATGATACTAGCAGATAGTATTATGTGTATTTGTTTAAAACAAAAGATAAAGCACGTAACTCATTTAAAAAAAAAATACAAATCAAAAGTAGAAAACTAACTTGAAAAGATGATTAAAGTTTTACGCTCCAATATAGGCATGAAATATTATTTGAATTATTTTGATACATTTTGTGAAGAAAAATGACATTATACATCAAATAAGTGTTGCTTACACACACCACAACAAAATGGTTTAGTAGAAAGAAAAAAATCATACATTTTATGATATGATTAATTATATGTTAAATCATGCTCGTTTGCCATATAATTTAGGGGGCGACACACTCCTAACTACTTGTCATATTTTAAATAGGATTTATAGTACTGTTGTGAAAATCAGTCCTTATGAAATATGAGAAGGTAGGCGATCTAACATATGTTATATTGAAGTATGAGGTTGTATAACTTATTTTTGAATTCATGATCTTAAAATGACTAAGTTAGAGGTTAGAGTTATTAAAAGTATATTTATTGGATATGTTGAAAATAGTAAAGTCTAAAGTCTAACGTGATAATTGAGTCAAAGTACATGGAATTTTTTGAAAATAAAATTTCAAAAGATATTGAGAATGCGAATATGTTTAAACTTGATTGTTGGGAAAATTATTTGAAAAATAGTTTTAAAAATTTAATAAAACAGGATTATCTTTATAGTTTTATACAAAATAACAATTATATATATATATATATATATATATATATATATATATATATATATATATATATATATATATCATGTATTTGTAGTATAAATTGTTACCTAGTGCTTAGTTGGATTAACACATTTGAATTTTCGAGTATCCTCAAGATTTTATTTCCTATGACCTTATGCTGAATCTGGAGTATGGTCTCCAAAACACTCTACTGGAAAAATACTTTTACGTATTTTTCTTAGGAGAAGAGATAGAAAGTATACGCTATTTTGTCTTTCCTCTGATTTGGAATAATAATCTTCTTTACTATTTGATCAATGATATATTTATATTCTTATTTATCATTATCTCTCTAATGAAACTGATTCATATTAGACTATGATGGAGATCCTAAGAGATTTCTATTATGACTATAATACTTATTCATATATTATTATCTAATAATAATATACGAAATAAATATTAATTATAATTAGTTTCGCTAAATAATTGTAATTGCATTTTAGTCCAGGAATTAAATAAAATAAACCTTTTACTAATTAACTATAAATAGTTTTCTCTATAGATGTATATAAATATTTCAAAATTTAATATAATCCCAATATATTTAAACTAATTTCATAAGTTCACAATTTATCTTCATTTAATCATAAATTGATTTAACAATTAAATCAATCATTTTAATAATAAATATTAAAAGACTTGGCCATGATTTTACGATCAATAATAAATTATCTTATGAAATTTTTTATAAATGTTTTGATAATAATAATGTTCCTAGTATTAATTAAATATATTAATTTACATTCCGAGGTATTAACTAACACAATATAATTTCACTCGTTGAAATATTAAATTAATATATATAACAATATTAAGTTCATTATTATTTCAAAATTAAGAAACATTCACAAATTAGTATTTATGTGAAAATATTTTATAAATAAAATATTATCACGTGATTCATTTACTGCACACCGTTAATGCACTAGTACTTTAATTAGAAGTTCAACTTTCATGATCAAGATAAGTCATTTCTATTAAAGCACTATAACCTATATGATAATATCTCAAAATTATCATAGGTTATAAAGTATTATATTTTTATTTATATATGTATTACATATGATTTATATCTTCTGTGGATAATACTTATTTATACACATAAATCATAATATAAATAAATTTGGAGATTTATATATACAAAATAAATGCCCATTTAATGAATGACGAATGATGTACTTTTATTAATAAATAAATGTCCAACATTAATAAATATTAAATAAATAGATAAATAAGATTTTTATAGAAAAAATCCAACAGATGAGCCTAGAGATCCTATAAAGTCCAATATTGATATTGAAAAACCTAGTGTTCCAAGTCAACCAAATGGACCTAGAAGGAGTACTAGAGTTAAAAAAGAAAAAAAATTGGATAATGATTTCATTTCTTCATAGTCCTTATTATTTTTTGTGGAGGGGGACCAAAATAATGAGGTGGTAAATAGAATACCTTATATTTATAGTCTTGAGACTGATCCTAAATCGTTTAAATTAAGAAAGTTATGGCTTTTAGAGATGCTGCCATTTGGAAGGAAGTTGTAAATGATAAAATTAATTAGTTTTGATGTTTCTTGGGGGGTTAATTTTAAGATTGAATTTAAATGAAATTAAAGGTGCATTCGATAGTCTAGTACAAGGAGATTAAGGAAGAATATTATATAATTCAAGTAATAATTATATATTGTATTTTAATTATACCTAAAGTGGAGTATATGAAAATATGCATTATTGTTTGCAAAACTATTTTTTCTCAAGTCCCACATTGGTAAGAAGTTAAACTATTCAATGCTTTATAAGCATAATCGGAATGGTATAATTTATTTGTGGTATTAAATAAAAGTCTTGAAAATAATTAGCTTAAAAAGCTATTATATTTTAATTCAAGTTGTTATTATAGAATTAATTTTTTGTAATTGACTTTTTAAATATATTACAAAGTTCAGTTTTTATTTTTATTTTTAGCACCCATGAAAACTTTTTATCTAATTATTCTTACTCTTTGAATTTTTTTTACACATGAAAACTCTCTTTGATTATTCCTACTCTTTGAACTTTTTTTAAATAAAGATTTTATGTGTGAATTATGATAAATATATAAACTTGATATATATTCTGAAAATATATTATCAATTATTTCTAATGAATTTTAGTAATAAAAAATAATAAACAGAACAAAACTACTCGTAAATGTTTTGTTATTATCTTTTTCTCTGCGTAAGAATATCGTAGTCTATTTGCTCATCATTGGCCGATCCAACTATCCTAATAAAATAGCTATATTTTTGGAGAGCATGTCAAAAGCTTGAGTGGAATATGAGGTAGTAGGAAGGAAACTAATTAGATTAGGATGAAGGTGATGGTGGGATATGGATGTAAAATTCTATCAATTTTTCATATAATAGACCTAAAATAATAATGGATTAAATTTGTGAATCTTGAAATGGATACGGTGAATTAAGAATCATAAAAATGGTGACATAAGCAAAGCTAGCAGATCTTGTTTGAATCCACGTCAATATGCAGCGGCTGATGATAATTATGATGGGTGCGCATTACACCACACACCATCACCCCCAACCGGCATTCCCTTTGTTGTTTCTTCTGTTTCTCTTACGTGCAATTTCCCTCCACTTTTTCTCTCTCTGTATAGGTATATGTATTCCTAGTTTCTCTCGGTTCGCTCAGTTTGTCTATTTGTTCTTTGTAATCTACGATTCTCGTGAAATCAAAGGGATTATTAGATTTTCGTTCCTTCGTTTTCGCTTTCGGATTTGACTTTCAGATTCTCAAATTGTTTTTTCTTATTCTCACTTATCCGATTCGATTATTCCATGCCATGTGATTTTTGGAATGGAAGATACTGAGAGTTGCTGTAGCAGAGCTTTGGATTCACCGCCGGCTCAGAGTGGGAAGAGGAGACAGAAGGTCGAGGTTTATCACGAGCTTCTTCGCCGACTCAAGGAGTCGGAAAATGAAGAGGCGAGTCAGCTAGGTTTCGATGATGAGCTTTGGGCTCATTTCAATCGGCTTCCTGTTAGGTACTATTATAATTAAGCAGTAGCTAGTTGTTTCTAAAATGTTCCTGGTTCCTCATATAGCATATGTTTATGTAATTAACTATGTACCTCTATATTGAAATTCAGAAAATTGAGTGAATTAGTATTTAGTAACAATTTGCATTAGGAAACAGAAACAACTAATAAGTAGACTGCTTTCTACTCTATTTTACTTTGTTGATTCTTCCAATAGACCTAGTAAAGAAAGGGAATGAAGTTAGGAAAGGAGAAAAAAGAAAAGGAAAAGGAAAAAGTGGACAAAGGCTGGACTCTTCGTTTGGGGTGGTTGACAAAGGAGAGAGAAGATATAAAAGATAGGAATAGAAACAAAGGAGAAGTATGAGATGGTTGATGAGTTGGTCACCAAGTGGAAAGAAATTATAACTGATAATTAGGTGGTAATATCTTGTTTCAAAATGAATGGTCTAGATTTGAATTTTGGAGTACCATAGAAACACTAGAGAAGTTAGATCGAAGTTTAGTTGTTCCTAGAAAAGAAAGGCACTGGTTTTAAGAAATAGAATTTTAGGAACAGTTGCAGGTGTCTCAACTTGAGCTTGACTCACTAATTGCTCAATACTCTATTCATGAGCTTGATCTATTGAAGGAAACAAATTTGACTGGACTCCTCTAAGTATGTATAGATATCGTCAATCAAATACATATTATAAATATATTTGATATACAAAACATATACGGTTTATATTTTATTCTATATTTATGATAAAAACTCTAATTATCTTGATTAGAGCTCAATTCAACTTGACTAATAAGTTAGATATGCTGAATTTGAACACATTAAAATGAGGTTGACTTGAACTCGATTCGGGAAGAACTAAACTAAACTCCTGTGTCAGCTAAATGTGCCAAATTAAAACACACTAGAATGAGCTCAGCTTGAACTCAATTAAGCTCATACTTGACAAAAACCTAAATGAGTCTAGCCAGTACATCCCTTACTTGACTTGGTTACAACCCTGTTATGTCTTCCTGTCTACTTAACTAAAACAGAAGAAAAGAAGCATGAGGTTTAGTGTTCTCTTGGTATGTTTCAAATAAAATTCAAACACAAAATATGGTTTGTCTAAAGAATTCTTATGTCGCAGCTAGTAAGCTGTTTCCGTTGATGTTTTGGGGCAAGTAAGCCTCTGGAGTGTCACATGTTCTCCTGTCACTTCAGTCTTGCTATAGTTGTTTCCTTTTCCTTTATCAATAAATTAGATTAGTTTATGCGGAAACTTAATGATCTTTAATGCAAAGAGGGGTTTTGGATTAGGCTGTGGTTTTAACAATATCATGTAAAATCGTGATGGCTGATTCCTGTTTGAAGTTATTCCATTTCTATTCCAGGTATGCACTGGATGTGAATGTTGAGAGGGCAGAAGATGTTCTCCTGCACAAGAAACTGTTGCAAATGGCGCATGACTGTAGAATTGCTTTTGAAGTTCGCCTTGTACAGGTAAATCATATAAGAAGGTTTATTATATAACAATAAGAACTCAAGTCTTTGGTTGCTTGTTGATTATGATTTTTGGATAGTTGCATTGGATAAATTTCTCATACTACTAATTCTTTTTGTAGCGATATAATGTTTTTTATTTCATATTTCTTCAGATCACTTACTTGTCTAGCATATTGTAGTTAGATAATATTTTGCAGCACACTTTTTTATAGAGCATTTGAAAATGTGTAACAGTGTAATATGTAGTTTGAATAGGCATCCTGATGTTCTTGATGATTATTATGATTGGTCTCAAGTGGCGATCGTCTAACTTGCTATCAATCTCTTTAAGCATATTTCAACATCAAGTTAGAAGCTATTTTTATTTTGTTTCCAGGTGTTGCATTTGATTTTCAATTTTTCAAAGGATAGGCGAGGGATAAGATAAACCAAAACCGTTGTACTTATCGGCTGTTGACGTTCCTGGATACTCACTGTTGGAGGAGGTCTAAACAATTTATTCTTTTTTGAAGGTTCATCCCATAGGTGATGAAGCTTGCGGTGATTCTCTGCATTCAAACTTTATAAAGAAGGGGGATCCTCAAACTTCTAATCACCCAGACAGGCAGAGGCATGCTTTAGATATTGGACTCATACCTCTTCTTTAGCAGATTTATCATGACGCCTCACATATATATTTATAATATTTGTCTGTTCTCGTGATTTTCAGCATTCATCCACCACCTGCCTTTGCTTTATCACCAAGTCTAGAACATACACTTGAAGCCAGGACATCTCAAGTACCCATTGGAAGCAGCGGTATGAGTGCCGATCTGCACTTATTTCGGTAAAATTCTTCTGAAAGGTTTGCGCCTAATTGAGCTTGTTTTAATGCTTTTCAGTGTAACTTTTAGCTAGTGAATAATCTTCTCTTCTCCATCAAACAAAATGTCTCAAGCAAGTGTCTCTACTTTAAGTTTTCAACATTTGACGTTATATATCAGGATACAGATATAGACAAAACTGTCTCAAGTGTTGCATTAGATAATTGCTGGCCAGCTGAGACACAATATAATTAAAAGGGTGCACAATTTTTTGTTTATGCAAGGTATTCATTGCATGAAAAATGAGCTCCTACATAAATCTTAGTCAACCGGTAAAGTCTATGGTTGATGTAAATAATCTGGTAATAACCTGAATTTAAAAACTATAGAGCAATAACAAAAAAGAGTTGAAATCTCAATTGGTGGCTTGGTGCCAAATCATAATCCTTGTATTTCTGTCCTGCAAAATGGGCTACAGTCCATTCAGTATTTTGCTAGATGAGGGGAGGGAGACTGTGTCACATGTAAGAAGAGACAAGGCAAGAAAGAATTTAGGAAAAAGGAAAGCATGAGATAGTTGCTACTGCCACATGTTTTGTATGATATTCTTTACAGAATTCTGTATGTTGACAGTTTCATCTCTATAAATACATGTCTTATTGCAAGAAAAAAAACTCTACTCAACCAAACATGAACATAGCTGTGTGTGTGCACGTGTGGATACACTAGTGAAAATGATTGTTACATCTTTTATTTCGAGTGTATTATTTGCAATTTTTAATTTTTTAATTCTTCAGTTTCTCAAGGGATTATCTATAGGCTATAAATATACATAGTTGTGTTTGCCGAAATGTTCTTGATTCTTCAGCATCTAAGATTGTAATGCTTTCAAATTCTGTAGGCCTTTGCATGAAATAACTATATCAACAAATGACAAGCCAAAACTCCTCAGCCAGGTAGCTAAATTTTGATTTTCATTTGCATGTAAAATATTTGTGCTTTCCTTTGGCTTTAAATGATTGATGTATTTCTTGAATTTGACTGACGGTGATTAGTTTTGTCTACATCATATACGAGGCAGCTAAGTTCTGAATAGTCACGAGCCATGTGATTTCATTTCTGTTTTTCTTGTCAAGTAATGGGACTTGTAAACTTATGAAGCGAAGTTAATTTCTGTTGGTCGTTAATTCGTTTCCTGGCATTTAAGAGGTTAGTCCCATACGGGACCTGGTTATAACTGAAAACAAATACTTTATGATGCTGTTTTTTGCTGTAATTACTGATGTATTGTCCGAGATCTTTGTATGAGCAAAAAGATCCCCCCCTCCTCTCTAAAGGTTTATCATGATGTTGTTGATAACTTTTAGGATTCATACTATGCCTCCATCGCTCACTGTCCTCCATACCCTCACCTCTATCCAAGCTTGCATGTATTACTTCTCTAAATACAATTTTAATTTTTTCAGCATCCCGGTTCGTTCAAACTCCAAGACCTGGTACATAATCTTAAACAAGTAACTCTGATTTAACACCAACATTTTCCCCTTTCTTTTCACTCATGAGTCATGACTCATGCAAGGCTCTAATTTTGGTGATAGATGCATTAGTACTATTGGGTGCTATTCATGCACCTCTTTTTTGGAGATATATATGAATCAATGTGTAGTACAAGACTACTAGTAAAGTCACTATCTAGAACAATTGTTTTGTGATAAGTTAGTTCTTCAGTCTACATTGTAACCTCTCTTTATGCTAAATTTTCAGTTGACTTCCTTACTCTCTGAGATTGGGCTGAATATTCAAGAAGCTCATGCTTTTTCAACGATAGATGGTTACTCCTTGGATGTCTTTGTTGTTGATGGTTGGGAATATGAGGTACTCTGCGCTTTCTTATGTGCTATAAAGTACGACAAATAAAAAAAAATAGCCCATGGGAAGTGGGATAGGCCTCACACACTATCGATACTTATAATTTTGGGTATTTGGAAAGTGAAGTCCTTTGTACTTAGCAAGGGAAAGTATTAGTGTTTGTTTGTGTTTAATTTTGAAATCACATGGCTGATTGATTATTTATATTAAATTGTAATGTCATATCTAAGTTTTGATTGTTTGAAAATGGCCTCATGTTATGAGTGGTGTAATCATCCAATTATAGGGCATATTTGACCAATGATCTTCATCAGGTAGTTGGAATTTTGGTAATAAGATTGTCTTTGGAATGACTGCATATGCACTGCACCAAAGAAAATAATAAGAAAAGAAGAAAGAAAAGGCAAGAGAAAACAAGAAGGAATATGGAGAAGGAAATCCTAGTTTCGCGCTAAATGAAGATATTAAATACTTATTTAATGAGTAGTTGAGTACTATAGCGTTAGAGTATGTCTCAAATTTTACCCAAAGAAAGAAAAATAGCATGTCTTGAATGCCTTGCTCTATGTGCTCTATAGTAGTAAGTACACTTGGAGGGCATCAACAGTCAATCCCATCATATTATGGTGTATATGTGATAGAAAATAGACAGTTCCTTTCAGCAACTATTTGGTGTTGGTATATATATCATCTGGGATAATCTGGCATGCATACTTTTTTGTTCTTTCAACAGTGTTGATTCAGTAAGGTGGTTGCAGTTCAGTAAAGCTACTGCTTACATGATGGGTCTTTTCTAATTTACTGCCAAGTGAATAAACTTTATCATCCATGAAACAGTAAATTCTTTTTTCAATTATTTTTATTTTAGTGTTAATAGACCTAGTGTATGGGTTAAGTCCAGATAGCCGACTAGTCAGAGTTTGATTTTTAATTAGTAACATTTTATAAATTACATACATGGGTAAAACTTGGAAAAGTGCCACCAAGACAAGTGAAGACGAGTGGACGCTTACAAGCACATAACTACCCAAAAAGTGCAAGGAAGAACACCTTTGATCTTAACAAGCAGTTCAATTATCTGAAAACTGTTTGAGGTCCTTATTACAATATTTTGTACTTCTCCGTCCTCTCTTTTCTTGTTGTTTTCTTTTGCATGTGTTTCCTTCATGTTGGATTGTCACTATTGAGTGATCAAATATTTACTCTGTGTACCTTAGGGTTATATTATTAGTTTTCAGTTCTCAGTTTTCTGATTTCCTTAAACTTATATTTCAATGAATGCTATTGAATTTTTTTAATTCTCTTTTTGTGTATCCAATTGGTTGGATCTCTTGATGACTATAAACTTCTAGGAAACTGAGCAGCTTAGACGTGTGCTGGAAAAGGAAATTCCAAAGATTGAGGTATCTCTAGTACATGCTCCTTGTTTGTTTTGATGCATTTGTTTGTATTTTGATATTCTGAACTGTACAGCATAAGAAATTGTGGTCAGAAAATCATACATCTCCTTCCAAGTTGGGGATATCTAGGATCATACTTATTCCAGACCATGTAAACATACCCATTGATGAGATAGATGTCTGGGAAATTGATGCCAGGCTGTTAAAGTTCAAACATAAGATTGCTGCTGGATCATTTGCGGACTTGTGAGTTTCATTATAATTTTCTTGATTTAATAAGATCTGATTATCTATATTGTTTATTTGATATATTATACTCCATCATCCATTGCCACAGGTATAAAGGTACATTACACGGTCAGGACGTGGCTATTAAATGTCTCAAGACTGGGAATCTAAATGCAGATGGACAAAGAGAGTTTGCTCAGGAAGTCTATATTTTGAGGTTTGTTGCGTCTAGTGCTTGTTGAGTCCATTATGCATCGCATTTTAAAATTAAAAGTTATTTCTCAGTTTTTTTTTTTAATATGGTTTGTTTTCCTCAAATCAAACTGCCATTTTGAGTATATCAATAATTTCTACAAATTCCAGTTTAATGCGGATGGCATTCTTCAAAATTTGTAATTACAGTTTTAATTGATTCAAATGGTAGGTATTGTCGATGACCTGGAAATCTAGTTGGTGTAGCTGGTGCATATTCTAACTGTTCGGTCCTACTTTGAGGATTTGGTCGAGGAACCTTAAATTGCAACTTTTGTATTATTATTTAAAATCAGTTGAGTGCGTGCAGCCAACTGGCAGGATGAGTTGTATATCTTATCATTTTAAAAACAAAATATCTGGAATGAGAACAAACATACGGGATTAGGAGGTATGCACATGTTATAATAGTAGTGATGCAGTGTAAGGTTGGATTGATAAGTGTAACCATGGGTGTCCACATTTCTTAACTAAGACGAGAAAGATGGAACAAGGTGAATCAGGCTTATCATGGTATTCAGAGACTAATCTTGTTTATAGTTGTAGTTGTTCTATGTCATGTTCATTTTTCTTTTTCATTTTATCGTAATTAAGAGTTAGAGAGAGAGAGACACACACACAAATGTTAACCCAAACAATAATCCATTGCTATTGCTTGGGGTTGTTACTAAAAATTTACATTATGAATTATGAAAACTATTTCTCAGAAATAGTATTATATTTCTAGACTTTTAGGTATTGCTATGCATTTTATACCAAGGAACTTTCTTTTCCTGTTTCCCTCAATTTCTGTATGCATTTCTTGATTTATTTTTATCTCCACCCTATGTATAGGAAATTCTGCTAGTTATTTTTCCTCATGTTATTTTCCCCCTTGTCATATATCTCCTTTCTTCTATGGAGGAAAAGAAAGAAGTAGGTACTTATCGTCTCAATCAAACATAAATATATATTTTTATATGCTTTCTGTATAATGGCATAACATCTATCTGTAGAAAGTTGATTAAGATTGAACATTAGGCTCCTGTCCACTTGTTTATGATCATCTTAGGTAGCCAGCCTGATTTTCTGAAACTTTTCAGGAAAGTTCGACACAGGAATGTAGTGCAGTTTATTGGTGCATGTACAAGACCTCCAAACCTATGTATAGTGACTGGTACTTCATAAACACTTTCCTCTTACATCTAATGCCTTATGTAATACATTTAATTCGCTTTTCCACCTTTCTCTCCTTGACATGTTATTTTGTTCTCTTTCTTGTAACATAGATGCCTTACTTGTTTATTTATTCTTTATTTTGGCTACCATTCCAGAATTTATGTCTGGTGGAAGTGTGTATGACTTTCTGCATAAACAAAATGGATTCTTCAAGCTCCCAACCACACTCAAAGTAGCAATTGATGTTTCAAAGGGAATGAACTATTTGCACCAAAATAATATAATCCACAGGGACCTCAAGGCTGCCAATCTTTTGATGGACGAAAATGAAGTAAGAAATTTCAATTTTCTTCGTGTATGGCTTGTTTGTTTGACCATTTATTCCTTGATTTATTTGTTATACTTGGTGTCTGTGCTGAATTCTTATACGACGAGTCTTATTGTTGTTTTGTTAGTCATTTTGTATGAAAGTAATTCTTATTTTCTAACCTTCTGGTAAGATCTACGCCAAGACCAGAATTTGATAGCTTGTCCCTCCTATATATATATATATATATATATATATATATATATATATATATATTAGTTTTGAATGCCATATATATTTTAGTTTAATCTGGTATATATGATCACAAAATCCATGAACATTTACTTTGTTCTCAACTTGAAAATAAAAATAGCTCCGACTTGGAGTACATTTTTGAATATAGTAGGTCCTTAAATTTGCTGAAACTATAGGTGAAAAGGCTGAAGGAAGAGACAAGTAACCGAACGAAGTGCTTCAAAATATATATCAGGATATGGTAAATGAAGGATGTGAAAATAACAATTCTGATTCCAGTTGTAATTTGATACCATGTTTGTGTTTATACTATGTTGCTTGCCATTCATGTCCATGATCTACCTTGCATTTCATTGTGGGTTTATGGTGAGTTATAGGATTCTTCCTTAATTCTTTTCTATTACAGTTGAGCTCAAGTATTCTTTAGTTTTTCCCTGTTCTTGTTCAAATGCTTATTGGATCCTATGCAAAGTTTATAATGGTTGTAATAGATAACGTTTCTCCTTATGTTTCACAATCAGCTTCTTCTTGTTTTTTGAGTAAAACTTAGGCATTTAAACTCATCTGGGGATTACTTTTTCAGATTTATTGCCCTTTGTTTTGCCATGTCTGATCAATAGAATCGTTATCAAGTTTTGAAATCATACTTGATCTAATTTGGTATGTATCTAATGTAAGTTCTACTTGCAGGTTGTTAAGGTTGCTGACTTTGGTGTTGCTAGAGTGCAAGCTCAGTCTGGAGTGATGACTGCAGAGACAGGAACATACCGTTGGATGGCTCCAGAGGTTGGTACTTTTTCATATTCATATAGTTGATATTTGACCAATTACATCTCTTACAAATTGCAATTAGGGGATTTCATTTGCTAGTCCCTAGCAACTATATAAAATTAGAATTCCGATATCATTGCTTAATGCTTATGCTTGGCTTAAATTGCTCTTGAAAGTCATGAATATCAGCTATATGTTCGCATGATATTATGAATACCTAAAGATATGTTACTCCCTGACTTCTGCCTCTCTTGTTGTGATACTGGAAAGGTTATCGAACATAGGCCTTATGATCACAAGGCTGATGTTTTTAGCTTTGGGATTGTATTATGGGAGCTGCTAACAGGAAAGGTTGTATCATGTTGCAAACTAGTTTTATTTTTTAAAACAATGCAATCTTTTATTTATTTTCTTCTGCAATATCATTTTTATTTGATTCTAACTGCTATTATTCTTTTATGCTGATCGATATTCCAGCTTCCTTATGAAAACTTGACTCCACTGCAGGCAGCTGTGGGTGTGGTCCGGAAGGTAAATATCTAAAACTTGGTGAAACTCCATTTACATTGAACGACCTGCAAAGATCTTGTTACAGGCTGGGGGAGAGGGGGGAAAGGGGAAGGGTGTGGTCTGGGGCAAGAACATTTGAAGTTTTGAAGTTGGTTTGTTCTTAAGAATAGTGATGTAGACTGCCTACTTTATCATGTGTGCATTAATGAAGTAAAAGGTGGGTGATTGTAATTGACAATTGGCGTCAGCACTGTGTGTACAGTAATATCTTTATGAATTACGTGTTAATTTTTTTTTTCTAACCGGTGGATATTGCTGCAAAGTAAAGGAAATAACTAATAAGTTATAACATTTTGTGTAGTAGTCATCATGACTTGATGATACAAAGAAATTTGTTTTCTTTCAAAATGTATGATCACCGTTAAACCTTTAAAGCAAAACTATATTAGAAGATAGATTATGTTCCTTCTCCATCGGTACTTTTTTGCCTCGTTCTCTTTCTTGGAGGGTAGGGAATATATAGATATGTAGAAGGACCCATGAGGATCTAATTGACTGTGTTGACATTTATAGGGTCTAAGGCCTACCATACCAATTCACACTCATCCAATAATTGTGGAATTACTCGAGAGATGTTGGCAGCAAGACCCTTCTTTGAGGCCAGAATTTTCAGAAATCATCAAGATCTTGCAGCATGTGGCAATGACGGTATAGAGAATGAGCATCTTTTTCTCCAAATTTTATTTTGAGAAATTGGCATGAGCATATTTGGTTCTTGAAATAGGTTGTAGAAGAAGAGAGGCTTGGCAAAAGGAGGAATCATGTAGCAGAAGACAGGTACCTGCTGAAGAGGGAAGAGAATGAGGATCATATCTGATACTTTTGCCTTTGAGTAAATTATCTGGCTGCCCCCTATTCCAGGACTATGATCATTGTATAAGAGAAGCACAAGGTGTCTTTATGTCTGAGGAAGAGAGAATATCAAAGTTCTAAATTTGGTCTCTGCAAGATATTCCCTAGAATGGCAAAATTTTACCGACCCATGCACTCACCAATGTGGTGGCAGAGTTTTGATTTTGATTTGTACTAAACCCTCACCAGTCACCAATGTGGTGGCAGAGTTTTGATTTTGACTCGTACTAAACCTTAGTTTGATATAATCCGTAGAGTGTAATATCTACCCTGTTGTACAGGCGAATATCGCGAGTCTGACTCAGAGCTTTAATGCTCGAATATTTGGATGTACTTTGTAAGCTACATGTGCCTCTAGTTATGAGCCTCAAATCAAGTAAAATGTTCTTGAGGTTTCTCTTGAGGCAGTATGGGATGAATGTATATATGGCACAACGTAGTTTACTATACTTCCCCCAAATTTAAGGGCCTCTAGATTATTCAAATTATATAAGGCGGCGGCACATGGTTGTGTTGGACAGCTGTCAGCTGACTACGTTGCTTTCTCCTTTGAGTTTCTTTGCTCTGCCGTCGAACTCCCTTCGTGGTTCTCTTTGATGCCACCCAAAATATGTTTCACTGTATTACAATAATTTAGAATGGCTTTCTTTGCCTATAAAACTTTTCCCCATGCGCGTGGGAACCAGATACGCATTCAAAACTTAGAAATGAAATGAAAGGATTTTGTTGAATTGAGCTGTGCAATTTTTTATCGAATTTTTGATTCAGCGTATGTACACTATTTTTGGTTTCCACAATTTAATTATTCGTATAATTAGTTGAAGTTATAATTGTGTATAACATTTTATAATTGTATGTTACTATTTTGAAATTTTGTATTTTATGAAAAATACTTCTAGCACCTTTTTTTATTCTTCTGGTCTTTAAAATATCATCCAATTCTATAACAAAAATATCCATTTTTATTTAAATTAAATAACAAAAATTTGTATGGGAACTATCTTGTTCACTTCACTCCCCTCATCTTTAATTCACCGATACATTTAAAACCCAAATAAAATAAATTTTCTCATTTTAAAGTGTTGTCTAGGCAAAAAAAAATTAAAAAATAGTTGAATTTTTTTTATAGAGTACTTTTAACAACAAAAAAATTATGCTTCTGGTAAATTTACTTTTGATCAAAATACAATGTATAAATTTATATTTTAAAAAATTCAAAAAACAATGGCCCTACTATTTTAATTTTCTTATAAAATTATTTTTGTCAAAATTTTTAAATCTAACAGTGTTTGCCGACCACGCTGCTAGTAGCCCTAGGTGACACTATAACGGTCCACAACCAAACAAGGAGTCTCCATCAGTTACTCCGCAGTCAAACGTTAACCGGAAGATGTATACACTCCTTGACACCTGTCCACGTTCTTTCTCTTTACTTGTCTAAATTAAAAATCCCCGATCTCCCTTCATAGGCGCTGATGGCGCCCTGGCCTTGTGCGTATTATATACTCCACCCCAGCTCACTTGCGCTTCTAAACTCTAATATTCTCTCTCCTCTTTTTTTTTTTCTTTCACTCACTCTTAGCTAACAAGAAAAAACAAATATTTCTTCATGGTGAATCACCATTTTACTTAAAATTAAGATTATTGTTTTGTTAGTACTTCAATGGAAATTCTTAGAAAGTCCTTCAAATCAACTAGGGATCTACAAACTCAAAAACTCGACCGAACCCCCCATTGTCAAGAAGAACGCCAAATCCTTTTACGACAACAAACTAAATCAGCAACCAAGAAAAACTCCCATTATGGCTGCAGCAGCACCCGTCCGTCGATAATGATATTGTCATCAAAATCAATGGCAAAAATAGTATCCCCAAACAAACTGAAGAACTCACCACCAAATATGGTGAACCTGAAGCAGCTCTAGCTAACAAAAATGTGGCCAGACTCTAGCTACGATTTCTCAAACGATAATTCCAACAAAGATTTCGACTTAGCCACCTATTCATCCCCTGCTTCTCAACGTTCACCTGGGTTGTCCAAAACTGTGGAAAGTCCAAACTACGGTCTGGTTTCACCTAGGGAAGTTAAAGTTTCGTTTAATGAAAACCTGCGGAGACGACCCAGTGGCAGCGGCCGCGGCGGCGGGAGGAGGTGGTGACTTGCAGTTCGAATAAGTCGTTTCGTCGGGAATCAAGCTTGATGAGGACGAAGACTAAGTCGAGGTTATTGGATCCACCGGAGAAAGATGGGAGATCTCAGAGAATGGTGAAATCTGGGGTTTTAGGGAAAGGAGATGAAATTCGGGATGATTACCCATTCTAGGAGGAAGATTTACCAGAAGAGTTTAAAAAGACGAAGTTTAGTAAGTGGTCCGTGCTTCAGTTTTTCAGTTTAATTTTAATTATAGCTGCATTAGTCTGTAACCTTACTATTAAGTTCTTTAAGAAGAATAATTTGTATGGACTTGAATTGTGGAGACGGGAGTTAAAAGGGCCGTTTTGGGAATGATTTTTTTTTTTTTTTACTTAGAATTAAAATTTTAGTAGATTTATAAATTAAAATATTAATATATTTATAAGTAAAAGTATGTAGCTAATAATGACTTATAAGTTAAGTAAAATATGATAATTACTAAAATGTCATTTAGTAAGAAGAACATTAAAAAAATAAAAGAGAGTATTTTTGTCATTTTATTTGGGTTGACCAACTTTAAAAAAATGACTTATAAGTCATTTTTTATAAACAACATTTACTTGCTTATTTTTTTTGACTTTTTTCTTAACTTATAAATTAAAAAAAAAAGTTATTCAAAACAGACGTGCCAAACAGACGCTTAATGGTTTTGGTTTTGAAATGTGGGAGATTGGTTTCGGGTTGGGGAATTCGGGGGTTGTGTTTTTTGTTGAGCTTAATTTGCGAAAACGGGTTTTGTATTTCTCTGTATGGGAAGGTTTTGCTTTATGTAACTAAAATCTGGGTGTGTTTATTCTTGGGTACTTTGATATGAACCCCTAATTGAGATTCAACAAGAGCAGGAAGAAGAGGAGAGACAAATGGTCCAGAAATTTCAGAATGCTGAGGCTACTATGCCTCCTGAGCTTAAGGCAACTGTTTTCCCGCGGACAGGGAAAGTGATTGGGACTGCTACACCTGGGAAGAGTCCTAGATATTCGACAGTCATGACTAAGAAGGAATATTTGCACAGGTTGAATCAGAAGAATATATCAGCTTGGAACATGAAGAGACTGATGAATATTGATCGGAAGGGGGCTCTGTCAACTTTAGATGAGCAATTACAGGACTCAACTGGCGAGGACGAGACTGCGGTGCAGATTGTATATAATTTGGGTATTTAGTTAGTAGAGCTCCGTAAACATGATATTGTTTTGATTTACATTTATTTGCTGGTAAAAGACAAATTTTATTTCTTCTCCCAGAAATGTAAAATTCTGACGTTACTTTATACTGAAGGACTGGTGGAGCAGCCAAAGTTTATAGTGGGCGGCAAAAACAATGTTCACATACAAAATGTTAACACGGACTTTTGTTCTCTTAATTAGAGCATAGTTTAATATTGTCATTCTTTTCATAATAGTCTTAATAATTTACAAGTATGCACTTTATCTACTTTATAATGTGATTTTTTCCCCTTTCTTTCATAAGCTTATTTCTCTTCTTTTTTTTTGCCGAATCAAAGATGGGATACAAAGAAAGTAACCATAACAGAAGCAAAATCAGCTTCTTTTTTTTTTTTTTTTGGCTATGTAAATCAGCTGATATTGCTGATACATGATTATCACTATTAGCAGTGAGGACGTGCTGAGGAATGAAACAGGTCAAAAGAGATCCTTGAAGTTCGAATTCTAGGCTCACAAGGCAATCTTAATGTGCAAGACCAATTTGGAAATCTCTGATAAATACCTCTTACGTTCTTAGTGAGAGAGCCAGCAGACTCTGAGTGTGTATTGGGAGAAGGGGGAAGGGATGGGGAACTCGGGGGAGGGAGGGAGGTTCCCTTATTATGTTAGAATTATGACCCTCAAAATTAGATTCAGACTAATTGCATTTTAATTTCTAGTAGTGGCAATCACTCCCCATCGCAATGCAGCTCTAGCCTGCTGAATGAGACTCGGTGCCTTCACTGCTAACTTGAAATCCATGTAGCCAGTGATCTATTTTGTTTGCTTTAAAGCCGCCAAGGGCCTAGTTTTACCTGTCTTGTGATCAAATAAAAATTTATTTACTTGCTTCCTCTTCCTAATCTGATACTAGTAAAAACCCACCGAAAAAATTCTATATAGAGTTGCTTTTTTTCTTTCTTACTGTTGTCTGAGGCCAACTAAATTTGTGAGTCCCATTCAATTATACAATCACCCGCTTCGAATTTGTAGTAGCCGATGAGGGACTATCAAAAGTGCAGCTCATGAAGCCTTTCTTTAACTGAATTCACACTGTTGAGCAACTCTTGTGCATTTTTTGCTGTTTTCATTGCCTACTTTAGTTGGATAACTTTATAATCTCTGCCAAAATTCAGTGTTCTATTATATGTTAAAAGCAATGACTTAACGTTTGCTCTAAGCGGGAGAGAAATGCGTAAACAGACATGCGTCAATTAATCGTTGACTAAATAAAGCTGCAACCGTCTGTCTCGTAAGTAACAAAGTCGGTCAAATTCTAAATTTATCAATTGAGATTCTAATTAAATCTATTGGTTCTGAAAAACAGTATTAATTTAACCTTAAGTGGACTATAAAACTAATTTAATACAATGATATCACCGCTACCCCTTCAGCAATAAATAAACTTTAACTATTATTGTAGGGCTATACCCTTGTTTAGAGGGATGCCCTTCCAGAAATTCTCGATGGCCAGGGCAGAACCAAGGCCAAAGAGGGGGTTTGGAAATAGTTTTCAACCAGCAATTGACGCGCCTCGGTTAGTACCTCACTAGCTGCGTCATTGCCCCAAGCGCAAAGATAGTTTAGCAATCAGCCCCATCTCCCATTAGATAGTAAGCCAGTCCCTTCTCAACACCGTCTATTTCCGATGTGGGACTCAGCAGCCATACATACCACCGATGGTATGCAAGCGTTTAATCATTATAAACCATCATCACCTCAATAAAACTCTTTATTCAAATCATATTTCCCCAAACACAAACATAAATAGTTAGAGAGTGCATATCACATAACTATATTTCTCACAAATTCTTAAATTCATGGGGAAATTGTTAAAAAGCAAAGTATGTTTTAATACTGTTCCCTTCCAACATGGGCTAAAATCCTGCTCGAGCACAACTCAATAGCCATCTTTGTTAGCATCTCTAGGCTGCCGAACCTTCATTCTCTCTTTGTATTCTTTCAGTTCTTTCTGATATCGTTCCTTATCCTTCAATCCATAGTCTCGGTAAACCTGCATTTCAGAAACCAGGCATCAACAGTTGACCAAAATGTGAAAATATAACCCATATGAAACTCTGCTTAAATTACTAAATTACAATAGTACAGTACATCGTTTTCTTCATACCTTCTTCTCTTCTTCATTAAGATTGTTCCAAGACTCGCCAATCATTTTGGTAAACTCCCTTTCCCTTTCTGGGAAGATAGATTTGAGCTCGGAATGCTTTTTAGCGAAGAAGAAGTTGTAACCACTCCTATTTGGTTTGGGGCGGCTTGGATCTCCTCTACCCCTTCTTTTTTTGTGTCTTCGTCGTCTTGAATGCTTGGTGTCGGGGTTATACGGAACAATAGCATTGCAAGGTTGAGTCAATTCAGAAGAGTTAGGCTGCTCAGGATGATAGAGTACACCATTTAAAATCTCAGAACCCAGCTTCACAGTCACCAAATAACCACAGTCAAGTTTCCCATCAATAGTTCCAACAGCTTCAAAACACAGAGAAGCTAGGATAGAGAGACAGAGAGGGCATAATTTAGGTTAACATCAAGTATTGCCATATATGCAACTATGTAAGCAAAAGTACTACTCATACATAGAATGATTAACAACATTAATTAAACCAGATAATTATTAAAAAAGAAAACAAAAAGGACAGTAGTCACACTTAATAGTTAAAGTTACATCATTAGGGAAAAGGCTTAGCCATTCCCTGCAATTATTCGCATCAGATTTACTATCCATTCAGGAGACGACGCATGCACTGTACACAATTGGCAAATTAAGTCTCACCGTTTTCAATATGAAGTTGAACTAGTTCATTGAATTTTAATAGTACGTTTTAATAGCAGAAGTTCTACCATGTCACCAAGAGTATTCAAGAAAACAAGGATATACAGGAAGGTAGAAAAAGGGAGGAAGAGTAACTCAAGTTCGTGCTATCAAGGACATGTCAGCTTCTACTTTATGACTATCCATATTTTCATACGTGGCCACTCACCATAACATCGATTGTACTACAAAAGCACAGGGTTCAGCCTATCGGATTTAATATGAGAACTCCAAAGGAGGTAAAACATGTAGGATCTTGATTTTCTTTTGCATCATAAAACAATTTATCTTGTCGAGAGAAATAAAACAAAGCATGAGTAGCTGCAAAACACCATTCAATTACTAGACAGCTCTCAAGAGGTTGTGTTTATGGAAAGAAATTCCTAGCGTCTATACACTTTCACAAGATAGATCCTTACTGATAATTTTATTGCCCTTCAACTTCATGTCGAATTAACATATTATTTACAAAAGTTAATTTTTGCACCATAAACTCTTCATATATCAAATGGGTATTACTTCTATGAGTGTTTTTGTTATTTTCTTTCACATGAATAGTGAGTCCCATACTCGTGTGATAGGCGAATTTCTGGAAATATAAAAAAATTGCAAAAATAACAATTTCCTAAATAAATCCACACAAAGAAAAATGACAAAAAGAAAAATAATTGTATGTTATCCAAACAAAAAAACCTAGGCAACAGCCACAAATGTGTAATAGGAAGAATATGAGATAGAATGATGGGCCCCAATTAAAGTTTGAACAATGATCACCACCCATGTATATAGAATACGAACACATGAACCTCAAATGTGACCATAATTTAATCCCATGATCGGAGACTTGTGAATGTTGGACATGGGCTCGCACGTGTGTTCGGAATTTTCTTTTTAAGAGGCGCATGAAAAAACAAAAATTAATTATTAGTCACATTTCATGACAGATTAATCCACAAAATATATTGAGCTTTGTTAATTGGTGTAGAGAAGAGGTAAGGATCTTAGGTCCCACTGGGGCAAATGCATCTCAAAAAACAGGGGAGGGGTGCATAATATCCAAAAAAGAACATTTTGTGGCTCTAATTATAGGCATCATATATCTTCACTTCCCAAGAACAGACAAAACCCAGAAACAAATACTGTACTAAATAACACCAGGAATTAGAAAACATCATGAGAAGATAAATTAAAAACATAGTAGTAGGTTGTACAACTCGCTTCAGGGGTGCAAAATGTAAATACCTTCTGGGGAAAGTAAGGAACCCTGTGGCTTGGAGAAGTAAACTTGTTCATAATGGTAAAGAAAGCTGAAGTAGTGCTTCCTCAACGCATACGAAGCACTTGTTGTGGTTGGAGAGAAATTGAATATACTACTAATTTCCCTCCATTTCTTCTCTGATACAACCTATTTACATATTCCCTCATTCTTAAGAAATTAGCTAAGTAAATAAAAGAGAAAACATATAAACTTAATTACATATACTATATAAAAACAAACAATAAAGCAGGGGCGGAACTATGATTTGGGCAGCATAGGCAGCTGCCTATGCTCAACCAAAATATCTCGGTGATATTTTATTTTTATTTTTAATTATAGGGGCAGAAAAAAGTGTAAAAATAAGTATGTAAGAACAAAAAGATTAAAGCAATACTTGTATAAATTTAAATTTATACTTGCATTTGACAAAGAACGATTTATTCAATTTGTAAAGTTTTACTTATTAAAATTTCAAGATAGAGATACATGGGGACTTGTTGATGAACTTGAAACTTACATGATAAATGTGAAAAAGAATCCTAAATTTTTTAATACGGAGGGAATCGATGAACTTGTTCAACTTAAAAGGATCGGTGAACTTGTTCAACAGTTGATTAACAAACTCAAGTTTATTTGTTATTAAAATTGGTATTAATTTTGTTAATTACTATTGCCAAAGTAGAGAATATTTTGAGCCACAAATATTGTTAAATATACTCTTCCGAACCAAATGAGGGATATTTGAATGCTTTATAATTTTGGATTTATTGCATTTAAATTTTATTTATTTTACCAAAAAAATAATTAAAATTTACCCCTTCTAAAAATAAATTCTGGTTCCACCCCTGCAATAAAGAATACTCAACCTTGTCATAGCCACCCCTCTTGGTAACCTCTACATAAAGAAGATACATATTCAGCTCCACCCCTCCAATGATAGGAACCCTTGCAAATCATCCAAATACTCCAAAGATCAACACACAAAATAAAGAAACAAGGTTTATATAGAATATACTTGGGAAGACTTTTTTTTTGCTAAATTACTTGGGAAGACTTTTATGAAAATTGTACTTATTCAAACATATCCCTGACATTTATTAAAAATATAATAATAGTGGTACAATAATACTTAATTTTGTAGCAAATTAAGAATTTCATGTCAATGTTACAGTTTAAATTAATTTTAAGATACACATAAGTAAAATATATCTCTAAGTTTCAAACGGAGGGAGTAAATCCAAGAACACATTAATTTAGTTAAATCATCTAAAAATATTTTATTTAGGATATTATATTGATGCATGGGAAAAAAGATTTTTTTTTAGGAAAATAAAGAAATTAAATCATCTAAAAATATTTTATTTAGGATATTATATTGATGCATGGAAAAAAAAAGATTTTTTTTTAGGAAAATAAAGAAAAGGCTTACATATACTTTGTACCCATCACCGCATGGAAGCTGCGGAGAGTCTCCCAAAATAGTGAAGCTTTTCCAACCACATCCTCATGGGAGGCCAGTGGCTCAGGATACGTCTTATACTCCACCCCATTCTTGGCGGTGACTGTCACCGTCGACGACATTTTCCGGCCGCCGGGAAAACAATAAGAAACCAGACTCTAAAGCGAGAAACAGAAGTGAGAATTGCGATTAGAGGGTATGTAAATTGTAATGTAATAATGACTAAATAGGAGAAGGGGAGGGTTCCAAGATAAGACTGCAATTAAAGGACCAAAGTGGAGAGAGAAGCTATGGTTAAGCATACTTTGGCTTTTTCTTCAATCTCTTAGAAATGGCCAAATCTCTCCTAATGCTCTCATTTAATTTTTCCCCGGCGGACCTTCGTTACTACTATTATTTATTTTTTTCCCGAAGAAAATTTTATAGCTCTACGTAATAATTTATATAATATATAATAATTTTTTATAAAATAATAAATTCAATATATAAAACTCATTATTTTATAAAAAATTATTATATAAATTATTACATATAATAAAATTTATTATAAAATAAGTATTATTATTCAAACAACATGAGCTGAGGCAGCACTAATATTTTCACTCTCTAGATTAATTATTTTCTCTCTTTTTTGTTGTTGTGTACTTTACTTGAAAAAGGCTGACATATATATTTGCAGGAGTTTCAAGTACTGTAATAATCTGTTTCTCTTTCTTTTCAAAGGTTGACATGAGATGGAACTTGTAATTAATAATGAATAATGAATGGTACGTACGTACACTAATATCTCTACGTACGTCCTTCGCTAGATATCTGCAGTACCTTTTTAGACTAGCGGTAGCAGCTACTAGTATGTAGTATATCTTGTGTGTTTTTAAGCACATACCGAGATCTCTGTACAAATATGATCCCAATCGTTTACATTGTTGAAACTTTCAGATTAGCCTAAAGTCTTTTCTCTTCGACATTTTATCTTTTAAAGTCCGCACAATTTTAAACTTTGGCTTAACTTTTTTAATCAAAAAATAAATGAGTTTAAATTAAGTGGATAAATTAATTACCACATTTATATGCGAGTCCATAATTTTGTTATGCATATTATTAAAAAACACACAAAGAAAATCACAAAAATTGGGATTGATGCAGTATGTCTAGCAAGTGTGAATTTTCCTACACTAAAAAAGAAGATGAATCACATTTATGAAAATTACATACTGTTCATCAAAGTATACTTTAGTCCATTAATTCACCATTTTAGTCAAATAATCAATACTTTATTTAAAAATCTCTAACCACTTTAACCAATCTTTTATCAAAGTTTAAAAGTAATTATTCAGTGATTTTATGACACTTATCACGTGGTATCTCACATCACTTATGTACTGTCACTACAGTACTTAAAATTAGTCATTTTATTTTAAATACTAAAATGACAATACATAAATAGTGTGAGACATCACGTGATAGGTGTGCCATAAATATTTAATATTTTTCAAGGTTTGGCGCTTTAATTTAAACCAATTCTTAATTTATCACTATTATCATGAGAAATGATATTCTAATTGTCAATCGTGAATTTAATATATTTATAATTGTCAATGGTAAGTAATCTTATTTATAAAACTCTTACTTTTTTTTTATTGAAGTAATAATATTCTTAAGTTACCTCACAAATCTAATATATTTATAATTGACGATAGTCATTTTTTTTTTACATACAAAATTTATAACCAATCTTTGATTAAGGGTGGACTTTACCGGGTGTTATAAGGTTCTTACGTTAAATCTGAACATAATTCATCATAAATTAACCAGATTAAATTGATAATCATTAATTTTATTTAAAAATTCTAGTCAATGTTTGGTTGTGTGACTTTACTAAAATTTTACCATTACCAAGGGTAATGACCTTCTTATGTCTACAAAGAATGTAATACAATTATACTTGCATGATATGTATTTAGTGAGAAATTAACTATATATATCTAGTTTTTAGGGTTATTAAGAGTTTAGCTTGATGCGAACTAATTTAATTATAATTATGCCATATGTAATAAATATATTTGAAATTTATAATATTATTACGAGTTTAGTGTGGCGCATGATTATATTTTCAAATAATGCTAGGAAAACCTCAAGAAGTGTGACTAGAAGTTAGTCATGCATAACAGGTCGGTCTGAGTCGATTAGACTTTAACCGTTGACTAGATTAGATCGGATATTTGATTTTCGGCCTGCAGACCCAGCTTGACGCTTAAAAAGAGGGCCTGCAGACCAAGCCTTGGGTCAGGCCAAGTCAGCCCGGTTCGATCCGGTCCATTGAATTTTTTTATAATAATTTTAAATATTATAAAAATATCAATTAAAATTTTTAACTTAATTGATGTATTAATTAAAAGTAATGTATTACAAGTAATAACTTATAAATTACAATAATGAATAAAAATATTGTACATTTTTAAAGATATTATATTATTTTATATTATCATTAATAAAAAAAAATATTTTTTTATAAAAAGTATCTTTTTATTATTATTGTTATTATTATTTTACAAATAACTTTCTAGTTTTTACACTAAGCATTTATTAAAATGAAGATACAATGCATGGTCTGCAAAAAATGTAGGTTACTAGTTAGGTAAAGAAAATCCTTATATATTACACTACCCAATGTGTTTTTATTGATTTTTTTATTCGTATATAAACAAACATGCATGAATGAATGTATTGAAAGACGTCTATTTTATTTGGTTTATTGAATGAGTTGTCACAAAGAGAAAATTTTCGTCTGCAGTGGGAGAATTAAAGTAACAAATAAAGAAAATTGACAGGCGGAGGCGAGTTTTAGGTGAACCAGCCAGGCGGGACTTGTGGGCAGGACAGATCTTAGTCAAAAAATATGGCATTCAAACCAGGTCCAATCAGATCAGACCTTGACCAGGTCGAGCCCAAGCTGGATCAAGGTCGGACTGCGGATCGCAGACTATTTGTGCACCACTAACTAGAACTAAGGACCTCTTTTTTTAATTCGACATTTCACTTCTATTTTTATTTGCACAACGTATTTCTATCCATTTATGAAGAGTGGTTGGCCTTTCAAATTTGAGCTTGATTGGGTGGCTTAAAATCTTTGAGACGGATAATCTTTCTCTTAAAATATAATATTTGGACACTTATTATTCATTTGTTATACAGTAAACAATTGTAAAGTACTATTTGTAAAGTAGAAATGGACTTCGGACCTCTTTAGTATTTATTTGCTCTTTACGAAGTTTGGACCTGGACATTCTTTTTTATTATTCCTTTTCTTGCTCGGTTTTAGAAATAAGGGGATGGACCATTATTCACGTCAAGGAATGGGCTTTGTGGGTTGGGTCAGTAGATTCCAAATTCAGACCCGCTATTAATAAGGCAAGTATTCGGGTTCAATACGATCCTTTAATTTTTTTTTATGTTTTATTTTGTTGAATCTGACTCACATACTCAAACACCCACATTTTTTAGCTTTGCCAAGAATTAAACGCTCAAGCTCATGAATACCATGGGTTTGTCTCAAATTTTTAATTTCAATTAGTATAATATTGAATAATTTAATGATAATTTATGACATAGTCAATTGCATGAGATTTACACAACTAATGCTACGACGACACATAATTTAAAACACTTTTTGAGACCGCATCACCCTTAATTTTTATCAAATTGAAGAATAAGTGCATTATTATTTATTAACTCAAAGGAGTCTTGTCTTGGTTGGGAGCATGTAACATTTAGATGCAAAGGGAGACCTTGGTTGCTAGGCTGAAATTATTTCTTTAAGAAGCTTACATCCGATAAATTCGAATTGTAATGTAAATTTATTTTAAAAATAATTTTATATATGATAATATGTTTTTAATTAGTTTTCAATATTAACTAATAAATTGAGCACAATATAATAAATACATAGGGATTCATTTTGTGAGCTGGGAAAGGGGTATCAATCAGGTTTTCTATAAAATAAATTCGTATATAATTCTCCAAATCCTGGTCATGAATTGTACACTTCCAAATTTTGATTAAACTTGGATTGTTTAATCAAACCTAACATTTGGTGAAATATATCTAAAAATTTAGAGATAAATTTCGGATACAACCAGGCAAACACTGCATATTAGTCTGGAAATACAAACAACCACCAGACTAAAACACTTGGACAAAGCCCTTCTTTGGCAATCTACTTGAACAGAGACTTACGAAGATTACGGCAAAATAGGTTTTCAATACATCGGTAAACGTCTATATATAGAGTAATTACTTCTCGAAGGGGTGGAGTAAACAACCTAAATTCACAACTGTCTTAGAAGAGTATTTTTAGAAGTTTCAAATGACATGACATTAAATATTTTAATAATAATTTATAGCATAATTAATCATATGAAATTTACTCAACCAAAGTTATACTGGCACATCATTTTAGACAATTTTTTTGACTTAAAATTTAGATTTTGAATGCGAGCAATCAATTCATTGTTTTGACTCTTATTATTTCATTTGTTACTCAAAAAGGAGTCTCGTTTATAAAATATATTTTTCTTTCATACATATATCTCTACACATAATAAACGTTTAATTTAATAATAGTGACATAATAATAAAATTGTGTTATTAAACTTTAGACTATCATCAATGAAAAGAAAATATTCTTCTTTTGATTTTATTTTTTTGGGTCGGGGAGGAGTGTGTGTGTCTATATAGACTATAGTAATATTATTACTATTAGCTTCGAGCTCTTGTTTTCATTGATAGCCGTTGTATATCAGCGTGTTGGACTTGCTATGCTAGAACGTGACTTCTTGTGTCAATATTAGTTTGTGAATTTATTTGTTTTTCCCCCATAAACTAATGAAATTACACGAGCTGCTAATAATGTTTTTGGGCAACATTAAAACATGCATTAACATTTTTTATTTTATTTTTGCTAAATAACATGCATCAAGTACAACGAATGTTCCTAGCTCGACAAGCCAAAAAGTGGGCAGAAGTCACCACAGATCTAGGAACCTTAGTAACCTACTAACCGAGTAATTATTCGGTAATTTCACATAGTGTTCGGACACCGTCACGTGAGGTCCCAAACCAATTACATCTCTTTTTTTCAGTAGGTCCAAAATTACAAGTAGGCACTACTGAAATAAAAAGATGTAATTGATCTGAAACACCACGTGACGGTGTTCCACAATAATTTTTCCTTTACAAAAAGAAAGTAAAGAACATCACGAATAATAGGATAAAGAGAAGAACTAAAGATAGGATATGAAATCAACAAGTTAACCAGCTGAGACGAGTTTGTATAACACTCGATGACATTCCAACGATTGTGTAATGCCCATAGTAATGAAGCAGAGAAAAAGCATATGTAGGCAAGACAATTCCAGTGTAGGCTCTCGTAACTCCCTATTAATCCAACTTTCATCCACAAACAATCTTGTTGTGTCAGCACTATATTGCTGCAAAATTGAAGTATTATCCAAGTGCACAAAACTCTTGTGAAACCAAATCAGTAGAGAGCGCACGATCAGATTTCATAATGTTCATCCGATATTTGCAATGACATGAGTTGCTAATATACTGTTACGCGTTGAAGTACTTTTCTCCCCTTCCTTTTTGTTTTGTTTTATACTTGCAAAGAATCAATTCAATCATGTGTTACATAAAACTCATAGCTTAAAAAAATTTGTGTGCCGATGAAATTTTAGTCGCCTAATGGTTAAGGTATTGTGATCTTTAGGCCTAAGATTAAGGTTAAATTATTGAAAACTTTACATCTACGGTTCAATTCTCACTTAGGTGAGTTTATATTTTTTTTTCTTTATGAAAATATGTTTCTTATTTATATAAGGCTTGTTTATGAATTTGTTTCTTCCTCCTCTATGAGATTCGATTGATTAGTGATATTGTAATAGTGATAATGTACTTGATGATAAGATTATATTGTACTCTCCAAAATAAAATTTCAAAATAAATAAAATAAAAAATTTGTGTCATATTAGACTCACGATTAGAGTGTAAATTCTGACTAGCAAAACTAACCGTGAGGAAGAATCACGGCACTCTAAATTAAAAATTGAAAAATACTATTTTCACATGTGTTTTTTATATTTTTACATGATTTTCTTTCATATGAAGGTGAAACTCACTTTATGCTCATATGAGAGAGGAACATATAAAAAATACATGCAGAAATATCAGTTTCTTAAAAATTTGATCCTCCAACTCAAATTCACAATTGAAATATGTTTAATATTATTATATATACCCTTTAATAAAAATATGTATGAGTTTTGAAACTTGTGTAAAATAAATAAGTTTTTCTTCCTTTTTATTTTTTGGATGAAACCTATACTATTACAATTAAATTTTATTTTCAACTAAATAACATGAAAAATACCTTTCTTTTAATGGGCAAAGTCTATATTCCATCCCTGTACTTTCCCATATTTCGAAACAGCTACCAATCCCCAATTCAACTCCTGCTAATCCTTCTGTTCAGTTCTCTGCTCTCTGTGGACCAAGGTGATGGAACTCGGAAAGTAAATTCTCAGGAGATTAAATTAAGCGGTCCTTTTCATGTCTATTAATAAAAACAAAAAGAAGCATGCATTTACCTCATTGGCCTTTCATGCTAGGCTACTTGTTCTATGATTGCTTTGCTCTGGACCACTCTGAGGCGCCTTATCATTTTATCTGTTTCTTTGAATTATTTGTCATGGGACACCACAACTTCAATGATTTATTCATTGGTTGTAGACAGAATGTTTTGTGGAGTTCAAGTTTTAAAATATCCAATACACTAGTGTTTATATATATATATATATGACTATCACCATAAAGCTAGGGAGTGGATCAACGCTCCAATTTTTTACCGACTAAATCTATCTTTCTGAGTTTAAAAAAAAATAAAAAAATCTCATCCCATCCCGCGAGTACTTGGTCCTAAAACCTCAACTTAAAACATGGGTCCAGCTGAGAATCCAGATTAGATCAGGGGGCCCACAAATAACAATAACAGCTAGATGAGTCGGACTCTATATTATGTCACTTGGGTCAGTCCAAACAAAAGAAATTTAAGAGAATGAGGGCTCAGTGTAAAAATCTAGTTCAATCGGTTGGCTCGAACTGAAAAACTCCAATATGGATAAGACCATGACCCCTCCTTCATCTTCAGCTTCTTGACCCTATGTATATAAATGATGACGATGAAAAGTAGTAGAAGAAGTAATAAATGTGCCCATGTAAATGTAATGCAATGGAGTTACTCAAATTGCCTACGTACTCTCTTTATAAGAAAGATAACTAGTAAGACTACACTAGATAGCCACTAACCTTCACCTAAAACTCTAAAACTTAAGTCATGAATTCCTCGTGTATTCTCTCTCCATATGAACAAGAAGAACTTATAGAAAAGCTCAATATTTTCAATATTCAAGGCACAGATAAACGCGGTCACAAAATTCTTCGCGTCATCGGAAACCTCGTCCCTGGTAAAAAAAAACACACACACAAACACACAGTGGCCTGTTTTCTTTTTTATTTTGATTCTTCACTTGATGTTAGTTTATTTCATATTTTGTTTTATATTTGGCTGGTAAACAGTAAGGCTGGTGAGTGTGGAGGCACTAAACAAGTACTTGAAGGAAAAAGTGTTTCCCAACTTTGATGATGATGAGCAGAAGAAACCATTTTCAGTGGTTTACCTGCACACAGGTGTTCGTAGATGTGAAAACTTTCCCAGAATATTGGCCCTCCGATCAATCTGCAACGCTATTCCGGTCAATGTCAAAGATAATCTCCAAACTATCTATTATGTACATCCTGGCCTTCAGTCCCGACTCTTTCTTGCCACCTTTGGTCGTCTTATCTTCACCGGAGGGTAAGTCGATCATACATAAATATATGCACTCCTTTTACTTTGCATGCTCACATCCATGCATTAAAATCACAGAAACTTCTTAACAAATGTCAGAGAAATGTTTGGAAAAGTGAAATTTTCCTTAAAAGGACAAATTTATCTTTAATTTTGGAAGGAATGGAGTATATGGTTGCATGGTTCTAAAACTTTTACATGCAGCAGGTTGTACTCGAAAGTGAAGTACGTGAGCAGATTGGTGTTTCTGTGGGGACACATAAAAAGGAAGGAGATAGAGATACCTGAGTTCGTTTCTGACCATGACGAGGAACTGGATTCGTATCATCATCCACGTCCGTTCACCGACTATGGCTTAGAAAGCGATCACCCCGGAGGACTAGTTTATGCTGCTGCTGCTTCTGCTATGGATTTTCCAGTTTCTACCTTCTCCATGCGCTGTATTGCGTAAATAGGCAGAAATACAAGCCTCGGAAAGAGAGTGTTTTGAATTTTGATATTTTGTGAAGAAATCAGCCACTTTCAAACAGAAGAAAACATGCGGTCCCTTTTCCAATTTAATAATAATATTATTAATGTTTCCTTGTGTATAATTCCATACCAACGAATAGTTTTTTCCCTAATTTTATTTGGACATGAGAAAAAAAGATGAACAATTAAATAAACATAAATAATGGAGCTTAACAAGTTGGTGTTTAGATATTAATAAGCAACTAGGCACATGCGTCACACATCTATTTATCCTCTTTTTACTTTAATACTATTTTTGATCATATTTTTTTTAATATTGTCCTCATTTAATTTTATAAAAAATTCATTAAAAGCCACATGACATATATTAAAAAAAATAACACTATTAACTTTAACATTGAAAATACAATCATACTTACTATTTCTCCTCTCTCTCTCTTCTCTATTTTATTATTTTAAAAAAAGTTAAAAGATTAATTAAAATAAAAAAAATGATCATATAGTAGTTAAGATAAATAATTTGAAAATAAATTTTATTTTTAATAGATACGTATTTTTAAACTAAAACAAATAAATTTGAATGAAAAGATTATTATATATATGAATACTTTTATATACACAAATTATATATATTTAGGTGTATGTTGATTATTTTGATGATTTACTTAATAAACAAAAAATCTATATTTAGGTGCATGTTGATTATATTTTTATCTTTTTAAAAGTATTATTAGTTGTTGACACTTGGTCGGTTTATGCAGCTGGTGGCTATTTGGATCTTTCTTTCAAAAAATGTTGGTAATAAATAGCACAGTTCATTGTCAAATCGTATTCACAGTTTGCATTTCACTGATAAAATATGAATTATTATGACATTTTTACTTGAAGTTCAGACCAAGGGCCCTCATTTTGAAATGCATAATGGAAAATAAATGGCTGTCATTCATACTGGCAGGTTGTTCCTGATTTCGGTGGGCCATAAAGTTTCTAAAACAGAACTAAACATCACTCGACCCTGTTAGTAGCCTTGTAGGAGTAGTAAATTTAATAACATGATTCATGTTTCGGATATATAAATACGGCATGAAATTATTTATAATTAATTTTTTTTATTTTTTTGTATTTAAGTTTATAATAATAATATATTATGTCGCTCCTTACAAAAAAATAGAGTTATGACAATTGTACATATTATCGTCATAAATTTTAATAAAATTCGTTATAAATCTCAATATAAAAAAATAAAAATTTTAATTATATAGAATC
This sequence comes from Hedera helix, assembly GCA_947179155.2. Lineage (NCBI taxonomy): Eukaryota > Viridiplantae > Streptophyta > Magnoliopsida > Apiales > Araliaceae > Hedera > Hedera helix. The sequence continues at coordinate 41,467,362 of OX359283.1, read as the reverse complement.
TCTTTCCGTACAAATACACACCAGTAGAATGATAAATGGGAGTCTCATTCGTAATTAGTTGGTAGATCTCAGTGATAAATCTTCTAGTTATTTAACTTTAATTTATTGTGCACATCACAGGTCCTTAACACCAAAAAATAAATTTGTGTTCGTTAAATTAGGACTATGTGAATAGACTATTTATCTCATTTATACTCCAGTGCACGTCTAATTTATATTTATAGCTATATTTATCCCCACTATTATTAAATTTTTAACTAATATTAAAAAGAATTTAAATTTGACATACTGACAATATACATGACACGTTAATAAATAAGAGCAATTTTATTCAACACAAATATTTTATTAATAACGTGTCAGAATGTTAACAACACTCATGTATATATCTATAGTTCATAAAACTTTAATTCTATTAAGAAATACATTTAGAAACATATATTGTTCCTAAAAATAGTCACTTTAAATATATATATATAAAATTTTGGAATGAAGATGGATGAGCGGGTACTATCTTGGTCATCAAATCCCCTGATTATGTACATCTATTTATTTAAAATCTCTTTACAAGGCTGTGTTCACTAAACTTAACTGCTAGACATCAATACCAATACTAGCTCAGCTCAATTTATTTAAGGGTCTCGCAGCTGAATCTAGCTAAGGTTAATTCTTGCCTACGACCTACCAATACTGTAAAGGCCCTTATAGCGTTACCGAACCCTTGCATATCCTAGAAATTTATTGTTTAAAATTATCACTACTTGATGACCAATTTGGGCTTCTGACCGCAGTGGAAGAACATTGTGCTGGTGCAGCCAATGAAAAGGTGCGAGGACTGGACTGGACTGAGAAGGTGCTCTTGGTGAAATATGCTTCTTTTAAGGACGGGAAGCAGCAAACTCTCTCTGGCCAAGTATAGGCAGTGAAACTGCTGCTGCACGTTGCTTTGCAGCGTCATCTACATATTGGAGATCATCAATCCTTGCCATGAAGTTGAAGGCCAAGCTTTCGATCACCCTAGAGTAGCTTTCCAGAATTGACTGCCCAACATCCTACAAGGAATTGGTTTGAACTTATCTTTCCTGATTATGAAAATGATCCAGATCTGGACTATTAGAATCTGCAATAATGACTTGAAGAATGACATAATCCATTTGATAAAGCCTCTATTCTTTGAACATGTGAATTTGCAGTTTTGTTTCTCACTTACTTAGAAAATGATGTAAAGAAAAACCTTTTCTTTCTTTTTTTCTCTGGAAAGAAACAAATACAGTATAATGTCTAAGCTTCTAACCATAGCTGTCATGACGTCGCCTAGGTGTCTTGGCGTTGAAGCATGACAAGGCGACGCCTATAGCTAAATTAGTAATACATTCAAAAAAAAAAAAAAAAACTAGGTAATAGTAATACCTTGATATTTTGATTTGATAGAATGATTTTATGTGGTGTTTGTTGACTTATTCTACTATTTTTTGATGTCTAAGTGTTTTATATTTGATTGTTAAATGTTGATATAATTGTGCTTTTAATGTTAGTTTGTAATGTTAGTTATTATGTTTTGGGTTTTATGTATATAAACTTTCATTATTCAATATACTTTTGAAGTAAAATAAATAATGTATAAATTGTATATGAGAAGTAAAATTAATTAAGGAGAAGCACAATAACAAATACTATGTACAAACATAAAAAATTAAGTAAAGAAAAATACCTTGTTATATTGAATCTTGTGTATGTCCAAAGCAGTCTGTGGGAGGCCAGGAAACTGCAACTTTAAATTCCGCAGGAGGATTTCAGCTCGTTGTTCTAAAACTTTACTCTTTCCCTTAACCTTGCCACCCCATAACCTCCCAGATTTTGCATGATTTAAGTGTTGTTTGAAGTATTTGTGCCTCTAGATGTGCACAGAAGCCTCAATCCTGTTTGCTATCTCCAAAGTGGTGTATTCTGATGACATTTCTAAGTACTCAAGAAGACACTCCGGGGAGAACTGATCGGCAGTTATATAACGACAGAGGGTTTCGCCTAGACAAGCTTTCACACTCCGAAAGAATGCCACAAATTTACATCAATAATAGTATAAAGTAGAAATGATGATATTGCAACAATGGCGGGACCAATAACATGCTACTGGGAAGAAACCCAATTGAGTTGGCGCTCGTGAAAGTTTGTATGGAAAAGGTTATCATTGTTTTGATTCACAAACCTCATTAAGGTGAACTGGTGAGATCATCTTCATAAGTCAAATATTATTATAGAATAGACGTCCCTAATTGCAAACACACATGATTCTAAGAATTACAAATTAATGGCATCATCAGTGTCATATATTTAATTATGACACTGAAGATCTGCAGACTCATCTAAACATCTTCAAGAATTAAAGCTTCATAGATCAATTTTATCGCCATAATTTAAGTAACTGGATGTTATAGCAATCTAATGCACGGTTCTCGTATCTCCTGTCAACTAAAGTACATTTTTATCCCAGTACTGCTGAGCTAAATAGAGTCCATAGAATGAATAGACACCCTTCAAGTTACTCAGATTTGAATTTTTTTAGGTTAAACTGTCAAATAATGGGAGGAAGAACGTCTAATTCAACTTGAACAAAGTAATACTCTCTTATCAGCTTCTTATTACACAACTGGAAAGCATAAAATTGGAAAGCATTGTGGACAGCGAACACAAAGTTAACAACGACTAAACCAAACAACAGAGTACCCATAAACAACACAAGGAAACAAGAAAAACGATAGATACCTCTCATTCAACACTGATACTTCAGTTTTTGCTTTTGGAAATTACAAGAAAACAGTCCCCATACCTTGGGCAAGCTCTCCAAGTAAACATTTGGTATTTCCATCTCCAAAAGCACGCTGCTATTAATTGCCACAGCCGCCTTGAAAATTTGAATAGTGTTCTCCCTGAACTGTTGCAATCTCTTCCTTGTATCCTCAGACAAACCATTGGGTGGGACCTTTGGGAATGGTAACCACCATTTCTCTTCAATCCTAATTGAACGTCTCCTAGAGGATGGAGACCAGGGATTGCCTTTAATGTATTCACCACTATCAACAACTATGCCGCGATCGACATACTGGAATTCAGATTCACAAAACCTGTCAAGCATGCTTAGTAGCATCCCATCTAGTTTCTTGAGTGCCGGAAGGTTTATATATATATAGATCCAAGCGCGGTTGAGTCACCATAACCTCATAGGTCCCACCACCTGGGAATTCCTGCAGTGACGGAATGAGCTCTACTATAGAATCAGTTACGCATAGAAGCCATTCCATCTCCTGAAGCCACATGGACTTCTTTTGCTGTGCCAACGGCTCTAACTTCCAGAGATCCCCAAACACTGTCGCTGCAGAACAGCACAAAAGTCAACAGATGCGTATGTTTGCGCTGGCACTAAAAATTGGCCATAATAGATTAATTAATAACTGCAAGGGAAAATAAAAGAATGATACAGAATTTCAAGAAATGAACATACCAGAAAGATTTGTAATGGCATTGGAGATGGCAAGGGCAGTACAAACTCCCTTCCCTCCCCCCGACATATCCTCTCCGAGCAGTAGCTTAGTAAACCGCTCCTTCATCAATTCTACCTCTGCAAGCACATGAATAAAGATTGGAATAGCCATGAAGAAAGAACTGGAAGATACAAAGTACTTCAAATGTGAAAGATGCCAAAAGATTCTGTCTCATAGTATGTTCCTTTGACTACTCAATAACTGTAAGAAATAAAATAATGGCAAAGAAAAATCCGTTAAATTGGTTTGATTACGAAGAAGGATAGATTATAATCTCAGCCAAAGGTTGTACTGCTATAATTATTTTGAATTAGTAAAATTCAACGGTTCTTCAGGTTTTTCTTCATGATTTAAGGCAAACAAATAGGAAAGAATCTCAACATAATTATTTGGCTAGCTAAAATTTAATTTTCTTTCATCTTCTCTTCATTTTTTGCCTTTTAAAAAAAAGAGTACAAGTAATTTCAACCATATACCTCGCATAATTACACCCCTCAAAATTCTCCCTAACCAAACAGGGAGTTCCGGTAGCATATCCAAATAGAGGTGAGCAAAAAATCAAAATTAGTCCCGAAATCACACCAAAAACATATCAAACTGCACTAATAAAATCGCACCGATATTTCCGGCGTATATGGCAGTTGGTTTTAGGAGGGTTGAAAAATCGCATTTGAGGTTTGGTTTCAGTTTTTGCAGTTTACCGCACCGCACCAATAATGACTGAAACGACGTCATTTTTTTTTTAAAAAAATATTACAGAGTGTTTATTTACTTTTCTCCTGTTTTTTGTTAATATAGCGTTAACTTCTTAAGTTGTCTCTCGTATGACTATTAATTATAATTTTGAAAATTTTTAATTGTGAATTTTATTTAACTAATCAAGTTTTTTATTATTTGATTGTCAATGACATTTTTGCAATTACAGATTTTCATTATAACGTGGATGAAAATGAATAAATTCAATAGTGATGGTCTTCTTGTATAAGCAATACACTATCTACTTTTAAGTTATAAAGAACTATTCGTCATGGTCCTACTTTAATTCTTTTTAAGTAGCTGTTATAATATTTTTTATACACAATCGTGGAAATTAGATGATTCTTTCAATACCTGTATTCTTTCGATCCATTTTTTATATATATTCAATTGATTTTTAAATCGAAAGTGTACCGCACATTTCAAAAATGTATCTCACCAATCATAAGCAATTTCATTTTCGTTTATAAATTTGTCAAACTGCACTTAAACGGTCATCCCTGTATCCAAATCATCAAAGTTCAACAAATTTAAATTTGATTTGAATTATCATAGAGAGACGGTAACACCTACAATTAATGCAAATAATGACTTAAATACAGCCGAGAGTCAAAAAAGACCCTAACATTTAACAAAAAAAATAACAGGATAACTCAGTTGTCTCCGGCTTCTCCGCGGGAATGACGACCGGCAACATGATCTGAGAAGGCGCCGGTATCTCGGAGTCTATCAATTCCTGCCTGGCGAGCGGCGAATAAGTTAGAGGATTTGAAGGAATTAGAGATTCGATTGAAAATGCACTCTAACTCTCCGATTCACTGACATCAACACTTGGACTGTAGTTCCCGAACTGGTCGCTCCGGTGATCAGAATCACCTTCTTCCGACGAAACACTAGCCATTGTTAAAACCAAGAGTACCACTAGTAATTAACTTGAGTACATGTGAAAATTGAAACTCTGCATGATTAAGAGGCGGCCATCTGGATCTCGTTGCGATTGCTTTGGCTTTTGTAGACTGGAGTGGTCGACTGAGGAAAGGGAAGCAAAAAGCAAAACCTATAGTCTGTCTCCAATTAATTAAAAAGGTATCTGTCTCGGCTATTGTATTACTTGAACGAAAAAAAGAAGCAAAAAAAACTCTCAAAATTCTTTTTGGTTTGATTAAGTTAACATCAGGTTTTTATTCCCGTGTGAAATTTGATTGTTTAAGTTTTTGGTACTTCACCCCGCTATCCACGGTACCATAGTGGTACCCTACTCAAACATCAGGTTTTTATTCCAGCGTGAAATTTGATCACCGCCATTAATTATATTGCATTGAAGGCTCCGGAGTCCGGAGTCGTCATTGTCATTGTCATTGTCCACGTTACAACGCATCAATAAAAATTAATATTTTCACAGAATTATTCTCACATAAATAATAAATGAGATTACTATAAGGCATCGATATTATTACAATAACATACAAGCTCTATATAAATGGGCTTGGATCCAGATAACATAATTCTTAACTTGGGTCATAGGCTCTATCAACATATTCTACTACCATACATATTGTCAAAAAAAAGTATTACATTTTGAAATGAAAGGATAATGCATAATCTGTTGTAGGCCTTGTGTTATTGTAGTGTGAAATTAACAATTTTAAATTTATTTATCATCATATATATAGATATATGAATTTTATCCACGTAGCTTGTCAGCTTCCTCTACCTGAATTGAGATGGGGAGCAGAAAGTTGAACTTAATTCATACACTATCCAACACAACAAATCCAAGGACGATCCAGCACTCGAAATAGCGAGCTAATCTACATAATAGTCGATCCAATCAAGTTTTGGTGGTACAGAGTAGGAGAAGAGATACAAGAGACGATAAATGTGCTAATCTCTCCCCATTTCCACTCCACTGCATGAATAAAATAAAACAAAATAAAATTACTTATAGTGAATTCCAAGTTCCAACAGGGGGAATAGTTGAAGTAGACCCCAACCTTGCTCGTGGCCAGAACTTGGGGCTAAGTCGAAAATTTATATGAACTGGCGCCAGTTCTATAAAAAGTTAATCTGCACACAATTAGCTTACGAAATGCGAAGTCAGACTACGAGATATTGGAATACCAAATTTAATTGGTTTGGGACAAATTTCATACATATGGAGAACACATCATGTCAAATTCCGAAAATCTGAAAAACTGTCGGATTTTTAAATAATACAAGTAAAAGGAGGATTTGGAATTAATTTCACCGTTAAAAAATGATAAAATAGTATTATTATGATATTTCACTCTATTCAGTTATAAAACAACTTTTTAAATGTATATGTTATTTTATTGATATAATTTATTAAGATATATTAACCATTCACCACCTAAGACCGAAGGTGTTCAGTAAGGAAAGAAACCTATTTCCTCCCCAAATCCCAACAAATTTTAATCATTTGGACTGGGCATTTATAATGTCTTCATTTCACAATATATCAAAGAATCCAAAAAAAGTGAAGCAGGAATAGTAGTCTGAGAACCATCAGTTATCTGAAGCCATTCAGGAAAAAGTACCTTAAATAGTGTAACAATAACAAAACCACAAACATTTCTTATATGTTGCAAAATACAAAACATTGCAACCGGATCACGAATGTTTGCCAAGTCAAATATCATATCGGTACACATCTTAACTGTAGATGACACTGGGCTTGGCACAACAGACTTTACCTTGGCCTTTGTTATCTACATTCTATCTTCCCTCCTCCTTGGGGCACAAGTGATGATTTCATCAACTCGGAGAATCATCTCAGCAGCTTCAGTTGCAGAAAGCAATACAGCCTGCTTGACCTTAAATGCCTCGGATATTCCCAATGCCACCATATCTCCCACCTGCAAAACACCCAACAAATTAGAAATAAAAGCACATAAGCAAAAACATCCAATTATTAATAAATGATAACGATCACCCACGCTGTATCTGTTATTTAGGAAATCCACAACCAACTGAATATTACAGCTGGCTACATTAAGCAAGCTGGAAAGACTAATAGTGAAGTAAAATGAATTCTGCCATAATATGCAATACATAACAAATTAAAGGCTTTAAACTGAAAAAAAATATTCACTAGAGCTGGTTGAAAAGAAACTTGTATAGTGACCATCATCGAGTAAACCTATCTCCCAAGAGAGCCATAAAAATCAAGCATGGGGCACACTGATGCAGTATGTATAATGCATCCGATACTGTCTAACTAGCTAGACAAACACTTTCGTACAGTACAACTTAAAAATGCAACTTACAGATCCAGAAATGACATCAATCCCTGCACTGCTTTCCTCCTTGTGGTGCTCTGCACGGAGTTGTGCAATTAACTCAGCACTGTCCAATCCAGCATTGTCAGCAATTGTTGTTGGAATTGCTAGAAGTGCCCGCGAGTAAGCATCAATAGCATGAGACTTTTTCCCAGGAGTCTTCCGCGCCAACTCATCAACAGCCTTTGCCATCACCATTTCAGGCCATCCACCTCCAAGTAAAACCCTGCTGTCATTTACTGTTTGAGACAGCACACATAAGGCATCATGCAAAGATCTTTCTGCTTCATCAAGCACATGAAAGCTGCAAAATGGAAAAAGCACGTCATAATGTAAAATACGCTTCAAAACAAAGTGACTTCTAAATCACAATTATATTTAGGTAATACTATTATATTTCCAATCACCAAAAAAAGGGTGAACCAGTGTAGATAACAATACTTTTTCAATAATTTACTCCGTACAAGTAAAGCATAGAAATAAATTCCAAATACACGTCAAATAATAGAGCAACTATAGATGGGTATTGACTTGTGCACTGAGTTACAGCAATAGCATGTGCCTTACAACATGATCATGGAAGTCCAACCATCAATGTACAAAATAAACGAACTACTAGTCATTCTTTCGAGATCATGGGGAAGTGAATGGCAATTTATGTTAAAAGTACAATGAAAATAACCCAAAATTTCAACAGAAACAGTCAAATATGCATCAGTGTCTACAATAATCTTAACCAGAAAGTCGCACACCGAAAACAACCCAAAGGATAATCGTTTGAGGCAGTTAAGTAGCCAAAGATCTTTATCCCAAGTTGCACACCTATGTGGGATGTGAAACTCACTCATTCAATGTCATGACACCCTTGGCATGAGTCAGACGCCCCAATTCCATTAGGCCCCTCATCCCACAAAATAGAACTTAAAAATATTGATAACAGTGTCACAACCAAGACCGACGTAAAAGGCTAAGCACGTCACTTAGTTGTCTGAATCAAGAATCTTGTCAAGCGTCAGTCCTTGCCACACGGTTGTGGGATGTGAGGAGAACGTGCACTTATGACACCAGTGGAAGGAAAGACGAAACAACAGTTTCATCAAAAAGAAAATGCATAGACGTATAGTTATTAGTTAATCATTGCATTTTTCACTCCAATCAGAAGTTGACATAGAGGAAATGAAACAAGTTAAGGCTTTGCTCTAGTCTTTTCAAATGTCACACAATTCTTGCTTCTTTTCTTCATTTTACTTTTCAAGTGCGTGTATAGTCACATCCCAGACAGACGTGGATGTGAGAAAATGCTTTTATGATACCAGAGGAACAATAGTGGACACAATATTTTATGCATACATGCATATATGGCATGGACAAACCCTATACCCAAGTTTATGCATTCATTTAGGTGAAAATCTATGTGCAGTGTTGTCATGATAGACAGCAGTATTACAGTTCACTTTTACACAATGATAAACTAGTTGTCCAGTTTGGATGGAAAATTAAAAATCAACTAAACATCCCTGCGTCCTTAGGACATTAGATGAAATTTGCATGGTTAATAAGCAGATACCTTTTATGCTTTGCATATTCAAAGCTTTATGAATCAAGTTTCAAAATGATCCCGTGGCTTTTCATGTATTTTTATCTTATATTGCAATAAAATATGAAACGGGTAAATTAGTATATTAAGGCATGTAAAAACTTGATTGTTTCAGGGGTCATAAAAGAGGCAAACCAAACCTTTACAAAGGACAAAGGAAGTATTTGGTACTAATCCACTAAGATCATGATAATAGTGGCTAAAACCTAGACAAATAACAACAAAAAAAAAAGTTAAAGTAATGTACCTTGCCCCTCTCAATACGATGGTACATGCCTGACCCATTTCAACGCCTGAAAAGTGGATCAACTTGTCTTCACCAATCATAATTTCCTCAATGAGCTTGCAATGTCCAAGCTTAACTGACTCTGGATTGTCAAAAGTAGAGGCAATTTCACCACCAGTAACTAGTCCCAACCGCTCAATGCCGTCAAAATCAGCATGCTCGATTGCAAGTATTCCAGCATCAGCAAAAAGTTCTTCTGGGAAGTTATAGATTAACTGTCGATTAACAAAACAATTAATCCCGTGAGCTATAATCTTTTGCACCTTCTCCTTCATTTTTCCCTTTTCGGCACCTTCAATCTCAGCAACCCTTGACATAGAATCAACACGAACGCGTGCACCATAAATTTTCACTTTGTCTGTATCCATTGCAGTATTTGCCACTAATATTTTAGCATTTTCTATGCGCTTTGGCTGGCCAATACCAATTTTTTTGTCTAGAATAAATCTGCACATACAATACAACACAAATTCAAACAAACCACTCAAGAAAAGCAAAATAAATGTAAGAAGAAGAAAAAAGGCATTAGGTAGCTAGGCAGACAGGTAAGAGACACAACTGCAATTTTATTTTATTTTTGTTACAAGTTTTTGAGGATTCGTGTAATATTATTATTTCTCACAAATAAGAAACTCAGTCAGATCAGTCAAAAAAGACCTTTCTTTGCTCCTTTCTAGATATGAATTAGAAGGCAAAACATCAATCATAAATGAAAATTTTAGCATGTACGGCACAGCTAGAGTAAACTTCAAGGCAGATTTGAGCGCTTATATAAATCTTTTTTTTTCTTGTTAAACAATGAAATAATGAAAACCAGACTAATTAGGAATATCAAAATATAATCAATATCCCACAAATCTAAACAGACACCAAGGCTTATTAGATGAAATTTCTGTTCCCTATAATACTTTAAAATTGATTTGATTATATTTAAATATCAAACTTTTCTTTTCTATGCGTTACGGTCCTGTGTTTCTAGACAACCAAGGGAGCATTTAAGCATAATTAAGCTATGCAACTGTATAGATATGGCTAAAGCTTAAAGAACTAGAAATTAGAAAAAACTATAAAAAAAAGAAAACAAAGATTAAGATTTTTGTACAGTAATTGCTGACAGAAACCATGGGAGACTATATTTTACAGCAAGCAGTTCCTCTCCGATAGACATGCATTTGCATTGCAAACTTGAATCACATCCTAGAACTTCCAGAAGATTAGCTAACTCACCCTTCATCTAGAAATGAATCCTTCAGTGATCCTCCAGGCTTCTTTATAATCTGGATGGACTCCAAGTTTGTACTGCCCTGCCATTTTGAAAGATTGTCAGAGACATATCCAGGACATGCCAATAGCAAATGCTACTACAATATGTTAACGCATACATAAAATTCATAAAACTGTTCAGAAGGTGTAACATAAAAACTAGTTCAGAACAAAAAAGGATACATTGAAGATCAGAAGTTTTGTTTTTGAATAAAGGATAGTTCCAGTTTCTAAAAGAAATTTTATTTTATTTTACATTTTTAAATTACAGATTTAGGTCACCCGGTCATAATTTATAATCCTTCAGGTTATCCTCCTTCCCTACACTCCTGTACTTCATTTCTATAACGTAGTAATGTACACACTTTACATAACAGTTGATATGCGGAAATTAGTAGAAATATAAATATCCTAGACAAACATCAAGAAATAAAGCATGTAATTGTAAACTTTAGTTGTCGACGTCGTACGTTTATCAAAAAAACAATTAACATTAAACTTATGCTATCGATCACACCATCAATCCTTATTGTTGTCCAGTGTTTATTAAGATTGGAAAATGGAAAAACTAAGAATTATAGAATGAATTATGAATATTATTAGTTGCTCCACTTAATGCACCAACACATAGCCTTTAAACTCAAACTGCAAAAGAACTTTTCACCTTTAGCCTCATAACAGCATCGACAGCCAAGTTAGCAAAATGTTCCTTGTCCTGCGAGAGGATCTTTGAACTTAATGTAGTAATTGCAATCTTCATCAAGTCTGTCCTAAATTTTTCTGTATGGGCAGCATGGTAAGGATAGACAAGCAGAGTTAAAACACGGGTTAAACTAAAAAATAGATGCCCGCTCTTCATGGTGAGCAACTCTTTCCAATTTTAAGTAGCACACTAGAAGAAAAACTAAGTTACATACTATATTGTCAACATTCAAATAATAATGCTGTGAAGATGAAAAGATACCAAGTGATAATCCTAAGAACTCTAAGAGTAAAACCAATTGAAGATATAAAAACTAACATATATGAAAGTGATAATCTAACCATCTGTCAGGCCCTAGCTTCATACCTGACCTGAGAGAGAAGTAGAAACAGAGAGAGAGAAATAGGGAGAACCACAAAATTTTACAGAGAAAGAAGGAGAAGAACTCAATGTTTTACACTGAGTTTGTGAGAGAGAGAGAAATAGACACAACTCAATTCATTTCACAATGCATAAATTTCATACTTGGGCAACTCTTCCCATTACATCTAGAATAAGTATAAACACAGAACAACCAAACATTACATCCATCTACACCATTAAAAAGTAGGGCATGACATTGAAATTCGTGTCATGCCCCACTTTTTAACGGTGTAGATGAATATAATATTTGGTTGTTGTGTGTGTAGACTTGTCCTACATCTATATATAGATATCAAATGCAGAAAAATGAATCTCCTAACTTACACCACTATCCTTATCTTTCATTCACATGCTAACTAACTACTCATGTGCTCACACGCACCTATATTTTCTAGAATATAACTATCACATATGTCCAGTTTACCCTTTTGGGCCTGACATTCCCACCCACTTAAATTTTTCATGACCTCGTGAAAGAGTTCTTAGCTTGTTGCTTCTTCAAACTTCCTTGATAAGATATTTGCAACTGTGTTATCCCTTCCCTTTATGTAAGTAATGGTTTAATCACATCATACCCCAGGACCTTGCTCACCCATCTTTGTTGCAGGCTTTTTCTCTAAGAAATATTTAGGTGATTAGTGGTCTGCTTTGATAATGAACTGCCCCTGTCCCAAATAAGGACCATCTTTTAATAGTTTCAGCCGTTGCCATTAGTTCTTTCTCATAGGTGGAGTAAAACTGAGCCGTGGGTCCTAAAGCTTTGCTAAAATAGGCAAGTGGTCTCCCATCTTGCATTAAAATGCCCCAATCCTTGTTCCTAATGCATAAATTGCAATCTCAAAAGCCTTAGTGAAGTCTAGTAAGGCCAAGACTAATGAAGTAGTTTGGGCCTTCTCTAAGCTTGTGAAGGCTTGTTGTGCCTCTTGATTCCGTCCAAATTTTCCTTTCCGAAGAAGTGTGGTCACTGGTTAGAGGTTTAGCAATAGTTCCATAGCCCTAAATAAATTTCCTATAATACCCAGTGAGACCAAGGAAACCTCCCAGCTATTTGATGGTTATAGGAGGCCAATCCAACACATCCTAGACCTTAGAAGCGTTCATTGCTACTCACACATCCTAGACCTTAGAAGCGTCCACTACTACTCCTGCACGTGAAATAACATGCCCCAAATAGTCAAAATCTGCATAGTTGTCAAAATCTTACGATACACGATACGTATCTTACGATATGATACAAAGACAATTCAATACGTATCGTAGGGTGAATCTAAAATGATATTGTATCTTACGATTCGATACAATTCTTACAATGTGATACAATGCACGATACTTTTTAAAAACAACCAACTTGAAAAAAAAATTCATGTAGATTCAAAAAACTAAAAACAAAGCTTTTAAGCATTTTTTCATTTCAAATGAAAAGGTTTTCTAGCATAAACATATTTTATATCGCTTCATGGGCCATTAATCACTTTTTAGAGTATTATATCTAATTGAAAATGTCATTATATTTTTTCCACCTCTATTTCTATAATCAAATATATAAATATCCACTTGTTAATTTGAATTATTCTCTTTAATTTTATAGATTAAAGGCGATTCTGAATTTTCATTTTTTCTTGTTACTCTATAAAGATTACTGAAATAATATATAATAAATCAATCTAAAGTATTTTGGCTACTGTTTAACTTTAAAATTTATTTTTAATTTACAATAATATTTACTTGACTATTTTTATATATAGTCAAACTTGTGTTTTATATGTTTAAATATATATTACTATATTTTTTATTTTATTGAAGATACGATTCACGATATAATACATAAAACACAATACGCAAATTTTCGATACACGATATAATTCATGATTTGACAACTATATCAATATGAGACTAGGCAAAAGAACATTTTCATTTTGGCAAAACAACTAGTTCCTTCTCATTACTTGTCATTACTTGACAGACTTCTTGAAGGTGTTTGTAATGTTCTTTCATATATTTAGAATATACCGAGATGTCAAGAATACTAGCACATACTTTCACAGGAGAGGTTGTAACACTTGGTTCATTAAATTTCGGAATATAGCAAGTGCACTGGTAAGCCCAAAGGGCATGATTGTGAATTCAAATAATCCTTGATGTGTTCTAAAAGTTGTTTTCCCAATGTCTTCCTCTTTCATTCTAACTTGGTGATACCCAACCCTCAAGTCTAGTTTAGTGAAGACTTTAGGCATCAATGAGTTAAATAGTGTACTTGTTTTTTATGTTTTTTTATGGCAAGGGAGTTGAGATGCCTATAGCCTATACCAAACCTCCAACTACATAGCAATTCTAATAAATAATAAAATTACACCACATACTAAGCCCATGGGTTATAATGACTAATGCTAGATAGGCTGAACAAAGTGAATCAAGTCACTTAAAATAAATCAAAATCAGTTAAAACCAATTTAAATCACATAATCTGAAAATATTTTCCAACCGAGAAGAAAAATCAACCTAAGGATTGAAACATGTTTGGGCGTTGTTTTTGAGATATATGTTATGGGCTATTACTATAAGGTTGAAACGACTAGAATAGAAGTGATTAATACCTGAAACAAGTGACTAATCACTTAAATTTGATGAGTTACAAGTGCTTGCAAAAATAGAGCCTCCTAAGTCCTATTTCTATTGCTTGTTTGCTGTGATTCTGAGCTGCTGAAGATGAGTTTGGGCTAATAATAGAGAGTCTTAGAAGTACATAAGAGGTTAGAATAGATAGAATTCAAATTGGGTTTGAAGACGAGAGGATTTCAGAAGTCAAAGATAAGGTAGAAACAGAGGAATTTGAGGAAGGAGATGATGAGTTTGTATAAAACCTAGAGCTCTGATACCAAACAAGTGACTAATCACTTAAATTTGCTGAGTTACAAGTGCTTGCAAAAATAGAGCCTCCTAAGTCCTATTTCTATTGCTTGTTTGCTGTGATTATGAGCTGCTGAAGATGAGTTTGGGCTAATAATAGAGAGTCTTAGAAGTACAGAAGAGGCTAGAATAGATAGAATTCAAATTGGGTTTGAAGACGAGAGGATTTCAGAAGTCAAAGATAAGGTAGAAACAGAGGAATTTGAGGAAGGAGATGATGAGTTTGTATAAAACCTAGAGCTCTGATACCAATTTGTCAGGCCCTAACTTAGAACCTGACCTGAGATTAAGAGATAAGTAGAAACAAAGAGATTGAAATAGGGAGAACCAAAAAAATTTAGGGAAGAAGGAAAAGAACTCAGTGTTTTACACCGAGTTAGAGAGAGAGAGAGAAATTGAAAGGGAAGAAAAGCTACTTGAAAACTTCATTCCTCAATTCATTTTACAATGCATAAATTTCATCCTTGGGGAATACTCACCCCATTACATCTATATATAGATATCAAATGCTGAAAAATGAATCTCCTAACCAACACCACTATCTTTATCCTTCACTCATGCATTTATATCTTCTAGAATATAACTATCACATATGCCCATTTTACCCTTTTGGGCTTGACACCATCAGTACCTGCATCATGCTTATTATCCACGACTTTTTCCAACAATGCATTTCGAGCACATTCGGCCGCCATCCGATAACCTGAAGATAACAAGCAAAAATAAAAACTAACAAATTATAATTCTCTTAAGTAGCAAATAACAGAACAGGAATGTCCACATACAAGTCATTCACAGGGTTCAAGCAACAAAAACACTTGTCTAGTATGTGGTATATACTCAAAAATGGCAAGGAATAAAGAAAAGAATAGTTTAAAGTGTACATTTAATAATCAAAGGGGAAAAATGAAAACAAGTTATTGAAAATGAACTAATTAAAAAAGAATGAAGTATTGAGGTGCAATACAAGTGGACATCGACACATTATTACATTATTTCTATAACACGTCAGTTACACTTGTGCCCAGGCGAAAAAAATTCGAAGCGCACATGAAACTTGGACAAAATTAAGTCTCTAAATGCTCAAAATAGCAAGCATGCACTTACTAGGTCCCAAAAAGGGAGTCAAAAAGTAAAAGCAATAACCCACAATAAGAAAAGAAATTACAACAAGCTTGATACAAGTATGCAGCCAAACATTTAACATATAATAACTGAACCAACTACCCTCTAAAGGTAAATTAGGATTTAATAATCAAAGACTTCATAGTAGAATCTCCACTAGTGATGTTGAGCAGCACCGCTAGTTGGCGTTGAAGACATGGGAACCCAAAAACTCTATAGAATATTGCCTAAAACTGCTCACTTTGTAGATCAAGGTCTAGCAAACATTGCAATCTCATGCTTAGTAAATTTTTAAAACACTATGTAAAGCTTCAATTGTGAAAAAATTACTTTAGAACAAGAATTAGGAAAACTAATGATGTCTAAATTGTCAACCCAAGGGATGATGGGAGAAATGCTCTATGCCTTACGGAATAAGCTTAAGGTCACTGGTAGGCCGAAAAACCTATCAAAAAAATGAAACCTATATTGTCAGGTGACCACAAGAATTAGCATTGAAAAACTCAAGTTGACTAGTGACTACAAAGCTAGCTATAAATTTGTCAGTAAGTGAATTAATTAATTAGCCAGCTGTTATAAAAATAGAGTAACCAGAACCAAAAAAAACAAGAAGTCATGGCCTCGGTAATGAACCTCAAAGGGTAGCGTAGGACTGCATTTTGCTTTAGTAACATTATAATGATGGGGTTCTTAATGAAGTCATCACAAGCACATTGCCAAGGCCAAGGGAGCACAAAAAAAGTTATGCATATATACCATCTGTGTTAATGTATTAAAACAACTAATGCAAGTTCATGCTGATTAAGGTCTGGCATAAACAACTACAATACATAGAACTTTCCTTAGACTATTAGACAACAATTCTGCAAACAAGAAGATGAAAAAAAGCTCAAGAAAAAACCTGAAATAACAGTCATTGGATGTATCTTTGTCGCTATCAACTTCTCTGCCTCCCTTAAAAGTTCTCCCGCCAAAACTACTACTGAGGTAGTCCCATCACCAACTTCATCGTCCTGAACTTTGGATATATCTAAACATAGAATTAAGGATAAAAATCATGAATTAAATGAAAAACATACACATTTTTCTTTAGTGAATCTTTTCCAGAATTTATCTGATACTTAAATCTCCAGTAAAATTCCTCAGTTTTTTCAACTGGCTCTTGCATAAGCCCACATGCACCTACAGTTACGAAGCCAGACCAAAAGGTTATTGGATTCATTTAATATATTACACTGAATTTGACCCCCACAAACTGGAAAATTGCTAAAAATCAGAGGGTTTATTTAACATATTACCCAAATTTCCAAATATGTACATATTGAAATTAAACTAAAAAGTTCAGTTGGTCAGCGGACCCCGTCTTTTCCACCTGCCTTCGTCTCTGTGCATCTATGCAGTGCCCCCACCAGTGCTACCTTACCTAAATTAACATATATAATAGCACTCGCATTTATGCAAATATTGTCATCTATAAATTTGTTTCACCAGCAAACATAAAGCATTTTAACACATTAATGATATAAATTTTAAGCCACAACACAAATAGACTGAAGGATGTTGTACAAGTAATTTCAATTACAAACAAATAAATCACTCCTTTTATCAAAAACAAAATATAAATAAATCAACGTCCAATAACATCAATACAAAAGAAGACAACAGAAACAAAAGTATACAGGATACCAACAAGGACTTTAGCGGCTGGGTTGTCAATATGTAGGGACTTTAAAATCGTGGCACCGTCATTTGTCACAGTAACGCTGTGTCCTCTACCAGTTGATTGTAATATTTTATCCTGCAAAAAAAATATAGTTTATAAGCAGGACATATTTGAAGCACATGACTGCGGCCAAATATTTAATATTAATATAATTCGCGCAATACACCAAGGAAAAATTGGTACTTCACCATTCCCTTTGGCCCTAAGGTTGTCTTGACCAAGTCAGCGATAGCCATAGCTCCAACAAAGGATGACTACAAAATAATTAATAAATGACATTGAAGGTTAAGGGTTGAAGCTAACGATTAACGGACAATTAAATCAATGAAGTGGTTTGGGCATCACCATTGTACATATCATAGTGTGTGTGTGTGTGTGTGGATTTGATAGAGTGATTTTTTATTTGACGAACGCAGATGTGTGTATTAGGAAGCCTCAGAAAGCAGGACTCACCATCCTAGCACGGTCACCCTTTTCTTCCGTAGCTTCATCTTTAAAAAGTCTTTCAACCTAAATTGTTCACCAAGTCATATAAACAAGAAAAATAGAAAAAGGGTAACATACATAGAACTTGAAATGCAGTGCCTAACATACCGCCATCAGAAAGTAAACAAATAAATCTGGAACAAATGCTCAACTAGAAGCTGAAACAAAAGAAGACACGATAATTCATCATAAGTTAGAAGTTAAATATTCTAGACCAACAACATGATAAACATGGTTTCATTAGCTGTACATTTGAAAAGTGTTTGCAAAATTCAATACATAAGAAATACAGGGTATCGTTCATGCATTAAATAATTTCAGTATCAACTAATACAAAAAGATTATATAGTTTCAGGTATTACAAAAATATTTTTTTAAAAGAAAAAAGGAAAGAAAGAAAAGGTGCCAAAACAAGCACTGTGAAGCACTAGTTAATATGTAGATACTGCATACGTAATCATAATAGCTTCATCAGTTCATCTAATTACTAATAAAAATCATCTACCAACTTTAACATATGCATCTAAACAGAAACGATGTGATATTCTAAACAAACCACCGTAGAAAGCTGCTCTACATACAGCATCGAAGAATTATTACTCTTTCGCAATCCACAGCAGTCATTACAAATTGGAACGATAAAGCCCAATATAAAAGCAAAGTAAACAAGCTTAGTCCGAGAAAATAAACGAAAACGTGAACTAGATAAACCCTAAATCAGAAATATAGTAGAGAAATAAGCATCTAGGAACTTCAAAGAGACGAACAAGTAGCATTTAGCAACAAAAAAAAAAAAGAACAAGTAGCCCTAGATGGCCATCTAACAAACCTAATAAATACCAACACACATAATCAATGAGACTCTGATAAGAAAGAGAGTGAAGCTTGCCCGACCTCGGAGAGAGAGAGAGCGGCGCCTTGTGGTTAAAAGAAGAGCGTTGATGTAGTCTTGAGAGTTTATAGACCCCGCCGAAAATGAGTGTACGGCTTCGATTGAGGCTCACCTAAGCCGAATCTTGTCTTCGTTTGGGAACCTAAGGCGAGGACTGAAATGTAATAGCGTTCTTCTTCTTTCGATTTGTATTATTTTTATAAAACTCTTTTTAAAATATTTTTTGGACAAAACTCTCCCTTAAATTTAAATATAACTCAGTGATATAGTATCACCTTAACGTGATGAAAGTCATCAATTTGAGTATTATTTTTTAAAAATTCTCCCTCAAAACTCTATTTTTGGACAACTTTTTACCTTTAAGATATATTAATCAGGTAAAAGGAACTCTTAATAAATATATAATTAAATAAATAATTAATTATGTGATTTCTAATAATATTATATTAGTTAAAAAAAATTATCTCATCTCCATTTTTAATAAAAATATAACCACACAATATTTATTTTCAAAAATTATGATGAGATAAGATTATTTATAATAATTTATCATCACTTTGAATTCCTCATGTCATTGTTAATTTGTTATAAAAGCTTGTGGGATGTGTTTGAGCATTTTTAAGACCATTTGATAAATAATTATAATTTTAAGTGAAAATATGATATTATATAATTTCACTTTTAAGGTATCAAATGACATTAGAAATGATAAAAAATAATTCAAAATTTGATCAAAAACTAATCATTAGAAAATAGTTTGAATTAAATAATAAATTAGAATAGTCTCTATTAATAATAAATTAGTACCAATAACTTTATTCAATTATCATTTTAATGCAAGTATTAGTTTGACTTTCTATGCATTTTAACCAACAAATCCACAAACCAACCTTTTTATATTTGTAATATAAATTTTTTGATAAAAATATAAAAGATACACTGTGTTATTTAATTTATCTTCTATTTTTTTGTTCTACAAAAAAGTCATTAACAAAAAAAATTGGACAAAAGCCTTTTATCCATTTATTTTTTTATTTGTTTATTTTTAAACTCAAAATCACCGTAAAAGTAATTGCTTTACCGCAATGCCGGTCGACCTGCCCGCAAAAAATCGAACTTTGAGTCTTTAAAATGTAGCCCAGTGAAAGGTGGACTGTTTTTTGGCCCAGCCCATCAGTTAATTTATTATTATTATTATTGTTTGACATTGTTGACAAAAAATAATGTTAATTTAAAAAATGAATCAAGTAAAAAAATTATGAATAATATAAAATAAATTTTAACATGTGATATTGAATAATAATGTCAAAAAATATAATAAATATAATATATATATATTACATTTAGTCTTTCTTTTACTGTCTTATCATTAATGTTGATATTATATACATTTATCAATTAATTAATCACAAAATTAATTATATTTTAATATATATAAGTACAAAATGTCTATAAATTTTTTGATTGTTTTATTTTATTTACTAATAATATTAAATAATTATGTAAAAATTATGTGTCATAATTATAAAACCGCCCATAACTCAACTCGTTTAAATTCGTCCAATCTGTTTGCTCCCTCTGATGCCGAGCGATACGGTGATTTGGATGGTGAGCAACAGAAACTAAGAGAAAGGACCATAATAACGTTGGGCCTAAGCCTTTTAATATTGTTTTCAGTTCTATTTTTTGGTTATGGCAGCTCAATAACCATAGTTTTAGGCTATAGGTATTTTGGACTATGATCAAAGTTTTTGTTTTGATTAGAGAATTCAAATTCAAGAAGAATGGACACTCACTTGGCTCGGCAAATATTTGATTCAAAAGTTTTATACTTCTTTCATTTAAAAATGAGAGTTCCCTTTGGTTGACTTTTTTTAAATATTTAGATGTACAACTGACACAATTAAATATATAATAGTATTTTGATAATGAATTTTAATATCGGAAAAAAAAAAATCATTCATCTCATTTAAACCTTGCTTTGAAAAAAATAACAAGAAGAAGAAGAAGTAAGACTCTCGTATGATACGGAAATGGAACACAATGGGTGTCACACAATATGAATGAGACTGCATTATTATTGAAATCTTTATGAATAAATTACAACTTTGAAGTTACCTAACGTAAAGGATGGCAAAATAGTTAAGTGAGGAGGAGGTAACTACATTGATTTATTGTTATTTTCTTAAATTTTATTTTTATTTTTATTTATAATCTGTGATGTTCGAAATACGTGTACTATGTCATTACTAAATAATTTTCGTAATTTTCAGATGAGGGTTTAAAACACTCTCAATTCCTAATCTATCTTTTTCGTTTAATAAATCTAGAAGGAATCATACTCGTATCAAGGGTTTTAATTTATACATATACTTGCTTAGTGAGTTCTAAACAATTATTTCCACTATAGTAAATACTATTGTGGAATGGTAATGTATATATATATTCACAAAATAAACCCTTTTTCGTAATTTAAAAAAAAATAAAAACTATAAAAAAAATTCTAAATATGAAAGAAAATAAATCTGTAAAATTTGAAAATTTTGTAAATGGGACTGTGTAACAGAGAGTATAAAATTGGATACGAAAATTTCTTAGCCACATTTGAAAACCATCTTGGTTTATTAGTTAATACAATGATATAGAATCATAAATTATACAATCAGCAACATACAATCATCTTCATACAAAATTAAAAGAATGTGACCTCGAGTTGAGGTCATTTAAAATTCTACAAGTACGTAGTCCTAATTCTGCATCAATGCTTATATTAGCATCCAAGAATAAGATAAATATATAAGCAGAACTATACTCTTAAATAGCTTAGGCCAAGGCAAATTTAACTCTACACTTAATCCACCTAATCCCAAACCAAACCTCTCGTGTTTGCCATCTTATAGAGGTCGTGTGTGCCGCCCAGCAGCCCTGCCACAAAGACGAGCATTCTTTGGAATGGGGTACTCATCTCTGATTGAATTGGTATTTGTATAAACACGCAAGTAAAACTGTTGTCCAAGATACTGTCGTGCCCAAAACTCAGACCTCAAGTTCCACATCCCCACATTATCAAGTGCCACATAAATTGCAGTCCATGATTTGGGGTACACCTGTAACAACAAAGCATAAAAATGTTATCTTCCAATAGTCGATAACAATTAGTCATTTTTCCAATAGCAGAAAATTTATGTTCATTTATGCTAGAAATAAAGAAAAAATATCAAGAACTCAAGTTAGTTATTATACCCGAAAATTTATTTTCATTTATGCTAGAATAAAAAAAAAAGAAAAATTATCAAGAACTTGAGTTAGTCATGATACCTGAATGGTGCAACGTGCAATTGCATCTCGGAGATTGTAATTGTTTCTGCTAGCCGAACTCCATTGCCCTCCATCCATTCTGCATTGTCAAAATATTAGAATAAGTTGTAAGAACAAAAATGACGGCCATCCAACAATTCAACTTGCAAGGCATTTATTAAACTAAAAAGATAATGAGTAGAGGATAAAGCAATAAATTTTACCCTACTACAAAGAAAGAGTATCCATCAAGGTGATAGCTCTGAATGATATCCTCTGGATTTTCAAACACAATCTCAATGAATGTTCTATAGTCAGTGCCCAAGACCGACGTGTCAAGGTACAAACCACCGCCTGTGGGGTTAGAAGATATGCTTCCAACGCGAAAAACTCCTCCGATATTGAAATAGTCTGCAAGCTTTAGGGGAGTGTCAGCTGGCACAAAGGAGACGCTGTTGATTCCATATCTCTGTTTGCCATTAACTTGACCAGCAGAACTAGACAGCCTGATAGTTCTGCTAATGTTTATCATACCATAGTGGTAAGACCCCTGTGGGTTAGGCCTTGGTCCACTTGCTGTAAGATTAGTCCTGAAATACACAGAATTTAATATCTTACAAGTATTTGCTCCATTATAATAACCCCCACCAATAGCTCAAGAATGATATATTAGGCCAGATTAATAGACAAGAAAAAAACCTGATGGAGCGGGCCTGGTTTAAAGACCAATCAATCTGGATGGTGGGTCCGCCAGGAGGTGGGCCAGAGACTGGGCCTGCAGAGTTGCTGTATTTGAGAACACCAGTGGTTGTGAGGATCTTAGAGGTAAAACGAGATGACACAACAATGTAGTAGTCCTGAGCCGGTTGGTCGGCAGTGACAAGTACCGAGTAGGATTGGCCAACATGAACATCAAGCGAGGAGTAGGTTGTTTGGAGTGAATGTGTTCCTTCCACCTCAATTAATTTCAACTTGTGACCTTGAATGCGGAAGTTAAGTGAATTTTGTAGTCCAACATTTGATATTCTGAGCCTATATGTTTTTCCTGATATAGACAATACAAATTATAGTAAGAATGACTAACATTCTTCACTTATACTATAGTCAAGTTATTTATTTTTAACTATAACTATATGGTGCGGAGGACTTAACCGCTATTTATTCAAATAATATCAATCATTCTTATCATTTGAACAACAATAGTCAAAGAAAAGAAAATATAAAGACAATGTACCTTGTTCAACATTGAAAGAGACTCCATTAGGTCCACGCCCGTTAATAAGAATGCCGTCAGGGAAGGGCAACTTCCTACCGCGGTCAAGAATTGCCTTCAAATTCTATAAGAAAAATACAAATACATTCACCAAAAATGCAAGGGACTTGGGAGAAGTGATAGAGAAATGCACATCGGTGACTAAAGAGCTCAAGGATCGGTAGGACCGGAGCTTCATCATTTAAGAGTAGATGTAACTTGTAAGCATAATAAAAGGGCATTTGATGTGTAAATTAATATCGGCCGGCCACAACAGAAGATGATATTCCTAAGTTCTAAACAACAATCCATGTGGGATAGAGATTGTGAAAGCACTGACACTGCTGATTGACATCTTGGTCCATCCTTGATCAGAGATCAATAATATTTTAGAGACAAAAAATTAGATACAAAAAGAGAAATTACAATAATGTGTATGACAAATTATAGATATGACCCTTGGACCTATCAATGTATGGTGAAACATAAACATATCATTTTGTATCTAATTTTTTGTTATTTTCTTTTATCACCGTAATATTACTCCCCATTGCAACTCATGGATATTCGTAGTAGAACTTTAAACTAAAGCTAAACTTTGATTTCTATTGCTCCAAAATAACAGTTCAATTATTAAAATAAAATAAAAAATTATTACCAAAATTACAGCTTACTCAAATTTATTTCATTCAGTAATATTCATCTTAAGGTTAGGCTAAAAGTGTATTACTGGAATTTTTTATCTTTTATATTTTGCTAAATTATAAGGTGGATTTTCAATGAAAGTGAATTTTCAATTTGGGACAGATAATAGAGTATGTACTAGTAATGATTAGTGGACAATTATCATTTGCGATTAATTTGCTGATTAAATGAAGAAAATTCTTTTGGGCCATAAATTGTGTGGAATACTACCGAGTCAAGTACAGGTTGTCATTACCCAACGCACGCTTTTTTGGTCGAGTTAGTGAAGTGGGGTCAAAAGACACCCCAGCTGTAACTAGCTCGCAACCAATGCCACTAGCCAGCCATTTATTATATTCATGAAAACAGTCTCCCATAGTTACCGACGCAATAACACCACACCCATTTAAGATCCGCCGCTGCCCACTTAATTGACTAGTTAAAACTAATGTTGATTTTGTCCTAACTTGACAGACATTTTATCTGGACTGGAAACTCAAAAAGGGAAAAACTAAATGAACATGGGTTGTTGGAATGGGGCACAATCCCTAACATAAATAGGAGCATAAAATAAAAGGCGCAAAAATTAAATTTACTTTCAAAGAAAAACAAATGGGAGGAAAGGATGATTACCGTGTGATTTTTCTTGTACCAATCTCCAATTAAGACGGTATAATCGCCAGCGGGATCATCAAATGGGACAGGAATTCTAGGACGGCTTAGAATTCTGATGCCTCCAAAACCACCGGCAGCTTTGTGGAATGCAAGGGAAGGGAAGTAGTAAAAGCTTCCAATTTGATCCTTCACTTGAAGAATGTATGTATAGTTCTTCCCCGGAGGGATTGGGCATGTTGTTCCATAAACTCCGTCCACAAATGAATTTCTCCTCTGCTGAATCCCATTCCTACGTAGCCACTTATTCAATTAATACAATGTATGGAGTGAAATAAAATTCTTAATATATAATATCCCCGTTTCTTTCAAAATATAACATCATCACTCATTTTTTAAAGTCAATTTTCTCAAACTTAAAAAGTCAATTAAAAAAATTAATTTAATTTTAATCAATACAATAAGACATATTATAAATTATATGAAAACTATTATTAATTTTATGCTTATTATTTTATAATTATTAATAAACCCTATTAATTTTGATTCTAAAATATGTTAAATTGACATTCAAAAATCAATAATAATCTTATAATTTGAAACAAAATGAGCATACATACAATTAATACTACCATTATTTTAAAATTAACAATACATTTTACTTTTTTACTATTATATTATAAAATTATATATACATTTTAATTTATAAAATATCATGAAAATTTTAATATATAATTTTATCAATATTTAATTGATTGAGGTTATGAGGTGGTTTTATAAGTGGATACATAATACACGTGAAAAAGCATAATACACGTGAAAAAGTATGGTTTTTAATGTGTCATTTTTTTATCAATGTTTTAAAAATTGGACCGATTAATGAATTGAAAAAATATTGAGTGGATAGATCACTAGTTCAACCGGTAGTCGAACTGTTATTGAACTGGTAACGTTATAAATACATAAAAATATATATTATTAATAATTAATATATTTTTAAAATATTTATTTTTTGTAAAGTAAAATATAGTAAAAATTATATTACAATATTATTAAAAATATTTAATTCTAAAAATAAAAATATTTTTATACAAAAAAATAATTCACCGGGTCAATTAATGTACCGATGGTCAATTAGTTTTTAATTGAGTCTCTGTCAAATTAATTTTTTGAGCAAACCAGACCGGAGAGTGACCGATCTCTAAACATTGATTTTTTCTATATCTAAGATCTCATAATTATTATATTCACCTTTTTAAGTTCAACGAGATTAAGTCATGCAATAAAGATATCCCTAGAGTTTAACAAATTTCACACCCAAACGAGTCTTCCGTGCTACTTCCGCTACAGGGTTTTCATGCTAATTTTGTAATAACTCCAAAAAAAAAAAAAAAAGTCACAAAAATAACTTAATTTTTTTGTATAATTTTCCAAGTTATTTATATTTCAAGTTCACGTGTGACAGTTATTGGATTATATCATTGCGGCCTATATTGTCATTCAAAAATAAAAAATATAAAAGAGAAAATGTAAAATTAACTTTTGCTATTTTTAATCTTTATTTTTAGTTTTTGGATAAGTACACCATTCTCTGAGAAATTATCTGGAGTCGTACATAAATACTTGATCAAACTAAAGCATGGTTGAAAGTCGATTACATTCCAAATAATGCAATATACGGACGATCGAAGTAGGGCACTATAATCAGTATCATTTGGGTGAGGCCGTATAATGAAAATGCAAAATTAGTAACGCTATGATTGAGTGTTTGATTTCACTTACCAGGATATTAGAAAAGGTTCTGTTAAGCTGTTAAAGACGTTGATAATAAGATTATCATTGGTAACGGAATGAATATCAGGACCAGGGAACTGTCCATTGATTAAAATTCCCTACACAAAAATAAATAAATAACTAAATGATGAAACAAAGTCAATATAACATTAAGCATCGGATCGAAACAAATTCAAAATTATAAATCCAAACAGTTTTAGTTGTGCGATGAAACGAACCTGTTGGCGAACGCCGAGTGGATAAATATCACCGTAAGTAACATTCCAGGTGAAGAATCTGTAAGGATCCTCTGCTCCAACAATGGCCAACAGAGCAACCGCAATACTTGAGAAAACCGCTAAATTGAAAGGCATTTTCATCAACGGAGGCACGGAGAGAAAGAAAAAGTAAAAGGAGTATTTGATTTGTATTCTTGGGGCCGTGTGAGGTGGAAATGGGGTTTTTAAAAGAGAGTAGCTAGTGGCGGTGGTAGCATGAGCGGGTTGGAAGCAAGTGAATGATGAGGCGTGGCCTTTTTTTTAAAGTGCGGTGGTACCATGAATTAACCGGAAAATAAAAATGGGATTAAAAAAAAAAAGAGGGTGAGCTGTGAGAGACTTGATGGGAGAGAAGAGAGTGGAGGGAAAATAAAAAAGAAGAGGGAAAATTAGGAGTGGTGTCGGTGTGATGGGGTCCACGCGCACTATGTACCGGAGTATTTGGGTAGGCCCACGTGCTTATTGTTAGTGTTTATTTTTCCCGCACTTGGAAGAAAGGGTGGAATAGTAGTCCTTGTTTGGACGCGAGCCACGGAAACCTGCATGTGCTTGGCTAACCCCTCTCTGTTCCCCACCCCACGCTACCCTACCCTTACCTTTCACACGTCCTTTCCAGTTTCCTCCCCATTCTTTTCTAATTTTATTTGTTTTTTTTTTAAAACAAAAAATTAGACTATTGTTTATTTAGAATTTTATTGAGTTGAATCGGTTAAATATTCAGTGTGATTGTTTTAGTCTTAATGGTTGAATCGGTCAAATTTTTAGAATGAATAATTAATTCTAATTTTTTTGACTGAATGATTAAGTCACAACTGAATGAAATAAAAATATTAACTATTATATTAAGTAATATTAAATAAAATTATAACAATTTTGAATTTTTTCAGATGGATAAATAATAAAAATATGTTATTCGGATATTTCAGACATGTCACTTATCAAATAATTTTTTTTATTAAATATTCAGAAATCTATTTTATTCAAATTATTTAATTATTTAAAATTATTTCATTCAGTTTTTATCAAACACTTCCTAATTATTTATAGAGTTAGCCAAGTCTCAATGAAACCGATTCAATTACTGGATTATTTTATAAACACTGATTCCTTTTAATACTACCCAAACATAATTTGTTACGGGTAAATAGTGATTTGTAATATTTCATCAAAATTTTCATGTCTGTCATGAACAACTTACTTACTTACTACCGGTAAAGTTTAAAATACTCCTAATTGTACAATGTCTGTCATGTCTGTGGCGGAAGTATTACGATAGTACTTAACTGGGGATTTTGTCTTGTGTCTCATAATTAGGCAAACAGAAAATGGCACATGATTGCCGATGCTATCATTATGACTAATTAATCTGGCCTGAAATTAATTCAAACTTTTATTTCTTCAGCTATTAAGCCATGTCAACTCGGAATAAACAAATATTTGAAGTGTTGCTGCTGGTAACACGAAACACCTAACCCAGCGGCGGGGTAAGGAATCCATATGCAGGACCCTTTTCCACCGCAATTAGTGGCCAAATTCAAATTGTAATTTATCATGTTTAGAGGGAGTATTGTTTAGAAAGAGATTTCAGTCAACAAAGCGAATTGCAAGATCAATTTCTAGCTATTCAATAAATATTATATATGAAGGAAGAAATGCACGCATCTTATAACTGATTTATGCATAACACGTAAATCAAAATAGACTCCGAATTACATTTTTCGTGAGACGAGAATGGAGCTCAATCTCAACGATTCAAAATAATTGAGAAATACTTAGCATATGAAAGCTCTCTTTAATGGCAATATCTCATTATTCTTTTCTCTTTGTTAGAGTTCTTATTACGTGATACATACGTATAATCTCAAGTTACGAGTTTTTATTGATTAAATGGTTAAAATTATTATTTTAATTCTCTCTAACAGTTGAGTCAAATAATATTTAAAAGAGAACTAACCAAGTGAATCTGTATAATTTGACTGGCCACCAAATAGGCCAAATCCTCCGTGAGCGCTCCATTTGGGAATTTTCAAAACCCAACAATATACAATCGATAAAATACTTCCACTTCCCCATGACTTGTATATTATTTACTCCCCATTAAATACTTCCCCCTCGCTCTTCTTTCACTTGGACCCTGACAGAAAAAATAAAAATATAAAGTCGTCTATTTCTTGACATGCAGCTGACGTTCTTTTGTTTTCTACTGAATCTCACAAGAGCTTACAGCAGAAGATGAAAGAGCAAAAAGATGAAATAAGCACGCATCTCACGTGAACCATTATCAATATTTTCAACGAAAGTCTATATTTTTGTTACATATTATTTGGTTATTATTATTTTTTAAAAATTAATTTAAAAAAAAATTAAATTCAAAATTAATATAAATTCTTTTAATTTTAATTAATACAATGATGAATATTATAAAGTATCTAAAAAATATTACTGATTGCAAACTTTATTATTTCATAATTTTTAACAAATCATTTCAGTTTTATGTATAAAAATATTTCAAATTGACTTTCAAAAATCAATAATAATTATATAATTTGAAATAGAAAAAATATTACTTTTTTTTTCACCAGAAAAGGGTCACATTTCTTAATATTTTCGAACTTAGAGTAACAATTTCATTAGGATTTCATCATTATTAAACTAAATACTTTATATCTGTAAATTTTATAAATTTTGCAAATGCCAAATGGAACTCTTGCGCTTTAGCTTGAAATCCGATGTTCCTGTGGCGCCATTTCAAATTTGAGAGTTAAATCTCCATGTCCAACAATACATACATACATCCAGGCAAAAATGTTTCTTAGGTAAGCCCAATTAAACTCATAATTACTTCATGGACTGGCCACTGTCCCCCGAACTAAAGCAAATGCAGTAATTTGATGTTGTATTGGACTTATATTTGACATTACTGTGGATATGCAGCCTTTTTTCTTTTAATTCATTAATGATATTTATGTCATTTCACCATAAAAATACCCTTTATGAATAAAAGAAAAAACTAGTGCTCAGAACGCAACTCCAGTTTACTCCCAATATAAAAGCAATTACAGAGTAAGGCGTAACATCAAAATCTAATTACAACACATGCATCTATGAGAGAGAGTGCATTCCTATTTGCAAGAAAATCAAAATGTACAAACACTATGTTAACGAAAGCCCAGGCTCCTTGAGGTCAACTCCAAATAGTTGACATTGACCTCTTTCTCCCTTGTATTCTTTCATACCCAATCACCCACCAAAATGAAGAAAGAAGAAGAGCAATTCAAGGAACAGTTCCCTTCTTACCTTTGAAAAGTCATAAGTAACCTATTTGGCTATCCATCTCACTTTCATTGATCTTTAATAAAACCCCAATTCTTACTCCAAATCAAGCACAAAATGTAATAAAACGATCATTCCATATAAATAAATAATAGCCAATGAATAATACCAGTCCAAAAACAAATATTATATATATATATATATATATATATATATGGAAAAGAAAATCTTTATGCCTTGCCTAAGCTCGGCTAAAATTACTTAATAAAATAACATAATTTTATCTCAAAGGGTTTAAGTTTACGTTTTAGGGTTTTATTAAAAAAATATTTAATTATAAATTTTATACAAAACTACGTCATTCTATAAAAATTATTATATAATTTTGGCTAAACTTAATTAAGGCATGCCTTATATTCTTTTTTTTAATGTATATATACATATATATGTACACACATGTACATATATATACATATACATACATATATATATGAGATGATCCATAACCACAGTTATAAATTTAAATTTATCCTTACAACAAATTGTGGTTATCATTGAAAGCCTTTGGCCCTAGTGGTAGTTCTAAATCCAAAGTATTAATAAACATCGGCTATAACAATGTGTTATTAGTGCGGACGGTAGCTTTAATAATATTCAATATATTATTATACTATTAAAATTAGTGGCATTTTTGTAATGTTAGAATCCGCAATTTAGTTGTGGGACTATAAAATAACTATAATGAGAAAAACTTCAATTCGTAAAATTCTAATTGTTCGTCCTTCACCTTTTCTGTCCATTTATCTTTAGTTTTACTGCAAAGAGACAACCACATGCGAACGTTTCAATTCTTTCTCATGGCTTATTCCCTTCATTGCTCCGATTTGTAACAATAAAGAATTAAGAGGAAGCCTATGTACATCATGAGAATTACAAACTGCTTTTATTGTTCCTTTTCCCCCCTCTTATTAAAGCAATTGAATCAAATTGATTTTTTTAAGAAATTGCTTTTATTGTACCTACCCCCCGCCCCTTAGCAATTGAATTTTAAAAGTTCATATAAAGAGAGCTAATTTGATGGTAATCTTCAGAAGGAACAAAAATTGCACCAAATTGGGTTTATACGTTCATATACATAGAGTTCACTTTATGGTAATATTTGAAAGGAACAAAACAAGAGAGACGGAGAGAAGCCATTAAGAGCCGCCATTGTTATATTTCTTTGTTTCAATTTTCGTATTGGTCCAAAATATAGACTAAGGGAGATATTGGAGGGTTCGCCGTTTTTTCCATCCACCATTTAATATTGTGGACGGAGTTGAAAATATCTAAAGGACTTGCTAGTTTTGGAGGGCATTTTGGTTACTTTTGAATTTGCACTTTAATTGGGCGGGTTCCATTAAACTAAAGTGCGAATGAGTGATAA
This sequence comes from Hedera helix, assembly GCA_947179155.2. Lineage (NCBI taxonomy): Eukaryota > Viridiplantae > Streptophyta > Magnoliopsida > Apiales > Araliaceae > Hedera > Hedera helix. Next base: position 41,435,768 of record OX359283.1, on the reverse strand, counting down.
TTTTATCCGTTATATCTGCAATTAGGCGACCACGATTTGTCGTAAGAATAAACTTAAATTTACAACCGTGACTATAGATCAACCCCTTAGTACACACATATATAAATATCCAATTTAATTGGACTTCTAGTACAAGAGGTCCAGCTATCAGAGCTACATATGAAGGAGATGGGGGAGTTTCCATTTAGGTATAGGAATAATTCTCTCAAACACCATATACATGTAGACTCCTCAATGAACTTTATTGAGGATCAGAATATACATAATTTTCTGACTTTACCAAGAAACATAAACTGATAAAAGAAAAAACATTTATTAGCTGACTAGCTTTATGTTTATATAGTCAAAATGACACTGGGATATCCCTATAAATTATGTAAACTAGGGAAACTAAAAGTAAAAAAAAGGACAAAGCACTAGGATTTTCACAGAAAGAAAATTAATACAAGGTTGGTCCGAAGGTGTGAAGTCATCCATAGTAAAGGGAAATCCACTTCATACTATCCATCAACCAAAGCAAAGGTAAAGCAATTTCTTTTTCTTTTTGACAAGTCAAATTTGAGCAACTTAATTTTATCATAAACTAACCAAATAAATTTCCATGAAAATCAATCAGGCAAAACAATATAATCGAAACCACCAAAATTATTCCAAAGCAACTTGATGGGGATCCGTCTCATTAAGAGATATCCGTCTCACAAAGAGATATTCTCACACGAAGAATTATACAACTCAAATAATTCAATAATTCAATCTATATAAAATATTGAGTTTACAACCATATTTATAGTACTCCTAAACAACTATCCTAATTCAATTTGGACTCTATAAGATAAATACAAATAAATAAACTAACTTAAATACAAACTTTATTTAAAATACAACTCTTAATAAAATATTTAATAAACCAATTCCTAATTAAAATAAAACTTTCAAAAAGTCTTTTCCGTCCTGCATCATTCTCATCTCCTTTGGAAAAAACTCGTCCACGAGTTTTAAAATAGCGAAGAATAATAAACATAAAAGAAACATTCCAATAAAATATATGCATCCGATGTTTCTTGATCACAACCTTCAGAAATAACATGGACACAAACACGAAAGTAGATGCAGCCTTGAACTCGAATATATATAATTTAGTAAAACAAAATCAACGTGCTCGACCTCAATTCTGTCTTTCTTCTCGTATTTTTGATCAAAATGGTTTACCTCTTGCACTGCACTTTTTTTTAATGCAAACCACCTTTGCATCTTCAATTACCTCAATAGCATATTGAGGTTCTTGTTCTGTTTTACCGACTCCATATCGTTCCATGATTTCATCAATTTTTATTGTAAGTGCTGCAATAGATGTCTGAGTATGTGTAGTAATTATTGCGATGGACTCTTCAATTTTCTTAAGACGATTCTTCCAATCATAATTCATCATATTTGCTTTAATATATCTATTTACTCTTTTTTTTTTGAAACAAGGACTAAACTGAAAATTTTGAAACTGTAGGGGTTGGAATGTAAAAACTGAAAGTATGAGGGGCTAAGATGAAATTAATGAAACTATAGGGGCTAAACTGTAAACATATAAAAATATTAAGGTGAAAATATAAAAATTTAGAAGTTTAGGGGGTATTTTAAAAACCTTAACTGTAATTTGCTAGATATTTTTAATCAACCAGCTAACGTAGTAGTATTAACAGAGTCGGTCCTTCGTTTATTTCTTTCTTTCTCCTTCTTTTACTTTTCTTTTTTTGTTTCTTCTTTCTTTCTGGTTCGCAGCCCTTTTTTTTCTTCCTTAGTCTTTCACTGCACTGTGGATCGTGGGTGGCTTAATGACGGAGGTGGCGGAAGCAAGAGACGGCAAGGGTGTGCGGTAGTAAGGAGCAACAGTGATGATTTTTCTCTTCTTCTACCTTTCTTTTTGTTTTTCTTTTCTATTTTGATGTAGTTAGGTCAGCACTATGTTGACAATTATGGCTGTAGATGATGATTTTTTTTTAAAAACAGATTAGCAAATGCAGAGTTTTTTTTTTTTAGTTTCCCTAATTTGATCCTTGCTAAAAAGGAGGCTGATGATGAAGGGCTAGATGGCTGTGATTATATTATGGTGAATGTGGTGGCCTGCTAATTGGACAGTTTGGTGTTTGAAGGGTTAGATGACGTTGTGGTTAGGATTTTGGGACAACAGTAGTACTGCGATATACCTGACTTTGTGGATGTAGTGATGACACTAATTTTGGGACAACTGAGGGTGGTGGATAGAAGGTATTAGGGTTAGGATTAGGGTTTGGATGGCGACAGAAAGTGGGTTTAGGGTTAAGTTCTGATACCAAAATGATGAGTATCTGTCTCACTAAGAGATATCTGTCTCACGAAGAGATATTCTTGCACAGAAAATTATACAACTCAAATAATTCAATCTATATAAAATATTGAATTTACAACCATATTTATAGTACTCCTAAACAACTATCCTAATCCAATTTGGACTCTATAAGATAAATATAAAATAAATAAACTAACTTAAATACAAACTTTATCTAAAATATAACTCTTAATAAAATATTTAATAAACCAATTCATAATTAAAATAAAACTTCCAAAAAGTCTTCTTCGTCCTTCATCCCAACTTGCTGATTTGCTAGTAAGTGTAGCCAAAATAGTGCCAAAGCCACAAATGAGCATGAATGTTGCTTATAAAATGATTCAAGTGCCACCAGAGGCTCACATGACCCACTAATGTATTTAACTAGTACAAAACAATGGGTCCAATAACGACCTTATAATGACATTGCTAAACACTAGAAAACCTTTTATGCTCATTTTGTGATAATCAAAATATTTATTATTCAGTGTCCTACGGTCCTACCCCATGAATAAGAGGACCAAGTAACATACTGGCATTACCTCATACTTTAATAAGTTACTTTTACTTTAAGTCGAGAGTCCATTTTTTTCTTGAGACATCCCCAAAAACGGAGTATGAAATTCCATGATATTTAGGTAAGTTTATCTTCGTAATGAATATATTAATATATGATTTTTCGAAAGGAGCCCTTGTCCCGGATGGAGGAATTGTAAATTTTACTAAAGATTAATAATGTCACAAGTAACATAAACAGAAAATAAGTTAAAAACCTAAAACCAATTAACCCAAAAAAACATAGTTTTTCTCTTTCTTCATCCTCTAAGAACCAAACAAAGCCTAGATTAATATTCAGATTTATCACAACCAATTTAATAGCTGTAGTATGCAGAAAAAAGGTATTCAAAACTCAAAGACTTCGCATCTGCTTTAAAACCCAAGTACATTCAAAACAACGAAAAAGTGTAACAAAAATGCATCAAAACCAAACAAAGGCTAGTTATAGAAATTAAGCGCAATTCTAGTTTGATTGCTATAAAATATGCGGTTAATCGCTCAACAAAACCTAAATAGCTCAAAAATTGTTCATAGATATACTGAAAAGTTCATATTTATCAGAAATGACGAGTAATTAGTAAACCCTAGATAAATGACTCAATCATCGTTGCCAAAGAGAGTGCGAAGCCTGGTAACAAAGTGGCCAGTGGGATCGAGAGCTGCTTCGGCGAGAAGACTGCGCTTGATATGGTTCATGCGATCGGCGAGGCCTTTTTGTTCCTCTTTAAGGGCGAATATATCTTCTTGGAGGTCGTTGATACTGTACTTTTGGCTGACGGATCGAAGGCTGAGGAGTAAAATTTCGGTCATGACGAAGAACTAAAAGAAGCTATCTTTTCTTTTTATTGCATTTGTTACGCCGCCTAGTAATTTTTTAAGGTTTTAAATGCAGGTGGTTGAGGGATATGAAGTAGCCATAGCTGAATCAGTAGTTTTGACCTTCGGATTTGACAAAGGGATTGTTGGATAGCATCTGAATTGGGCTGAATGACTGAATTGGTCAGTCATTCAGTGCGTTTATTTAGAACTAAATGGGGTTGAACGGTTGAATCGGTTAGATTTTTGGGCTGAATGACTAAGTCTAATTTTTTTGACTGAATGATTAAGTCCCGGCTGAATGGAGTAAAAAAAAAATTAATATTATATTAAGTAATATTAAATAAATTTACGACAATTTTAAATTTTTTCTGATGGATAAAATAGTAAAAATATGTTATTCGGATGTTTTAGACATGTCACTTATCAAATAACTTTTTTCATTCAGTATTCAGAAATCTATTTCAATCAGCTCATTTAAATTACTTAAGCATTCAAAACTATTTCATTCAGTTTTTATTAAACACCCCCTAAAAACTAAATAACTACTAGGGGTGAGCAAGAAACCGAATTGCCCCTGAAACCGCACCAAAAACCGCACAAACCACACCAATTAAAATCGCACCAACAGTTTTGGCGTATGTGACGGTTTTAAGTGGTTGAAAAATCGTAAATGCGATTTGTGTTTGGTTTCTAGGCAAAATCGCATCTAAGAAACCGTACCACACCATGCACTGTCAAAATGGAGCATATCAAGAAATATTATTATAATGTACAAATATTTATAATTATCCCAAATTTTAATTATCTCTGTTTAAATTTTTCATATGTAAGGATATATCATTATTCATATTTTTAGGTTATATTTTACTTTTGTTTAGATAAAACATTATAAGTAAAATTGTGTATTATCAAAGTGGTATTTAATATTGTGTGATGCTAAATTATTAATTTAAATTGCATAAAATTTAATTATTTCAATTAGTTTTGGAACTGAAATCGCACTAAATGAAACCGCACCGCAAGATTCAAAATCGCACCGCACCAATCACAAGCGATTTCATGTGCGGTTTTGAATTTGTCAAACCGTACCTAAGCGGTTTCATGTGTGATTTGAACTTCAAACCGCACCATACTCACTCCTAAGAACTACGAGCCCTCTTTCTTGTAAATTTATTATTCCTATATAAATTTATTTGAACGAAAATAATGATCCCTTCTATTTCGAAATATAAAATTAATATTTATGTTAAAATTAATTTCAAATATATTTAAATTTAATATTAAATTATTAATCATTTAATTTTTAAAAATAATAAATTTTATAAACATTTAAATAACTTATGAGTTTCATAACTACATTATCTAAAAGCAAGTAAATTTATATCAATTTTAAATATCAAAATATATTAAATTCACATTAAAATTCTAAATTTGATTTTATATTTTGTAATGAGTCGAGAATTATTTAATTACTTTTTTCTTTGTTCTAAAATCAAAGAGACATTTTGATTTTTAAGTTAATTTTGTGAAAATTTAAAACCCAAAATTAATATAACATTACTTAAATTTTGAAAACAAGAATATGGTTGTTAATAATATTTTCTAACTAGTATACAATGGTTATATTTATTTCTATTAAGATTAAATAAATTCTATTCAATTTTAAATTTTCAAAAATTAATTTAGAAAAAATATGCATAGGAAATTTTAAAACGAGAAAGAAAATATTTATCATATTATATGGTATACTCCCTCTATTTCTAAATATAAGAGCAACTTAATTTTTCGGTTAATTTAAGATATTTTAAAATTTAAATTTGATATAATTTATTTAAATTTTAAAACAAATTAGAAATAATATATGCATCAATTTTCACAAAATATATGTAGCATTCAATTGTTAACACTAGGCCAGTTGAACATTTTCAGATTTTACCAAAGGGCAAAGGCTGCCTTCTTGGAGCTCAAATCTGCTCTTACATGTCTCTGTAACAACCCTATGTTATCAGAGACATATAACACATATACACACACACACGTGCTACAGAGACATGTAACAGCAGATTTCGTGCCGCCTTCTTGTTACTTATTAGAGTAAACAGAATTTTTTACAACTTTGTACGGGCTTTTGCTTTCAGGTCAACCTAATTGGAATAGAATGCAAGGTCTGAACTCTAAATTCCAATCCAAAGCAACCGCATAGAACGTAAAAATCAATACAAGTATATATATACACACAAAACTCTGTACGGGCTTTTGCTTTCAGGTCAAGCTAATTGGAATAGAATGCAATGTCTAAACTCAAAATTCCAATCCAAAGCAACAGCATTAGAATGTAAAGATCAATACATATGTATATACATAAAGCATATATATATATATATATATATATATACACACACACACACAACACATCCTCTTTTTTTCTTTTCCCATACTATTTGGTGCAAGGAACAAATATGTGCGTGTATATATATATATATATACACATGTACACACCACATCCTTTTTTTCTTTTCCCATATTATTTGGTTCAAGGAACGAATCAATTAAGAGATAGGAGTAATGTATACGGAAAAAAGGTTACTCCGTTACAGAATCAACCTTTTGCAAAGTAGCTGATCAAATAAGATATCTTAAGGTACAAGTGCAAGCGACCAAATCAACGAAGCTCGAACATAGTTATAGCTCCCACAAACAAAAACTAATAAATTCAGAAAGTTGGCAGCATAAGTTCAACTCTTTTGCACTGCAATCACAAACTCGTAAATATACTATCTTGGTACACTAAATAACTTGTATAGAGACTATCCACCACAACTGGATTTAATATATAACTTTAACAAATTAAACCCCCAACCTGATTTGTACGAGTTCATCGATCTTGTGCAGGAAATTTAATGCATCATGACCATGGCAGGCAATAATTCCCAGCACATTGATCATATACAACAAAATACAAAAACATTACATAAAAATTATGACTTCTCTGCAGAACCTGTTTCATCCTGAACTCGTTGAGAAATATCACGGCGCAACATTTTCATAAATTCCTGAAGGAGTTCAGAAAATAGAAATTGATTTTCCATAAAAGATATCAAAAAGAAAATAAAAGGAAAAGGAACAGAGTCCATTCTCCAAAATAACCAAGATAATAAAATTACTTTAAGGCAAGACACTTACACGTGCAAGAGCATCTTCAGAACACAAATCATTCACAAGACCTTCCACACCGTCACCATAGTCATGCGAGCTAACAACACTCTCAACTACAGAACGGAGAATTTCCTTATTAGGTGGATCCTCATTTTCGAGTTTCTGAACAACTTGCTGAAGGTCAACCTAATTTTGTTTCAAGTTGTCATCTCTCTTATCAATTAATAGCTTAAAGAAAATATGAGTAATGAGTGCAAGTCTGTGATCATGTTCCTTCTTGTATATTCTATTCCTTCTTATTTTTTGGGCCAGTACAAACCTGAGAGTTTTGATCATTGGGTCTCTCATCTCTGCTTGGCCTTCTCTCATTGTATGTTGGTTGAACTTCACGTGCCACAGGAGGTGCTTCTTGAGGGATGTTTGAAACAGTACCGAGAGCTTGAGAAACAATGGGCATCATCTGTTGGACCACCCTTGACAGATCAATGCCACCACTTCGGCCACAACCCAAACCGGCAAACATGCTTCCAAAATGTGGGTCATCAATCTGTTGAGCAATTTGATTGACCGTATTCATCATAGCTGGGCTCTGAGTAAGTTGTCCCAACATATTCCTTAAGACATCAGGAGAACCAGCTCCAGTTTGGTGTGAAACACCAGCTAAAAGACCATCCAAAGCAGGATTATTAAGAACTTGAGACATATCACTTGCAGGATCAAATTGGCCCTCAGCAACAAGCCCTTCAACCGGTATACTCTCAACAACTCCCCCAACAGTCGGTGCAAGCTGCGCAGAGGCAAGGTTAGAAGCATTCCCCTGATTTGCAAGAGATGCAAGCGACTGCAAAACCTGTTGCATGGATCTTGCATGTTGGTTCTGAGCAGTACGAGAAGCATTAAAAGTCGTCCCATCGCCACTCATACCTTGCAATCTTGATTGCCTACTTTGCCTCTGATCACAGCATCATATACAAATTAAGCATATACAGTTAACAAAAGTCCACGAGATATTAACAGGATGCAAAACAAAGAGATGCTAATAACCAACACAATTCAAGCATATCATGCAAAGAACTCAAACCAAGTAAACTAAAAGACCAAGGTCCTGGAGCAACAGGTAACTGTCACGCTAATCAATGTTAGATAGGTAACTCTTATACCAATTACTATTAGATATGGTAACTAGTTAGTATCCGAATCGATAAGGAAGATGATCCCAAGCCTATCGGACTTAGGAGTCCTTTTGTACGTATTAGACTTAATGGTCTGCAAGGCCAAACCCATTATTAATATTTTATTATACTAGTAAAATATGTAATCCAACAAGGCATAAATTAATATATAAGAAAATGCTTTATCCAGAATTTGTCCATGGGCGACCTATCAAAGACAATCTAAAAGTTCGTGTAGCAGGGAGCCATAAGTGAGAGAAGAAGTTATAGCCGCCGCCTAAATCCGGCGAGGTTCGCTAATGTGCAGCTCTCTCCGTTACAGCGACGTCACTTTCTTGAGATTAAAAGTACAAATCTGTTCTCTCTCCTTCATCTTCACCATTTGATAACTTCTATAATATTTATATTTATACTACTATTATTCTTATCCTTCTTATTCTCTCAAGGATCCTCCTGCTTGTTTTCCCAGAATACTCGGTCATGATTCTCTCGGGTAACTTCAATCTCTTAATTTTTTTGCCCGTAATATTTGTTGACCATTCATTTATGAAACTGTAAAATCAATGGTATTTAAGGGGATGAGATAATAACTTCAATCTGAATGCAGTCTCCATCACTGTTCAAATTATTGTTGATTCACGGTAGACTACAAATTATTGAGGACACTATGGTTTCTCAGTTAATTAATATTCATTATAGTCAATATAAGCTGTTATATGATTTCTGAGTTATTTATTATCATCATCATCATCATCGTAGTTTCTCTAAAACGACATCCATATAAATTTAGTTAGATTCCATTATTAATTTTTTTTAATGTATAAAATGAAGCAGCATATTCCGTGCCTCCATTTGAGCATTGTGTAAGTTTCTTGTCTCCACTAGTAACAGCAATCATTTTGTTCCCGTTTGATGGAGTCCTAAACTTTTACTAGTACATTAGGCCCTGCCGGAGAAAGTGGCGTTGATGTAGTAGTTGAATGGTATTCATTAAGTTCTAAGTTCATATACAGGACCATTATGGAAAGCACAAAATTTAACAGTTTCCCAAAAAGTGCTTTCTAACAACCACAACAAAAAAAACTCTACTGCCAAAAGAACTTTAATTATGCTACCAAATACACTTAATTGCACATTTTCAAATTAATAGTGCTTTTATGCCACTGCAGCTCTGCCACACCTATCAATATTTTTTAACTAGTTGAGTCTAAGGTTTCAATTCTAGATACTGTCACTTAATGTTGCCTTTGAATTGTTGCTGTTACTTGCAACTCATGAACAGATATATTAGTGCTTACTGGCATGAGCCTTGAATTTTTATACAATAGAGGTAGTTAAGGTAGTTAAACTAAACTATGACCTTGATTTCACATATAAGCATAATTATGTCCGTCCAGGTCCTTGGCCATTCATGTTGAAAGCATAACATAATAACGTTCTTTGGCCATTTCATCTGAGAGCTCAATGACTAATGATGATATTGGTGTTTTATATTGATTCTCATGGGATTAGCTAACTTAGTCTTGTAGAGAATAACTATACCACAATGTGTGGGTTTTAAAAATGTTTAATAAAAAAACAAGGTTGGATAATCTTTTTGTTTATTGTTTGAGTTTCAGCGGTCATGCACGTAATATTGTCACTTTCTAACCAATTGATGTTTGTGAACCAAAGGGTTGTGGAGAGCATAGGTGAGAATGTAGATGAGGTAAGGTCATTGAATCTGCTTGTCTGATCTCGACGCATCCAAGGAGTAACCTCAAAAGGAAATTTGGAATATAGGTTGCTCTTGGGGGATCTGCAATCTGTACATTCTCCACAGTCGGGCATATCCAGTTTCAGCGAGTATACAGTGATAGACATTAGTCATATAACTAAAGTCGACCCTGAAGTCCCACCAAATAGAGCATGCCTCCTCAGTTGTGGAGTATCAACTGGTATCGTGATGTTTGGTAGTATTACTTGTCACAATTGAAATTTAGTTAGGAAAATCATTTTTCATATGACCTCTTATAGATAGACTAAAAAAAAAAGAGCAGAGTTCTTTTTGTATAACTTTGCCCCCATTCTTTTTTTATATAGAAATTTTCCTATTTTTAAATCGTCATCTCACTTCTTGTTGTTCTCCATTTATCTAGTTTTTATCTCTTATTTTGTATTTTCATTTTTGTTAAGAGAGTTTGAGTGCAAATGATTCCACCTTTTGCAGTTGGAAAAGTACTTCCGAATTCACAAATACTCTGCAGTCTTCTTTCTATGTTAATACTTGAGACTTAAATTAGACGAAAACAAAGAAAGGAAATTTCCGGCAATCTTCATGACATAGGGGACAGCTTCCTTGATTCCTTTCCTTCCTTGATTCCTTTCCCCTGCATATTTAGCTTTTCTGTCAACCATTAAGAGATACTTATGTAGGTTCATCTTTAATCTCCTATCGAAATACTAAATATTCTTAATTTTAACCATAAAATGAGTTTAATTAGTCGCCTCTGTTCAAGTAACAGTTAAGTTATTCATAAATTTTAGCATCAAAGGGAGTATTTGAAGGAAATTAACCCGAAAATTCCCAAACATATGAGAAACAAAATAGAAAAAAAAGCAAGCGCCAGAGAAAAAATAATCATACGCACAAGACAATATTTATGTGGTTCGGCAATTTGTCTACGGAGTTGTAGGAATTTTACTATTATCAAAGAAAAACGGCAATATAGTTTTCTTCAATCACAAAACAATCACACCAAAAAACCCTAATCAGAACACTTCTTTTCTACATTATGCACACACTAATTTCCAATGAGCTACAAAACAGGCCAAAAAATTTTTCTCGGGGGCAAGCCTATGCTCCATGGACTAAGCCTCAGAAAATATTCCATTAAAAACCACACAACATTGTTCGGGTCAGGTCATCAACCACATCAAAACATAACTAGACTCCACAAAATCAAAACACTATTTGCAAAGTAGGTCCCAGTGCTGTTTGTGAAATGTTTATTTTGATTTAATTTGTCCCTAGAAGTTTGAAGTACATCACTAGATACAAATCATCCTTTCAGGGGTAGGGGCTGCTTTGAAAACTGCAAATGTGGAAGCTGGATCAACTGTTGCTATCTTTGGGCTTGGAGCAATTGGAACGGCAGTATGCTTGTGCAGTGTTTCCAATTCTTAATTCAAACAAAATAGACATTGATGTATCATGGTTTTGTTGGGAGAGAGTATAATGATTTGAGATGTAATGCCGTAGGTTTCAGAAGGAACAAGGCTATGTGGAGCTAAAAGAATTATTGGTGTGGATGTGAATGAAACAAATTCGAAATAGGTAATGCATTCTTTTGATATTTCGTTTGTAGTCTTCTTTCTAGTGAGATAATAGGGACCTGTTGTCTTTAATGAGAAGCATATGCTTTTTATCAGATATTTCACCATTGATATCAGGACCTTGGAAGTAAATATAAGTAATGGAATTTTGTGAGCTTTGTATGTCCTCACTAAGTTGTATGATGCTGACCTATCATTTTTCACACAGGGAAAAAGTTTGGTGTCACTGATTTTGTCAACTCTCGTACGTGTGGGGATACAACTGTAGCCAGGTACATTAACCATGCATATGTGGAGTTTTCTCTTTCTGTATTATGTAGACCTCGACTCTCGAGATAAAATGCAAATCACATGGGAAGGAAATATGCATTTCATAGTTGAGCTTGTGCGTGAAACTGATGCCTTTATATATTCAGACATTAATTACATTCTTTTGAAGGCTATGTAACCATTTGACAAGATGTTTGAGGAACCTGTAAAAAGAGTCGCAATGAAGCTTGAAAAGTAAATTGTGGCTTATGACAATTTTCTAATTCTTTTCCTTGTTATTTTTTATTTTAGTGGGAGGTGGGTAGGACTGAGCAAAAAAATAGATAAAATTGAATAACCGAACCGAACCGAACCGAACCGAACCGAACTTTTTTAACCGAAAAAATTCGATTTTTCGAGTATTTTTTGCAATTCGGTTATATCCGATTTGATATACGGTTTTCGAATTTGGGTTTGGTTTTCGATTTTTTGTTATTCGGTTAACTGAATAAGAAATAAAAAAACTAAGGCTTAAAAATTATAACAACTCTCATCTCACTCGTGACTCGACTGTCTCTCTAACTCTAATTTGAAATTTGAATCTCACACCTCACCACCTTAGTCTTTGTCTTAGATCTCGACTCTCATCTTCATCTCTTAGACTTTCACTACTTAAAAGCGATAGCTCAAATTGATCTTTTATCTCTCCTTTCCCAGATCTCGATACCCTCAGCCCTCTCCCCTCAGATAGTCAGATCTCTCACTAGTGCCTTAAGCCCTTAAACCAAAACCAAAAGCCTAATCAAAACTCCAGTCCCCAAATCGCGACTTCGTTCTGCCTCCGAAAGCGAACGGAATGAAGTCTGGAACAAACCTCATCCCAAACTCAACTCCGGTTGTCGTCATCTATTATTTCCGAGGTTGGTTTTCGATTTTAGTACTTTGGTTGTGTACTTGCTTATAATACTACATCTATTTCGTTTTTTTTGGATGTATGTTAACTGTATAGGTCTTGCATATTAAATTATTCAGGTGTACTTGAAATTTTGGAGTGTTATGTTCTTAATTGCTTGGAATTATGTTCGTGTTTAATTGCTTACTAAGTTTTCAGTTTTGAATTGGTGAATTTATGCTATAATTACAAATTACACAACAGTCTCAGAAAAAAATAGATCACTAATACAAATATATAACAGATTTTAGCACACTTAGTATTTGTGAAGAATTGTTCACAGTTGTAAGTTGTTGAACTTTTTACTCAAAGCTTCTCGTGCTAGGAATGTGAAAATAAAGCACAAGAGCTGCAATTCGTTGACCTGTACGGAGCATTTCTTGTATTTATTCTCATCAATTTCAGTTAAAAGTGACATTACTAATCATGTCTAAGTAGACTAGATTACAAGTAATATTTGGTAAATTGGTATCATAAATTTGAAGAGACTTGGGAATTGTACATAGTATGACACACTTATTTGGTATCATGGCCTATGATATTTTTGTAATTTAACCGAAGTATTAGACTATTCAGGGAAACTATGGCTTTTAAATCATTTGTGCAATTTCATTAACTGACTGCATTCTCTATAATTTAATAATCACCCAATGAGCAACTGTGTAATATGTTATTTGTTTATTTACACATATGTAGTTAACTTATCCTTTTCAAACTTTCTTTGTTAATCTAATTTGATTTGTTTGAAATTTTCAGATGATGTAAAGAATTGTTTTAAATGATTTGTAAATGGTGGATGATGCAGACGAGCCTAACCTTGATGACCTTGGTACAATTAGACATGGGAAAGAGTCAGGTGACAATGTTCCCACCAATATAGAGTCCGGGAGGTTTGACCAAGAAGTTGTTAGGGCAACCGTGGTTTACCATTTTATTGTAGATGAGCTTCCTTTCAAAAACATGTTAAGAATGAGGGTTTTAAAAGACTTATGCAAGTTGCATGTCCTAGGTTTCAGTTACCTTCATGTTTTACATTTACTAGAGATTATATTCGTTTATATGATAATGAGAAGATTAAGCTGAAAACAATACTTACACAAATTTATGAACGTGTTTGTCTCACAACTGATTCTTGGACTTCTAGTCAACGCTTGAGTTAGATGTGTGTTACTGCGCATTTTGTTGATGAAAATTGGAAATTGTATAAGAAAATCTTGAATTTTCGAACCATCACAAGTCATAAGGGGAGGGACATTAGGAAAATGGTTGAGTCTTGTCTAAAAGAGTGGGGACTTTCTAAAGTTATGATACTCATTGTAGATAATGCTAGCTCAATTGATACTGCGGCAGCTTACTTGAGAGATATATGTATATCTTGAAAAACAAATATATTGGGTGGTAAGTTCATTCATATGAGATGTATAACTCCCATTATTAATCTTGTTGTAAATGATAGTTTGATGTTGATTGAGAAATCTGTTAAGACAGTTAGGTGTGCGGCGAAGTATGCAAAATAATCTCTGACTAGGGTTAAGTAATTTAAGTATTGTATTGAGTATTGTGGTCTAGAAGACAAGAAATGCTTAAGTCTAGATTGTCCAACTAGATGAAACTCTACTTACTTGATGTTAAGTTCAACTTTAAAGTACAACGAAGCTTTTGATAGATTTGAATTTGAAGACCGTGACTTTGAAAAAGAGATAGGGGTAAAAATATTCCAATGGATTTGGATTGAACTAGGGCTAAATTGTTTGTGAGATTCGTAGAACGTTTTTATAATCTCACTGTGCGCATTTCGGGCTCATCTTATATAACATCAAATAATGCATTTTTTGAAATAAGTGACACTTATATTATTTTGAGTGAGTGGGAAAGAAGTAATGATAGAGAATCGCAAAAAATGGCGAAGGCAATGAAAATAGAATATGATAAGTATTGGAGAAATGTTACACAGATGAATATATTGTTGTATATTCCCGTTGTGCTTAATCCTCGGTATGAGTTTAGTTTTTTCAATTTGGTTGGAGATGGTGAAATTGGGGTTGAAGATGCGTTGGAGGGTATAGAAGTTCAAGTAGATCTTCATTTTGATATTGATAATGAAGATAAGGACATAGAATAATATCAAGAAAATAATAAGGCCATGGGGATGGAGATTGCCGATGATGTAAAGAGAACAATGAAAGATTTGTTTAATGAGTACAAAAAAAAGTATTCAACTCAAGAAAGTGAAAAATCAAGTTTAAGTAACATGTCATCCCAAGGTTCTAATGCAATGGAATCCCAAAATACAAATAGACTTATGGATAAGTTCAAAAAGCATCAAATCGGAGGGATACTTGGAGACAAATCAAAATTGGACAAGTATTTAAGTGAAGATGTGGAAGAAGCCGATGAAACTTTCGATATTTTGGGGTGGTGGAAAGTTAATAGTGCAAGATTCCCTATCCTTGCACATATTCCCGTGATGTGTTGACTATTCTCATTTTTACCGTTGCTTCAGAGTCCATATTTAGCACGGGGGGCCATATTCTTGATGCATGTAGGAGTTCATTGTCTCATAATATGGTGGAAGCTCTCATATGTGCTCAAGATTGGATCAAAATGAAAAATCGTATTGATGTGGAGGAAGATAACGATTTTGCAGATAAACTTGAGTGTGGTAATAATAATAATTATTTTTTATTTTATTGAACTAATACAACAATTTATAAAAATAATGTGTTTAATTATATTTTTCAATTTTTAGCAATGTCCAAATTGAGCCTTGCTATTAATGATACCAATGTTTCCATAACTCAACTTGATTAATGAGGTAAATTCGTTTATCGATTTATCATTGCAATTCAAAAGCCCTGCCATGAGCTTGTGCTTACCTGCCATAGAACAAAATATACATTTAGCTTTGTGCTTCCAAGTAGTTTTTTCTTCAAGTCTGCAAGATCATCATCAACTGATGAGCTCTTAAGCAAATAAGCAATACAAACTGCAAAAGGTACAAAATGTTTCCAGTAATAAAAATCATGTGTACAAAATGTTTTCAGTCATAAAAATCATATGTTTCCACTCATATTTAATATACATATGATTGCATCAAACATGTCTTAAGGTTTGATGCATATGAACTTGTTTGTTCTCATAGTGACGATTTTGATGAAATCTACACTTTTAATCGTAGGTTAATGCATTTGTTGGGGGCTCTGTTGAACATTTTGTGTGCTATTTTTGCTGACTTGTTACTAGGTTTTGGCCTTCTGTTCATCTGCTACCTGTTGTGTTGCCTAGTGCTTGCTACCTGTTTTACTACTTGAGCTTCTTGCTTCTGTTATTACTTTTTGCGTGTTAGCCTGTTAGACTCTTATAGATTATTAATTTATTATAGATTAAATAAACTTTGTAAAATTATGAATTAGGTATTGTTAATTTTAATAATGGTAAAGTTTTGAATTATTACGTATTGTTAATTTTAATCATGTATTGGGCAACGGGTATTGGTTGCTTTTTGCTGTTTAGTGCTGACTGTTGAGTCTACTGACTATTATAAATTGTGATACTATTAAATACTTAAATGTTAATTATGAAAGTCTTCACTTCGGTTAGGAAGAGGGGGATGAATATGTTTGTGTACTGCAAAAGTTGTCGAGGGAGGAAAAATGTATGCGTCATATAGTTGTTACAACAAATGATCAACAATTATCATTTCAACTATTTGATTCATTTTTCTTTCCGTATTTTGCAGGTGATAACAGAGATGATATTTTGCAGATGATAATAGAGATGACTGATGGGGGTGCAGACTATTGCTTTGAATGTGTTGGTATGGCATCCTTGATGCATGAATCATATGCTTGCTGCCAAAAGGTGTTTTTACATAAATAAAATTATAAAATAAATATAATATTTAATTATTGTGTATATAGTATTTCCTTTTCCACATCCCCATTCCTCTATAATGCAACACTGACATAGGTCTGTAATTTTAACATTATTTCATCTATAATTTTGATTTTTAAAGTTTCAACAATGAAAAGGTCGGGATGCAAAGTAAAACCGCAAGGAATCTACTGGGTGTGGTTTCCTGGTTTTCTAAAATAAAGGGTGCAACTTAAGATTTTTATACTTGGCTTCAGTTGGATGAGTTTCTGGTAGTTTTACCCTGTACCCATTTTTATGAAAAGAATATTCAGTTATAACCAATATATAGTAGGCTAGACTCTTGGTAGTACTTACGGTAGTTAGGGACTTTATCCTGTACCTACTCGGGAAAAACGTAGTTGTGGTCCTTGTGGACATGAATCAGGTTGTTTGAATCAAACCTAAAAAGAAACAGCAAGGGAAAATTGCACTTCATGTTAATCAACTAGTTTAATGTCAGTCAGATTGTTTTGCCAGCTTTATATAAAAATTAAGCAGAATTGTGCAGGTAAGGAGAAGGGAATGATAAAAACATTCTTTGTTCTCAAAATGAGAGAATCGTAAATAAAAACAAAGTAACAAATTCATTAATAACATTACTGTATTACATACAAATCGCAAAATATAAATATAGACTTGATAGACTTCTTTAAAACAAACTTCAGACACGAAAAAGTACTAGACATAATTTAAAGGGTCTAATCATCCACCCAAAAAGCAAAAGCAATAGACTTATAGACCCCATCATCATCATCATAAAGCAAACCAAGGCAAACCGCAACCAACCCCACAAACCATAATAATATCATCAACTTGCTTGTTCATCTTTTACTCTTTTTCTTCTTTCTTATCTTCTTCACTACTCTTGGGGTGGTACCCAGGAATCTTCTCTTTGATCTTGTCCAGAATACCTTTTTTCTCCTTGGCCGGCTCTCCCTCCACGGTGGCGTATGACTCAACTGCCGCCGGAGGCGGAGGGACTTCCTCTTCCGCCTTCTTGTGGTCGCCGCCTGGTAGTTTCTCCTTGATCTTGTGTAGGAAACCACCCTTCTTTTCCTCTGGCTCAACAACTACTGTTTCTTCATACTTCTTTTCCTCTGGCTCAACCACTTTTTCTTCATACTTCTCTACCGGCACGGAGGTGTCCTCTTCCTTGTGAATCATCTCCTTCAAACTCTTCTTTTTTTTCTTCTTCTTCTTCTCTCCTCCCTCTTCTACTTCTTCCTCATCACTTGACTGCATATTTTAATTTCATCAATTATATACTTCATCCCAAAAACATACCCAAAGTATGTACGTATACTAGATCATGCAACCACATACGGAATTAAAAAATAGGTTAATTAATTTTTGCATGATCACAGCAGGTGCTTAATTATTTTATATGGATTGGGATCAAATAAGAGTTACAATATATATATTTTGGGACAAAACTAATGACACCGTTCATTATACATGAAATATAATGAATATATTAATACTTTATTAATATGTCTAATATTTACAACAAAACCTAAATTTTTATGGTAATATATATAAAAACTCTTCCTACAAAAGGTAGAAGATACTTTTTATGGACTATTAATTTAACCCTTTGAAAACTATTAGATCATACTAGTTAGTACTGTATGTGCTTGTTTAGTGTGCTGATTGTGTACGTAAGATACACTTGATAATTCCGTTTTAAATGCAATTTATTTAATTAACTAACTCACACAACTCAACGCTATACGATGAGTTTGAAAGTTGAAACACGAAACTCTAACAGGCTAAATAAACCAAACCGGGCCTAGATCTACGTACGATTTAATGCATGAAAATGGAGGCGGTGTGTATATACTTACAGAGCTACAAGAGCTGCTGCCAGATCGGTGAAGTTTGTCAAGTATACTGGGTTTCTTCTCTTTTTCTTCTTCCACCTTCGACTCCTCGAACTTGGGCTCGGGCTTCGAGACATGAACTTTCTCCTCGAACTCAGTGACAAGCTCTTCCTTGTGCTGATAATCAGCAGCAGTAGGTTTGTCTACGTCCTTCTTCGCCTTCAAGAAATCAAATAAGCCACGATCTGTGGTCTCAGTACTCTCGGTGCTCTTGTCAACTGGGTGGTGTACTACTTCGTCCGCCATTATCCAATAGCACAATTAAACTAAAAACACTTTCTTTTTTAAGAGAATTAACGAAATCTATATATGTATCAACACTAATTCGATTAGAATATTATATATTGCAATGAAATGATGGATATTGGATGGTGTATGAGAGTAGTAGTGGGTTGGGATTTTATAGTACGTGAAAGATATGAGTAGTACTAGCTAGTAGGGAACCCTTCCCTCTTGTCGATCAATTCCAACTCAATAAACAAGTCGTAAAGACGTTCGGATCGGTGCACCTAGCTAGGTTGCCTGGTCGACGTCTTCATTTATTCATTCATAGAATATTGTGATGTCTGTTCCACTCTCTCATCTGAGGCATTTGTTGATAACGCGCTCCCTTTCATAATTATGCATCTTACTAATTAATATAAGTATATATGATATAATATCATGATAAAAACATTAATTTCAAGAATTAATGTCAATGTAAAATTTGATATGTAAACTACATGCATGACAGCTATATGTTTAGTGCAACACGTCCTTGCAAAACTTTCATTTTGGCATTTAGCATCTTTTCAAAAATTAATAATAATTACTATGATATGATCGTTAATGAAAATTTTGAAAGTTTTGGAGGGGAGGTCGGCGCTGGTATAGACTTCTTAGTGCTCTGCTTGCACATCTTCCACTAGAAAATTCAATCAGATGTCTCACTTGATTAATTAGTGGAAAGGGACATCGATAACTTAATTAATTAGTGGAAAGGGACATTCAATTACTTAACCCATAAGTTTGATGCAATTTATTTCAAAGAATCAAAGAGAAAATATTAAAACTGTCAATTGATAATGGACATCGCTCTACCCAATTATTATTATTATTGTTGTTATTATTGTTATTATTTTTATTTTAGATTGATAATCAAATTTTATTGTATTAAAATAAATAAATTTGAGATCTTACATTATTAATATATATACGTTTCTAAATAAGTAATGAATCAATGATTCTTCTAGTTGATTTCTAGTTGGGTGAATTGCGTTAAGTTATATGTTTTGTGCTATTAATTTCTTTTTTTGTTTTTGTTAGGTATTACTTTTATTTCGCTGTTAATTGCTAATAATATTTTATTCTAAGTACAAAATGAAAAGAAGTTAAAAGTGCAGACATCAGCTATCCTTATTATATTGTAATTTTCCCCCATCTACCGTATCTCTGATTTGTTCGAAAAACTTAAAAAGACAACTCCAGTGTCATATTACGTACTTTTATATGTTCTTTACACAGTAGTACTTCAATTTCTTTTGAAGCCATCTCATAGTGAGCGTAGCTTGATATCCACGCTCGAGCGTACGCGTGGCAATTAAAATAAAGTGCAAGTAAATGGTGGATAGCCACGCTGTCATGCGTTAAGTACATGACCAATAATAATCTGGCACGTCAGATAGAACGTTATAGGGTGTATTGGTGGGTCCCTAAGTGTCGGCAAAAAATTGGATAAAAATGTTAAAGTCGTAACAATGCACTAGACGATGACACGTGGCGGATGGTGGACATAAAGAAAATTCTCGAGATCTGCGGCCTTTGATATATGCGTAGGTGGCAGGGTTACACGTACATGTCATGTTGGCCTCTCACTAATGTCAAGTTTCACGTCTCCTTTACCAAGTTGTACTAAGTGGGGCCCATCTCAGTGGACAGGTGGTCGGTTGACGCTAGTGTACCATGGCCTTTTCTTTCTTCGCATTGTCCCAAAAGAATAAGTATATTTAAATATTAAAAAATAAAATATAATATTAAAATTTATATTATATTATATTTTTTAATAATTAAAATAAATATAATATTTAATTTTATATTTGAGTATTATGTATTTAGACTTATCTGTCCCAAAAATATCGTCAGAATTTATTTTGGTTAAATGGCACGGTATCTCTTGCATTGCACGAGTAATTATTTAATAATTTTTGAACACTGTTACGTAGTGTAAGTAATAAAATATTACTAAAATAAAAATATATAATTAATTTGACGATATCACACTACCACTAAATAATTTTTCTTTCTTGCATAGCCGGCCCGTGACCGGAAGGGAGACAAAAATTTGATTCATCTACACTATTAACGGAGTAATTATATCAATAAAAATGAAAGTCTTATATTTTTATGAACTTTTTGTAAATATTAGAGTTTTTAATTAACACACTTAAAACATAATTTGTTGACACAATATTTCTTAAAACTTAGATTATTTATAAATTATGTGAAACTATATCACATATAAATTTATTACTCAAAAATTCAAAGACTTCAATTTTTAGTACTGTAAGTTGTATGTATTTTTGTGGACAAAACTAACGATCCTTTCTTCTCGAACATAATGGTTCGAAAGACTTTGTAGTTTGTAATATTTAACGCGATCGACCAATTATGAAATAAAGTGTTCATCGAGCTTCACTTCACTTCACAATTTTCTTTGTTAATATATTCTAGAGTACCTTTTCGGTTCTAAACTTAAAGACCATCTGTTTTTCTTATATTTTAAACCATTAGTTAATATTATTAGTTTTCTAATAAAAAGGCTCCTTTGCCATAAAATGTTGTTATTTTACTTTAATTTGTAGTACTAGTATTACCAATTTACATTTCTATCTTTGTTTCGAAAGAAGAGCAATAATTAGCACTCTCGTTATTTTAGAATTTAAGATTAATATTGAATTTTTGAAGTCAGTTCAATATATTTTTAAATTTAAAATTAATATGAACTAATTTAATTTTAAAAACACCGTAACATAAATTGTGAACTATCTAAATGAATAATTCTACGTTCATAAATTATGCATAAACACTTTGTACAAAATTACTCATTCATATGGTTTTTTAACTTTTTATATTATTTTTTACTGCTTAATATGTGGAATAATAATATTTGTGCACACTTTGTACAAAATTACTCTCATTCCTAAAATGCATGCATAAATTAACTAAAAACAAATAAGTCTAAACTCCAAATTTTTTTGGGGTGGGAGTTATTTGGTAAATATCAATGGCAGATGGAGCAACTAAAAAAGGTTAATAACTAATAAGATAGTGGAAAACGCATAAACTTAAGTAGTACACTACCATGGTTAGTCTGTGATTTTTCTTCTGGACATATATAGAGGAGTTTGTGGTCGGGCTTGTTGCCAAGCTTTTGGCGGACTGCTAAACAGTGGACTGGGTTGGAGGAAGGAAAATGAAGCGCCAATGTAGTCCCAGGACCGATTGGAGTCGGGTTGAGCCAGACTATACACCTGTAATTTTTTGAATACAGGTATATATATAAAACTTAATACTCCTTATATTTCTCAAAAAAAATAATCACATTGTCATTTTTTTTTTAATTTTATAAAAAGAGACGTTTATCAATGATAATAATATAACATAATACACGGTCATCATAATTTTATTTTTTTATGTCGTCACTCTATAGAGTCTAATTTACCAACTTATTATTTTTAAAGATAAATATTAAATAAAAGCATTTTTAATACTTATAAATTTTGTATATAGAATTTTTATTGTAAAAGATGGAGATTACAATTTTTATGACAATTTTTATCACTTTGTACAATTTTTATATATATATGATCCTGTAAAAACAAAATAAGGGAACATTTTCACATCAAGGGAAACATGCGATTTTCTACCTCAAAATATAAAATTTTGATGCTCTTGCCTTTAAAAATATTCTTATCTGTTATAAAATATAAGATTATTAGTTTTTGAAATCAATTTGATCTATTTTTAAAATTAAAATTAATCCTTTTTTTTAATTTTACTCAATTTAATAATAAAAATTATAAATTATTTTAAAAATACTGTTCATTATAAGTTTTTTATTTTTATTTTATAACCACTAATAAATCGTCCGAAAAGTGTCTCCAATTAGTTTTTTAAAAATGAACAATGATACTTTTGGTCATTTGTTTTTATTTTTTGTTCTTAGTTGGTTTATTTTATTGCTCCCAGAGGAAGCTGATTAAAGAGTATAATTGATGTGGTTAAATTACAAATCTTTCTGGTGTACTGACCGAGGGTAAAACGCACTCTTGGTTCGCCGTATGACCTGACCACTTTGTTGTATACGTTGATCATTTTCCTTCTACTTCTCTTGATGAGCCGCAACCCAATACAAGGTGCATGGGCCGAATTAATAAGAGGAAGATGGGCCGATTTATTATTATTATTATTTGGGTACCAGGATGGGTTGAATTGGTTGATCCTCCCTCGTTAATGAACTAATTCGTTCAGAATCTTAAGGTTTATACAAACATATATATGTACTTCAGAAAAAAGAATTTCTTACTTTTGTTCAAAAGTAAAAGAGTTATATATGTGTTGGTAGTTTAAATTACAATTTCTTTATGTTTATTATCATATTTTCATTATCATCATAACATGGCTATTAAATTAAGCACTTGGCAATTTTTTATGATATTTTTTAAAATATTCAATTTTAATGTAAAAGTTGGTATTAAAAACAAATTATTGAAAATATGATGATAAAGTATTATAAATGATGATAATATGAGTATTGGCATAATATGATGATAAAGTATTATAAATCACGGAAGGTTTAGAGGGTCTTTGAGATTGTTTATAATTAGTCACATTTGGTGTTTCGTAATTTTATTTTAAAAAAAAATTTAATCAGTTTTTATGAAAATATTTTTTAGTTTAAATGCATTTTTATTTAACCTAGGCAAACTACTTTTATAAAAATAATTATAAGTAGAAGTATTAATTAAAACCACTAATTACATCTTTTAAGCAATTTTGAATTTATTCTTAGTCGTCAAACTTTATCAGTCTTCATTAATACTAGTAACTGATAAGCTATATTTTCAATTGGTTTTGTAACATTCTTAGGAAACAAAATTAGAGAATTATTTGATAAAATTGAACGAAATAATTTGATTAATTAAAAATGTCCGAATGAAATGAATAAAGAAGTATCTATTTGAAAATTAAGTACCGAACAAATATGTGTGTTTGTTAATTCATCTGTTTAGAACAGCTAAATGAGTGAATTTTCTATTTTAACCCTGTAAATTATATTAGACAAGTTTGCTAAATAATTATAGCTATATGCAGCTTTACTAAAATACTGTCGCATGGACTTTAAGCATTTATCGATAATTTAATTTGTTTCGTAGTCAAATTATGAAATTTTAAAATTTATGTTAATTATTTGATATTAATTAATATAATATTTTAATATTATAAATTATTTAAAAAATATTACGTATTACAAAATTTATTATTCCAAAAATTAAAATAAATTTACATCAAAATTTAAATTTTAAAATTCCGCAAATTAACTTGAAATAGATTAAGGGAGTATATTACTTTTATATCTATAGTATATTAATTTTAAATATAATAAAACAATAATTTCTAAAAAAATGTAATATAACGACTACATAACGTACACCCAATTTATACATAATACTATTAATCAATCTTATCCACTGTATATTAATTTCGACATATAATAACTTACTAGTTTCTATTATTAAATCATTATTTAAGATTTCAATTGTAGAAATAGGACTAAACACTTCCATTCATTTTGTTTGATAACAATTTCTTACGTCTCATTAATTTAGCTGACCGATTAAGCAACTATCATTAAGTGATTAATAAGAATTATCGAACACGCCGTAACTAAAGTGATATATTAAGAAAGAATTTTTTTAGAATTTGTCTTTAGGACAAATACTAAGTATAAAATTTAATGTATAATATTATTTATTTATATATTTACACTGAATTCAATGCATAAAAAATAATATATTAATAGATCCCATGTATTGAATTCAATACAAATATATAAATAAATAATATTTAATAAAATTCATCTCTTATTTTTCACACTTAATACGTATCTTTAAGATACACATTAAACGAACTCATTAAAAAAATAGTATAACTTAATTTTCATTTGGCTCGAGCCATAAAAACAAAAGGTGCGTTGATGATGATATTTGATTACTTTAGGTCAGCTTTTTTTGAGATAAAAAATTCTACGCACTACCTTATCCTTGGCGTTAGGAATTCGTACGTAATACATCGATCTTCGGCTCACTTTAATAAAGCAGCAAAATCCTGTTTCAAATCAACTCTCTATAAATTACTACCAGATCATAAACTATTTTAGCGTTTTGTTGGGCATTGCATTTTTATTTTTATTTTTATTTATTTATTATATTTACTTTTTCTTTTTAGATATAGTTGGATAGAAATCACTCTCACCCCACCCCCCTCCCTGTTCCTAGCTGTTTCCATAAAGAGAAAGTGCTTTCCACTTAATAAATTTTGGCCCTCTCTTTAATGTTTGGAATTAAGTTACCTTGGTTGACTGATGATATATCCTCCTTCACAGTTTGAACTTTGAACTAAATTTTCCATTTCTTAGTTACACCAACATTAATTATTAATTAATAAGAAAATTTTGATCATCAGTGCTCCAATAAATAAATAATCTTATAATGTTTAATTTTAGCATTATCTCCGCAAACACAGAAAAAAAACTAATGCCTTTGTTGCTGCCCCAGCCTTTAATTTAGAAATAATTTTAAGGCTCACCCCACAGTGCAAATTTATATTATTTCTGCTTCAAAATTAGAGATATAATTTGATTTTTGAGATCAAATGATAATATATTAAATTTTAAAATTGATATGACTCATAAAAGTTTAATTAGAATAAAATAAATTTTGAGTTTAATAGTACTTCTTGTTATATACTATACAATTATATATATATAATTGTATCAGTTAAAATTAAATAAATTGATCACATCAATTTAAAATTTAATATACCTTTATTTGATTTTAAAAATTAAATTATATCTCTAATTTTAAAACGGAGGTACTAATGTTTATCGAATAGTATTTGTATTGGTAATTTGCAGGTACGTATCTTATGAAGTTTATGAACACGTACGTTATTTCGTGACGAGCACCACGACACTAAAGTCGGGAAAATGGGCACAAACTTGACTTTAAATGTTCAATGTCTCAAGTTGAAGTTGCATGGACCTGCTGCTAATAGAGATTGGATAAAAAGCAAGCAACCACTTCGATCACATGATAAATGAGAATCTTAAAGCCTCTTTCCTGGACCCTTCTTCCATTTTTAAAGCCTCTTTCCCATCTAGGCTAGCTTTTAATTCCTAATCCTAGGCTTAATTTCTTTCTAGTATTTATAAACTCTTCTTTACCCAACTCCTTCTATTTACATATGAGTTACTGTAATATTTCGATTTTACCATCCAAATCTTTTCAAATTGTCACCTTTTGTATTACCTTGGACGTTAATACAATTTTATTTTATTTTATTGACAACGAAAATAGTAATTGTAATATTTTGGATCTATCATGCCATGACTAATTTTTAGAATTGATCGATCGGTTAAGGAGTAGAAACAAAAAGAGAGTAGATAATTACATTAGAAGTGTATGTAATTTCTCAATGAATTATGTTACATGCAGAAGTTGTCACCTGCTTCCCAGGTGATCAATAAAGCTCATTTAATTTGGCCATTTTCACGGTTTTGGGTGTGCTTCTTTCAAGACGATCGACTCCTTGTTTTAACAGCTCTTTCGTTATATAATTTTGCTTGCATGGTAGCAACTTAAGTTTACAAGCAGGATTTTTATTAGCGGACTAGACACATGTATAAGGTTAATTGCAAATAATTATATATATGGCGTCATTTGTACTTAGTCAACTATATACTGTCATATATATAGCATTAAGGTTCAACAATATGTTACAGATCGATTACATACACATAAGCCCAATATATTGAGGAACTATTCTATATATATATCCTCTTTTTGCAACTACGAGTTTTTGTCGTCATTGAGGCTTGAAGAAGTGAACTTCAATTCCTTGAGTCACTATATTCCACATTGCTCCAAAAACAAGTAATATGCTCAAGATCATCCCTAAAAACCCTAGAGTCCAGTTAAGATGCCACATTGCACTAAACTTTTGTGGTTTCTTAATAACTATCCACATAAAACAAGGATATGCCAAGGTGACTGGTAATGCAATTCCTCCAATCAAACCGGCCAAGCTTGGCAGGAATGGGAACGCGAAAGCTATGAATAATGCTAGGCAGCCGAAAAAGGCACGAAACCCTGTTCGTAGCCACCACGGGCATGGTTTGTTCTTGTTGCTTGTGTATCTGAATTCCAAGTTATCGAATACGGGCATTGCGTATATTTGGAAAGAAGTTAGGCAGTTGATCACGACAAACATGCTTGTTAACCCTAGAATAACTTTTGATGTATCTTTCCCATGATATTTGTACAAGGCACTTAGCATTCCTCCATCTGCAGGTACCTGGCATTACAGCAATATTTTGTTAGCTTTACCCATTCTAACATATATAGAGGTATGATTTCTCATGTAGAGTATGAATATTAGAATTAACTACTTACCGAGTTTCCATAAGCCCAATAGCCCACTATAGCCAGTGGGAACAAACACATAGCGATGATAAGATAGGAGAATTTGACGCCTCTCCACATTGGCAGATGAGATGGGTGTTTTAGACTAGATGGCATCGTTCCCTGCAGAAACATCACATGATTAGTTTTGACAGTTGTATTAAAACATAGGAGTGATGATCAAATATGTAATAATAGTTTTACCAACAACTTTCTCTGTCTTTAAATCAAAACCTCATTTGATTTTTACACATGTATATTAAGGTTTCTCATACATAGGCGTGCACATAACTAATTACTAAATTATCTTTAATTATTATTTATTTTTTTATTTCGATAATTCACTTTTTAATTTTTTTTAATTAAATTACTAAATTATTATATTTTTATAATTTTATCCAAATTAAGTGATACGTCAAAAAATTGGTAACCCATTTCAGTGGGATCATAAGTTGCTTATGTGTCAATAAATTGCATATGTGGACATAATTAATAAAATAGGTAAGGCTAGTTTGGGCATTTCCGTAGGTATGCCATTTCATTGCCTCTTTTCTACCTTAAATCTATGTCTGAGACTCAGACATCTCTCTGCAAATCGACCACCGGAAAGGCTTAATCGACGACGGAAAAAGAAGAAAAAGTTTGACTGTCTACACATATCAATCCCATCTGCATATCTCAATCCTTACTTTCTAATCAGACAATAATAAGAAGTTAAACAACCTCTCGCCTTCCTTTCCTATTAGCATATCTCAATCCCAAAAATAAGAAGCATCATATTTCTTCTTCTCCCGCATCTAGCCGATAATCAGTGTTCGCCGGATTCACCATTATTGTCAAAGGAACAACCATAAGCCTCATACGTCTCCTTACAATAACTAATTCGTGTAGATTAAAACCCCAAAGCAACATACTCTTAAGTTATGACCCAAATTTCGAATCTAAAAATTTATTGATAAATTGACCCACCACCGCCATTGTTTGTTCAACTTTTTACTCAAAGATTTGTGCGCAAACCATGGATTCTGAAAAAATAGAGTTTTAAAATAGAAAACTAAAGATGGTGTGTTGGGAACAACAATTACGTTCTTGTGATTCTGCGCTTTGCAATTTCATTGCACGATTTGAACATTAACCCGAAATTGGCTTCTCAATTGCACAAAATCTAAAAGAGTTTGAAGATCCATACTATTCCCTTTCATTTTCTGAACAGAACAGGGTTGAAGTTTTGTGAGAACAAAACTCGACAAATAAGAAAAAAAGAAAAACATTGTGGTAGAGGAAGGATGATGCACGTTGTGTTAGATCCACCAACGATATGCAGCGTGGCTTCAAAATTCTTGCGGCTGAGCTTCTTCTTTATCCTCCCCTGAAAAACAAGACCCAATCCTTGTTTCGATTTTGGAGATACCAACAATATGTTAGTGATGATGGTGGGCAGGGGTGTTGATGATGGGTTTGTGACTTTCTGCTATGGAGAGGAGAGAGGAGAGAGAAGGATGAGGAAAAGAAATGGCTACAGGACGTTTGTGGTGTTGTGGTAGATTAGGCGAATTAATTGAATTCAAAATTTTCAATGAATTTCACCAGTTTTTTATTTTAACTAACTGATTGTTCGTATTGATCTGGGTTAACATTTGATCATTGGTTTGGATCTAGATTTGCATTTGATTGTTCTTTGCTTTGCTTTGATGAAAAATGAGAGATAAGCAATGAAATGGCATGCCACCGGAAAGGCCCAAACTAGCCCTGCCCATTTTATTAATTATGTCCACATATACAATCTACTGACACATAAGCAGCGTATGACCACACTGGAATGCCCACGTCACCAATTTTTTTGACATATAATTTAATTTGGATGAAATTAAAAAAAAAAAATTAATTATTTAATTAAAAAAATAAAAAATGAATCACCGAAGTAAAAAAAAATAAAAATTAAAAATAGTAAAATATATTTAAACCTTTTTCTATTAACAAATTAATTTTGATAAAAATATTTTATTGGAAATATACACTATATTTTAATAGCCTTTTTTTTTTTTTCATTTCCCATACAATCAATGATTAAAAAGTAAAAACCAACCTGAATTTCAAGCACTAGATTGTGGCCTCTGAAAGCAAACGCAATAATTCCTAGGGCGTTGAGAATGTTACAAACCCTAGCTATTTCGGACTTGGCTTCCAGCAGGTGGTAGGGGACATCAATTGTCCTTCCTTTGGTGAGAGACAGGATCCATATGAGGGTACAATAGGTCACTGCTGTGATTGCACCGATCAGAGAAACTCCGGCTATGGAATTCAAGTTGGGAAGCTGAGCCAGAACGATGGCTGAACACGTAAACACGAGGTACCATTCAGCTGTTGTTAGTGGATTAACATCCCAAACACTACCAAAAACGGTCTGAAAAAATAGTTTCATGGTTCCTCCTCCGATTATGATTAGGGTAACACATGTCCCGCCAGATAAATACATAGTTGGAAATAGTGCCATTATTTTCCCTAGCTTGTCACCTGAAAATTAAGATCACGTCTAAAATAAGTTAGTTCGTCTGTGTATCTTTAGAACACAAGTCTGTTAATTAAGTTAGCATGATAATAGCTGATAAGAGAGTCAAACATGTAATTAACAAGTGGACATGCACACGCTAATCGTTTCATTAACATTGTTATCGAGGGTTGATTAATTTGTACTACTATTTTGTTAAAGCTTAATTGGTTGGGGTTTAATTAAATGGAAATTCTCTCAAAAAAGATGCAAGTCCTTACCAAAAGCAGCCATTGAAAGCCATAGATATCGACTGTAACGAGTCCCCGGGACTGACTCATGGAGTTGAATGAGTAACCAAAGCGTGTACAATTGCCACACAAATGCTAATGTGAAAACTATAATCCCCCAAGTCCTGTGCATATAGACAAAAGGAAAATTCATGTAATTTACTAATTAAATTATCATTAAAATTCAATACAAGTACGACATGTGTTGACTTAAATTAAAAGTCTTACCAACCAAGGGAAGTGAAAGCAAGAGGAAGAAGAAGGGCTTGAACTCCGATTCCGGAACTTAGCGTATGGAATGCCGCATAGTAGGCATTACCGTTCCGGGATTCGGTGATGGGAAGCCATGCTTCTTGAGGATCAAGTCTGGTGAGGTGACCGATTTCTTCCAAGTAGCCTTGCATGCTTGTAATGGCCTTTTTCATGGGGCTAGCCAAAGGGCTCATCATTATACGTGCCGCCAATGGACTTTTTGGGGTTCTTGGGACGGAATGTATGAGCGGTGATGGGGTAGAACAAGGAGGGTAGATGTGAAATGGAGGAGATGAGATGGCCGGAGTTTCCACATCCGGAGGCGGCGTTGGTCTCACGGGGCTCACGTTCACCACTTCCACCACTTCAATACCCATGACTGTCAAATTAAACTTTCTCAATCTCTCTCTCTCCCTTTGAGGAATTTGGATGACAAATGATAGGGAATTTTGAAGGGAAACGATGGGAGTATTTATAGAGCTAGGTTGGTAGGATGACGTATGTATATATTAGATTAAACACTCTTAATGGGGTATTTATGACGTTTGTTAGGACATGAGAATAAAATGATAATTCTCTTTTTAAAAAGAGTGTCTTTAAGTATATTTTTATGTAGATTAAAATTTTCAACACCTTTTGTTTTAATTTATTTATTCATGGGATCAAAAATAAAATTAGAATACTTAACATGAAATTCATACTCCTTTTCTATGATAAGCATACAATATATATATTATAACATTATTTTAATAAGATGTTTTTTTATCTAGAACAAATCCTTCGGCAATATATGATATTCTTATTATATTTTTTTCTTGGGGGATGGAAAGAGTGTTATTTGTGATTAGAACAACTTTACACACACTGCAATCAAATACAGTATGCATCTCAATTATTAAAAAGTGGGACCTGACACTATTTTTTAATAATTGTCACGCATGTAATGTTTGGAGGTGTACTCTAAAATTATACATCTAGATTTATTCACGTGACTAACCCCACTCAGGTTGCTCTAATTAGTTTACAGGATTCAGTAAATTAGTTGTCCTTACTAATTTCTGGTACAAATAATTCAAGTAAAGTTAGTTGGAGATGGGGATGACATTATAAAGTTTTAGCCTTAAAAGGACAAGTGAAAAAATAGAAAATGTTTTGATTTAGATGCGCCTCCCATTGAACATACATACATGGATGTTCCACCCCACAATTACATCATTCCCCTCCCATCCAAAAAAATATTTAATGATTTTAGAGTAACGCCACGTGCAGGGGTGAACAAATGGCCTACAGCCTACGGCTCGGCCTAAGTCTGGCATGGTCAAAGTCTGGATCGGGGCGTACCGGCCTGCAAGGCCACGAACATTACTCTTTTTTTGGAAAAAAATCGGCATAGACTGGCTTGCTTAAAAGTCTGACCTGGCCTGATACTTGAGGCCTGGCCCGGCCTGGTCCGTCCTAATTATCTCAAAGTCCAGCCCGGTCTGCAACATTCCTACTAAACTAGCAAACTCTTGAGCCGAGATTCAATTACGCTAAAAGAAAAAATAATAAAAATGAAACAACACTACAACTTTGCAACACAGTACATGCATTGAATTCTATTGAATCTCTCTCTATCTCTCTCTTTCACACACACACACACACAAATATATATATATTAGTTTTAAAATTAAAAATTATATTATATTATAGTATGTTCCCAAAATAAGAGAGAAATTTACATAAAAAAGACACTATGTCATTATCTAAGTGACTAAAAAAAACAATGACAAAAAAATAAAGTAAGATGAATTGGAATTACTTCTTAGCGCCTGTCAAGTGCCAACATAAGTAGGACTGTAGGAGTTGGAGTGAAGGACATTAATACATTATCTAAGTTAAAAAAAAAAAAAAAAAAAAAAAGGCAAAACAACGGTAAAAAAAGAAGAAGCTAAACAATGGTAAAAAAAAAAAAAAAAAAAGCCTGCTGCTTAGCAATTTGTCACTCTGCCTGACAGCCCAACTCTGTCACTTACCAAAAAAAGAAACAAAAAGACTAGTTTTTTCATCAACTTGTTGCACAAACGACTCTATTTTGTTTCTATAAATATAAATTGATGCACTGTAAATCATTCACAATTTATCTTAACTATCAACATTCTTTTTTCTCCACATATCTGCAGTATTTTCTCTCCACAAAATTTCAATTGTTATTATTATAATTCTCAATTTATATTATTATTACATTTTATTACCATACAATGGATTCCATCAACACTAGCTTCAGAAGGAATACAAATCCCGCAATTTATCCAAAACGACACAAATATCATGATGCCGAAAAGTGGAACGAGTTTGAGTCTGTTATTTCCACGACATATCGG
Source organism: Hedera helix (assembly GCA_947179155.2). Taxonomy (NCBI): domain Eukaryota; kingdom Viridiplantae; phylum Streptophyta; class Magnoliopsida; order Apiales; family Araliaceae; genus Hedera; species Hedera helix. Next base: position 41,403,280 of record OX359283.1, on the reverse strand, counting down.
TGAGCAAAGCAAACGCATAGCGCCTGTTTAAGAACATTTCATTGAAATGTGTGGGTTGTCGTGTTAAAGTTGATGCCCTAGAGGCTAATTATTTGATGTAATTGCTTAACATTTTTGATATTATATTTGATTGAATAAATGAATTATTTTATTACGATTTTATTTACTGCGTTATATAAATGTTAGCATAATAAAAGTCCTTAGAATAGTTATACAAATTATATAGCTTCAAGTATGTGATTTTAACATGAGATTATATAATTACAATTAGTATCATTGCTCTTAAATGTCCTTAGTTGAGTATCATTGTTAATGGGACAACAATGATGCATTGAGACTAGTATGTGGATTGACTGATGACCAAATCTCATTGATCATAAATATATGATATATTTTAGTCAATGCATAGGTACATCTTATAGAACAATGTACTGGATTGACTCACCATGAGAATTCTATATAGAGCATTATGCAAAGTGTCATAAGAAATTCTCATAGCGACAATGATGTAATGATCCTCCGACCTGAGATCACTATATTATTACACGAGAATTTATGTACTTTGGTATCATCAAATGTCACATTTAATAGGGTGGACAATAAAGGTGATTATTGGGTACATCATGAATCGTGTGAGGAATATGAGTGATCTAGATGAAATTTAACACTCCTATATATTAGGGGTGATATCCATAGGCCTCTTGATTGAGTAGGACTATGAAATGCATGGTCAGGCTCAACTATTGATTTGTTTCATATAGTCTACTCATTGATCAAGAAAACTCAGATTAAATTATAAAGAGTATGCCATTTTTCATGCCTCGAGTTTAATCTAGGATGTCAAGGTTAAAAGGATTAAATTGCATTGAAACATTGGTCACAAAAAGTTTGCATCGAATAACCGATCTTATTATTATTTGGGTAGCAGTGATGCATTACTAGATATCGTAGAGACACAGTCGCTAGATTGTGTTGAAGATTCGAAGCCGTTCCAGAATTCCATCGTCTCCTGTCCATCTCGAATAATCGGTAAAATAATTTAAACCTCTGATTAATCTGTTTTCGCATGGATCCTGTTTTAGGGTTTTGATTTTTTTTTTTAAATTCCGCTGTTTTCACTGTGTTGAAACCCTAACATGTCGAATGTGTTAAAAAGGTTTAATGCAAAATATGTAACAACTTATTTGCACTAAAGACAATAACACATTACAGCGACACTACCAATCGTGTTTGCAAAAGCATAAAATAATCGATGAAAGTTCTCAAGCATAAATTAATCGCTCGGGTCACAGTTGGAGTTATGATCGAATATTACAAAAAGAGTTGCAAGCCAAACTAGTGATCGAGAAGGAGTTCCTGTTTAATTTTTGGGATGATCAGCGATGCATCGATTACATTCAATTTGGATTGCAACTGAAATATAAATAGGTAAGTAGAATGACTATTAAACTTGATGCAATTAAATTATATAATAAAGCTAAAAAGTAATTAATTGAATATTTTGACAATTTTGACGATAAAATTAGTTTAAATAGTGATGCTTGGTCTGTTAATCATCAACCTGGAGTTAGCTATATTTGTATTACTGCTCTTTAGATAGATTTTGAAATGTTTATGCAAAAAATAATTATAGAATTTTTTTTTGAATATATGCTCAAATAATGTCTATTTTTTATACTTTAAAAATTAAAAATAAAATAATGAGAATTAGTTTAGATAATACAACCAATAACACTAGTTTAGTTAACATGTTAAAAACTGATTTAATGCATGTAATAAATGGGGTTTTTTTCCATGTTAGATGTGTTTGTCATATAATAAATGTAATTGTTCAATTCGGATTCAATTATTTACAAATGATAATATATAAAATTCGTGGTATTATTACTTATATATTTTATCCAAATAAAAGAATTCAAAATTTTAGACATTTTTGTCACGCAAGAAGAGAAAAATTTAAAAGAGTTAAATTTGATAATAGCATAAGGTGAAATAGTACATATGATTTGTTTAGAGACTTTTATAAACGTAAAAATATACTTATGGAGTTTTATAATACACAAATTGTTCATGAATTAACAAATGAAGACTGGGATCAACTTCGTAAACTTTTAACTATTCTTAAAGTTTTTAAAAAACACATAAAAATATTAAGTGGTGGTTATTATCCTACAATTCATCATGTTCTGTTTGCATGTTTAGAAATAACAAGTATGTTAATTTTTTTTAAATATGATGATTTTTGGTTCGCCCTTATTTTGTCAATGGATTTTTTTTTTTTAAAAATACTTTGAAGACATGCCAACTGTTATTACTTATGCCGCTATATTAAATTAATTTTTTTTTTGAAACAATATTAAATTAAAATTTAATAATACATTTACTGAATTTTATAAATATTATGAATTTATATATTGTACATCTACACGTGCACTACCCCCTGCTCCTTCATCTCCTAAATATACATTATTATTAAATTCACTTTTCAAAAAATCAAAAACTTCAACACACACACTAGTAGTTTAAACAAACTTGGTTTAATTTGTAATACTGATTTTAGGAGTTTTATGACCGATGAAGAATTTAAAATTTTTAATATACTCGTTTTTTGGGGAAAATATAAACGACAATTTTTTACTTTGGCCACGATGACCTATCGTAGATTCATAATCTTGTTTTTCTTTATCTGGCAGGGTATTGGATGAAAAAAGAAACAGACTTAGTTCAGAATCGTTGAAAATATGTATTTGCTATAGAGATTATCTTGTCGCGCGAAGAAGAGTACAATATGTAATAGACGATCAAGATAGCTCGGAAAATCTCGAAGTCGGAGTAGAAACTGTTGAAAGTTCAAATTCATAAATATTGAAGATATATTTTATGAAAATTCATCGATATTCAAAGACAAATATTTTTTGAAGATTTGAAGAGATATATTTAAAAATTTTGAAGACAAATATTTGTAATCGACTTATTCCTAATTATTGTTTAAATTATACTTTAAAGTTATAAACTTATGATTATTCATTATTGTAATTAGTACATTATAAGTTATAACTCGTAAGTTGTAATACATTATTTTTAATTAATACATTAATCAAGTTTAAAGTTTTATTTATTTATTCTTGATTCTTTGTAAGTTTATTAATATTTAAAGATATGACATTTATATAAAAATGTATTGATATTTATGTAATATTTACAACAAAAAAAATTGGACCGGTGGTGTCACCATTCACATCATGTCTACATACCTAAATTAAATTATATATTAAAAATTATTACTTTGAACATCATGGAATATAATGTAATTACTTATATATTAATATAATTGCATGGGAATTGAGAGGTAACCAGCTAGGAGCCTATTGCCTAAATACAAATAATCGAATATGTATATAACTATATAAGTAATTAGTACATGACTATATGTCTATATGTATGTAAATAAAATTGTACATGTATATAAGTAATAAGTTGACAACTTCTTCGCTTGCTCTCGGCGTCCTGCAATCCTGACACATGACATTTGAAAAAAGAAGAAGTAAAGGCTGAGTGTTAATCTAACAACGCTGTAAATATTATTTAAAAAAAAAGGCTTCTATAGGACTAGACTAAATCAGCCTGTGCCTGGACTGGTTTGGCCTAAAGACCTCAGCAGACTACATCTCGCCAAGTAAGGACTGGCCTAGTGGACCAAAAATAAATGTTTAACTTGGCTTAGTCAACGATCAAGGTCTAACAAGCTTAGACCGAACCAGACTTGACTGACCTATTATGCATGTTTGACCACAGATGCTTTAAACTAATAAAATTTCTCTATTTGATCAATGACATTTAATACTAACTACAACTAATATGATAATGCTATCATAAAAAGACGATACTTCACTTGTGTTGTACCATACCATACCATATACTTCCACCATCAATGCGTCTATGTAATTAATTTAGGTGATAGCTGATTCGCGTAAAATTAATACATGTAATAATTTTTGTAATATAATATATTATTATATTAATTTGATGTATTTTTTATTTGATTAATCTATTATATATAATATTTTATTACGAAAGTATTATGATTATGTCAATTTAAATATTTTTTATTACGTCTAATAATTGACGAAATAACTCATTACGTCCTTAATACAATAGGTCATAAAAGATAAAACAGTAAGAATTATAACTAATTTAATATTTTGAGTTACAATTTACTTTATTCATTACAAACAATTATATAATTTAGTCAACCAAATATAATTTTAAACATAATATAATATTACAATTACTACACAAATATCATGAATCAATCAAACAAAATGTTGTAATAATTTATTAGTATTATATCACAATATTATTATATTACATAAACTATTGCATTACATTAAATTAGATTTAGGTATGACAAAAAAAAAGTCGATATTTATCAACAAATTTTATTTATTTATTTAAGTATGTATGATATACACAAACTTTAATACAAGCAAAATTGACAATCAAATAAGATTCTTGCTCCTGAGAGGTTTTTTTTTTCTCTTGATCGCTAAACCAATAAAATAAAATAAAATAAATTGAGTGAGACTCGTTATAGCTTGCTTAAACTAACCTCTCTTTTATATATATATATATATATATATATATATATATATATATATATATATATATTCTCGTATTCGGGTTTTAATTGTTTATGCTTCCTCTAGCTAGTTTCGCCTTTTGTAGGAATTTTTTCTTTTCTTTATTTCGCTCAAATCACAATCACTCGTTTTATTCGAACTGCTTCCATTAAGAGAAATTGCAAGGAAACTATCCACTTCTAGTTTGTGCCATTTCTTTATATAGTTCTAGGAAGGTGCATGCCTTGGCTGGCTGATGGTCATTATTCAAGTTGACCTCAATTCGCCCTTTCTTAGCAGCTACAAGATATTTAGGACAGGATTAAAAGGAAAAGAAGAGTAAAGAGTTCTCCTTTTAGGCTAATTTATACTCGTGCCAATTGGTTAGTGCATGTATTTGTTTGTTACTATGACTATTTCCTCATAAACTAATACCTTTGAGGCTGCCTGTGCGTTAGACCAAGGCTGATCATACCAAATTAAAATAAGCATAATTAGTGGATATTAATCCAAATCTGCTCCAATCATTTAATGTAAAAGTTAAAGTGTCAAAACTGCTATTAATGAAATCTCTTGAAATAATACGATACATAATTTGTGTGTGTATATAGATATTATAGAGATTGATTCATATTTTAGCGAGTTCGACTAATGATCATTACGACAGAAAAGAAGTCAAATGTAAGGGTATAATTGGGCTTGAGAATTTATTAGTAGTTTAGTATTTGATTTGCTAATGTATTAGGCTTAAGTCTATGTTATAAGATTTAATGTTTTCTAATTACTATAAAATAATTATTTAGTGTGTGAATCATTGTAGAACGTGTGAGACATTTAATAAATATATCAGACAAACGGCACTAGCCAAATTGATAAACTTAAGTATATCATGTGTTTTTATTTTTTTTATTTTTTATTTAATATTTTGTGTAATTATGTTCTATTCTATTCTATTATTTATCAAATATATGATTATATACGCACATATTTGAACTGAACCAATTCTATTTGTATCGAAAACTGATCTTGCAGTTATTTCCTTCGATTCATGTTATACTCGTAATAATATAAATCATATTAATTTTAAATTTTTTTTAAAATTATTTTAAAAAGTTAATATTAATATTTTAATTAAGAACGTACGTGATGACTATATTTGGGCAGTGACGCTTGCTTGGTGACGGTACTGAGAAAAAGGAGGCTTTTTACGTAAAGTGGTGGTCCGGACTCCGGAGGGACGAATGAAGCACGAAAGATTATAGGAACCACCATTAAAAGTTGCGCCAAGGGCCACCGGCTACACATGTCAAATCTTAACGTATATATATGATGTTTTCCTCTTCTTTTTCTTTTTTCTTTTTCCTTTTTCGCTTGTCTGTTTCATATTTCTTTTGTTTTAACAAATCCTTCAAATTTGTCTGCTGCATGTATTTTGTGTCTATGTAATCTCTTATGTTACGGAAGAATTAAGGTGAAAATAAAATCACTCATTTATATAGAATAAAAAATTTATGTTAATTATTTTATTAGAATAGAATAAATTATTTTTATTTTTTTCATATTTATGAAATTTATTTATTTAGTGAAGGTACGAAAGAACTCATTTCAGTTAGAATGAAATGAATCATTCCACTCTCTATTTTATTCTATTCATTTACTCATTTCATTCTTTCAATCTAAACGTAACATAGAGAAACGTAACTACGTTTAGATTAAAGGAATGGAATGAGTGAATAAATGAAATAATGAAATGGAGAATGAAATGATTTATTCCATTTCAGCTGGAATGGGTTATTCTACGCCCCTCAAGAAATAAAATTCATAAATTTAATTAGGAGAAATGAGAATGGTACATTCCATTCCAATGGAACAATCAAACATAAATTTTTTTATTTTATAAGAATGAGTCATTCTATTATCACATTCATTCCTGCTATTCAAATATAACATAAGTGATCTATTTTTTATGCATCTTATTAATTAGCTCGTTCAATTCTCTGCAAGTTGATGATCAAATCGCCATTAATGGAGAGATCATAAGGATAGATATATAAAAAGTATTTGCAGGTTGTTTTTTAAATGATCACTTCGATCTAATGAAGGAGGGTTAACTTTGGTTTGCTATTGGATAAAAATAAAATCGGTTCCACAGCATTTTATTATTTTTCTTAGTCAATTTGCAAAAATTCTAAAATTCATAATTGAGGTTAATTTAAAATATTTAATTTTGATTGATGATATAGTTAAAATTGTAAATAACTTTAAAAGTATTACCAAGTATAAATTATTTTTTTGAAATTAAAATAAATTCACACCTATGTTTCACAAAAAGAGTTTGTTATTTCACAAAAAAAAATCATCTTTTTATGAGTGGTAATATAAAATAGCACAATATCTTTAAATTTGTCATTATAAGTTTATTATCATGTCACATTTACTAAACTAACCACATATTATTTTTAAGAATAAATATAAAAAATACATTTTTAGAATTTGAAAATTTTGCAATTGAGATTTTCTTTTGATTTTTTTTGAGAAATGGAGGAAGTATAAAAAAGTTGCCATTTACAACATTTCTTTGATCAAGGCATGCACTGGGCTGCTGCTAATCTTGAAAAGAAGAAAGAAAGTTCCGTGGTCATGTTGAGGGTCCTCGATGAAGACTACCTTTGCTTGATTTATTTTCTCTTTAAGCTTCTACCGAAGCTTAGAGAAGTGTGCTGTATTTGATTACTGAATTAATCAATACCAACAGTAAAACTTGAAAATTTATTAAATGTTTTTGAGACATCAATTACGTGATGTTTCACCTTATTCATGTGAACACTTAAAGTGAGTGTGACACCCCCAAATTTGGACTCACACAGTCCAAACTTGAGTAGTCAAAATACACAACAACTATTACAATACAACGTATCACAGTACAATATTCAAATAATACACAACTAAATCTTCATTATTATTGTCACACTATTTTACAACTTATGAAGACTAATACAGCTACAACTCGGACATTCACTCTATCCCCCGACTAGACCCAGCTATTCTCTCATCTCTTGTTAAAGAACAATGGAACAAAAGGAAAGGGTGCGCTCAAATAACCAATAAAGAATATCATAACTAAAATAATGACAAATAAATTATCGTTAGCCTTCAACAGTTAAATTTTTGATAGAATAATTTAACCAACAAGTTTTAATTCAACAATTGCAGTTAAGTTCTTAAACAAAGTTCAGATCAATAACTACAGCAGAATAACAACCATTAGAAAAATCATATGGATCTTGATGTCCACTCGCTTCTCTTTTTAAAAAAAACATCATCAACTTTTATCATTTGAAACACCACTGCCCATGATAATAAAATTTCACAGTTCCTGGTCATAATAATGCAAGTCAACAAGCCAAAGTTATTCAATATAACATCAACGGTCATGATTATACCAGTTTACAGCCTTTGGTCATAATCATACCAAACAACAGTTTATCTTTACCCCAGGCCAAAGAGAATATTTTCCATGTGCCTTAAAAGACACATCATCAAATATATCTCCTTTAACCTATCAACGTCTTTAACCTATCAATACTTTTATCCAATCTGTGTTCTAGGCCACAGATATCCACAACAATTTGATTCTTGATTATTAGAATAATAACAGAGATATTAATAATGAACAGAAGAAACATGATAAATAATAAATATCGAAAGTTTACAATTTTTGTTTTGTGCAGATTCAAATAATGTTCAAATTGTCAACATGATGTGGAGTGAAATTCAAAAATGATATTTAAGATATACAGTTCAACATAACGGTTACAGTTCAATAGAAAGATTCACGTAAATAAGAAGAACCAATTGAAATGATATTAAATGAAGCACAAACTGTTAAGAAAATTATAATCATTTCAGAAATTTTACCGGACAATACTTACCATAGTAAGTTTAAGAGTATAAAAGAAATGATATCCCTTACTGTAGTAAGTTTGAATAATGGAAGATAAAAAAGATGGTATCCCTTACAAGTAAGAAAGAAAATAATATCCATTTATGATGATGAAAAGAATGATACCCCTTACTGTAGTAAGTTTGAATAATGGAATATGAAAAAGATGGTATCCCATGCAAGTAAGAAAGAAAATAATATCCATTTATGATAATGAAAATAATGACACTCCTTACCATATCACGTGACTGTATATTGATAAAATTGAGGTTGATCAACCTATATATTTAAAATATAATTAGTAATTACCACAAATAAATTTCAAGTTGTATGATAACTTATATATTATGAACTATCAAAATTATTTATATAATATAAATTTTTGTAGTGTAAAATAATTACTTCAAAAATAGTTTTTGAAATAATATATCAAAATAAATCTTCAAAAGAAAGTTTTTCAAAATAAATCTTCTCAAAGAAGAGTCTTTTAAAGGAAGATTTGTGAATACCGTGTGAAATAGGTATTTGTGCAATTACTACTTTTTAATAAAATACTTACTTGAAAAATTTCTTCACTCCTTTTAATTTGCAAACACTGGAATAACCTTACTATTCTCAGAGAAAACTTACAAAATACTTGTAGAAATTTTTTATGTTTTATGTGTGATTTTTCTATTCAGCTGAGCAAGTTATTTATAGGAGAAAATAAGTTACTATATGCGGTAGGTGGCTGGCGTACTGCACGCCAGTGCTGAAAATGCAGTGGAGGCTGCAACAACCTCCACCAAACTTCTCTAGCACAATTTTCATACCAACTCTCATGTGGCCCCTACAGAGAACCAACATGTTTACTATTCAAAATAATAAAATATATATATATATATTTTTCAAAATTATTTATTTATTCTTCCTGTGGGTCCTACATATATAATAAAATAATGCTACAACAATAATTCAACACATTACAGATCATTATTAATTTAATAATGTAAATTACTGTATATTTGCTACTGTGACAATTATTTGATTCTATAATTTTAAACTACAGTGCACCAACAATTATTGAGTCAATGATATGAAATACAGTGTAATGACAATTATTAAATCAATAATGTAAAATACTATGTAACAACAATTATTGATGAATACTGTGCAATGACCACATTATCAGATCAATAATATGAGATATTGTGTAATACCGTGTGCTACTGTAGAGTATCGTGTGCTACAGTAAAATACCGTATACTACTATTCTTTTATCACCGGTATTTTAACAGTTAAAAGTGATAATATTGTCGACTATTTTTATTTAAAAATGTTACTTCTGTAGTTTTCTATATCTGATAAATATTTCGTTGTGAGGTCCCCCAATGATTAGTTATTTCGGCGTCGTCGTATGACCAAATATTCCCCAACAAAACGAATATTTTTCGACAAAATGAATATTGTCCGACAAAATAAAATTTACACATAACATTCTTAACTTTTAACTTTATCAATTTAACCATTTACTGTTTCAGAAAAAATATATATAAAGAAAAATTAAATTTTATATTTCATAAAATTTGAGATCTTATAGTGAGTCATTTTTTTTAAATATTTATATGACACTATATAAATAATATGAGATATCATATAACAAGTGTTTCAAAATTATTGAATAATTACTCGTAAAAGTTACAGAAGCTTAGCTAGCTAGGCTAGGTTAATTTAGTTTATCCTGCTGGCTAACAGTAGTTGGTATATGGGATCTTAATGATATCAACCCATTCCCATAGTGACAGATGTTGGAAATTCGTAAATATTCATCAGGCCCTGCTTTAATATTAAATTTGTAACTTCATTTTAAAAATCAAAATAGCTTTTCAAATACATACACATTGCCAAAAGACTTGCTGTTAATATACTAACAAAAACTTGATTCTGTTTATTATACAAACCCCAGATAGGCTGCTGATACAACGTTAACACTAGCAAGCTTACAACCCTGGTAATCATAAAAAATATAAAAGCATGCAGAAGCAGCAGCAGCAGCAGCAGCTGATGCTCGAGACTTGAAGCAAATTTACAGACAACACTGCAATTACGCACATATAAGTAGGAGATTAATCCATAGCCGCCTCGGTTATGGACCATTTTAGGGCCAATTACAATCGACTTAATACAAACACTTTAGTATCACCTTCCCCATGAAAATGCAAGAATTCTTTTAAAGTTTGGAGGTTGCAAGCTTTATCAGATCTTTTCTAAGTATCTTGCCTGATGGATTTTTGGGAACAGAAGCCACAAATGCCACTCGCCTAATCTTCTTGTATGGAGCCACCTGTTAATTTGCAGATTAGCATGTTAAGTTTACAATCCAATTAGTGTCAACTAAAAATATGACACTGGCAGCCTCAAGCAATTCTCACCTGTTTAGCAATAAAGTCCATGACAGCACTTTCCGAAATATCACTTCCAGATTTTCGTACCACATATGCCATGGGAAATTGCCCAACTTCCTCATCCGGGAACCTGAGACAAACAATCAAACTCAGGCCCTCACAATTCAGCAAATAATCCTGTAAAATCTACTGCTTCTTGCAAGAGATTTTTGTTACGGAAACCATTATGAGAAGTGATGATTTTTTCTTCCTTCTAGGAGGGACCAAACCGGTTGTTGGTGTTCTTTCAAAGAATCAATATGATGGAGAAAGAAATCTTACGGAATAACAGCAGCGTCGATAATTTCTGGGTGAGTTAGTAACAAAGCCTCAAGTTCTGCTGGCGGAACCTATCAAACATTTACCATTATACTAAAATGTCCCATGACTTTGTCTATTCAGAGTATTAATTATAAGAAAAAAGGAAATTTTTATTGTAAAGTTGTTATGGTATTGGTGAATTCACCTGATACCCTTTGTATTTGATCAGCTCCTTTAACCTATCGACAACAAAAATGAATCCATCATCATCAATATAGCATAGATCTCCAGTTCTTAACCAACCTTCTGAATCTAGAGTTGATGCAGTTGCTTCTGCATTACTGAAATAACCTGCAAAAACACAATTTCAATAATTAATTAAGAATTTACATAATTAATTAATTAAGAATTTACTAAGTTAATGAAGAGGTCCTAATTCCATTTCATTTTCCAACAAATTAAGATGTGCCAATTTAAATTTATATTTTCTTTTAATAAAATCTTGGGTCTTAAAATTTAATTTTCAAAAAAAACATAAATAGCTTATGCTGTACGACCAAGTTGCATAGGTAAACGTATAATACAAAATGAGAATGTCAACTAAAACTCTCTGTTGACCACCACCTTCCTGGAGCTTCATTTCTAAATAAATGGACGTTGCATACGGTCAAAATAACAAGCGTTCAAAGCTACTTTATCTATTCACGTAAAACTTAAAAGTAAAAACACATTGAGCTAGTGAGCAAAAGCCATTAAAATAAAAACAAGAAGTTAAATGAGCTATCAACAAATCTGATTTTTTACTCTCTCCACAGATATTATTAATTACTCGAATAAAAGGAGATTGGTTTCCAATCGACTTTAGAACTAATGTTATTGAATTGAAATAATAAAATGAGTGAAAAAATAAAATAGAGAAAATGAAATGAGGAGTAAAATGATTCACTCTATTTCAACTTGCATGAGTCATTCTATACTCTCCCTTAAGAAATAAAATTAATAAATTTAAGATGAATGAGAATGGTCCATTTCATTTCAATAGAGCAATTGAACACAATGACACAACGTAAGTCATTCCATTTTTATCTTTATTCCTCAAATTCAATCGTAATATTATAATATTAGTTAAACATACATTTCCTGATGCAATGATAAGATTAAGATACAATTTCATTAACGAAATGACATTTTGAAAATAACTTATTACTCCATTCCTATTCCTATGCTTACTCCATATCAAAAGAGTTTTATTTATAACGTGTTCATATTATTATCATTAAATTATTATTTTAGACACAAATATTATAACAGTATCAAAATAAACAAAAAAACTAGAAAAGAAAAAGAAAAAGAAAAAAGAATTCAACAAGCTAATGAGCAATGTACTCCATCATTGAGCTAATGAGCTAATGATGTACTCCATCATTGAGCTGATGAGCAAAAGCCATTAAAATAAAAACAAGAAGTTAAATGAGCTATCAACAAATCTGATTTTTTACTCTCTCCACAGATATTATTAATTACTCCAATAAAAGGAGACTGGTTTCCAATCGACTTTAGAATTAATGTTATTGAATTGAAATAATGAAATGAGTGAAAAAATAAAATAAAGGAGAAAATAAAATGAAAAGTTAAATGATTCACTCTATTCCAATTTACATGAGTCATTCTATATTCTCTCTTAAAGAATAAAATTAATAAATTTAGAATGAATAAAAATGATCCATTTTATTCTGGAACAATTGAATACAATAACACAATATAAATCATTTTATTTTTATCTTTATTCTTCTAATTCAAACGTAACATTATAGCATATTAATTAAGCATACATTTCCGGATGCAATGATAAGATTAAGATACAATTTCATTAACGAAGTGACATTTTGAAAATAACTTATTACTCCATTCCTATTCCTATGCTTACTCCATGTCAAAATAGTTTCATTTATAACGTGTTCATATTATTATCATTAAATTATTATTTTAGACACAAGTATTATAATAGTATCAAAATAAACGAAAAAACTAGAAAAGAAAAAGAAAAAAGAATTCAACAAGTGTACTCCATTATTGATTTAAAATACCTTTCATAATCGTGGGACCTCTAAGCCAAAGCTCCCCCGTCCGATTCACCGACAACGATTCTCCAGTCTCCGGATCAACAATCTTCGCCTCCATGCTTGGCGACAACATCCCTGCAGTGCCGTACCTTCTGCTCTCTTCTAGAGAATCTGTCGACGCCCCTATTCCGGTCGACTCCGTCAACCCATACCCCTGCAAAATCGTCACTGCCGGGAACTTCTCCACGAACCCTTCTATCACCTCCTTACTCAACGGTGCTCCTCCGGATAACGCCGATTTTAACGTCCTCAAATCGTACCGTTTTGTTATCTGGTCCGCGTTATGCAGAAGCGCCACCAGTATCGGCGGGACGAGTGGGAGATAAGTTGCTTTATACGTTCCGATTGCGGAAAGCATTTCGTGCATCTCGAATTTCGAGAGAACCACAACTGTCGATCCTGACGCTAACAGCCCCGTGGCAAACGCTGCTAAGCCGTAGATGTGAAACATAGGGACGGTGCATATGAAAGTTTGTTCCCCTTCTTCCAATCTGAACCGCCCAACTATCGTCTGTACCATCCCGATCAGATTCCGATGTGACGATACCACACCTTTGCTCGCCCCCGTGGTACCGGACGAGTAGAGAAGAGTTGCCGTGTCGTCCAGAGTCACTCGGTCCTTGACTCGGCTCTGACTCGGTTCTGTTTTCATCATACTATCTAACGTAGTCACGATTCTGGATTTTGGCGGGGGATTGGCGTTAGGACCAATGAGAATGATCGGTAGCTTTGAGTCGGCGAGCTTGGGGAGTAGCTCGGGAACGGTGAAGGCAAGGGAAGGTTTTGAATCAGCGATCTGCTTGGCGATCTCGGCCTTGGTGTTGAGTGGGTTTGTGGTGGTGATAATAGCACCGAGTGACATGACGGAGAGGCAGATAATGGGAAAGAAGATGGAGTTGGGAGAGAGAAGGAGGATGACGTGGCCTTTGCGGATCCCCATGTTAGAGAGAGAGGTGGCGACTGATTCGAAGGCGTTCCAGAGCTCAGGGAAGGTGAGACGGCGGCCCGTGGCGGCGTCGATGAGGGCGGTTTTGCCGTGGTGGGCCCGGGAGAAAATAAAGGTGGTGACGTCAATGGATTGATGGGAAGGTAAAGCGATGGGTTTGCGTTTGCTGTAGAAGGTGGAATTGGTTTTGGAAAATCCACTTCTTGGATCGACGACGGTGGTGGTGGCGGCCGTTGAGTTGCGAAGAAGCGCCACCATTGTTTCAGTGGACTTTTTCTTATTAATTTAATTTGTTGTTGAGTTGCAGAAGGTAATTGGGGCAGGTTTTATTGCTGTTATAAAGGTGTGTGTAACCCACACAGTGAGGTTGACTAATTTTTTTTCCCCCTTCTGAAAATGAAGTTGAAATTTTTTAAATTTATTCATTTTTCTTATTTATCTATACAAGAAAAATTGATAGAATAAACGATAAACACCAGACAAAAAAAATAATTTGAACTCATAATAACATTCAACATACTCGGATTCCACATTTGTGTCACGTGGTGCGGATAATTGGTCGGTAGGTCTTGTAAAGTGAACGTTTATGGGTGAATTTAATAGTACTATTTTTAGAATAAATTTATAGATATATTTATTTTATATATATTTTAAAAATATAAATTTAAATAAATAAAATTAATATATGATTTTTTTAAAATTATTTATATTTATATTTTAAAAAAGGGAAAACTTAACATGTGCCCTAAGGGCACATGCTAAGCACACGGTTCAAGAGAATATTCTCTTGAACTGTGTGTTTATTCTCTTGAATTTGGTACAAATGCAGAAATGAAGAGAATAATAAGCACACAATTCAAGAGAATATTCTCTTGAACCGTGTGCTTAGCATGTGTCCTTAGGGCACATGTTAAGAGAACCCTTTAAAAAATATATATATAAGATAAATATATCTGAATCCTATATTTAACGTTACCAAACTACAATTGCTTAGTTAGCCGCCTCTTGCAAAACGGGTGCCAGTAAAGTTAGGAGGTCATCACGGAGGACTGGAGGAGTTGTGCTTTTTCGTTTTTGCAATCCAAAAATTGAGTTATGGACCATGTACTTTACGACGGGAGAGTTCTAGCTGTTGGCTTGTGTTGTCAGACTAATAAACGGGTTGGATGCGATTAGATCGATTTGTTCAAACTCTAGTATTAATAGTATGTGTTTTGAAAAAAATTATACCATGTTTTTGGGTATAATGAATAATATGCTCCTCTTTTTATATGAGGGTGGGCAACACACGCGGTGGGACTCGTGTCACAACGTGTGGAGTCCATCCTCATGTGAGATGAGCAACATACTATTCATCCATGTTTTAAAGACACGAAATAATCACTCTTGTTTTGAACACTATTATATTAACGGCGATCAAATATAATATAAAATATTATATATATTTTTATTGTTAAAAAATAAAATTTGACACGAAAGTTTTAACAAGAGACTAGGATTTCTCATGTGTGCCACGTGCGAGAACATAGATCCCTCCTCCGCATATGTCTGCCAACGAGACCGACAACCTTTTCCTATATCTATCCCATCAATGTGCTGTACGCAACTTGCTCTGAAAATACTCGTAATATTTCATGCTCGAACCCCGATCTGAAAATTAATTATTTATTATCACTCCTAAATAAATAAATTCAAATTCTTTTACATTATTTTTAATACTGTACAAAATTAAGTAGTATACATATATTCATTATTAACAACATTTTGTATGTCAGAATTTTTAATGAATATTTTTGAATGGACAAAAAATATATATACACGGGATGTGATATTCTTATGTAACAAAATGATGCTCTTTCCATTTTATAATGATGATAAATTTATTGGCATAGTTTATTAAATCACAAAATAATGGAAGAAGAGTAAAGGCAGCAAAGTTTCCAAACTTTTAAACAGTATCATTCTCTTCCAATAAAAAGTTGCATTCGCTTTTAAGGATGGCAAGTTGGGATTACAGTATATAAGTAGGAAATTGATAAATTCACAT
Source organism: Hedera helix (assembly GCA_947179155.2). Lineage (NCBI taxonomy): Eukaryota > Viridiplantae > Streptophyta > Magnoliopsida > Apiales > Araliaceae > Hedera > Hedera helix. The sequence continues at coordinate 41,386,918 of OX359283.1, read as the reverse complement.
ATTTTTAATAAATTTATATGATGAACGTTATAAAAATATTATTTTAGATATATAACGACAGTTAAATTATTATTATAAATATTTTTATTGGGTTTATTTTGTGAATTTATCAAATAATTGTGTGAAAATATCAATTCCCTATGAGTTATGTAATTTAATAAAAAAAATAAGGATATCGATTTTTAAAATTTATTTTGATTATTACCTTATTTTATATAATAGGGTTTTTAAACAATTCTTCTATTTTATATCATTGAAATATAAATTATTCATTATTACCTAGTAAACCAACAGATAAAATTGAAGACAATAAATTAATACATTCACATACATAACTTTGCACGATATGACTTACAACTAAATCAAACGACAATGTTTAGCAAACACTAAAACTTAAGATTAACAAAATACTCTATAAAAAATAAAATTTATTGCGTCACCGCGTATTTGATATAAAAATATTAAAAAATTGTTTAATATTAATACAACTAAAGATTCACTATAAAGTAACGCAAAACTAAAAAGAATGATCATCGAGCTCAAGTATCCAAATTTATACCATAGCTTCTAAAGACTAAATGGCATTTAAAAATTTAAGTGCACAAACAAATTATTATCATTGAAAAAGAATGATTCAAAATTTACTTTTATACCTAAAAAGATTTATCTTATTATACCTAAAATGATACGAAAATAAAAGAAAAATAATTAAAAAAAATGGTATAGAATTCTCCAAAATAAAATAACTACCTAGAAAAAATTATGACATAAAAAGAGATCAAAATAAAAATAAAAAGAGAAAGAGGAAAAAGTCCAGGTCACAATATATATATTATTGATTTCTTAAAAAGTCAATTTTAAATATTTTTAAATTCAAAATTGACATGATTAATTTAAATTTTAAAAATAATAAAAATTTTAATTAGTAATATACTTTTTAGATAATTTATAATATTTATAATTAAATTAAAATAAAATAAATGAATTTATATTAATTTTAAAATTAAAAATATTTTAAATTAATTTTTAAAAAATTAATATTAATATTATAATTTAAAACAGAGAAAATATAATTTTTTATTTTGTGCGGTTAAAGTTACCCTTGTGCGAATTTTAAGCTAAAAACCAATCGAAGTTGTCAACCATATTTTACCTTCTGATTAGGTTAGGTTATGTCTATTTACATTCGCCTAATAATTCTTGTTTAGACTATCAATAAAAACAATTGTTATAAAAATCAATAAGACTTTTTATTTGTGGCTAAGTTTGTGTTTAATTACTTTTGTATCCTTAGTTAATTATTTATATTTTTTGAGAGCTTATTTATCTTTCTAAAAGTTAATGGCACCAACTATTTTTCAAATTGTTATTTAATATTTTAACAAATTTTAATTAAGAGAAAAACATAATTTTAAATTATTAAATGATAGCAATTTTAAGATAGATCTTTCTCCTATTTTACCTGCCTTCTAGGTTGGACCACAATTATTGAAGTTGTAATTTTAATATCTTACTATATTATGGAGTATATTAGTAAATATCTTATGTGCTGCAATTTGACCGCGTTTGATAAGAATTTGGTTTAAATGATTTAAGATAAGAAGCGACAAGCTATCCAAACAATCCTTAATAATATGCGTAACAATCAAAACCATTCGACCCAGCATTTTCCCGGTTCAGCAACCGGTCCGTTTTTTACAATCGCTCATAGAGGACCGGGTCGCGAAGGCATTGGGAAAAGGTTAGGGTTGAACTGTGCTGAAGCGCTCTGTGGGGAAGACAGAGACGGAGATGGGAGTAGGACATGGGATTACATACAAAGGTGTGACAATTCATGAGCCAAAGCGTTGGCATAATATAACCGGAAAGGGCATGTGCGCCATGATGTGGTAATTTCTCTCTCCAACAAATTCTTCTTTTTCGTCTTAATTAATTCCACCCCCCCCCCCCCCCCCCCCCCCCAGATTTACAGACTCGACTTTTATTGTTGATTCATTATCGCTAGCAATCTCGGATCTCTGTGCTTTTTTTTAGGGCTGAATTAAGTACGAATTAGTATCTATTAGTATTTGGGATAGGAGGCCTTTGATAATTAAATTGATTTGTTTGTGTTTTAATTATAATGCCACTTACTGTGTTATAATGACTACTGATGCATTTTATATTTCAGTTGGCTGATTCAATGTGATTGTTAATTTGTTATCTGATAAAAGTCTTAATTATTCTGATCAAATTTATTTGCTGGCAAGTGGAGTAGAACATGATGATGTTTGTGGATGAGTTTGCAATCTATATTTGGGATTTGGGCATAGAATTACATATTTGCTGTCTTTGCCTACTTCTTAAATATAGAATGCTCGTCTTAGCTGCTATGTGTTGAATGTATGGCCTGATTTTCAACTGATAATCAGTGGATTTTATTTACTTATCAAAAATAAAAAAGTTGGCCCTTCTAGTTATTCTTGTATTTGTAACTTTCTGAGTTTAATCTATCAAAAAAATATTAAGTTATTGTTTTAAGTCACTAAGAGAAATGGGACCTATAACATTTTGTCATTTTATATTACCATCAAAATAAATGGGCAAATGGGACTCTTTTTGGGGAACTGGGGAGTATCTGCTGCTTGTGCTCAGCTGAGATTAGAATGTCTATCTTCAAGCTCCATTTGGTAAATATGTGGTGGCAGCCTAACAAGACTGATTCATTACAGTAAGCATGACTCTGAGTGTTTCTTGGACATTTGGCGCATAGTCTCAGCAACATTACAAATGGTTGAGTGATCCATTATTCGAGATACTGAAGTCATTAATAGTAGGCATTGCGTCCCCCATACTATGAGCCTGGGTGAGTAAAATGCTGAGCCTCTTTGGAGACTTGCATATGATTATCTAGCTTGTGACTGGAATCAAGTAGGCATGACATGAGTTCAATGCCGGGCTGCTACCAATGAAATTTGCAAAATGATGTTTTACTCATAGGGGCAAATCTATTGGGCTATGTGACTAAACTTCAGTGATGATTTGAATTCGCACTATTTCTCACTCTCTCTAAATTATATTATATTGTTTTCAGGTGTCCAGTTGAGGAGCTGTAGAGAAAGTACAAACCGCTTTGCTCGGGGTTCTTGGTACAGATGCTATTCAGATTTCTCCTTTGATTTTTGTTAAATAAATTGACTGTCAAAACGGAAAATGCTATGGTTTATTAAGCATTATTGGTCTTATTTTGTGGGGGCTTGGCCCCATCTCTGATGTGCTATCCTTTGCAAAATGTTTAATTTTTAAATATCTATACATGTTTTTCCATGTGCTGTGCTGTGCTGTGTTAATCTATTTATTTATTCACTTTTATTACTGATTTTCTCTTCCAATCATTCTATTTCTTCAAGATTTGTCCGCCAAAGGGCATGGCACTGCCATGGCCACTACCATTCTCATGTTGGCATTGTCTCGCAATGTAAGTACCAAGTCACCGAAGAGTTGAACCTCTGTCTCTCTCTCATATCAAATTTCTATTTGTAGATCTATGACTGACCAAGTAGAGGGGAGGAGTCCATCGACCCTAGGTTTGAAGGACCTTTGGTGTATGCATGCTAATAAGAAAGGGTTCAAGGGTAAATAGCACCAACTTAACTATTATATGCCCAAAATATTTGGACATTTGATAAGTTAAATTAGACTTTTTAGGGGAGACAACAGAAGTATGTTTTAGCTGCATGGACTATCACTTAAAAGAGAATTAGGCCATCTACCTTATCAAAAGCATTTTGAGGATTAAAACGCCCTTAGGTTTTGGAAGGGTGAAGTACCCCAACGGTTTAGCTTAAATGAAGAAGTTATAGAAGAAAAAATTACTAGGTTGCTAGAATCTTCTAGCAGTGAACTGTAATGATTAAAGACAAATTAAATTATAAAGGCACTCAATAAAAATAAATAAAAGGTTGAGCTCTTAGAAGCATACGAGATTCAAACATATGTAAAAAGAGGAGACATACAAAAGAAGTACTTGTATGATCCCCTTGTCGTAGAAGTTCATAGCATTTTCCTCATTTTTACTTTTCATGTCTAAATTGGAATATTTTGCATTCGCAACAGGAAAATTCTTTCACGCATGTGTGCGTGATAAGAATCGCAACCTCGAATGTACGTGGTGTTTACTTAATTTAATTATGAAAAATTAGCACTTATATGAAATGAAAGATAAATTATCCAATTAAAAATAATAATCATTAAATAACCTTTATTACAAGCTAGCAGGTGATGATCATGGATAATAAATTGAGAAACGCCATGAAAAAAATAAAGCTAACAATAAAAAAAATCAAAGAATTATTATAACTCTTCTATAGCTTCGCGGTGAGCTACAAATAGAAAAACCAGGCCACAGGAAACCCTTGAAATAATTGGCAAAAAACCAGGCCACAGGAAACCCTTTAAATAATAGGTTGCCAATAGCCATCTCTCTTTAGTGTAGTTGGTGAATATGTTGAGAAGGGAAACTCTGGTTTGAATCAACCCCCTAAATATACACTCTATTTCAACATCAATATCTTCAATAACAATCTCCACAGCCTCTAATCTCTTAATCCCCATTTGGAAGTTGGAACCTTGTGGTATCACAGTTCTCCCATAAGCTTAGGCCGTTCACAGGGATAAATTTTGACATAAAAAGACCCTTTATTTGATTTACTATCTGTGCTAGGCATGGACATTAATGGCTCCACGATAGAAATAATAGCGATTCTCACTTCTCTTAGTACATTAACCAGCACACGGTTGTGATCAATGGGGTAGAGGTCAGAGTTCATGATACAATTGTTCTTCATTTCTTTCAATGACTGCATGCAAATATGCAATTCAATATCTGATCTTTCAACTTCTTTCTATGGATATAAAAGGTGTGAATTTGTTCTCTATTGTGGTTTCGCCTACACTTATCCTACAAAACGTGGATTGAAGTTCTTGGAGATGGTCTTTTACGAGTAAAAGAACATCTTTTGTGGTGCCACTCGTCTAGCATTCATAGTGATGCTTCGCATACCTCGTCAACATATTTCTCTCGTTGGTTGTCGACTTAGGGCTCGTTTGATCATCTGAGAACGAAGCAAATCGTTTGCAGAGTTGTGTAGTTCTCTGAGCGCAGCAAAATTTGGGTGCGACATAGCTTTCCAAGCAGTTGAGCAAAGACGCAAGGTTAATGATTAATGAAGCTTTGAAGAAGGGAGAGATTTAAAGATGAGCTAAAGGGTAATGAGCCTATATATATAGATATAGATGTCAGATTTCGAGGAGGACGTGTCTTAGCCGGGAACTGGGTTGTAGATGCCTGGACTGGTGGGTCTGCAAAGAAGAGCCCCCCCCCCCCCCCCCCCCCCTTACCTTTTTAAATGGTCAGCAAGTTGATGGGCCTAAGAAGTAGAAGTAAATGAAATGCGTAACCAAAAATTCTAAAGTTAAACGAGTAGTGTGAAAAGATATGTTGGTATTATTCCGATTTTCCATCCTATAGAATACAGTGATAATCAACACAAACATTTGGTAATTCATAATTTTGATAAAGTGGGTATCTTTTTCCCTTGTTGATCATCTTGTTTTGTTTTGTGGTGGTTGAGGGAAATCACTTTTTTCCCTGGTGTCCCCATAATATTTTAGCTACCACCTAGTGTTTCGCATGGAGGGAAAACCGTATTCTTTTATGCTTCTTGTAGGAATCGATACTTATATTTAAACACTTTTCAATTAATTGAATTAACTTAGTAGCATTTCATATTTATCCAATCGAGTCGACTCAGTAGTATTAAAATTAATTTTATTTATTTATTTTTAATTATTGATGATAGCTACTAAAATTTTAGCATTGATAAGATACTCATATTTATTCGTTTTTCAAATTTTATGAATGCATCTAATCATAATCACATTTAATTATGAATTTTTATAAAATATAACAAACTTACAAAATAAAAATTTCTTAACAATTACTTTATTTTTTTTATTATTATTTTGAATTCTACAAATTATTATTATATATTCCACTTATATTTCAAGTCAAAGAATTATAAAGGTGTAAATGAATTGAGTTATTTGCGAATAAAGCTTAGATTGACTTGAGTTTGTATCGAGTAGAATTCGAACAAAAAATTGTGTTTGTTTATCTACACGAGCTGAATTTGAACTATATTATATTTGACTAGAGCTCGGTTCGAACTCATTTAAACTCGACTCGTTTAGTATTTAATTAATTAGTATTTTTTTACATAATATATATGTAAAAATTATATAAATTTGATTTAGTGAGATTAAAATTCTGCTCGATTTGTTTATAAATAAATGGAATTCGAACAATATATTAAATTTTGTATAAATAAAGCTGGGCTAGGTTAGGTTGGTCTGAATTGTGTTCACTTGGGAATGGTGGCCATGGGCATGTTTCCCTACATACTAAATAATCACCCCAAAGACACAGACGTAACAGGAAAAAAAGGAAATAAATTCTAAGGTGCAAGTCCAAGGCCAAGGGCATGACAGTTGGAAGTTTGAATCCCATAACCTAAATTTGTCAACACACGTGTATACTCCGTTTTTATCCAAATAGTGTCGATGTTATTGAAATGTCATTATAATAATAGACAAAAAAGAGCAGCACTCTCTCTTTCGTACCACCACCGAAAGAAAAACAACAAAATTAAAGAGAGAAATGGGTCCCATACAACCGACCAGCTAAATTGTAGTACATTTATGTGTGGTGAAGTATTAGCTTCTTGTAAATGGGGATCAGTCAAAGAAACAAGTTGAAAACTAATTAAAAGTTATCATCGCCAGCTAGAGAAGAAGTGCACGGAAGCATCACCTACTACAACCAACCAATTTCCATCTCCGTGGCGTCCATCATTCATTGTGGTATGTATATTCTTTCCCATTCTTTGAAAATTAAATTATGTAATGGATCTTGATTTTTATGAAATCAAATTAAAATATTTTTAATTTTTAATGTAACGTAATTTACTCTCTCTGTTTCAAATTATGCGATTATTGATTTTTTAAGACATTGTTTAAGTTCAAATTTATTGGACTAATTTGTTTGAATTCAAATTTAATGAATAAATTTGTCTTACTTTTCATACTTGAGGCCGGGGATGTTTTTATATATGTTTAAGGGTAAAAATTATGTTAATTTGGACTATTTGACACAACCAATGTATATATATATATATATAGCTTTTCTTCTTTTCCGTTTGTTGTTTCGTTTTTCTTTAAGTACTAGATCAGCTTGAATTAGGTTGATATGTTGGTGTTGGTGTTGGTGTTGGTGTTTGGGGGGGAAGTAGTACTAATACTACTAATAAAGAGCATTTCAAGGCATAATCACTTGCCGAAAAGGTAATATTCTTTTTTAATTCACTTTATAATACGGGGTTGTTTATTTTATTATATATAACTTATTTGACTTCATGCATTTCATTAAAAAAAGCTTAATTAATGAGTTAAATTATGTTCTTAAAGCCCCTAACAAATATTTTATATAATCACTTAAATATACTCCATTTTCCTCGGGTTGCACAACGACTTTGGAGGATGATGCCAAGAATATATTTTTCTAGAGGTCAAAACAATATTAGCAAAAAGGAAACTTACACTTCGGTACTGAATACTATCTTTAGAAAATTTTAGGGTCAAAGTTAAATAAAAGCTACTTTCATAGGTCCCCTTATTTTTATTTTTTATTTTTACGAATTTTAATGACCAAAATAAAATATTAAACTTCTAGGTTGTCGTCTCACAATATTACCCTTCAATTTTACTTTTATCTAAGTGCACCCTTCAGATATATTAACTGTCGAAAGTGTACCCAAATATTTATAAACGGTCATAGATTTGTCTTGTGTACTTGAGCTATGGTTTGATAGTTTTTTTTTTAACATACACATACGCGAAAGATTATTCAATAGTCCTCGAATAAATTCATGTGATATTTCAGGTCAATTAAAATTTTCTATTTCAATAGATCCATAGTTATAAGTGATGGGACATCATTAAAATGAATTTTTTATTATTAGTCTGAGACACCACGTGAACATTGTCCTAAGATCACTGAATAATTTTTTTATTTTTTCTCACATACACACGCGTACTTGTAATATTTTACTTGTAATATTTTTTTGAGAGAACAAATGTAGTATATTTTGATGTTGTTCCACCATTACATATACTAGCAACTGCTGGTACACAAGTTGCATATATAAATTATGTGAAATAAAATGAAATATTTATAAAATTTAAAAGACTAAATAAGAAAATAAAATAAAATAAAGGGACAAAATAAGAATTATCTTAAAAATTGAAAGGCATTTTTGAAAAAGCTAAGAAGGCTTTAGAAATTGTTTACCCAAACATTGTCCTCCAACTTATATATTAGATAGATAACTACAATTTTCTTCTTATCAATTGACAACTTACTGGTATTAATTAATAAAGAAGTTATATATCGAATCCTGTTTTAGAAAATAAGTTGAGGAATAATACGCAACAAGAACTCCAACTGTGCAGGTTTCTTTTAATGAACTTAATTCAGAAAGTACGCATGTGTGGTATGTATATTAATATGTACACACAAAAAGTTACTAACCTTATCCTTATCGAATGCTTTAATATCTTCATATATGGTGGGACATGGATTTATATATTGCAGGAATTGGGCATCTTAATTCTTTCCCACTATACATGGCTCTTATGCTACGTATGTTGTTCAAGTATGACTTCATGACACAAAAAAATAATTTATTTTTTTGATACAAAACAATAAATGGATTAACGGGTTAAGAGGGCCCTATTTTTTTCAAACTCCTTAATATTAATGTTGCGTTTAAATCATTAAAAAAAAAATAGAAAAGAGAATAAGATAATAAGTAGAATGACTCATTTCATTCTTAATTGAAATGAGTCATTTCATATTTTTTTAATAATTCATTCTATTTTAATGTAACAATTAAACATAATTTTTATTTTATTTTATGAAAATGAATCATTCTATTTTTATATTAGTTCTTTTAATCAAAACGCAGCATAGCTTGCTGATTAAGCTAAAAGAAGTAAAAACCAAAAGGGGATGAGGAGTAGTTAGTGCATATGTTGTTTATATCTAAAAGTTTGGAGTTTATTTAATTAATTAGACTTGTTTAATTAAGAATCTTTCGCTCCCCCAATCAATGCACTTTGGATTTTGGGTAAGAGAAAAATGTAGGGCTTAGTAGTTTCTGTAGAGTTTCCCAGCAATTTGGAGATTCATTGACATGAAAGCTTAGAAATTGAGACTCATTTGATTTTGGGCAAGAGAAAAATGTAGTACTTAGTAGTTTCTGTAGAATTTCCCAGCAATTTGGAGATTCATTGACATCAACTCCCACCCACTTGTGTTATTTTATGTGGGATCCATTAACTTTTAGTGGGTCCCAGAAACACCAGAAATTCCTGGAAAGGAAGAAAAGGAATATTATACTGAACTTGGTTTAAAGACGTGATTAAATTGGAATATGGAGGAGGGTATTTTATTTATTTTCCTGATTGCTGTAGCCACGTGGCGCAACAGGATTACAAGCATCATCCTATCCAGTCTTTGCTCTTTCCCCAAGGCCTACAGCCTATTCGATATGTGTATATATACAGTACCTCCTTTTGTTTATTTATTGTAGTAGGCTGGGCTGGCACCTTACTTACCTCGTGAGAAGAAAAGGAGAACCTCTTTTTATCTTCTTTTTCTAGCCATAACAGAGTATTAAAAATATCACAACACCTAAAAAGAGGAATTAAGAAGGAAATAGGGATAGAGATGGAGGAGGAGAAGGCGGCGGCGGCGGCAGTGATTAATAATGTTAAGCCTTCAAGATTTAAAAGGGTTTGTGTCTTCTGTGGAAGCAGTGCTGGAAAGAAAATTTGCTACAAAGATGCTGCCCTTGATTTAGGCAAAGAGCTGGTACGAACCTATCTAATATATATATATTAACTACTCGTGACATTCTTTACTAAAATTAATGTTAGCTAGGTGATTGATATACATAGTTAAGATCTTTTTTAACCGTTTAAATAAGTCGATTACTTAACATGATATCATCAGAGTTCAGAGTTTGTGTTGGCTTGATCGATATGTATTGTTGAAATCTTTATTTAAGAGTTTTTCTTTTGTTTGACATGAAATGAAGGTGTCAAGGAGCTTAGATCTTGTTTATGGTGGAGGCAGCATAGGGTTAATGGGCTTGGTTTCTCAAGAAGTCCATCGAGGCGGAGGACACGTCTTAGGGTACAAACAATTAATCTTAATATTATTTTACTAGAAATTAATATTCTCTCATTCAAATCAATCTATATATGTTGTTAGATATATAGTAGATAATACAACTCTTTTCTCATATCATATATTGTTTTGTTTAATTTCTTTCGCAGAATCATCCCAAGGACTCTGATGGCCAAAGAGGTACGTATATATAAATTTTCTCTTCTGTCTTCTTCTTTATTTGGAATTTTCATGTTATAACACACACATACAAATTATTCTAATTTTGGGGAATGAAAATTGGAAACAGATAACTGGGGAAACTGTTGGGGAGGTACAACCGGTAGCCAACATGCACCAAAGGAAGGCTGAGATGGCCCGCCATTCTGACTGTTTTATTGCATTACCTGGTCTGTCTATCCCTCTCCCTAAAATTCATCGCCTTTTTTGGGGAAATTAAATAATAAATGCAATCATTTAATAGTAATATGTTTATTAATTATAGGTGGGTATGGAACTTTGGAAGAGTTATTAGAGGTTATAACATGGGCCCAGCTTGGGATCCACGACAAACCGGTAAGTCTTTGTTTTTTTTTATAAAAAAAAAATTAAAAAACTGTTTCTGAAATTCCTCCTCCTAGCTCGATCAGTTTGGCTAAATTTGGGATGTGGAGCAAATGAATTTGATAGTATTTTGGTTCCAACTAATTGCTGCAGGTGGGTTTGGTTAATGTGGATGGTTACTATAATTCTCTGCTAACCTTCATAGACAAAGCAGTGGATGATGGGTTCATTATGCCCTCTCAGCGTCACATCATTGTCTCTGCTCCCACTGCTACAGAACTCGTTCAAAAACTTGAGGTAGTATTTCATCAATTCATTTCTTCTTCTTCTTTTTATTTTTAATTACAATAGTAGTAGTAATAGTACATAATTTTCATTTCAAATTAATTATTGGGTCGTCGTTTTTATTTGTGTGTTTTAGGATTATGTGCCAGCACATGATGGAATAGAGGGCAAGGCTAAGTGGGAGGTTGAACAAGTGGAGCTTAACGCCACTTTGCAGTCTGAAATTGCTCGGTAGGCTGTAGCTAGACACATAATAATTAATTAAGACAGTAATTAACTTCGTTTAAATCCCTCTCTCTCTTTCTTTTAATTCCGATTTTTTTCATTCTCCATGTGTAAATTAAATTTGGATATATGCATGGGTGTAGAAAAAGGAAAGAGAAAAATGGCCGGTGATTTAGCTGTTAATTTGTATATATGACAAATTAAGAAAATAATCGAGGATTAATTGTTTCATTTTCTTTCTAATGATACTGCTGCTGTTTTGTATAGAAAATCAAGTCAAGTCAAAAACATGCAAGGAAAATTAAAATATAATCCGACTAATAATTTTATATATATATATATATATATATATAGCAGCAGCCGCCTTTCATTTTTTTTATGCTCGCATACATGCCCGCCCGACAGACTGTTGTAGTACCGCTCCCTCTCTCTCTCTCTCTCTCTCTCTCGTTTATTCTGCTCTTCTGATTCCTTCTCTTGGTTGATTTATTTGGCTTGGAATCAATCCGTTTATATAATTTTTTTTAATTAAATAAATTGGATTTAAAATAAATTATATGCTGCATGGGAAAAAATATCCTGGATCGGCGAAGCCGATAATCTTCTGTTATAACCAAAAATAGAAGTAGTAGGATTATATTTTGGCTCCCTCCCGTTCCCCGCCTTTAGTTTGTACCTTAATAGGATGAAAAAATATAAACAAATAATAATTAAATATTATATTTATTTATATTATTAAAAAATAAAATATAATATTAAATTTTTTATTTTATTTTATTTTTTAATATTATAAATAGATATAACGTTTTATGTAAGATATATCTAGACTTCCCGGTAGAATATTCATCTCTCCCAAGTCCGAACCACACACAGGAGGCTGACTGAAATTACTTACTCCATACTCTTTCAATACGTACTCCCCAGTCCCCCTCAACGGAGCTCAATTTGTCCCGACAACATAATTCCGCAACTAATTTTATAATTAACCATTTTGTGATCAATCAACGGCAATTTGATTTATCATCAACTTTGATTTTTCAAAATTAAAATTAGTATTATAATTTATTTAACTTTTAAAAATATTAAATCTTTTTGCTCAAGTCTGATTATATTTATTTATATTAAAAAATTTTATTTTCCCATTTTATTTTATTTTATTTTATTATTATTAAACTTCAACTACTCTTAATTAAAAGACAAGAATTAAGTTCAAACGGCTTAACATTCTACCAATTTGATTATTTAGTGGTAAACAAACCGTGCAAAAAAAGACATTTTTATAGTCAAGTTTGACTCGTTTATCTGAGTTTATAATAATTGTTAATAGATAATCTTGTCTCAAATTAATTTTTTATCTAACTCAGAGTGAAAAATTAATTACGCGAGGGTGATTCTAACATTTCAATCTCACGTCAAAATGTATAAAATTTTGAGGTATTAACAACATGAACTTTAGTAACCTTTTATTTAATTAGGTTAGAATAAGCTTTCATACAGTTTGATCTGATTTGAGCATCGAACATCTATCATTAAATTATGCTCTCAAAATTTCGATCAACGCAGACGTAACCATGTGGAGGCCGGAGCTTGAGAAACTTGGCAATTTTTATTTTATGCGGTCAAATAATGCACAGATTAAGACATATTCTATTAAGGTCATACACACATGTATATATATTTTGCTCAAAATGTTAGTAGCAGCAAAATTGAATGTACCTATGGTACTATTCCTGTAATGACCACGAATTTTATTAAATATTGTAATTATAATTATTATATAATTAATAATGAATTAAAAATTTTTGTACTAATTAATTGTGCATTAGATAATTAAATAGATATCTTTGTGTATGTGTATATTTATTTAAAGTAATGAAGCAAGAGGGTATAATTAACTAAAGCAAATCTAATTGGATTATATTTTAAATCCAAATGAGTTGTTAAACTAGGTCAAAGGTATTAACCTAGTAGTCAATGTAATTAATTTAATTACTAGCTCCTGTAATTAATTTAACAAACACAATGCTTATTTTAATTAAAGGTAGCATAGTTATTTAAATGCTAGCCCAATGTGTTATATAAATTGAGCCCAAACAATTTAATTGAATGAGCCCAATAGAATTTATTCCCAAACCCAATGTGGAGTCCAAATGAGGTCAAAACTTTGGTCAATATATATATATATATATATATATAGTTGTATATATGTATATTTTAGCATTAAAATTAAATCAAAAATGGGGGATTTAAATCCTATTTTTGCTGAGATTTTTGAGGGACCCACTTGGATTGCTTGATTTTCTAGTTGCTTCTAAATTACTCCAAGATGTGGTGGTTGAACTACCCTAGTCAATCACCTAGTCAATCACATGGTCATTCAATGGAATAGTAATCCCAATTAGGCTTTATTTTCACCAACATAGCTTGATTAGTGAATTGATGCTAGATTAGTAAATGATTATAAATAGAATGCTCTACACACTTGTTTTGGTTGTTAGTTCATTTGTTAGTCATTTTCTAGAGAAAAAGATAGAGAGCATTTGTTAGAGAATACACTTGTGAGTTGTGAGAAAAAGCTAGAGAAGGTCTTGGTGAATGTCCTCAAGCTACACAACATACTTCGGTAGAAGAAGAAGAAGAGCAAACAAAATTCAAAGGTTTAAAAGTGCTCTAAACATCTTCTTCTTTTATTTTTGTAGTCTAGATAGCTTTTGATCGGTTAAAATCTATTTTTAACCGATCAAAACTCGTTTTGATGGTCTAGATGTATTTATCTATGTAATATATGTATATTCATAGATCTATGTGTTTATAACATGTTTTGGTATGTAAGAAATGTATAAAAGTTGTAGAAAAGTTCATAATACGATTTACCGGTAAAACCCTAACGATACATGTTATGTTTAATGTTGTATTTTGAAATGTACAAGTTAAATACTTGATTTATATGGCTAGAAAGTTTTATGTGTGAGTTATAAAGCCAACACAACTTGAATCTCACAAAAATATGGAATAACGAAGAAGTTATGAATTTTACTGCAAATGATGTTGTTTTTAAAACTCTAAGTGGTTTGATCTGTAAATTTCGTGTATAACGTTTTCAAAAAGACAATCGAACCATGAAATATTGTAAAACAAGAGGTTAGGAACACATCAACACTGATTTGGTGTCATTTGGATGTGTAGATATTATTTTATCAATGTTAGAACCAAAAAGATCAAAATAAGAAAATTATGGTTTTAAAAATCAATGTCACCGCCGCAGCGGTGAAACACACTGTAACGAAAAATTTTGCACTACCGCCGCAGCGGTGAAGCATTCTGTTTGAAAAAAATAATAACTCCGAACTGGCCCGAGTCAGCCGGATCGGGTCGAGTCAGGTTTGTGTCAGAAAATGAAAAATATTCCAAAAGTCATTTTAGTATTTTTGGACTTAATAAATATATTTTTAAATATATATATAATTGATTTAATGATTTAAAGGTGTATAAATATTATTATTGAAATAATAATATAATGAAGGTAATAAAATATTATTAAATAAATAATAATATTATAAAGTCAATAAAATATTATTAAATGATTAATAATATTAGAATTCAAATAAAGTATTATGAAATGATTAAAATATTATTAAATGATTAATAATATTAGATACTTAATAAAATATTATTAAATGATTAATAATATTAGATAATGATTTAAAATATTATTAAATGTGTAATAATATTATATACTTAATAAAATATTATTAAATAATTAATAATATTAGATAATGATTTAAATATTATTAAATGTGTAATAATATTATATACTTAATAAAATATTATTAAATGATCAATAATATTAGATAATGATTAAAATATTATTAAATGATTAATAATATTATATACTTAATAAAATATTATTAAATAATTAATAATATTAGAAGTCTAATAAAATATTATTAAATGATTAATAATATTATATAGTTAATAAAATATTATTAAATTGTTAATAATATTAGATAATTGCAAGAACTATACTAAATAGTTAATATAAGTTCTTTGTGTTTGAAATATTATCATGTATTGATAATATTTTCTAAGTGTTGATTACCCATAATTAATCAATTTGGTGGTTCGTAAGGTTTATAAAGGTCATTATACTTACAAGTATATGATATTAATTTAAGATCAAACTTATTTAATTGTTAGATCCGTTCAACGATTGTTAAATTAAGTTGGTTAGCCATAGACGACGCACGAGACAAGTTTTCTATCCCTTAACTTGTATTTACTATTGCAGATATTCTTCAACCGTATATACATTTCAATTATTGTTGAACAAGTATTCTACATTCGTAGTTATTTGACAAACCTTTGAGTGAACTAATTATCAAAAAATTACTTCACATCGTTATTGATTATTGTATTCGCACATAGTGCTTTTACAATTGTTTAAGAAATGTCTAAGCTAATTGTTTCGGCTAGACAAATGCATGTTTAAATTCATTAAATTAAATATAAAAACTTATCCAAACTATTGGCTGGTACGGATTCTTACAGTAAGACTGAGAAAGAACAACCCTAGTAAAAGGGGGATTTTTATTTGTCGGAAAACCAGAAGCGCGCAAGATATCTAAATGTGATGCATATACATAGGACATGAGAGGACTGATCCCCTCAAGTGTCCCGTTATTTTTAACAAGAAGTCAGACATTGTATGTCTGTTTTACCTTAGTAGCAGTTCACGGTCATTAAAGACCACTCAGCAGTAAAGAGTCAATCCAATCTTTTATTGAACATTGATTCTTAATATCTTTCGCAATTGTTATTGTTGAAAACCCTGAAGTTATTTCCCTTCATCATGATATATCTTATGATTGTTGTTTATAAACTTGCTGAGCCATTTAGTTTCTCATTCTTGCTATATCATGACTATATTTCAGCCAATCCCGAAAACTCTAAATTGGGCAAAGGCAAGGGGAAAGCGAATGCTTAGTTTTAGTAGATGCATGCTAGTTTAAATTACTGTTATGTAATTACTGTTGTAAATCTTTTGTATTTCCCTTAAGATATGTAATGTTACGATTAAGGTTAATAAACCTTGGGAAGTGTAGCCTTTTGAGAAAGAACCTTTTGTATTATTTTGCGTAGTTCGAATACAATTTATGTATTTCATTGTTGTTAAGTATTGTACAGTGAGAACCAAACCCGAGGTTAAAGAACCCGGATTTGGGGTCGTTACAACTCCTAGTAAGCCTTATACTGTGTTTGTTTACATGAGTTTTAATTTGCTCGAATAAGTTATTTATACTATTTATTTTATATTTTTTATAATTTAAATGCGTTTGAATGAGTCTGAACGATTCAATCAAAAATTTATGATTGAATCAGTAAGAAATAATAATGAATGATATTTTTACTTATATGTTCTCAGCCAAATTTTATTATGTACAAATTGATTTTGATTTTTCTTTAACAAATTAGTAACCGATTTAATTTATATTGTTATAATCTTTTGTTTTGATTTTATGCACCGATAAAATGTCATTAATATTTTAGTTTTTTTCCTAAAATTATATTACTGATAATATACTCTATTAAAAATTGTTCAAATTTTTTTTTATATATGTTTGTTTGAGTCCTAATTAAATTCTATATGTTTGTTTTACTATTTATTTAAATACATATATATGTATAAAAAATCATTCTACATTCTACTTATATGATTTATTTATTATATGTTATACCACTATGATAGATAAAAAATTACTATTAATTTTTTAATATAATAAAAGTAAGAATACTCATAAACAAAAGGAAATTTTTTTTGATATAAAGTATTTTAAAGTATGAATATGAAAAAATAAAGTTGAACAATTTAAAATGTTACCTTTATCTCAATATTTAAAGAAAATACGTATGATTTTTCTTATATATATTTTGGGTTAAAATAAAAAATATTATCATTCAGTTATTTCAGACGAATCAGTTAACAAATAACTTCTTTTATTCAGTGTTCAGTTTTAATCAAACATTTGTTTTATTCAATTATTTCAAACGAATCAGTTAACAAACATTTTCTTTCATTCAGTATTCAATTTTAATCAAACATCAATTTTATTCAATTCATTCATTCAAAACTTTTTATTCAATCTTTATCATATCAAACAGCACCTTAGTAAGACTAAGCTATGAACCTTGTAAAATGTCACACTCACAGGGTCACTGTACAGAGTAATTATTCAGTGATTTTAGAACATTTGTCACGTGGTACTTCACACCATTCATGTGCTATCATTTCAGTACCTAAAATAAAATGAGTCATTTAATGTAACGACCCGGGTCAAATCTCGAGTCCCCAAAAGGTCATGACTGAAGGTATTAATGATAGCTACTTGGGTCCTTATAAACATATCCAAATATCGCACATTAACTGATGTGGGACTGGGGTGTTACAAACTCAACGGCCTACTAGGCCCGCCTTCGTGTCCCCACCTCCGAGCTTTCGAAAGTCGGCTCTGATACCATATGTAACGACCCGGGTCAAATCCCGAGTCCGAATCAAATCATAGCAGAATAACGCCCAATGAGCTGTCTCAATAATATATTCTTGGATCATCTTAGCCTACTAAAGACTCACCTAAAAGGTCATGACTGAAGGTATTAATGATAGCAACTTGAGTCCTTATAAACACATTCAAATATCTCACATTAACTAATGTGGAACTGGAGTGTTACATTTAAAATATTAAAATAACAGTACATGAATAATATAAAATACCACAAGAGACAAATGCTCCAATAACATCTAATAATTTTTCCGCTACGTGCGTGAACTATCACAACTCTTCAGCTGTCGCCCGTCAGATAGGATAATGTAGTCATCCTCTCTAGCTTCAATTTTCAATAAATTGAGTAAGAGCTTTAATTAATTGGTTTTTGATAAACACTAATAGAGCAATTTAAAATTAAATTTTGCTACAAGTTAAATGCTGAATCAAAATTTTATATAGGAAAAATCTGATTCATAACACTAAAACATATCTCATATTTAATATAATTAAATAATATCAATATTCTGAATATAATTGTTAATAAAATATGTTCCCAGTTTTGTTGCACTAAAAAAATCAAGTACTCCGTAATTAAGAAAAGGTAGAGGAAGTAAGGGAACCTTGGCAGCGAGACATGGTAATAAGGCACCCGAGAAAATTGACGTAAGTAAGTGATTTACCCACTCTATTTCATCATTGCTTTGAATGCATTTGCATCTATTATAAAGTTTTGTAGGCATGATGATAAGGTTTACTGGACAAAGGAGAAGCTTTCAATTGGTCTTCTAAGGCGGCGGGAGGTTGGTGGTATATTTTGGTTCCGACAATATATGCATTAATGAAAGATTGACTTTACCTTCTTTATTAGACTGGAACTTAAAGAACATAAAACAGAACAAACATGGAGTCTCCCTGTTCTTCTCTCTATTTTTTCTATTCTCTTTTGTTTTTCTTTAGTCAAAAACCCTATTATCCATCCAGATATGGGAGCACTCTCCTTTGAAGATGCCCTTCTCTCAATCTCTTATTTTGATCGTATAAATTATTTTTCTGGTTTTCTAACCGAGATAACTCATTTCGTTAATATTTTGCTTTTTTTTATGTAGGAGATTTTTTTTTTGTTCTTAAAACTTTTTTCGATACATAAATTGTTAAAGATAAATTATTCAAATTTGAATGCGACATTATTATGGTAACTTATTTTTTCGTTGTTTGTGTTGAAGAATAATTCAAATGTATATATTTTATTATTATTTTAGAGATATAATTACATTTCATGAGTTTATTTGGTGTCTATTAACATTGTTGTTACGATTGGTTATTTTTTCTCATTATCTATTATTTTGTTTGAAAAAATTACTATTTCAATTTTTTTTATTATAGTTCTTTTATTTTTTGTAATAAATTATAATTTTAATTTCTTCGACTATTTAATAAAATACAATAAAAAAGAAAACACGGAAGTCTCCCTTTAGACTTTTCTTTGGAGTTGCCCTTTTCTCAAGTAAAAAGTCTTAATCCTTGCTTACCCGCCCTTATCACTAGGGTAGATCTGCATATTGACCACAGTATTGTATAATTTCATTAATTTGTATGGTGATTTAAATTCCCTCCACAAATAAATAAAGAAACCGTCCTGTTACAACCATTTGTTTCATGTTTGGTCGATCTGCTTCCCCTTAGCAATGAAGATATATATATATATATATATATATATATATATATATATATATGTATATATATTCATCTTAAGAAAATGTTTTTTTAATTACTAGCAGAGTTGGTTTACAAATTCCGCAATTATATTGAATAAAATAAAAAGTATTCATATTAATTTTAAATTTTAAACTCATACACTATTTTGTTACTGTAAAAATTTAAACTCTCATCTTCTTGATACACAAGTGGTAAAAATAACCATTAGGTTAAAGCCCTTGAGTTAGTGTAGTAGCAAATTTTAACTTGTTAATTCTAATAATCAAAGAAAGAAAAAAGCACTACTAACATATGTACCAATGATCGCCTTGTATGTTTTTTACTCAAGCAAAATCGTAGCTAATAAGCTAGTCCTAAATTGTTCTCCAAAATGTTTTTTTTTTTTTTTTAAGGTTATGGAAAGAAGATATCACAACTAAATGTGTATTTCTCTAATTTAGTAGTTTTTGATTATATATATATATATATATATATATATATATATATATATATATATATATATATAGTCCTAATTTGCAAATTGCACGTTATTTATAAACGGTTACATTCTTTTAAATCGTACAATTATGTATACATAAAATACAAAATTGTTAACTATTTTATGTCAGTCCCATTGTTGAGCCAACAGCTCCTTTTGCTATAATTTCATTAGTTACGAGGCATTAACTATCTTTCTTTTATTTGTATTTTTGCTTAAATAGTCGATATTTTTTGGAGCGTGTGAAGTTCGAAACAATGATTCAAGTTGGATATTCTTACAACTGATGATATTGATAAACCGGAGGAGGAAAAATTATTTTATGGTCTTAAAATATGGTTATATAGTGATTTTTTATTTATTATTATTTTAATTTATATAATAAAAATATCTATTATATATATTAAAATAATAACATAATAGTGATTTATGACATCACGTGATATATTTTAAAATAACCGAATAACTTCTTGTGGGGGAGGGTCATTCACGTGTGCGGAGTGTTTTGGATTTTTATTTGGTTGGTGCCAGGTCACTTTTGACAGCTTTTGTGGCGTTAGGCCCAATAGGTGGAATCCGTGGTCCACCTACTCTAGATTCAAGAGTTATGTCCTAGATTGGCCTGGGCCATGAGGTGACATGTAGGCACAGAAATTCGAAATAAAATTGAATATCTCTTCTTTTACTTTTATTTATCTTTGGGTTGTTATTACAGTACATTTTTATGTTTGGGTTGTCGAATGTTATTGATAAAACCTACGGATTTCCGTTTTTGATTTGGGAAAGTTTTAGCTTCTTTCAACATCAAAGTTTGTCTAAAGTCATCTTTAAAAATATATATATATATATATATATATATTTAAATTGTTCTTTAAAATTTAGATATAATGCCCAAGTGTGTGTTTTTTATCCAACCAAACATTAATATTCAAAAAATGTAGGACAATTTTCAATTTTGAAATCTTTTAGTCGCATGCATGTTTTGTCCACCGACACTAAATTAATTCAGTTAAAAAAGCAACAGGTATGAAATCATTAATCAGATTATGTTTGTTTGATTTAAATCCATGCTGCTATGAAATTGTTGCTTAAAATTTTGAGGTAATTGTAATAAAAAAAAAAATCCATGATTTTAAACATATCAAAGACAAATCTAAAATGAGAAATACTCCTTTTGATTAAAATTTTGAGGTAATTGTGCCAAACTCTGTCTCATGACATTTAAGAATTCAAAGACGTGCAAGCGAATGAGAAAAACAAAAAGCAATGCTAGGAGAAATTCCATATATATGAGATCAACAAATTTTATATAACCACCTGACATTTGACACAATAAATATTTCCCATACAAAGTTTCTATATTCTTTCATATACAAGAACTCAAAATCCATTGGCATATGGATCCGGACATGATGATGATGATGATGAAGGTGTCGAAGAGGTTTCTGTGACCCTTAATCTACACACACAATTGTTGCTCAATACACAAATTTTGAGGATGGGATCTAGAGGGCTAACTAACTGAACGAGTGTGGGAACAGTTTTTCTCCATTTCATTTCAATAGGTGCAGAGATCTTCTTCAGAGAAAGAAAGATGAAGACTAGAATTTTTATCAGTCAATGCTAGATGAAGATGTTTGAGAAACTCTATTTTACCACACACCATGTATAGGTCGGCAATGTCTCATCATTGTTTTGTTTCTTCATTATTCATCGATTACGAAATAAAATATGGTATTGCACGATTGTAATGCCACCGTTTCAGGTTGGTGGTGGAGGATTTGCTCTAACTAATGCAATAAAAAATGATGGAATTTCATTCTTGGTAATTTTATTCTTGATGGAATGAATGAATAAACCAAACATAAAAATAAGGAATGATCATTCCATTCCATTCCTTAATTCATTTCATTCCTTAAGTCATTCCATTCCTTACGTGCCAAGGAATGGGAACCAAACATAGTACTAGTTAATCATAGTATTGATTGTTTTTATAACAAAAAAAATGCTACCCTGAAGATAATTGGGTTTGGGCACATCAAAAAAATGTTCAGTATTTCACAAAGAGATACATGCCGAAACAAATAAAATAATAAGAAATAAGGGGAAAAGTTAATTCAAATACTTAGAAATGCTTCCTCCAAGACACCAATTTACAATAAAGTCAGCAGCGTCCACTTTTTTTACCAAGTCAGATGAAAGGTACCTGCCCCGGAGCCAAAAACTGGAGTGGATGACATTTATCGAAACACGTAGATGCAATCCGAGCAACACCAAAAGTTATGGCTTGGGTTGAACCAAGTTTTGATTAGATCTTCCCGAACATATACTCCACTAATTACACTTCCATTAATTATGGTAGTCCTAATAATTTTGTCCATTAGTATTCACTGTCCCCATTAGCTACTCGTCCAATATTTCAATTCAGGATTGGCCTTTTCATATCCCTCAGCTCCATACGAACTCTCAACTCAAAATCCATGGCTGCTTCCAACACCAATCCCCTGCTTTCCTCAAAATTCTTTGGTTCTCAACTCTTAGTATCTCCTCCAACCCCCAAAACAACAACCAGATCCTTCCCTTCTCTTTTTAGAAATAAGTTTCTTAAACCAAAATCAATTATCAACAATACAACCAATTCTTCTTATTTTTACAAAGACTTGCCATCGCAGGCTACTTTAGCTGCCCTGCTCTTCTCTTCAATCACACCCCAAGCCCTAGCCATAAACGAAACTGTTCCACCACCAAACCCTCCTCCTTCAACTCTAATTCAAGCTGATGCCCCTTCAAATTCCTCACCCTTTTCTCAAAACCTTTCTTTAACAGCCCCTAAACCCCAAACTTCTGATCTCCCGGAGGGCAGTCAATGGCGATACAGCGAATTCTTGAACGCTGTGAAAAAGGGTAAAGTTGAAAGGGTCCGGTTCAGCAAAGACGGTGGTGTTCTTCAACTCACTGCCGTGGACGGCCGTAGAGCCAGCGTAGTTGTCCCTAATGACCCGGACCTTATTGATATTTTGGCGATGAATGGCGTCGATATTTCCGTCTCCGAGGGGGAATCGGGAAATGGGTTGTTTAATATTATTGGGAATTTATTGTTTCCGTTTCTGGCTTTTGCTGGACTTTTCTTTCTTTTCCGGCGAGCTCAGGGAGGTCCCGGTGGACCTGGTGGGTTTGGCGGGCCCATGGATTTCGGCCGGTCAAAATCCAAGTTCCAGGAGGTTCCGGAGACTGGTGTTACATTTGCTGATGTTGCCGGAGCTGACCAGGCCAAATTAGAATTACAAGAGGTTGTTGATTTCTTGAAAAACCCTGATAAGTATACAGCCTTGGGAGCTAAAATTCCAAAGGGGTGTCTTTTGGTCGGCCCTCCCGGTACCGGGAAGACCCTTTTGGCCCGGGCTGTGGCGGGTGAGGCCGGCACGCCGTTCTTTTCGTGTGCTGCATCTGAGTTTGTGGAACTGTTTGTGGGTGTTGGTGCATCTAGAGTGAGGGATTTATTTGAGAAGGCAAAGTCTAAAGCTCCTTGCATTGTGTTTATTGATGAGATTGATGCTGTGGGGAGGCAGAGAGGAGCAGGTATGGGAGGGGGGAATGATGAGAGAGAACAGACTATAAACCAGCTATTGACAGAGATGGATGGTTTTTCCGGTAATTCGGGAGTTATAGTGTTGGCTGCAACTAATAGGCCTGATGTTCTTGATTCGGCATTGTTAAGGCCGGGAAGGTTTGATAGACAGGTTACAGTGGACAGGCCTGATGTTGCTGGAAGAGTCAAAATCCTTCAGGTTAGCTTACTCTTCTAATTTTTTTGTCATTGGTTTCGTACTTCTTTTCCCTTGTATGTGGAGTTACTTTTAGTTAATTTTGTAGGCTGTTAGTGTTGAGACTAATGACTATGATAGAACAAATTAGATGAAGAAACTCATTTGCCAAGTTTGCTAATGGGGGTACAAGTTTTAGATATACAGATCATGAACATGCAACATCATAATTGTCTAATATATCAGAAGCAGTTTTAAGATGGCTTTTTTGGTCTAAATTATGATCCTATTTTAGTTCAAAATATATATTTTTTAAAAACATATAGATATCATGTGACATTCTGGTTAGTGTCTACCTGCTTTGAAGCAGTTTAAGTCAGTCGGTTGACTCTAAAAATATGAAACAGGATATGATTATCCTGTCAACAGTATTGGGAGTTTAGATCCTGCTTGAGTCAGAATTTCTTTTTACTTGACATCTATATGGTGCTGTGCGTACTTGCATGACTCTGCCCAGAAAGTTTGTTATTGGTGTTCCTGTGTATTATACTATCTAAGTTGGGCCTTGCTTCTGAATATTGACTACTGTTAAGAATGTTTTAAATGCCCAAGTAATAACTCAGTGTGATCATGTTTACTTCTTTTTCCATGTTTAAGCTTTCTTGTATCGTCGTAGGTGCACTCCAGAGGAAAGGCACTAGCAAAGGATGTTGATTTCGAAAAGATTGCAAGGAGAACACCAGGCTTCACAGGAGCTGATTTGCAGAACCTGATGAATGAAGCAGCCATTCTTGCAGCCAGGCGTGATCTCAAGGAAATTAGCAAAGATGAGATAGCCGATGCTCTGGAGAGGATAATTGCTGGGCCTGAGAAGAAAAATGCTGTTGTCTCGGAAGAGAAAAAGAAATTGGTTGCTTACCATGGTTCGTAAAGCACATAATTTTAACATGGCTTCTCTTCCTAATGCATGTTCTCAGTTTGTCTTCATGTCTATAACTGTGCATGTTTACCTCCGCGTGCAGAGGCTGGGCATGCTTTAGTTGGTGCACTGATGCCTGAATATGATCCAGTAGCCAAGATATCCATCATTCCTCGTGGCCAAGCTGGTGGCCTTACCTTTTTTGCCCCAAGTGAAGAGAGGCTTGAATCTGGGCTGTATAGCAGAAGCTACCTAGAGAATCAGATGGCTGTTGCCCTTGGTGGAAGGTTAGTTACACAAAATTTATCTTTGTTTTAATAACCAGGATATTTCCAAGAAGCATAGTACGAACTTTCATACTGGTTTAGGTGTTCTTAACTACTTACAGAGCTAGTAGAATTCATATATAGCCCGTTTTGGGTCCTGCTCTCTGATTCATAATTTTTCTTTAGAAATAGTGGAAGATGGTGGATGGAATTGGATGGGATGTTATAATATTCTGTCAATCCCTACCAGTCTTCAACTTGTACAGGATACAGATTCCTGAATATTGTTCTTAACCTTCTAACCCTGGCAGGGTCGCGGAAGAGGTTATTTTTGGCCAAGAGAACGTAACAACAGGGGCATCAAATGATTTTATGCAGGTATCACGAGTAGCAAGGCAGATGGTCGAGAGATTTGGATTTAGCAAAAAGATTGGACAAGTTGCTGTTGGTGGACCTGGTGGAAATCCCTTCTTAGGTCAACAGGTAAGATTGCCAATAGATTTAGTAGTTACCTAATATCTTTTCATATGCTATTTGCTTGTTTTTGTGCATGGTGACCAATGTCAAAAAACCCTGTTTTTTGCATCTTTGAACTACAGATGTCATCCCAAAAAGATTACTCTATGGCAACTGCTGATGTAGTGGATTCAGAGGTGAGGGAGCTGGTAGAGAAGGCATACTCGAGGGCCACAGAGATCATCACAACCCATATTGACATCCTCCATAAGCTTGCTCAACTCCTCATAGAGAAAGAAACTGTTGATGGGGAAGAATTCATGAGCCTTTTCATAGATGGCAAGGCAGAGTTATATGTTGCATAAATTCAGTCTTAAGCCTGAAACTGTGTTGTATTATAAGTTTCATATACGTATGTTATGCGTTGGGTGTACACATCAAAAAGCAATTGATTATTAGTGAAAGAAAAAAGTAGCATTACTGTTAACATGAAAAAACACATGCATCTCTCTGTGGTACATCTTTGGAAGACCACAAACTACTCGATACTAATATTAATTATACACTGACTGGTGAATTTCTTGACAACAATTGACTGAAATATTTAAGAGAAAAAAATCCCCCAGATGACGCCCGTGTGATTATCTTCGTTGCCTTTTTTCTTCTAGTGTAGCAGCCTCATTCAACATGTCCGCTGCATCCTTGTGCATGTCTAGCTTGGCAAGAGCAACTGCCTGCATATAAAATGCAGTAGACCAATCTGCAAAGAAACACTGTGCTTGCATTGCGTCGTGGAGTGCTGCATCAGGTTGATCACAAAATAAATGACAAAGGCTACGCCGTGCATAAACAGTCGGTGAAATCATGGTTCCGACATCTATGAACTGAGAACAGATAGAGATTCATATCAGGCAAGAATGGATGATGCAGTAATGCATCTCCTTTCTACTATTCTACCCATCTATATGCATATCATAAATGTATGAAGAGACCAAAGCAAATGTCCAGATAGACTCTTTGGAGTCTGTTCTGGATGAAGCAACTCTCGGGTAGAGCAAAGGCATAATAAGAAACTCTGGGACAGGCAGTGTCTGAAAAGGGGGGAAAAACAGGGTCATTAATTGCCTCCCCCCCATCCTCTCTATGGCAGTATGTAGATGTGGTGCCTATCCCAAGAGTTTATTGAGATATGCCATCCGGCTATCTAAAATTATACTCCTTCCGTCCAACTTTATCTTACTCGACTTTTTATAGTCAAATTTAAATTAATTAAAATAAAAAATTATTCTCAAGTTTATTAGATATAAGTACAAAATTATTATCATAAAAAAATACATCGAATATACTATCAAAGTCAACTTATTTAATTTCAAAATTTTAATATATTTATTTAATTATTAATTTTAAAATTGGTCAATTTGACCTTAAAAAATCAATTAGGACAAGTAAAGTTAGACAGAGAGAGTCTTGCGGCTCTTGCCGTCTTACAGTCTTACAATAGAAGTCTTACAGTCTTACAATAGAAGACAACTGGTAGCTCCACCTAAGTCAGCCAATATAAAAACCTGGATCAAACAGTTCATCTTCTTATATTTTGGCACTTCCTGTACCAATATGTCCTGATTTTGGATGTCCCAAAACCTTGTCACCTTAGAATGCAACTTGAACTAACATTACCTACCTTTGTATGTAACTTATACCACACTACCCAATTTATCCTCCTCATTTTTGGATGTCCATAAACTAGGGGAGAGTGGCCTAGTGGTCAAAAGTGACATAATGTAAATCTGTTGAAGTTAAAAAAGATACATTTTTGGTTCATTGATTGACCAACAAAAGGTGGTCAATCTAATTAGAAGAAATTGAAAAGAGTTGAGAGGTGAGCGGAAGGACTATCTAAGTTTGATGAAGGATCTCAAAAATCTACATCACTTGGATACAATTCCTACTTTGAAAAAAGAACAAAAACTGAAATCCTATTTGGGCCATCAGAATCAGGATAAGATAATTTTTTTTTCTGGGGAGTACCTATGGTATGGATGGTTCTAATGGACACCTGAAGGCCATATGTGGCCAAAAAGTTAAACTAATAGGCAATTAAAGACCTAGCAAACCAGGAAGTGATTTCAAAGAGGTTATATTTCCGTCTGAGAGAAGGTGGTGTTGGGGCCACCAGGGCTGTGAAGGAGTTCTGTTATGTCAACTACAGCTTAATATTTCTATGGGCATTATTTTCCAATCCATTCAACACCAAATGAAATTCATACCTGAGAATAACAATCTATGGCAGTTTTGAAATCTTTGTCTCTGAATGCTAAGTCCCCACGTTTCCTTGCCTCCAACATATCCCTCATTTGTTGGGTCCACTCTTGGAATGATAACTGAAAAAATAGATTCCCATAAACACTTCAACACAGATTTGAAGAAGAGGCACTTCGCAAGTTGCAAGTGATCTCAATTCAAGTTGTTTACCTCATTTGTTCTTTCATCATCTTTATAGTGTGTCATCACTAAAATCTGATGGATCGCTGTGAGGTCCATTCGTGAACAGGCATCATACATTGGAGATGGTGGGTGTTGTGGAGTAGGAGGTGCTTCCTCATGTTTTGGAATTCCCAACATAACATAGGATGGAACCTGCGCAAGGGGGTTGGGTAATAAAAAATAGAACAAAAATTGTTGTCTTAATGTGGTTACCATTACATAGTTAAAAAGAAAAAAAAAAAGGAAATAAAACAACCATCAAACAATCGCGATCTGACCAACTGACCACATGAAACTGAGTTAAGTAAAATAGCTGAAAATACAAGTTTTAGTGAGACAGGAAAACTGCCGCTTCCAATGAATTTTCACATGGATTAAAAATTGGAAAAAATGAATAGAAAAGAGAGTAAAGATGAGGACTGACATCAGGTTTGTTTTGCAGTGCCGCAAGTGTTTCAGAAAGATCTTTGGTGTTCGGACGCTCCCTAGGTTCATATTGCAAGCATCTGGATGCGAGATCCAAGACTGCAGTTGCCTCTTCTGTTGAAAAGTTTCCCTCCAAATGCGAGTCCATTAACAACAGAATATTTTTGCCCCGTATCATATCAAGAGCCTGCATGAACAAATTATAAGAAAAACAAAGTTTATAAACCAAAATTTCTGACACCAAAACACATTGCAATTTAGTCATGTACTTTTATTAACTACAATGACGTATTTATTATGTGATTATCATTATTTTGGGAGAAATGAACAATCCGATCAAGGAATCAACTGTACCCATGTAAAGTGAAGTGTCAAAACATCAAAAACAACTAAAGTCCAGACAGATTCAAGTCCAGCAATCTAAAACATATGGCTGATTTAGTTGCTGAAACACAGTCAAACTTTACATATCATAGAACATAACCACAAGTCATCTGGTCTTCCACCACAAAATGACCACAAAAACAAAAAATATATTCAAACAACTGTGGCAAGGGGAGATTAGGCATTCAACTAACACACTTATCCACTCATATAATATAAACTATTCTTCCATCTAAAGTAGGAGGATATGAATGTTATAATATCACTTTAAACTGTCCATCAGAAAATATGTAAACAGGGTATGCACCTACATTTTTCCACTTTGTGCTTCTTCTAGGCCATTTCGAACCTCAAAATCTGAAGTGTCTATTTTTCTCCTCCCTCAAATAATAATAGTGGATCAATGATCTTAGCACAATCTCAGATCTTTCTGATAAGGGTGTTTTCAATAATTTTTTTACATATTGGGAAATTAGTAACACTTCAACAAAAAAACAGAGTCCAATTATTGAAAAAGAGGAGAAACCAAGATTTCTACCAGCTCTACAGTTTATAATACCATGAATGGAAGCAGATAAAAGTAAGACAAGAATAAGACAACTTCATATTCAGAAGAGGGTAGAGAAGAGGAATATGCAGAGAATTCCTTCCCACACTTCTACTTCCTCTCAAAAGTAGGAAAAAGTGAAGAGAGAATAAAGAGCTACATCACCCAATTCATTCTTGGTTTTCAAGATTATAATCCTATGTTACCCTTGCTAACACCATGAAACGCCCATTTCTTTCTTTCATGAGGAAATGACGATTATAATATTTGCTTCTTTCTTCTCTCAGAAAAACTCCCAAACAAGTGAAATGGGGATCACATTCTTTTTCTTCCTCTCAAAGACTTGTATATGTCCATAAAAATACTTAAAAAAAGGTACATGAACATGCATTGATTTTAAATAAATGGATAAATACATTTGTAGCATCATGCTCGTCACAGTACAACCCCTGGATTCAGCAGTCGACACTTGGACCCATGACTCTTTGGGGGTTGGTTCACGTTTTGTCCTCAAAAACATCTGGCTGAAAAATGTAAATACAAATAAAAAGATATAAACTTACATGAGTTGGAGGGATATGCTTTCCACTGAGAAGATCCAACAGGACAGTCCCAAAGCTGAAGATAACACTTTCTGGAGTGACCCTCCCTAAAGAGACATAAAAGATTGTTACAGAAGCCTATTAATTAAAACATAAACATTGTGCAAGGCTCAGGAAAGCTCCATGCCTTGCAAGTCGATGAGGCAATTCGTTATCATGCTTACTAAGCCAACACCTAATTTTTTACGCAAGAAGATAAAGAAGCAAGAACATTAGTTTTAAGTTAACAAGAACCACAGTAGACAACCCTCTAATGGTTCTGATATTCTAACCATCTTACAAACTTACATCATGCAGCAGTTTTCATCACTAGTTACTGCCCCAATAATTATGCAACCATGGTGACCTTGGGTATGCAAAAACAAAAATGAAAACTAACCCATTTGTATTTTAAAATTGTAAACCCCATGTCCATTCATTAATAAGTAACAATGGGATTAACAGGAGAAGGAAGGAACCACTATATAGGTTTTCATCTTTCGTTCTTTCCTTTTTGGTTACAAAAGAGAGTCTGGTTTTCACCTTTCTAACAAAACCATTTCTTTTATTAAGAGTAAAATGAATAAACAAATGCTCCTTTCCCAAAGGTTAACATCAAACGAAAGGACTGAACTCAAGTTCCTTTCCCTGATGCAATTATCCCCATCCCTCTGGCCTTCACATCCCTTTTTCAATAGTCTCTTCAAATGAAGAATTATACTAGTGTGCATAAGATCGAACAAAGGATATACATATCACTATGACTAATTTTGTTAGTTCACTATAGAAAACAGGAAACGAGAAAGATGGTCATCATCTAATCCAATCATGCAATCTCATAGCCTAGATAGTATATATACGTATAACTATCTTAACCAGGCAAGACTTAGATCCCACTACTCATCAACCTTATTAAAAACGAATGAGAACACACAATTGATAAATGGATAAAAGATTATTTTTATCATTTTATATGTTCAAAATTAAAGGTGCACGATCTATCGCAAAAACTTACCTGTAGTCATGCATCATGATTGTATATATTGGTATGCACTCTTAGGACATTGACAAATAACAGGATTTGGCACTATAGAGTCCAACCTACTTGCAGCTATTGGTGATCACATATTGGAGTTATTTAATTAAATCCACCAGGCAGATCTCCACTGTAACAAGTCCTACTACATGGGACAGGATAACTTAACTCTACTTATAGATGATGGCAATGCAGAGTGTGTTTTTTTTTTTTGTTTCTTTCTTTTCTTTCTCTCCAATTGAATAAACTAGGACATTACTAAACTACCAATCACAGATTGCATTTTAACAAACCAAAAGAAAAACACGAGAGAGAGAGAGAGAGAGAGAGAGAGAGAGAGTAAAACATGTCAGCAGGAACTAGGTATTTTCCTTTAAATTGATCACATGCCAATCAAGGCAAAATCATTTGATCCTGTTTCACAATATCTTTCAGTATCTTCAAGTCACTAGATTAAGTTGAAGATGTTGGATGTTGTTTGTCTATACAAGCAGTCTTTTAAACCCCAGCAGCATTCTTATCTTAGACTAAACCCTATGAAGCAGTCCTGCTGAATTTGTTAATAGGTGTTACCTACAATGTTCCTTTTGTTGACTGTTGTAGAAACAAAGGTTTACTGAAGCGGACTCCTGTGACCCTTGGGAAATATGTAAAAAATAAATAACTCTTCGGATATGTTGCTTTAGGCTTATTTTCCTTCCATGATTCTGTATCTCACTGACTAGGAAAAATGATATCAAAACAATGGAACATAGACCTCTGAAATAGACTCAGAGGTTTGAAGGAATACTACTACCACTTCCGAACACGAGCACATCAGAATATTTATATATATAACATAATTAATAATAATAATAATAAATTTTAAAAAAAAATAAGAAAAAAAGATGTTACCATTTCTTAAATACTCAGGAGGTGTGTAAGCAAGGTTTGTGCTATAACTTTTGCCATCCCTGCTATTTTTCATGAAGCCAAAACATGAAAGTCGTGGATCGCCATTCTGCCAAAACCATCCACTATAGGTCATCCAGATGATATTGTCTCAGTGCAACTATCATGTTTTAGAGATAATAAAATTATTTTTAAGAAACAGATATATGTATATATATATAGGGAGAGAGAGAGAGAGAGAGAGAGAGAGAGAGAGAAATCTTTTAACATTAGAAAAAAGAGATCCATTACCTCATCAAATAGAACCCTGTATGCATTCAAATCATGGTACAGTGGACGTCCTTCAGCACCACAATAATCCAATGCTTCAGCAATATATAAAGCAACTCTTAAACGCATGGTCCATTCAATGGTTTGATTCTCCCCTGTGAAAGATGTAAAAAGAGAATACAATATACATGAATGATGAAACTAATATTAAGAAAACACACTTATAAGAAACATTTCTAAAAGATTCAGAATATTGTCCTCTATTTGAATTAAACAGATAACATCTTCAGACATAGTGCTTTAAGAGATGGCATTACAATTTAGAACAGTAGAACTTAATAAAGCATTTTGGTACAAGGGGATGGAAAAATAAAAGCAATGGAGGCAGGAAGCAGAAAAAGCACATCCTCAGGGAACCTTTTCAGTCCTTTTCTTTAATGAATATATATTATTGTCAGAGAAAGTAAGGGCGAAAATGTTAAGATAAAGAAAATAGATTTTTCCTATGACTTACTTCCATAGTGTTTCAGTTAATAATCGTGTACATTTGAACATTATAAAAATTACAGCATTACACGGCAATAATAATAAATAGCCATCCTATGCTTCAATACATAGTGCTCTTTTTTGCCAACTGCAAAAGATGAACTAACCCCTAATCAATATTATCACACATGTACACTAGGCTGTATTTATTTTCAGGAACTAACTGGAGAGACTGGATTGTAGTCTTGTAATGCCCTTATCCTATTTGGCATCAAATTTATACTCAGCATCTGGACTCTAATCAAGGGATTGCATAATACATCAAAAAATGTACTATCCAATACCACATTCCCCAGTATAGCATAATCTAATAGTTGATGAAAATAAATGAGGCCTAGGGCGTATTATGTCATAAGAAATAGACTATAGACATGCACAGTGTTCATCTAAACCCAAAGGTCCAAAACACAATTCTTTAATAACAAAAAAAATGAGTGCATTCCAAACATTCAGTTCCAAATACAAGAAATCCTTTGCTTAAAGACATTATAAATTAATCAGAGCTCAGAAGACGTAGCACAAAGTCAGACCGGTTTAAGGTAATTTACCAACAAACAAAAAGTTCAAGGCTTCAAGCCACCTAATCGGGTTATTTTATGCTTGTTTCATTAGCTAGTTTGGTTAGAACCAAATGAAATTCAGTCAACACAATTTCAAGTTCAAACCAATAATTGCACAACAGAATCACATAAGTCCATACAGTGGAATAAATGTTTAGCAAGAGTATCATTGGGCATGTACTCAGCAACAAGCAGCCTCTCGTCGCCGTCACAACAGTACCCAATCAAATTTGCCAACCTCTTGTATCTCAGCTGACCAACACCCCATGCTTCATCCTTCAAAAGAAAAAACATAATTTAAAAACTCATTCACTACAATAAACCCTGACAATTGAATTCCATTTAAAAGAAGTAATGAAATTATTACAGCAAACTGTTTAGGATCAGGCCAGGCCATTTTGCTAAATTTCTTAATAGCAATCAACCTCCGATTCTGGAGCCGACCCTTGTAGACCACATTTGGGGCTTTTTCGCCGCTCTCAGAAACAATAAACTCCGAGCTAAAGTTGTTTGTAGCAGCTTTTAAGTCGACGAGTGAAAATTCGGAGAAGGCCGGGACTCCTCCGGTTCCGTCGCCCGGGGAAGCTCCGGTGGTGGTAGTGCCGTTTGACAGATAAGTTTGTGTTTGGCCGTATTGTTGATCTTTCCTCGATAGAGGTGATTCTTTCCAACAAGACGACTCACAGCAGCCCATACCTCACTCAATTTGACTTCACTACTTCGCCACAACCTAATAACTCCTTCAGCGTAAAACCATAACCAAACAAGCCCTAAAACTATATACTGATATTTACTTATAGTGTACTAGTGTACTACAAGTAGTGATACATATACATACATACATACATATATACATCATAAAATAAAAAGAGAGAGAAAGTGTTCATTTATTTGCAGTCTGACAAACTACACCCTTGTGATGAGAGAGAGAGAGGAGAGAGGAGAGAGAAAATTAGAAGAAGATGATGAAGAAGAAGCTGGGAAAAGGAAGGAAATGGTGTTTTCTTTTTCGTTTTTCTTGTTCATTTGTTTTTCTCTCTCACCCTTTTCTTTTTATCAACTCTCTGGACTGACAAAAAGCCAAAAGCCCAATAAAAAATTATTCAGTAATCTTCAAATACCGTTATATAATATTATAAATCAATCACATCGTGCTTTACTGCTTTTAGCGTTATTGCTGTTAACTGTGAGTTTATATAATTAATCTAAGAATTTTTTTAACGTATACCCTAAGAATATATATTAACGAAAAATAAAAAATAAAATTTATTAAATATTATTTATTTATATTAAATTTAATATATAAAAAATAATATATTAATAGACTTCATATATTAAATTTAATATAAATATATAAATAAATAATACTTTTAACACATATATTAAGAGGGTCCTTAATCTAATACATCACGTAACGGTGCTACTGACCACACTGAATAATTTTTCAAGCCACCGTGTCTACGTCTGTGTGTACTGTTCGATAATGGAGGGTGTTTTCGTCTTTTAAATGTCCCCTTCCACATTCATGCGTGCGCCTTTTCCATTCCTTTTACGTGTGCCTATTTTTTTACCTTGTTACTTTCCGATTATTCCTTTTCTATGTGCAACTTTTTCTTCCCAATTTCAAGCAAAATAATAAGCCTTTATTTATTAACATGCCGGTTTATTTATTTATTTTCATTTTATAAATATTTTGGATAATTTAACGCAAAATTTACCGTCAATCAAAAGTCTATACTTCAACATATAATACAATAATAATCAATTTTTATTGGCCATTTAAAATTGGGTTATCTTACATAAAATATTGAATCGAGTAATATTAAATTCAATAAAAAAAAATAAAATACTTAGTCAATTTATAGACATTCTTATAAAATGAATTAGATTCTTAGTCTCCCAATTATATAAATTTTTGAAAATTTTCTAATAAATTTATAATTCTCTTTTACTTCTTTCTCTCTTTTATTGTCATTTTTTTTTCCTTTTGAGTGATTTGTAGATAATCACAACAGCTCATATTAAATGTAATTATAACTAGATATATTCATGAAATTTAAAAAA
This sequence comes from Hedera helix, assembly GCA_947179155.2. NCBI lineage: Eukaryota > Viridiplantae > Streptophyta > Magnoliopsida > Apiales > Araliaceae > Hedera > Hedera helix. Next base: position 41,351,647 of record OX359283.1, on the reverse strand, counting down.
TAAATAAATATGAGTATTCAATCAATATTAAAATTTTCGCATGTCAATAATTAAAAAAATAATAGTTAAACAAATAATTAAACATAATATTAACAATTATTGAATCAACTTGGTTGTAATTATTAAACATAACAGTTACTATTACCGAATCAACTTAGTTGAATAATATAATTAAATCACTATTGAGTTAACTTAGTTAATTTTTCAATTGAAAACTAAATTCAAGTCAGTCTTTTAAATATAAGTATTAATGAGTATTTCTTCTTATATATAAGCCTGACATAGATTTGTGTTAAATTCTATCATATATATTTTTTTTTTAATTTATACTAAATTTAAATACACTCGCATATCCTTCCTTCTCAGGTTAAGACTCGATTCCCTAATTTCATAGTTAAATAGTATCACTACTCGGGTCAAAAACTTTTTTTTTTTTCAAGTGGGATTAATCATATCTACCCATTTGCCTTATTAGGGAAGATTTGGTGGTACAAAACTCTTGATCAATAGTAAATATTTGTATTATTATAACATTTTTATATGTAATCACATGTCTGTTTCTCATTTTATAACAAGGGTTTACCATATATGCAGTTCCCACGTGTTATTTCATTTTTAGTTTTTCTTCATTTGGGGTATTTTTCATTCGCCATAAAACTAAATAACTTCGCAGAAATCAAAAGAAAAATATTTATATTTTATTTAAATTGCGCTTATATATATATATATGCTCTTTTTAGTGTTAGTGCACAATTATTAATATAAATAAAAGTATTCATATTTAAGTTAATTATACACACATCCCATGCATACTTTGTAAGATATAACTTGTGCATGCATATTGATTTACACGTGTAAATCCTGCAAAAAATATTAATTGGCCCTTCAGCTTCTCATTAACACCTGGGCATCACATGCATTTAATTTCTCTCTTAATTCTTGCACCTACGTTTTCGCTTTAGACATATAAAGTTACGTTTCTTGCCTGCCAACAAGTGGCCCCTCCGTGCGGTGGAATAGAATAGAGAAAAGAGTAGAATAAAAAATAAAATAATTTATTTTATTTTAGTTAAAATAAATTATTTTTTATCTTTTATTAAAAAATAAAATTTATAAATTTAAAAAAAATAAAAATAATTTATTCTATTTCAATGGAGTAATTAAATATAATTTTTTTATTTTATAAAAATAAATTATTATATTCTCACGTTCATTTATTCGAACCAAACGTCGGGTTAGAGTTGTTATTTTTTTTTCTTTATGAAGTGAAGATATTCATCTTTGTATTCTTCAATATTTTAGGCTTAATAAATTTATAATTGTAGATGATTAATAAATAATAATAAAAGGCATGGTTTATTCGAATCGCATTTGATCTCTGTCCCACATAAAAAGTAATGCAACTAGGTATCACAAAATTGCATCGTTAAACGGTCGCCGAGTATTAGATCTGAATTCTGGTCAGTGTCAGTACAATACACTACAAGGCTCTTGAATTTGGGCCCATATAAATACTACTTTTCATATGGACCTGTACCTGCATTGTGTACCCGTACTGATTATACAAGTCATACAGTCCTTAAGTCAGTGATAGGACATGAGCACGTACTTGTATTATTTCCATTACCATTCTGCTCTATTTTAAATAAATTTATAGATATATTTATTTTATATTCTGTTTGATTCTTAGATAAATAAAATTAATATATGAGTCATCTTTTTTTAATATTCAATTTTTTAATTTTATTTTTTAAAATTTACGTTTCAAAAAAAATATATATATCTATAGATATACTCTCGGTTGATCGAAAAATTAATGGCAAAGGCTTCGTGGTGCATAAACTATTGGTTCCCACGGTGGTGCATAGACTACTGGTTCCCACGTTATGACCTGAGAGTAGAATAAAATCATACTTTATCGTTTGATAAAAGAAAGTTACATTTAAGTGTTTATTGATCAATTTATAAAATTTTAAAATTGATATAATTTTAATTAATGCAATAGTTATACTAATACTACTAAGTTTTAATTAAATTATTATTTTAAAATTTATAATAAATTTGCGTCATAATTTAAATTTTAGAGATTATTTTTCCGCACAAAGAATAGTACAAGATGTAATAGACGATCAAGATAGCTTAGAAGATCTCGAAGTTAGAGTAAAAACTGACGAAATTGTACATCCATGAATATTGAAGATATATATTTTTTCTTAAGACTGAAGATATGTTTCTTGAAGATATAACGAAGAGATAAATTTTGAAGATAGGAAGATACATTTTTTGAAGATTTGAATTTTGAAGACATTTTAAAAATATTTTGAAGCAAAATATTTGTAACCGACTCATTATTTATTATTGATTAATTACTCATTTTTAATTTTTTGTCAATACATTTAATTAATATAGTAGTTAGTTTATTTAATATTTATATTTCACATTAAAAATTAGTTAATTACATTTTTAGGCCTGGCCTGACCCGGCCCGGCCCAAGGACTAGCCTGGCCTACCCTGGGCCGGCCCAAGGCCCGGCCTAAAGCCTGGCCCGGCCCGGCCTAAAGCTTGGCCCGGCCCGGCCTACAGGCCTGGCCCGGCCCGGCCTACAGGCCTCAAAAGGCCAGACTTCGATCGAGAAGTCCGGCCCGGCCCGGCCTGCAGGCCCAAAAGTCAAAGCCCGGCCTGGCCTGGTCAACGGCCAAAGCCTACCAGGCCCAGCCCAGGCCGGACCAGTCCGGCCTACTGTGCATGTCTATCGTGTAGCCTGGAAAAAAGAAAGAAAAAAATGAATACAAGCGACCTTTTTATATGTCAAGTTGGTAATGTTAGTTACATTCCCTTGGACAGAATTAAGATACACACTAATTAAGGCCAACCCATTTATACATTATCGGTTTATACATTTCATCAAGTAAATATATATATATATATATATGCACACACACACACACACAGTTATATCGATCGGTGGCTGCCAGAGAGAATCAAAAATGGAATTAACCAGGTGAGAACTTTATTGCAAAAATGGGTTTGATAAGAAATATTTTTTTACGCGTGAGTAAGAAGATTTCGAGGATAGAGACTTGTATAACTTGAAGTAATCGAAATGCACGGTCCAGTGGTTTGAGAGATACTTTCCTTACCATCCTTCGCAATAAGGGAATATTGTATGAAGTGATTATATATCAATTCTTGTAAAGCTTAAATCCACTATTATATATGTTCACATGGGACATCAATCTTTTATTTAGATTACTTTTGTGCACCAATTAGACCTGACAAAAGTGGCCCAGGCCCGCGGGCCGGGCCGGCCCGCCCGTTTTTGGGTGGGCGTTGGGCTGAATAAAAATAGCACTTAAAAAACTGGACCGTTTTGGCCCGGCCCAAAAATGGCCCGGCCCGGATATATTTTTTTTTTTTTTTTACATTTTTTTTTATTGTTCATTATTGATAAAAAAAAAATATTAACTTAAAAAATGAATCAAATAACAAATTATGAAAAATATAAGAGTAAATTCTAATATGTAATCTTAAATAATAATATATATGACTATAAAATTACTATAAATCACAAGATTAGTTATATTTTAATATATATGACTATAAAAGTATTGATTATTTTATTTACTAATACTATTAAATGATTATGTATAAATTATATGTTATAATTGTAAATAATTAGAGTTAGTATTTATTTTAAATTATGTATTATAGTTGTAAATATATATATATATATATATATATATATTTTTAAAAAAAATTAATTTTAAAAAAAAAAAAAAAAAAAAAACTCAAAAAGCCCGCTGGCCGGGCCGACCCGTACGGGCCACGGGCTCAACATTTTCAGCCCGACAAAACCTGGGCCGTTTTGGCCCGGCCCGCCCAATTGCCAGGTCTAGCACCAATAGATTTTCGCGTTCAAGGCCTTGGTCTTCCGCACAAGAACTAAAGTGCGGACGGAAATAAATATTATTAATTTAATATTATAATAAGTAAGGGTAGGTTAGTAATTTTTAAATTCTCACTTTAATTGTGTGATTTTTTTAAATCAAAATGCAAATAAATAATATTTTTATTTATTAAATCTGTAATTAAATAATTACATATAAATAAATTTAAATTTATAAAGTTAACTATAAAATGAAATTATATATATATATATATATATATATATATATGTATGGTATGGACTCCTTTTCCTTTACCTTTTGTAGACTGCATTATATATGATCATGTGACAGACAAGAGCAAACAATAATGAAGGAATGATTCAATTAGTTGGTCAATAATAATGTGATTAATTACTTTCCAACCAGAAACACCTATATCTCTTTATACCTCAATGCTCCCACGTCAAGCATGTCCACTTATTAACTACTTTCTAAATATATATTCTTCAATTATTTCTCCGTCGGGAGCTACACGTCCAGTTCACCTGTCAGAATTTGGTCTTGGTCCATGTCGAGCCATTTTTTCTTTTTTCTTTTCTTTTCAACTTTTTATTTGTAATTTTCCACAGCAGCCTTATATATGTTGAGATTAATAGTTTCCAAAAATGTCATTTCATTTTTCACGTACGTACTAAACTACTAATTATTACCCCTGATTTTCACACACACAAGTCTTATTTGACTTTAATTCTATATATATTTTAAAATTTAAATATATGGTGTGAATTTATATTAATTTTTATTTTTCACTTAATAATATATACTTTTCAAGTAAATACAACATAAGTTATTGCATTACTTAATATTATAAAAAAACTCTCATCAAATTTAAAAATTTAGTAGACAGAGGGAGTAAATGAGTAATGATATTTTGCGTACAATTACTTAGAAAGCAATTGATTGGTGGCCGTATATGCATAAGCAATATGATTCTGTACATTGAAGATGAGACCCAGACTCACTTAAAAAATTATAATTTAAGATATTAAATATTAATAATAATAATTTTAATTTATATATATATATATTCAAACATCATATATTATTAAATCTGAGACCGAAATGTTACATACAAATAATTGACACTAATTTAACTTTTTTAGCTCATGGACAACTGTACATGCAATTTTACTTTGCTCCTATCCCATAATTAATTAACATCTTGTCAAATTAATTATACTACTCATCTACATGCACGCACTACGTGTGGGGGAAAAGAATAAAAAAATTAAAATAAAAAAGGAAGAAGAAGTTGTGTGAGAGTGAGAAAGTAAAAATAGAGAGAAAATATAATAGAAAGAGAAAATTTTTGAGAATTTTGAGGGAGAAAATTATTTTTACAACAATAGAAAGAAAAAGATTGTGACAAAATTTTGAAGGAGGCAGTTATTTTTACAACTCTCCCTTTAATCCTTTATAATATAAATATATTAGTTATGATACTCTAAAACTTGTTTTCTTCTATGCATATATATATATATATTAATTATTTTTTATTTTTGATGAAAATACCTCAATACGCCCTCTAATTTGATGGGTTAGTAAGACCCCCCTCTAGGCTTTGTGTGCATAACTACAAATCAGAAACAAATAAACAACACAATATTTATACACAAAATGTAAATATATATACATGAATCAAATATATGCAGAATCTATATCATCAAGGCTTGGAATATAAACAATTACTGCCTCCTTTCCACTATATAGGTCATTTTAGAAAGAAAAAAATCCTTTTAAAAATATAAAATATTTTACATATATTTAAGAAAAAAATTCTAATTATTTTTTATTTTACCCTTAAAAATAGAGTTATTGAGAAAGAGAGAAAGAGTAGTTAATTAGTGCATGGGTATAATTAAATTTCAAACCAACATTAATTAGTAATTACCTAACATTAGTATTAGAGTCATTCTACACTTACCCACAAAATTTACTTGTAGAAAAGACAAACGAGTATGGTCCCACTATATTCATCTTAATAATTAAAAATTGAGCCACATTTTTTTATCTTTTTTGTGAGTAAGCATACGAATAAAATTTATGGATAAATGTAAACACCATATGATTCCCACATCTAAACATGTTTTCCCTTACACTTTGATATATCTTTCATTTGTCAAGAAAGAACTACTAATAGATAAAGCTACGGAAAAATAAAAAATTGCTATATATAAATACTAAATAAAAAGCTATATACAGTATAATTAATTAATATCTGAAATTTTATTGTCTTGTATGAATATATATTACTATTGTGTAAGAACATTGAGCATTGAAACCCTAGAGTTGATTAAACTCCTAAACAACTTGTCCGCACCACATTCAACCCCACGTAAACAATTCTCCATGTCATACATTTTCTTCACCACCATTTTCACTTCTTCATCCCCCTTCTTTCTCAAAACCCACAAGCAGCTCTCCATCCCAATTACTTGCTCCAATTCTTCAATACTCTCCTTTATCCTTACCTTCTTCTCCTTTTTCGGCAATCTTAACCCCTTCCACGTCGATTTTTGCACCCGAAATGACGACGAAATCCCGCCGAAAAGTGCTAATGACACCACAATTGTCACCTCATTAACATCTTTAATAATTCCTTCAATCTCAGCATCACGACAATTATCAAACACGGAGTTAGCCCGATCCGGAGCCGAACATTTTCCGATGGTTTGGACCGTAGAAATGAGCTTAACCATCTCTTTAGCCATTTTCTTTAAGGCCTTTACGTACAAAATGGTCTTGGAATCATCTCTCCTCCTCACGGCCACTTGCGCCGCCATATGTTCTTGTTTTAACGTCAAGACCAACGTTTGGAAGATTCCGTAAACGTCCACGAACCGAAGGAAGTCTTCTAGAACCTTCTCGACCCATTGGTAGTGCTCACGTAGCGGTTCCCGAGTTTGAGGAAGCAGGAGGAGATCGTCGAGGGACTCGTGAACAGTCTTGAGGCGGCTCAAGCCGTCGCAGAGCCAAGCAGAATTCCTGTTATCGGGCTTTGAAGCCCAAGTTTTGAGGTGGGAAATCTCATCTTCGAGTTGGGAAATGAGAGGGTGTGTTAAGCACGGAAGACTAGTGGATCTGACGTGTAATGTCTTTTTTTGTTGAGGAGACTTGGAATTGGAATGGGAGGGTTGGTTTGGGAAAGAGAGAGATCGGCGGAAATTAGACACCATTTTCATTTTGGTTTTATTTTTCTAGTTGGACAATGAATGGATGGGGGTCCCTGCTGGGGTTTATATATACTATTAAGGAAAAACGCGGAGAGAGAAGGAATTAAGGGGGACTGGATCCGCCAATAAGTATAGATTGTTGGCTGGCAGTAGAGTGTATTAATTGTATTAGTAGTACAATTTAGTAGAAGCTAACTGTAATGGTAATGGATGGTCGTTTATACCAAGGTGCTTCACGTGCATGTGACACTACGCAGTTGGATTAATTTTTGGATCCAATATCATATTTATTCAAAATATTGGGGGGAGAAGAAAATTGTAGTAAAACTGCATCAAAATTCAGCTATAATCAACTTTTACTTTAATTTCTAGTAACCTTGAACTACCCATTTGAAAAGTTTTCAAAATAAGGAAAAATTTGGGAAGTTGTCAAGCTGGCTTAAGTAAGTAACTTTAATGGTTCTTTTTCCATTAATGTTATTAGGTATTCTCATGAACAAAAGCTTACCGGGTTGTATGATTAATTTAACACGTATGTAACGAAGATTATATATACACAAATGGCTTTGGCTGTCAACTGGCATATTATTGATAATAATATCAAAAGTAACAGCAATGTAGAGCTGGAATTAAGCGTCAGCAAAAGACACTGTCTGCAAATCAAGCAATATATTAATTGAGATTACCGTTTGTTTAATTAATCCAACCGTGTTAATCGCAGGTATGGTAAGAGGCTTAGCCATTCAAATTTAAGTACCATGCACCTTGGGCAGTTGGCCACGATATACGATCATACTAGTTACTAGGGTAACATTAATGATCAATAAATGATCATATATTAATTACATAAGATATACGTACTTAAGTAACATAGTTTAACGCAATTATATAATTATGTCATAAAATATTATTAAAATATTTAATATTATATCATTTGATATCGAGAATTTAAGATCTCTAGTATTATTTAATATAAAAAGGGCAAATAAAAAACTCTTTATGTTTTTAATAAAGGGAATATTAATTTGCTGCAAGAATTTCTTCTTTTTAAGCTGGGAATAGAAGCAAAAGATATGAAAATCGAGGCAACAAGTTAATACATTATATATTTATATTTATATATAAACTCATCTCATGTCTTTTTTGGAAACTTCACTGTACATGTTAATGGAGTTAAACTTCAATATGTCCAATTTGGAGCGACGACTTTGAATCTATCCATATATACATACACCCTCACGTTTATTTTGGAATTTGACAAATTAATTAATGCAACTATTGATGAGGAAATATTGGTAGAGAAACATGACAGATAGCTTCCGGAGAACTTGTCTTTAAAAACCATAAAAGAGTAGACTCTACGGCACATTTGTGTGCTACGGATTACTTTGATAAATTCGTTAATTATTAAAAAGTTAAAAGAGAATACTCTCACAATTTTATTAATCTCAAAATTTCATAATTTACATTAACTTTGTATCCTTATTTATACTATTGCATATAAAATTCTAGTATCTCTAATTACATTAAAATTCCTAATAACAATAGGAAAACTAATTACATTATAATTTAAAAATAAAACACTAATTGAATAATCCTAATTATAATAGGAAAATAATCCTTGCATTCCTTCTTTAAAGTTGCCGTGTGATAACTTCTAATTGAATTAGGTTGTCTCCGGCTAAATTTTTGGAGAAATGTGTTTCATCATTTTAGTACGTAATCAGAAAATTAAACTTTGGTTATCTTCATATAAATTACTATAAGCAGCTTAATAAAATAAGTTATCAAACAAATTTTTATTCTTAAAATCGCTTATAAATAAATGACTGTTTATAAACAACTCAGCCATTCTCTACATATGTTTCTTGTGTGGGGTTGCGCATTTTACAAGGTCGATAAGTATATATTCAAGTCCAGTATAACGACACACACACAAAGTTTAAATTAAATTTATATATATGTACTTTCAGTTTTTATTTAATATTATTAATTTAAGTAAATGTATAATTTAACCATTAGATGGAATTAGGGATCACATGGTACTACTCCATTATAACTTACTACTAGTTTGACTCAAATATCACACATGGGTATAACCTAATTTATTTCGGGCCAAACATCAAAGTTGAGTTAGGTGAATGATTTTTTAAGTTTGTTTGGTCAATGAAGATTCGTACAAAAGAATCAATATAATCACTTTATTCAAATCTTAAGTTCCGCTAGCTTGATTCAAATGAAGGTTTTAAGTTTATATTTGGATTTGAGATTTATAAATCTTGGTATTTGTAATTTATATATGAATTAAATATTGTGGAATTATAAATGTATAGTCATGAATACATATATATATATATATAGGATAATATTAATTGTTACTCCGTGTTCTGCTATCTTTATCCCCAGAATTGTTTGTTACTGCCGTAGATCATAGCAATGGACCCAATCATCTAGCTAATTAGATGAAATCAAAACTAGGGGCTAGTTTTCATGCGACAACAGATCTATAGTCCAACGCAATAATATATATCATACGTACCAACTGTTTTCCTAATGTTTGTTCATCTAGGCAGGACAAAATGGCGTTAGAAGACAGATGCATGGGAGCTGGATGCCACATCATTTCCAGGCTGCCATCCCTCGGGCACCTAGCTTGCATATATATATATATATATATATGTGATAGGCTTACCTTTTCAGGAATTGCACTACCTACCTACTTTTGCTTCTTCCCCTCTGCACTACCTACCTACTTTGTAACACCCCTTTTCGAGTAGTGAAAAAAAAGACTACTTATAAAAAAAAATTAAGCAGAATGTTAAATCAAAAATGAACTCTCTTTACACTTGTCCTTGATTCTCTTGCAAATTCTGTCGGAAGAAAAACACAGCATAAACCAAATGTCCAGTACAAATAAAGAGTACAAAAATAAGAATTGAAATTGAATAACAAAATCAACTAAACTAAACTAAACTAAGATTAATAAAATCAACTGAACTGAATTACATAACCTTATTGAACTGAACAACATAATCTACTGAACTGAACTGATCTACTGAACTGAATTGATTTACTGAACAATATAAAATGCTGAATTGAATGGTTGTGTTTATTTCATAGTAAGCTCAGAACAAAACAGAAATATACCTTGTCACAAAGACAAGTTAAAATACTGTCACATGGGCAGACATACATTGGACTGCAGATCCAAATGCATACAAAATCGAAAAGGTGTGCTCGGCACTATGAACAACACCAGATCGCAGAACAAAACAGAACAAAATGCTAGGGCCGACCCATACGCCTCCCACAACAAAATACCAAATGTTCACCGAAACACAAAATGGAGACACTGTGAACTGATCACACCGCCACGGAAAGTGTCATGCTTTAGTACCCAGAGACATGCATGTGGTACCCCCACAGGTGGTTATAGCTCAGATATACCCTACGATACTTGCTGACAAAAATATTATATCACAACGAATGCAACACAATATCACAAAAGGGGTTCTAATACGCACATGCTAAACCAAAACAAATCGACACAAAGTCTCCCAAATATACTAGCATGTACGTTTATACAGAATCAAAATAAATACTAGACATGCTTAATAAGTTTAAAGAGTACAAGATAAGTTGTGAATATCTAAAATCAAACAAAACTATCATATGCATTTGACTATGAACAATATATCGAGATAATATCCAAATTCTAATAAGGAACAAAACAAACAAATTAAAATCAAATGAGTATTGCTGAATGAATACGAAATTCGTACCTAGAATAAACAATGTAATACCCAAAATTATACTTCAAAACTGACTCGTTACGTTCCCTCCGTCGGAACTAATTAAACAAAATAAAAGAATTGATAAATAAATAATTAATCAATTGATAACACATTTTCTTTCTTTAAGACGAATCTGAAATCCTTCCGTTCTATACAAATTTCTACCTAAAGTTATACATACATAAATATTCTAATCATGATAACGTATATATTAATAAATAATAGTATTCTTGTTCATTCCGAAATACATATAACTATATTCACAAAATTATTCTTTCTATTTTTTATTTCTATTAGAAATAAATATTTTATATTATTATTATTATTATTATTATTATTATTATTATTATTATTATTATTATTATTATTATTATTATTATTTTCTGTCAAAACTTTAAAATTACAAAAATACTAATTTAATATTCTAAAATGTTAATTACTAACAAAGACATACCAAAATATATTAACTAACAAACTAAATAGCATACAAAAATTAAAACTAATACAGAAAATTAAATAATTATACAAAGAAAGAAAAAAAGACATACCCAAAATTATGAGGTTTGCAATCCGTCCACGTCCTCAACACAAAAAATTTTAACTAGGATCTTCTTACTAAAAATGTCATCACACAAAAAGTTACTCACAAAATAGGAGGTACTTAATGTTTTACAAAATAAAATATATGTTAGTGTGTCGTATATAGGCTATGGGAAGGAGAAAATTTTTATTGAGTGGGCGATGTGAGATTAAAAAGAAAAAAAATAAAAAACCGGGTATTACATACTTTGGCCGGCCTTACACCATGCTATGCTATCTTATTGCTCATTCATCAGCAATGGGATCATGTTGAATTTCTCTCAAACGTAACTCTACTATTTTGTTATCTGCGTCGTTGCTTCACTATCCTCTTCTCAATGCTAGTACGTACTACCACCCCCTTATTAGTTGACATTAATTATATATATATGTATCTAGGGTCCTCGCTTCACCACAGTACCGTCCGTAAAAGAAAATTAAACATTTAATCTGTATTTACTATTATGCTAATCGGACCCAAAATTGACAAAACAAATGGGCTGCTAAGCTTATTTGTTTTGTGGCTTATTGGGCGTTTGTGGCATTAGAAGACGTCCAAGTAGCTTTATCTTTCGGAAATTTCAAAAGTCAAAATCATTGCGTTTAATTATAGACTTAGGTTGGTAAAATACTCTCCATCTGTCCATCAAAAATTGGATTAACTTGATTTTTTCAGTTAAATTAATCATTACTACATTTTTGCATATGGTGCTTATTTTTGTCGAGAAAGATAGTAATTATGATATGATATAATATCATTTTGCATTCTCTTTTTAATTGATGTTTTATTATAAGATCGATAGTTATAACCAATTATTATTCAAGACAGACATATCATTTTGCGTTCTCTTTTTTTATTGGATTTTCTATACCAAAACATTTTTGATCAAATTTTAGTAGTCTGCGCTATGTAATTCATCAAAATATTTTTTTAGTTAAATTTATTTTAAAATATTTGGAGAGATCAAATTTTAGTAGTTTGCGTTAAGTAGTTTATCAAAATATTTTTCTAATTAAATTTATTTTTAAAATTTTAAAACGTAGTACACAACTGTTAGTTGTTTGAAGTGTTGAAATAATTTAGGGGAAGGATGACAATATATGCAATGCACAACTGTCTGTATCTCTTATATATATATATATATATATATATATATATCTTATAATTCTAAATGCAATGCGACATTATATATTAGAGTTTAGAAATTGTTATAAATATACAAGTTCAATGTATCATAAATAACGGTTATAGATATACAACCTACGAGGTGTGAAAGAAAGGAAGAAAAATCAAAATTCCAAAACTTTGTCTCAAAAATGGTATTGGAGTGGAATATAAAGTATGTCATTTTAATATTTTTTTTTAGAAAATATTCATTCATAACCTAATAGAACTCCTAACATTGTGCTAATCTCTTTCTTTGATTGAGGATTTATATGTAATGTACTTAAAAATATTGATTGAGAATTAGCTTGAACCTAATCTCCATCCTTTCTTCAATTGCATTGTTTATGATTAATCTTCCAATTTTGTAGAGAAATGAAGAGACTCAAAGTACTAATATGAATACTATGATTAATTTGCACTTAGGAGTCCAATCAAATTATTACTCTGATAATATTATTCTTACACCGATAATATTATACATCCATATTTGTTTACAATTGCTTTATAATTTATAAATAAGGAATATTATCTTATATAGCCCTCGTGCCTTACAACTAATGACTAAAATTTGACCTGAAATCTAAATCACCCTTTAAAAATATCAATTATGTTTGACAAGATATAATAATCAACGAGTAAATCCAAAACACTTTAATATAGACCTTGATTTACAAAATAACTAAAAAGTCTTAACATAAAGTGTCGGATACTTTGATGAATTTGCAATGAAAAGTCTTGAGCAATCAAGTACAAGTTATTACTATGATAATATCACTTTTGTACTAGCAAATATCAGACGCCTATTTTCTACAATTCAAATATAAAAATATTATATAAAGACTAGTTTACCTTCAAAAAGTTAAGGTGCAATAAGAAAATAAAAGAATCATTAGTTCAGATGATGCTTGCTCATAGTTTTAACCTACTGAAATTTCTTAAAGTTATATAACTAGGCTGGAACAATCCCTACAGCTTGCATAAACCCCGAATCCATCTGCAGTAATAAGCAGCAGGCTAAAAGAATGAATAAATGCTTAGCTTTGTAACATGCGTTACATGGCTAAGTTTTTACCAGACAGATAGAGTTCAGTAATAATTTCCAACCACCTATTACAAAATGAATGAGATGTAAATTCATGTTTGTCCTTGAGAAGGAGAGGAAGGCAACTCCGGTGGGTCATCATTTGGTGGTGGAGGTGGAGGTGATGACCCAAAATCTAGATTTGGAAATATACCGGGTGGTTTTTCCCGTGGACTGATGGACAGCAACTGGCTTGAGTCGCCCACAACGTCTGCCCATCCATAATGAGGTTCAGCCCTTCAATCAAAAAGTCAACATAAATTTGTCATGTAAAAACTCACCATTTAGAACAATGTTAAAATTTTAAAACTCCGACAACTTTTTTAGATTCATTTCCTTTTCCTTCGTTCCCTTGAAGTTTTACAAGTTCCAAGCATAGTCTAAAACAAAGCTTTTGAAGACAGACGAGCCAATTCTGTAAAGCAAAAGTGCAAAACATATCTTACTCGTAGTAGGTTTCTTCATCCACCACGATATCCCAGCTTTCACCTGTGGTGCTCTTGCCGTATTTGTGCACTTTGCTGATGCACAAAGAGCAGGTAAATCATTTACCAACAAAAATTGTGAAATATATCTTATGCAAAGCATGATTCTATAATAACTAAATCTGACGATTTTTCCATATTACCGAAAAAAAGGGCATTAAGAAAGGTAAAGTAGTTGCACCAAAAACCACTTGGTTTAACATTTGAATTATGGTGAATTATGAACAATCAAAACAACTTGGCACAACAAATAAAGAGTTCTGGTAATGATAATTTTGATGCATACCCATTTCCAAAGTGTTCTTCTCCCCATGTCCGTGACCAACCTAGATGAAAAGGAAAAATTATTTACTTCAACCAGAACCAACACACAGAAGCAAATTTATACATCTACTGATTTTGTGGATATACAAGTAACACTCATAATTGTGCTCTTATCTCCGTTGAATCTTTCCATCCAGTTTGATGTCAAATAAAGATAGTGCTCATCTATTAAAGAAAATCAACTTGCATGATCATTTGACACTCATAAACTAGGAGTCCAAAATTATTACGAATCACATTTCCCTGATGTTAACTTGGTTTGGTTAATTTCAGTTTTCTACACACACATTCTTCTGTTTCCATGTTCATCTCTCATAATTGTTATAAATGTGAAACAACTGTCATCCTGGCCTCACCCTCAGGAATGGATTTCTCAAACTTGAGATTTAACATTCTAATGGTAAAAAGGGAAGGGAGGGGAATGATCAATAAAGCATTACATGCACACAGCACAAAACCTCAGATCCAATAACCCATAGTCCAAAATACAACATAAAAGTATATTACTAAATTAGCTAGTAGTAAATTTCACTACACTCCCTATGATCATGAAAAATTAAAGCAGTACATTACCCAGAAATCCAAGTATATTCTCATGAAAATTGATCTGCAATATTATCAAGACTGAACTACTATGAATAGTTGAATCTGTGCTAAGGCTAGCATCTCATCCCATTTTTCATCTTATTACTTTGAGCTCTCTTCGGGAAAGTGTTTAACTTGTTACTCCTTGATTTCGCATAAGCAACTGAGTGCCTTCCTTGACATGGTATTTACCTTGTCACTTATGAGAAATCTGAGACCTTCAAGTGGGTTGGATTTTTTTATTCTTATTTTTTTCTATTGTTCTTCTGTTTTTATCCTTCGATGTTCGTTTGATTACAAAATACAAACCGAGACAGCATCTGAATCTATGTTTCTGAGAGAGACAAAACATACACAAAACAAGTCTGTTACCGTGTGTTTGAGATATATCTTTAACAATATCAACTAAAAACTACAAATGTATTTCTTCAAAACTATAAATGATATACACACATAAATATCACATCTGCAAGTTAAGCACAATTACCATACTGTTTTATATGAAGCTTTAGCTTCATCTGGAACTATACAGCTCAGTTGTTTCCACGTAATTCATATATCCATAATATATATATAGAATGAGAAAACATACTTTCAGCACTAGGAGATACATGCCAAGTCTCCCCTTGACGAGAACCAATACCAGAAAAGAATTTCTCCTCCCATTTGTCCCCCCATTTAGTTCCCAGTTCAGTCTCAGCCCATTTGTCTGTCCTGAAAAGAAGGATTATCAAGCATTATAAGCTACAAGTATATTGTAAGAGTATATGTTTGACTTTTTAAAAAACAGTTCGAGACATTGTCAAATTCAAAATTGACATGAAATATTTTATTTAAGTCGATAATAATTGTGATTATTGTAAATTATTTTTAATAAATACCACTAATTACAAAATTTAAATGAATAACTATTTTTAATAAATACTACCAATTACAAAATTCAAATGAATTTACATCAGTTTTGTATAAGGAGTCCAAATGTGCTATTATTTTGCGTCTTGTGTCAAAAGTAAAAGGAAGAAAAGTCACCAAAAGAGCTGGACTCTCATTTCTAGAATAAATAATAGCACGTATATAGTAATAGCATTAGGTGACCTTTACGCATACGCAAGTCCAGAAAGGTCTAACTCCATGCAACGGACATGTAGTAATTAAGGGTATAATAAGAGAGTTAATAAAAAAAATACCATTTTTGAACCGATCCTCTTCCATCATAATTCTCTCCCCATTTCTCCCACCATGACTGTTCATTCAGTCTACCATACTTATGTGCCCCTTTCTCTGTCCAGCCTTTAGCATCATATTTCTCCCACCTACATTAAATAATTGTCCTGACAATATTGAGAGGGTTACTTGGTCTAATAAATTACAACTTTCTTGTATTGAGAATTTGCATACCAGTTCTCATACCATCCAGCATTTTCTGTGCCTGATTTTGCTTGTTTCTGTGCACTCCTCTCTATTCTAGCAAGATTACTGCAATTTCAGAAAGCAATGATCACTTCATCATATTAATGAAAATTGTACTCAGTGAACACTTCCTTATAATCTCTCACAGCAGCCTGTCTGCACTATCAGGGGTAAATATCAAGTATGATGATGAAGAGAGAATAATATTTAAAACCTCCATTCATCTTGGTGGAGAACTTCACGCCATGTTTCCCACCATGAATCCCCTTCAGCATTTCTTCCAGATTTCTCCACACCTGTCAAGTCACTGTAGAAATTAACTACTTGAAGGAAGGTACAGGACACTAGAAAATATCAGATGCAGAAGCCTAAAATAGTTATAAAGGATACTTTCCTATATGGAGAGAGTATACATTGTTAGCAAGGTGTTTTACTACATTGGAGCATTTACAGGACAAAAATAAAGAAAGCTTTTAAAGTGTTTCAAGCTTTTGAAAAGAATAATGTATTATGTGCATAGATTCCTATCAAACATGTGCAAATTACAATATAATCTCAAATAATACTATGATATATAAAATGAGAAAATACTCGTTGCATCCATACTTATTACAATAACACAAACCACATTTTATTGTATTATACTTATGATAATAACACTAACACTTATTGGTTGGTCCTGAACTGAGTTGACTCATAGATATGATTGGTTGATATTTTTAGTTTATTTGTTTGTTTTTATTTTGTATATGCATTATCTTATTTATGAGACATATATCAAAAATTGTAATATCCATTAATTCTATCCATTTAGAATCCTTTTTTAATTCTTCTTCTTATTTTTTATTCTGGTTCTTTTTTTCAATCTATTACTTCTATTATAATAGCACAAACAACATTTTATTGTATGACTCATGAAACTATACTTGAATTTAATTGGTTGATATTTTTATTTTTATCTTTGTAGGCATTTAATAATGTATTATACATTCATTTAGTCATTTTAAAACTAAAATACAGTTTGCAACCCAAAGTTTGTAACATTGTGAAAGCTTGCACCTCAATATTTAAAATTTAACTAAATGCATCCCAAAAAAAAAAATTCATTTAAAAAAAATACAATTTGCACCCAAAAATAAGGGTGCATTTTGTTTACTTGATAGAACTTTGGGATACATTTTGAAAGGTTAAAAGCATTGGAAGGTGCATTTTTTTTAGCGGAAAGAACCTTGGATGCACTTAGATACGTTTTAAATATTGAGGTGCAAATCTCAACAACACTACAAACTATATTTTAGTCTTCTTTTAATCATTCTTCTTCCTTTTTATTTTTTATTTTTTTTTATCTTGACAAGCAAAGGTGTTTTATTAAGCAATCAAAACAAATATGAATACCATTGCTAGATAAAATTATATGTCTAACTATTTAAATAGATAATGATTAAAATAATAGTTCAAGGTTACTTTATATAAGATTTTTAACTAATACTTTCTCTATTTTAAAATTACTTATACAATTTTATTTTTAGTTCGTATGTATGTATGTATATATATGTGTATTTTTATTTTAGAACAATAAAGTTACATGATAGTTTTAATTTGTCATTGTTTTTTTACTATTATTTATAGTATCACACTACCATTACTTAGCTAATATTAAAAGTGCATTTAATAATATAAATTACAATTAATAAATAAAATACAATTGTAAATCCCATGCTTGGCACAGAACACCGAGCTAGTTATAGTAATTAGAAGTATGGAATAATTTCCAACAACAATAGAATATAAAATTGGAGAGAGAAAAAGATGATGATTAATTACTACCCAGAACTAAAATGCAGCTATTTGTATTCAATTAATATTTTCAGGTGACATCTCAAAGTGTCTAGAGCACAAACTACATCTTAACTTGTATACAAAACCAAAAGCCATTACAGAACATTTTTCAGAATAAATGAATTATGCATCAAAAATGATAAAATAAGATCATCTTGAGCTGATACTCTATCAACCAGCAAGAGCAAAAAATGACAGAATAAGTAACATACCTAGCTCTTTATTTCCGGTCCAGTCACTTTTCTCCCACCACTGTCAAGTAGATCAACAAATCCAATTAAATGCATGCACCTGGGATGATACTTAATAAGGTTATGAAAACAATGTGGATGTAGATAATAGTTCAAATGTATCATGAGTTACAATCAGCGATAATCTTGCTTTGCTAAGTTAATGTTGGACTGCCTATTTTGATGCTTCTACAAGGTTCCATATTTCTGCTTAGTTAGATTTGTGAAAATATTCAGAAAACCAATATATCAAAAAGACGCTGACACTTGGTCCAGGACAATACTGGTACGAGTGTGTGCTCCAGAACCCACCCAATTTTTTGAACATTACTATTAATAGTCTAATTACATTGAAACACATAATTGGGTCACTAAATGGGTCATGAATAGATAAATGATAGTTTCCTTCATTATTTCTAGAGAGCATTGCTCAAACCTATTGCTCAAGCTGTCAAGTTATTAAGACTCGTTGAGTCGTAGTTCATTTGGAAAGAATTTATTTTTACAGTTCAATAATCTTTGAGCACCCAATGAGCCAAAATACTGGCTCCGCCAGTGATGATACCCACTTCCTGCCTGTTCCACTAAAAGAAATTCGAAGAACACGGACCCAACAATTTTTTGTAAGTATGATTTTTGAAGATATTTAGGACACCAAAATCAAAACAGACACTAAAAAAACTAACATTTGAAATATTTGAGTAATGACCCAAGATGATCCAATCCACTTGAAGGAAGTCTGGCAAACACGGATGGACTACCAAAAACAAAACAAAAATCTCTTACAAACTGAGACTAATGTTTTTATCTGTGTGCATGTCTGTCACACACATACACACAGAGGGAGGAGAGGGAGTGAATAATGTATGCAAATAAATCCCTTTGCATGCTTACTAAAAAAATGGAGAACTGTGTTGCTGATATTAAGAAAGTGAGACTTGTATGCACTGTATCAAATTAACAATAGGAAGATCAAACATATCAACTTGTCATAGTAAAAAGAAGTGTCTTACATAAGATATTAACTACAGACGATCATAATAAACAATCTACATTTAGTGAACACATGCTATTAGTTTTCTTTTTTTTGATAGATAATTTTCGTCCAAAGAACGGGAATTCAAACCAGCAAACTTGAGGTTATTCCTCAAGGCCTAATTTCTCCCGCACCTTAGGATTTGGTGAACATATATGTCGTTAGTATTCTCATTCTTTCAATTGTCTACTTTTAATAGGACTTCAACATTCTGCCATTCATTCAGAGTTGAAATACATAGTTCATAGAGAAGTTAAGAGTTCCCTAAAATATCATAATTATGTTATAAGATTTCCATCAAAACAATAAAGTCATGGGTAGCTTCCTGAAAAATAATGAACCTTAACATGCCCTTCCTGCTTTTGAATCATTACAGGCAGTTTCTTCAAATGAATGAGATTGGGGCTTATATGGGGATAGGATATGACCTTATCAAAAAAAAAAAAAGGATATGATATAAATCATTATAGATTATAACATCAACAATGGTCTTTTATAATCAGCTGAAGCCTGACCATCAAAATGTACACAAGAGGTCATTCTCCAAATGATTTGCTTGGTCTGCTGGACCAACCATATCCGAATTATAAATATGGTTCTTCCTATTGTATTTAAGTGTTCGACAGGCACTTCTATTTTTGTTCCTACCCCCCCCCCCCCCTCCCTCCGGATTAGAGTAAGTGGCTTTCTATTTAAGAAAACATCTGTAGTTGTGCAGTAAAATCATCTATCATATAATTCTTAGAGGATTACTTAATTAATTGATATTCCTTTTGTTGAAGATTACTTTAATTCTTCATTTTTATCAGTAATTGGAAGTTGAAACACATGTTAAAAAATGAAATATCAAAATAATCATGAGAGCCAACTTATCCTATGCACAGTTATGTTGCATGCAATTTCTTTATGCTAAACTTTCACATCCTTTTAAACAAAAGTTATATATTAAATCCCAATTACAAAATAGTTTATACCGTTTCTTTCCATTCTGAGGAGCCATCACGGCATTGGCCACCCATCCTTGTGCATCTACATCTGTATCCATTTTCCCCAACGTCTTCTCTACTTTCTCGATACCAAGTACTACCATCTTCGTTAGTGCCAGCCTCTTTGACATTTTCATTTAATAGACTGATGCCCCAATCCTTCTCATTTGCAATACCAGTGTCTACAATGAAGGAAAAACAGTGAATACAACTAACAAAAATGTGTCTAGATAGGTCTTACGATTATCTGGAAAGAATAGAACACGCTTAGAAGTATCATGCAATATATCAAAGATTACCTCTTTTAGGAGGGGTGTCACGGGACTGTGGACCAGAATTTCTTGGGGTACAGCGAGGGAAGAATTTCTCTTGTTTTGAAACAAAACGAGATCTGAAGCAATTTAAAGGACATTAAAACTTAAAATAATCAAGTGAATAAACAATTTCTTTTCGATTAACATCTAAACAAGTAAAGGAAATATTTTAAAACTAAAAAAAATAAAACAGATAAACAATTGATTTGCCATCATCATGTACATGGAGTAAAAAAACAACATTTTTTTTATATCATGAATTTGAAGTGCTTTGGTAAAGTAGAAAGATACTATTACATTACTGTTGACAGCAAATGATTCTGGCAAACCCTAGATGCTGTCAGACCATATAGTAGTGCTAGAAAATAAAAAACTTACAGTAATCAATTATATATGTAGCTAATCACACATGAAACGAATTTTCCACCCAGATAAGCATTAGAAGAAATTTCTGAAAACTGACTTTGCTAGTGTTTTGGCATTCTAACTATTATGAAATCATGTGCACATTTGGTAAGTAAAGTCGCAAAATAATAATAATAAATAAATAAACAATAATAAAAAAGAGGGGACAGGTGAAAAAAGAGGAAGAATGTGACATAGCCCCCTATGTCAAAAGCATGTAGAAATGACCAAATTGAGAATATAATTATACAATGCTGAGATATTCAATCTTGTTTGACAACTAGCAACAGATTAATTACTCTTTGTTCCTGATTGTCACATCTAATAAGCGCATGCAAGTGCATTAACCACAATCTCAGGTCATTGTATCATAATGCACAAATCTTCATCAGTCTCACCCTCTTGCATATAAGTAAGAGAATATAGCATCTGGGCTCATGATATATATTAGATTTACTACATGTATAGACTAGATAACTTGAAGAACAAAAACATAATCACAAAGGCTGCTACTGGTACAAATTTGTTCCATAAATTAGATTAACAGTAATGGCCAATTATCAGCTCTTCTCCATTCACTCTTCAAAGTACAAATCAGCTGCTCTAGTGTATCAGCGTATGTAAGGTCAAAAACTAATGCCATAACAAGCTTTTCCATGGAACTGCTTGAAAGAACATAATGTACCTTTTTTTTCTTCTTATTCTTTAATTTATGCGTATGTTTAATTACCAAAAGATCCTTAATAATTGTCAGAATCATTCCAATACCCTATATGTATTTGATTTTTCTATCGTACAGAGTTCATGATATGCCAAATATATTAAAAAGTAAAGCTTTTTTATTCCTCATTGTAATAAATGAGAGATGTGAACATATAGAAAAGAAGGATATTTGAGGCACAGACAACTTTTGATTCATCACGTATGGATATGTAGATAGTATAAGCAAAAAAATCTTGAAAATTTCATCATAATACTTCAATTTTTGAGACAAAACAAAGAAGCTTTGCTTTCACAAAACATCACCAGAAGACCAATCATCCATTTTTAAAATATTTATTCACATTATAGAAATTTCCATCAGCTATTTCTCAACATTGATCTATATTATTTCACAGCAAAACGGTTACCATGGAGAAAATTTAAAATCCCATGCTAAACTAAGTAAAAATATGAAGAGTATTTTTTATAATAATATACTGAAAATCAGAAGACATACTGAGAGGAAGAAGCAAAGGGCAATGCAGCAGCAGGGGTAGGTTGGGTACGACGAAGTCTTTGAGGGCTCTTCTTAGGATCAAATGGCCACCGTTCAGGCTTCTCCACGCTCTTCCGGTGGCGACCGGAGTTTCTCCCGATAGGAAGCACAGAGTCCGAACAGCAGCATGTAATCCAACAGTCTGGATCAGAAAACCTCTTCCGGCGCTTGACTACTACTAATCCTCCATGGTGGTGGTGCAGGGTGGAGAAGTCCAGTCGCCTCGGCCTGAAGACGAACGGCGTGGACAAACCTCTGGCCATTAATTTTATAGAGATGCCATTGAGAGAGAGAGGAGTAATCAATGGTGAAGAAGGGATAAACCCTAGCTTCAAGAGGATTAGTTAAGGTGAGGGAGGGAGTGAAGAATTGTTGAGAGTCGTAAAAGGAGCAGGAGACTTCTTGTTTTTTTGGAGTAATTGTTAAGAGGAGGAGGGGAGTTATTATAATTTGAATTGCGGATTGTAGCAGTCCAATTATTCTGAAAGACTAGACTAGTAGTTTAAGTGAATGATTAGATTAGCGGCTGAGGGATAGAGGCACTATTGGGGGAGCCATCAAATTTGACGGTTAAGATGGATAGATACTACTCCCACAAATTAGAGAGTAGAGACACAAAGGTGAATGTGGTCTGATGTTAGGCGTGGTGTGTACCGTAAATGCGCAGAAGATTTTTTATTTTATTTATCCGGGTGCCGCTAGAGCTTGTAGTGGTAGGTATTGACCAATTTTTGCCAAATATATTTGTTTGTTCCGTATAATGTTTGTTGTGAATACCTGGCCTTATTTATTTAAAGGGTCTTCTTAGCATGTGCCCTTAGGGCACATGTTAAGCGCGAAAAATAAGGGTAAATTTTATTTGTTTATATATTTACACGGAATTCAATACATGAAGTTCACTAGTATATTATTTTTTTATGCATTAAATTCAGTGCAAATACATAAACAAAAATTATTATGCATTGTTTTCAACGCTTAAAATGTGCCCTTAGAACACATTAAAATCCTTATTTAAATTATAAAAGAAGAATAAGCAGGGGCTGAGCAGGCTATACCCTGGCCCCCCTTTCAGAAAATAACATCAGGAGTTTTAATTGGCACGGACTATAGTTCAGACAATACAGAGAGAAAATAACATAAGTTGCACACAATAGCTCAGCTACCTAGTGTGATTAGGTGCAGTTGCACACAATTAATGCTCCACTAATTAACATAACTTTATCATAATTAATTAACTTCTTTTTTATTCATGTCCCGAATTGAATGACATATATAATTCATGTTATAGATTGTAGGAGTAAATTAATTTTTAATTTTGTCTTTATTTTTCTGGACCAACATTAGAATTATATTATTATTATGCGTCTGTACACCGCCAATTTCTTAAAATACGCATTATATTTTATCTCTCTTAAAACTCTTAACCTTATTTACATTATATAGGTCATTTTAAAAAGAATGATTTTTTTTTAAAATACAAGACGTTAATTAATTAGCGCATTATTAGTAATGAAATTTTAAACTAATATTAATTACCTAATATTAATAAAAAAAAATTAATGAGCCGTTTTAAGTCTTCCTATTTTCATAGTAGTCTTACTTTTATGTCCTTCACTAGCATTCCTGTTTCAACTCCTTAGTTTAGAGAAAGGCCCTAACACTGAGTTCTCGTACTCGGTAATTGATATTTGATTGGAGGATTTAATTGTCATGTTAGCACGGATAAATTTGTTGCTTCCCTTGCACATTTTTCTCTTGTTTTTATTTTTATTTTTTGGTTGTGCTAGTAAACATGATTTTTAATTTTGGTACAAATTTATGTCATACTTAACTAGATATATGATATTTTATAAAGTCATACATTTTGTATACTTTTGAATATAAACTTAAAATGTCATACTGTGGATATAATTTTTTTTGTTTTTTATTGCGTATATTTTTATAGTTCACTCAATTTTGACATTTAGTATTTTACTCTCTCTTCGATATATAATTTCAATTTTCTAATTTTTTTCTCCCATCCCTTTTCATTGTTTTTGATTTCTCCCTTCTACTATTTTTTTTTTAGGATTTGTTCAATTGCGCACACAGATGTGTGCTATTGAACCAGAAGAGAGTAAGAAGTGCGGTTAATTTTGGACTTTTTGATTTCTAGTATTCTTTTTAATTTTTTATCTTTATTTTTTCACTTCTATTCATTATCAATCACCTCTTAATTTCTATTATCCACTATCCATTAAATTTAATTTATTTATTTTTTTAATTTACTCACATGTAAATAATTTTATTTTATTTACTTTATTAATGAGGATGAGAGGGACGGGGCATTGGAATCCCGGGAATGGTACATAAAATATGGGACAAGTTTACATACATAATATTTAAATATTATATTTATTTTAATTATTAAAAAGCGAGACATGACATTTAATGATTAAAATAAATTTAATATTTAAATATTGTATTTGAATATTGTGCACTTATACTTATTTTAAAATATCTGAGCAAATTATATCAATTTTCCCACTCTTCGTATGCCATATGTCCCAATGTGTACCCGTTTTATGTACTCCTAAAATACTATTCGTTAAAAATTATATAAAAATAAATAAATCTTAAAATAAATAATATTTTTGAGATAATTTATAATATTTATCAAAATTAATTTGAGATATTTAAATTCTGAAAATAATATATGAATGATTCACTTAAATTCTGATTTTTTTTTTATTAATATTAATTTCAGAAATATTACATGACATATCAAGTATTGGTTGCACATAGATTCATAGAATGCATGTCTAGAGAGAGAAAATGAAGTTTATAACTATCCTCTTTGTAATGTCAATGGTCACAGTCGACACACAAGGCACCACGCGACACAGGTAAATTTCAGTTACTTCTCCACATTAAAAATTTTCAGAGAAAACAGAACGAAGGAAATAAAAAATATTTTTGTTTCTTTGTGTTTGTGAATTTTGAAAAAAGAACTTATAAAAAAAAAAAACTTAAAATAATATATTTCTATTTTATCTTTATGAGATTACATTTTAAAAATTATTATAGGGGTAATTTTGGCATTTTAATTTATTGTCCAAGTGTTTGATAAAAAAATTCTAAATCTATATAACTTTGGAAGGAAATTTTTAAAAATTTAATTCTTTCTTTTCTTTTCTCTCTAAAAATTCACAAATAAGGGATTTTTATTCTCCTTAAATTTCCTTCTCTCCTTATTTTTCCCCTCCCAATTTTGAAGTTCACAAACACAGTGTTAAAATTGATATACATTTGTAAAATAAAAAAATTAAATATACATTTGTAAAATAAAAAAAATTATTTTTTCAAATATAATCTTAGTATTAGTTAGGAATTTACTTCTCTCTCCTTTCTTTTCTCTCCATTTTTAAGTTCACAATCAATGTGAAAGTTGATATATACTAACTCCATCCGTTCTAAGATTAGAGATACATTTATAAAAAATATATATATATTATCAAATATAATCTTATTATTAGTTAGGAATTTAGTTGTGGTGGTGATATTAAAAATGATTCTTCCTCCGTTTTAAAATTAAAGATACAATTTAACTTTTGAGATTAAACGACGACATATTAAATTCTAAAATTGATATAACTCATAAAATTTAGAATAAAATTATTTTTGTGATTAATAGTTTTTGTTATATATTATTATATAATAATAATTATATCAAATAAAATTAAATAAATTAACTTCAATTTAAAATTTAATATGTTTCGTCATTTGATTTCAAAAGTCAAATTATATATCTAATTTTAGAACAGAGAGATAAATAAAAAAATGATGACAAATTAAGAACACCATATGACTTTATAATCTTAAAATATATATATATATATATATATATATATATATATCTCTAATCTTAAAACAAAAATAGTAATAGAACAGATTTCTCAAAAAAGAAAAAGAAAAACTCGCTACTATCTTCCCTTCCCTCCCCTCTCCTCCACAGTGGTTTCAAGGTTTATAAAAAGTTAAAAACTAGGAGGAAGCGATCAATTTGAATGACCTTAATTCCAGAAATTAAATTAATCCTATTTAATAATGGTCGTGCCAATTTAAGAGCATTTACAATTTATATTCATTATTTACAATTTATACAAAAGTGGAAAATAAAGATCATATATCATTACCATCCATCGCCTTAAGTTGCTTCTGGCATGTTGTTAGACCACCGTCGGTCATTTTTTAACCTTATCCGATTAACTAATGTGTCGGACGTTACCAAGGCCATGATTTGTTGCCGTTGGACGAGGAAACAGAATCTATCAATTTCAGAAAGAATAAGTACAGGTAGACAAATGCCAACTACAAAAATTAATTATGATCATTAAAAAATAAAATTTTATATTAAAATTCTTCTATTTTTCAATAATTAAAATGAATTTAATTTTGTAATTGTATTTATATATGTAAACTTGTCCAGAACTCAAATGGATAAATATACGTATTTCTACAACGACTGTGTTTTGCATACAAAATAAAAAACTGTCAAAACAAAAAAAAAATTTATTTTAATCCAACACAACTATTCATATATTTTTATATGTAAAACGTAGTCGTTTACATAATTAATTATAAAGATGTATATATTTATCAAACCCAAATACTCTGTTTTGCCCAGTATTCGGATAAGATTTAATGTCACTTCGACTCTCTATCTTAGGAACTGGTTCCAAAGAAACACTATTATTTGTACCACTCGAATAATATAAATTATGATATATTAATATTATTACCTCTCTTTCCGTTACAAAATTATAACTTTATTTTTAAACATATCCCTATTATTATCAAAAAATATATCAATAATAACACGACAGTAATCATTATATTTAAAATATAAATGGCGACATACGAAGAACTTCCTATTTTTTATAGTATACAATTAAAACATATCCATATATCAAACACATCACGAAAACACACCATAAAGCATAAATTACACACGGATTCAGTTTATTTCAATTGTTTCTAAGCCACGAGTGGCTACGAGTGCTGAAATGGCAACTTAAATTACACACCATGTACTAAGTAAGAGGACACGATAATTGAATATTAGTATTTTATAATTTTATTTATTTATATTTTTACCCTCAATTGGGAGTAAAAATACAAATAAGTTTTATGTCCTCGTAGAGTTTTTCGTATTACAGATAATAATAATCCTAGTCAGCAATCTATATTCAGTTTATTTCAATTGTTTCTTTCTGAGGTGTCTGTTTCTGCAAAGAACTAAACAGGAAACTTGACAAAAGAGATTATGAAAGAAGGGACCAAAGAAACAATTAGCCAGTTGAGGCTACAGACACACAGGCCTATTAAGCATTATACCCACCTTCATGGAATATTATTTTTTTCTTAAAACAAATAACTTTCATGGAGTAATTGTAACTAGTCTTTTTATAAAGTCCCTTTCTTTCACACTAATCAGAAAACATCATGGGTATGAATGGGAAAAACACGACTTAACAATTCCAATAGCATCATCTTTTTTCCACAAACACATAAATAAAGGACGATAAAGCCTGTAAGCCTGAATACAAAGAAGTTCCATCCACCAAACATCTCCAAACTCGATCTAACCTAAATACCACAGACAAAAATAATGGAAGAAATCTTTGTTCAATTTTGAGCCAAAAAGTAAAGTATAACAAGACAAATTATGGAATATTGTGTCTGTTCAATTTGGAGGAACGGGCATTCTCTTTGATCTCTCAACACAGAAAACATCACATTAAAGTTCTCACCCACCCATCATAGGACAACGAAGCAAATATCCAAGGCTCTCAAGAGTATCAGATAAATAGTCGGGGTAAGTTTGGCAATTTGCTGGACAGAAAACAAGAACCTTTATCACAATCACCATAAACAACGTCTTCGTAGTAACTGTATGAATTGAGCATTTGACCAACCCTCCTAGAAGGTCACTCACTCCACCAAGCTGATCATAAAACTAAATTCATCACATGGAATAAAAAAAACAGAAATTATATGCAAGAACTTTGAAATTTGATACAAGAGAGGACCTTGCAGATGATAAATTTTCACTGCTAGGAGTTGAAGCAGACCATAAGTTAATGGCCAAGTCCATTCCAGCACTCTGCAACTGTCAGCAAAATATAATTGCTAAAGAACACATAAGATCATCGAGATGGTAGAGTGTTCTTACCACGCATAACTTGTAAATAAGTCACTCCCCAATGTTCTGGCTAGGATCATCCCAAAAAACTCCATGGCTGGCCTCTGTATTAATGAAAATGTACTTAAAACACTATCCCTAAATAGATTGCTCACTTTTAATTCACAGTTGTTGATTTACCAAAGGAAATATGTGAAGATATACATAGTTCCATCTGATGAATGCACAACTTTAAAATACTAAAGCACTGTGTTCTTAGTAATTTTTTATAATTACTACTACCACTTATACTCCAAGTGTACTGTGTACTAAGATGGGTGAAAACTAATATAACTATTGCAAATGCATGTGTATCTCATATTGTTTGGTGTCTTACCTTCTTTCTTAAGTTGCTAGTGCATGAAGGGACTTTTCCTAATGGGAGGTTGCTAAGTAAGGAGGCAAACTATTGGCCCAAGTTGTATTCGTTAGATTTTGATTATTGATAAACTACTGGCTTAGTTCTGTAGTACTTCCAATATTTTCAAGGTTGTACATGTTTAGAACCCTCTTTTTAGGGTGTACTCCTTTGTTTACCCTTCAAGAAACTGTCAGGTTACTAGGGTTTTTTAATTAGGTGTTTATTTATTTTCGAGTCGAATTTAGATTCTGAAGAACAAGAATAGAAGATCACTTACATAGAGTGAGTCAGATTTTAGAGAGAATTAGATGAACTAGGAACTGATTCAGAGATGTAAACAGAGATTTAGATGGAGAAAAAGTAGAAGAGAGTTATAAGAGAGAAAGTAGGTTGGAAAAAAAGAATTCATATTACCAGAGAAAAGATTTCCAAATATGTCACACAATCCAACTACCAAACTCACTGGCTATTTATAGCACTTCTTAGACATTACAAAAGACAAAATAGCCCCTTGGCTAACTAACTGATTACTAGGATGCTACCATTAGAAGACCGTAACACACGCTACCTACCTTACACAACTAGTTAGAGCTAACAGATGGCTCTTATTGTGACAGAAACTAGGCCTCAGAAATTGATAGGAAAAGTTCTTCAGCTTTCTTCTTTTTCTCTTTCTTTCTTCTAATTGCTTAACTTCCTTGGTTCACTCTACATTATGAAGAATATTCCTATCTTTTATGGATTTCGAATATATCAATCTAAAATGATATTTATCCTTTATAAGCAGGCACTCAGTCTGTTAAAATCTACAATTAAGCTATAAGCTGTTTGCCAAGCTTATAATTTCTAATAAAAATTTAAAATTTAATCGTTACAAATCCTTGAATCTAAATACAACCTAAAATTTCCTACTAAGGGACTGTTTGTTTTTCACTTAATAGAGCTGAATGGCTGAATCGATCAGTCATTCAGTGTGTTTGTTTTTTGCTGAATCGATCAGATTTTTGGGCTAAATGACTAAGTCTAATTTTTTTGACTTAATGGTTAAGTCCCAGCTAAATGAAGTAAAAAAAAATTAAAAAAATATTAACTATTATATTAAGTAATATTAAATAAATTTACAATAACTTTGAATTTTTTCAAATAGGTAAAATAGTAAAAATATGTTATTCAGATGTCACTTATCAAACAACTTTTTTCATTCAGTATTCAGAAATATACTTCATTCAATTCATTCAGATTACTTAAATATTCATAACTATTTCATTCAGTTTTTATCAAACAAAAACTAAGTAGTGCCTTGTGCCAGATGTGAAACACAAGATAAACAAGATGAGTATCACCACTTTCAGTTGCCTTCATCAGAGCTGTATCTTCTTCTCCAACGCTTAGCAAGAGAGGAACCTAAGGAGAAGTCACAATTATTGTACATAGTACAAATTAATTTACTTTTGTAATAAACAACAATATGATCACCAAGACAAAACTTGCCAGCAAAGAATACTTCAACATGACTATAATGAAGAATTTTAATTAAAACAAATGCTAGCAAGGAAAAGACCTGTTTGTATGAACGTGGTTCATGTTTTACAAGCATTGCAGCTTCCTGCGGCCAGTCTTATCTGCAAGCAGTAACTGCAGCATAAGATATGCCTCTGCAAAATTTCGGCTGAGACTCCAAAAAACATCATTTCAGATATTGCATTTTGCATGTAAACTAATACAAAAGTAAGAAACTAACAGTGCATTTGCACTGTTAGATAAGGAACTATGACATGGAAAACAACCTTCTCAAGTAAGATCTCAAGAAGACTGGTACAATGAATTGCAGAAGTTGTTGTTATCATTGAACATGCCCAATGCATTATCACCACTTCCTGCATATTGGTCCACAATCCACATACAAGTGAAGTCGTTCTTTCCAGTTCTCCTGTTTCCATAAGAAATGTGTGGCTGTGATTGTATCTAAATACTCCCTTCTAATCATGTGGAGAGATTAAGACAATTACACAGGTAGTTGGAATAGGAGGATGCTCTTAAGAACTTTTCTTTTTTGGATAAGCTGATCTTAAGAACTTTAAGAGAGGCTCTTCACAAAATTAAAAAGTTGTTATCATTTCAAGGTAAATCAATCTGAACACAAAGAGGAACATTAAATACCAACAAGCAGGTAGATGTCTCATGCCTAGAGCACATTGATCCGTCAACAAAATATAACTCCATAAGTATACTTGCCATAAATAACTCTATTTTCAGATTTTCGATTATATACTTAAACATATCCAAAACTAAAATTATTTTTTTGCAATTTCTAGGTACTAAATGTCACAAATCTGCACAAACTTATTTCAAATGCTTGCTCATGTCAAAAACATAAGAACCAACATGACAGGCTCAGAGTCCAGGTACTAGCAAAGATCAAGGGGGAAACAGTGAAAGAATCAGCACCATCACAGAGAAACATAGTCCGGAGAGAAGGGAATATATTTAAAACAGGAGGGACAAGATAGATAGAAATTATATATGTTAAATAAGTGCACTGGAAGTAAATGTTTAAAAGTAAACTTACTTGGTTCATTCCAAGGTACTCTGATATTCTTAGCGCATCGGCCAATCAGAAGTGATGGTGTAAGCAACTAAAAGTGGAAGCCAGATTAACCATAACCAATAAAATAGCAGAATAGTTTACAGAGAAACTATAAAACCTCAATTAAGTATGCATTAGGAGACCTTGTATTTGAATATTTAAAGGAGTGCCAATCTCCTGGTTGCGGACAGCATTTAAAACTCGTAAAGTTTTACACATCTATTGGATGTGGTCACTCTGAAATTGACAGCCAAATCCAACTAGACATCATTACTGATAACAAAAACCAGAAAACCTTTAAATGTCTATCTTATGAGGAGAATGATACATCATGTAAAATTGACATGACATTTAGATATAGAGAAAAAGTGTATTACATCTAAAGTACACAAGAGGAAGCAAATCTGCGTGAAAAAGGATCACCATGGTTTCGACAGTCAAAGGAAGCTTGAGCACGGGAAATTTCTTACTTGCTTTTTCAAAGGTAAATCGGTAGAGACCTCCTCACCAAATTTTATCTTACCCTTTTACTAAGGAGAGCTGATGTTATTTACAAGGCTCTCCAATATGTTATTCCCTTATTTCAAGATTCTTCAAAAATCAAGGAGATCATACTAGTTTGCTTTTTTTTTATCATACTTTTCTATGTTCTAACCAAAAATAACTCATCAAAGATGAACCTCTATCAGTTGTTCTTTTAGAGACCTTGTGCCTAATATTGTATCAAAACTTCTCCAAAATAACTTATACAAAAAAGAAGAAACTCACTGACTCAATCAACCGGCCAAGGAACGAATTGCTCATATAAACTTCAGCACATTCAAACAACTGTTCACAGAGGAACTCGAACTTAAAACAGTGGCTAAAGGAAGATGAAGATACTTGCATGGAATCTTTCCTATTGCCAGCTCGGAAACAGGTTAGACTGTACCACTGAAACATCTTTTCTGTATTTAAATTCTAAAGTATTTGCCAGCCAACGGTTTTGGACGGCCACCTTCACCTCAAAGTGTATTTAAAAACTCCAAATTATTAATAAAATGTTCACATGTTTTATCTTATCCAACAAACCAAGATTAATGTTATATGAATTAAGGAACATGTTTTCCTAGCAGAACAACCACATGCTACATTATTACGCAAATTGAAAACAAAACAAAAGACAATTGAAAACCAACCCCAAAGTCACAAATATACTCGAAAAAACTGTCTGAGAAGTCGGTGATCATAATTACAAGGATCCCGTCATGCTTAAAGGCTGCCAGAAACTTTACATTTTGGGACACCGCCATCTTCTGTTGCGGCCCCGCCTCAACTGCTGAACCCAGCACCTCCCTACTGAGGCTTAATCACCGCAACACAGAGCGGGAACTCCTCTATCCCTGTGTCTACTATTAGGGTTTTCGAGATCAATGATGTACCTATAAACGCGGCCGTATGCAGACTAGGGATTGGTCGTCGGTCCAAGACACACCCATTAATCGGCCGCCGGGGTTTTCCGCATGGTTTCAGAGCTTAAGTTGGGCAGATTCACCATAGAGTTGGACGATCTTGGGTTTGATGCGGCGATTGAACTACCGAATGGGGCGCAGGTGACCTTGTTGCGGGAAGGGACGACGTGTTTCCAGAGCATTCAGTAGAGCTCGGGCATCCGTGGAACCATAACCGGTCTTGGAATTGTCATGATTAATATGAATTCCGTAGGTATGCAAATCTACGGAGTATATATATAAGGGAAACTTGGTACCAGACTTTTTTCATAACACAGCTCGCAGCTTTATTTTAACGCAACGCGGCTTTGTTTTAACTCGGCTTGCCAACTTTATTTTCATGTTGGCTTTATTTTTACGCTGGCTTTGTTTTAACTCGGCTTGATAAACAGACTTTATTTTAACGCGGTTTTTTGTTTAACGCCGGCTCGCCAGATTTATTAAGACGGCTTTATTTAACTGGGAGTAACATTTTATTTATTTTGAGAACCAATAGTTTATTACTTTTGAGTCCTAATATTATATAAGAAATTGATATTTTTACAGTATTTTAATTTTTTATTTATAAGGATAATTTTAATATGAAAAGTGTAGTCATAGTTATATAACGACGGTTTTTAAACCGTCGCTATAAATAAAAAATGGGATCCACATGTAAAAATAATATTTTTTTACTATAAAAATAACAATTCTCTATTATATATACAAATGATTAATTAATTATTTATATTTTAAATTAATAAAATGCTATTATACCATCTACTATATTGTAGGTCTAACTAATATTAGAAATATGATTAAAAAATATTTTATTCTTTCATATCAAAAAATATATTCTTAATTTTAAAATTGATGAAATAAGTTGGAATATCTTGTATATTACCACTTTTTTAAAACAACTTATTCAAATATAAGTTTTTGTGTGTGTTAAATAACTCTAAAATGTATGCTTAACATATTTTGATAACTTGGAAAGTTAGCACATACAAACTATGTCAAGTTATGCCTTATTTAAAATAAACTAGAAATAAAAATTAGAGAATTAATATTTTACAAGAAAAATTAATATTTTTATTAGGTCTCACTCATATGAGGTGGACCCCACTTATTATTCATGTGAGAAGAGTCTTGTAAAAATATTCATTAATATTCATCAGATTCACAGTGTCAAATGGACTCAGTTCTATTTTATGACGACATGTCTGACGTATTGTTAAAAAAAAAATCTTTCTCAAATAGATTAAGCTATAATGATAATGTCTGTCTGGTGCATTAAAGAGTTTCTCTTCGTCACTATAATTTTTTTCCTTTTAAGATATAACCAAATAAGTTATTTTAATTGTCCATAAGATATAGATATTTGTAATATTATAATGGGATCTATTATATAATAAGAGAGCGAAAAAAATAATCGTTTTATCTTGAAACTCTGTCATAATTAAAAAAAAAAAATTCATCTTCAACCTCTATCCCTTATCAACTTTAATTTAATGTGTTTTAACTTTAATTTAATGTATTTTAACTGCAGACATAAATTGCATACACATGATAGATTATTTTTTATCTCTATTTTATCTTTCTATATTTTTTCATCCATATTTTTAAAATTTTATTTAAATTTTTTTAATTGCACAGAGATAATGTGTGCCACGTAAACTAGTATGTATAACGAAAGGAAGTAGGATCCACTGATGGGTGGTTCTATCATGTAATATCGTAATACTATAGTAAAATCTGTCACATAACAATTTTCAATTATTATGCTGACGATCGAGAACTTTGCTAAACAAAGAAACTGGTCTATTGATTGCTGTGTGCAAGAGACACGTGATTTCCATCACCAACTTTTCAAGTTGGCCAGCAAGCTCAATCCTCTCGTTTCCACTACCAAACTAGGTAAAATAAAATTTGAACATTTAATTTGAAACTACGCTACTGGCAATTTAGTTTGCAGTTTTATATGCTCAGCCGGTGCAGCTTTATAAGACCTCCTCTCAAACAGTCGCTTCTATGATTGTACTCCCATCTTCCTCACTTGGTTCAAAAAAATCCTCCTGCAAAATTCTGTACAAAATATCTCTACATGGTTCTGTTTTCAAGGAAAAAATCAAAACACTATGTAAGGGGATGGTACCAAGGCTCCTCGAGTGAAAAGTGGATGCAGACAGCTCCAATTGTATTCTCAGGGAGAAACTTCATTCTGTTTATATTCTCAAGTCTCAACAGTTGTATATCATTCTGACATACTCATACGAGCAGGCTGAAGCACCGGTACCAGAGAAACTACTAGAAACGTTACCACCTTACTAGTACTTAGGTTAGTGCAACAGAGATGACTCTTCACCAGGCAAGGCTACAATACTCAATCTGAAAGCAACTCTTCCAACTCGGGTTCCTCAGATGTGGAAGCATCGTAATCGTTACTCGTTCCATTGAACTGAAATTTGCCTTGAGAGCCACTCATATCATCTTCCTCTTCCTGATCAGACAATTCTTGCTCGTTGTCGTTATTTTGGTCATCAACCGATTCAGCCACATCTGTCCTCATTCCATACTTTCCCATGCCAAGTTTTCGAGGATTTGAGTCTGCCTCTGCTTTGGCCTCAGAATTCTCACATATGCAGGCAGAAGGGTTCTCATGAAACTCACCCCTGCCTGGCCTCACCTCCTTAGGTTCCCCCATGAAGCCTCTTTGATGCTGACGAACTCCAGAGGCAAAATCATCCCAAGTCATGTTATCACGGTTCAAAAACAATCTATACAGTTTTTTAGCATTTGGACGAATAGTAGGTTTATGTCCAAAATATCGCCTGCAATCACCACAAACGTGAAATATATAGTCAGACCCTTTAAAACAAGTTGCTCTACAATATGCAAAAATAACTAAGAACAAGCATACCTCCGTCCAGCTAACATCTTTGCCATATTACCGTTATTGTTGGTAACGAATACATTGCTTTCATCACAGACTATGTAATCCAGTGCAGCCATGCGAGATGAAAATCCAGCAAATGGTTCCAACTCTTCGTTGCTGGCTGTAGTGTCTTTGGAATAAAAATTAGGGAAAAGTGCCTTTAGGGGAGCCAATGTCTCTTCCCCTCGATAAACTTCACCAGAAGCCACATATATATGAACATCTTTACCATATCCAAGTGCTCTCAACATCAGACCTACTTCCTCAGGAGTAAGTGGACATCTTCCTTGCCTTCTTCCCTTATCTGGATTGCTTTTCTGTAAATTAAAGAATAAATTCTTATCCAGGCATCATAAAGCGGACCATGAAATTGGTCCATGAAATACAGATTTTAATGCAAATTCAGGTTGGGATCCCAGATTCAAAAATTGTTATTGCTATGGCAGTTATAAGCATCAACTCCAAAGTTGCCCAGATTCTTTTATCAGCATTGTATTTTATAAGTTTAATCTATATACCTGAAGAAAAAACAAATATAAAAAGCCATATGTACCTCAAATAATTCTAAACAAAACATTTAAATTTTTTATAACTTCCGTAACTTAAGGTTCAACAGACAGGTATTCCAAGCCTTAGTAATTAAATTTTAGTTTACATCAACCTAGTATGACAGAGGGAGCCTTACATGTAAAGTTTTCCACCTTCTTCGCATTTTACCAAGTTCTTGCTTCTCCTTTTCTCCTCCACCATAATAGCATCCTGAGAATGCAAGCATATCAGGTTCAAACCTGATACAAGAACCATATTTGTTGCATGAGGAGAACTCGAATAGAAAAATAAATGGCAAGTGCAGGTGAATCGAGTGAACCATACTGCTCTCAGCAACTTCAAAAGGGAAAGAAGAAAAAGAAAAGAAATAGTATAAGCAGAGAACAAGAAGCATATAACAAGATAAATAATAATTTTCCTAGTACAAATACTCATCCAGTAATCGAGTTCTGGTTGATAGGAACTTCTTGCTTCTCGATGTAGGTCATAAATAATTTCATCAAATAAGCCTAAAACGGCTAAATTGTTTATTTACTAATCCAACAATCTAGACACAAGCATATGCATTGAACGGGGTTAACCGAGTCTGTGAATTATTTTCCTATAATTGGTGGATTAGCACTAGACCATAAAGAGTGGAAAAAAAATGTTCATTTCATTGGTCCAAACCAAAAATCAGAAAGTCATTGGAAAAGAGATAAGCCAAACTACCTCAGGTGCAGGGCGATATAATGCTTGCTCATTGTCCTCATTCGATAGACCAATTTTTCACCCATTTCAACTATAGGTTCAGTAAACTTTAACGCATGGTAATTGACTCTACATCTAAGCTTCTGTAAATCCGTCTCCAACTTATTTGCGAGTCTGTAGTCAAATTTGGTGAGCCGAACAGCCTGTCACAAATATGGTATACCACATTGTGTTAGCTGAGAACAAATTAGATCCATTAAGGGCTGAGTATGCACACTCGTACATAGCACTGCAAAAAAGATATTTCTATCCCACTTTTATCCTCAATGAGAAAAACTCACTTGAGATATTTTTCCAAAAAAATAAAATACAATGAATTTCAAAGACCAAAACCAGCTGAAAAAAAAATAGAGATTTCTCAGTTGAAGCCACAGAGATTTAGATGGGGGATGATATTTTGTCAACGTACAATAATCTCAGATGGAAACTTAAAGTAGCGAAATTCAAGAGAACATGATAAAAAGTACTTGTGTAAAGCCTCAAGGCAGAAGATTTTATGAATCCACAAGGTGTTATAAATGTTGGTATCTTCATGTGTAGGTAGCAAGAAACCTGGCTATTTATTTTGGATGTTCCAATGGTAATAATATTTTTTAAATGTTATTACCATAAAAAATATTATTACCATTGGACATGGAAGACCTTTCCTGTCTTAAATTAAGATCCAATCTGCCTCATGAGGCAACAATGATGGAGGATGGGTATTCTTTAAAAAAATTATTGCTAACGTGTTGGAGGGGCACGAAAGTAATTGCGCTTGGAATTAGTACTCTGATTTTTGAAGATGTCTCATTTGGCATCATTGATGGAAGATGTACTAATTATCTTTTAAAACATGGCCGTTGATATATATGATGGACGGTAAGGTTACGTTGGTTGTTCCACAGTCAGCGTTGCCTATGGATCACTCCCCAATATGTGTGTGTGTGCACGCGCGAGTGTGTGTGTGTGTGTGAGAGAGAGAGAGAGAGAGAGATTATGTAGATACAAGGAATCAAATGAAAACAACCTGTTGTTGGCAGTGAAAGTATGAGATAAATGGTAACATAAAATAAAACATGCGGCAAGTATAAGCAAAAGTTGTTGCAACTCATTTACCAAAAATAAAAAAATGTCACTCTAAAACTTCATTCAGCATATACTATATGAATAACAAGAGGAAATGTTTAAGGAGCCTATAACTTACACGCTTTTTCAAAAGATTAGGTAGAACGCGATTTATATAGCATTTGTCGTTGCACTTTCTTGGAACACGCATGGTGTATGGAATCCACGTCCTCCCACCCTTTAGTGGGAGTTGTTTTATGATTTTAACATCTTTAGCTAGATGTGATATGAACCAATCAACATCGAATATCTGTGAAAAATTACTGCACAAGAAAGAGAAGTTCTTTGTTATCTAACATTTCTACAATTAAATGCAAAAACACTAGCCACTTTTCTCTTGTATTTGTAACTATTACGAAATGAAAGCACAAGCAGTATTTAAAACTGACCTAGAATCCTTCCAAAAAGACTTCTGGTCTAGCGTCGGAACAACAAGAGTAGCATTCAAAATGCGAGCAGCAACAACAGCATCCGTAATCTGGCAAAAGAGTTAAAATTAAGTTTGTCATCAACGGCAAGCTCTACAACATCCAAACAAAGAAAAGGACAACACAGGTTTACACGTTGACAAAATCAAGTTACACCGACACAAAGAATTGAATACACTATACACGTCTAAATCCGATGGGCCACTCAAAAAAGGTAAACAACTCGTTAAATATAAATTTAAAAGCCACTCCACCTTCGAAGCACCATGCTTTTAACTTCTAGATATGATCTGTATAAATTCAGAGAAAGCTAGATTGGATCCGTAGGGATATAATTTGATGCGATTTAAAGATAACAAGATGTTACACAAAGACATATGGTCATGACATAGGAGGCATAAAAGTACGAGACAGTTGTAAGACCAACTAAGAGGAATATAAGAATTATGAACAACATAGTCTGTCTAACACTACTGATCAACTTTGAGACATTATCTTGTATCATGATTAGGGATGAATTAGGTAGGCAGAAAATTATGCCCGAAAGTCTGTCAGTTGCTGATTTCATTATTCTGATTAACAAAAATAAGGCACTGGCTAAAATCACGAAGTACTGGGAGAAGCACTGCAACCAAA
This sequence comes from Hedera helix, assembly GCA_947179155.2. NCBI lineage: Eukaryota > Viridiplantae > Streptophyta > Magnoliopsida > Apiales > Araliaceae > Hedera > Hedera helix. Next base: position 41,311,988 of record OX359283.1, on the reverse strand, counting down.
ATGGTTTAATGTAAGTAGAACCATAATTGAGTACATTTCACGCAACTTTCCAAAAGAAAACAAAGAATGAGAATTTCTATTATTCAGGATCATACAGACAGCAATTGGAGATGATGATGCACATAGGAAAAGTAGGTTGGTAAAGAGGAGAAGAAATATAATCAAGAAGATATGACGTCAACCCTATCCAATGGAATAAAATGGCGATTGGGAAACATGTTCATATAGTAAGTATGACCAATGGAGAGCTTAGGATACGTAATTGGCAAACTTAAAATGCAAAATTTAGCAAAGAACACATTAGATGAGAGCTAAGTAGGTCTTAACGTCTTTCCTCAGCAAGAGAAGACCCAAAACTTGCCAAAAAACTTATAAACGCCAGAAACTTGAGAAATACCATGCAAACGGAAAATTATCGAACTTGAACAAAAAAAGGGGTATCAGACTACTGGTCCACCCAACCACAAATTCCCTATTTTCCACATTTAGATGTGTGGGTGCCTAGGTATATTTTCAAACCAGAATGAATAATAAAATTTTATGACCAAATAACCCTTACAAACAAAACATAGGAATTAGTCATTCCATTTTGACGATCATTCTATTTCGTCACCCATTCTGTTTTGTCCGAGTTAAGAAATGAGAACAAATAATAGTGGTTATGAAAAGTCCAGGGTTTGCAAAATGTCAAACTCAGGCCATTTTATGTGATGCTTAGCAACATAGTTTAAATTTCAAAGGGCATCATGTCAGTGTGGGCTACTCTACAAACCCATTGCCTAATTAGGAGCGTTCAAATAGATTGGCCAGATTCTCATTCGGATTCACATATAAAATTCGAAGTTGTGAATCTATTTTTAGTTACCACCACCGTTACACAAAAAGAGCCTGAAAACATTTAGTATTAAAGAGTTTGCTTAACCTTTGAGATAAATTGTGGACAGAGATTCTATAGGTCCTATTGTTGAAATCATTATAGGTATCATTGATTAGTTAACCATTTTCTCATTGTCATTAATTTGTTGATTTTGTCTCTCTCGCTTACTCAAAAAAAAACTTTGTTGTGACAATTTTATAAACTATTAAGGGATGCACACCAAAATCAACCTCATCAACAAATTTGTTTCTATTATAGGGAAAGTATAAATATAAGTAGGCTATCATATGAAGTTAAAAGGCAAACTTACTATTCAACCATTTACCATAAGTAAACTAATTAGCTTTGTAACCCCGATTAGTGCATAGTAAAACCTACTTATAATTAAAAAACTGAAAAAAGGATTGCAAAAATTGAACCCACAAGCCATAGGCATATCTGGCACTTATTCTAAAAACAAACACTCTTTCTATTAGACCGTAGATGGATAATTTCAAGGGATGATCACGGGACCTGGGAATCAGTTTGTTATAATGGCATTTTAAGTAGGGAAAAATAAAGATCAATGTCAAATGAATCAAAATTACACATCACACGACTCATCTTACTATGAATAATATTACATTACTATGAATTAATAGAAAATACAATTACCCCAGTTCTTTGTTGGTTCAAACCACCACTAGTCGCAATCAACAAGTATCGATTAGCCCCTGTGATAGCTTCGGCTTCTGTCATTTGAACAGCAGAGAACCGGAGACCATTACTTAATGATTATGACAATGATTTAAAACCAGCCTCATAAACTAGATACATATCATATAGTAATAAATTTTAGTCTATCCAATTCAACTAAGTATGAATATTTAAAACAACTCACTTGCAAAGTTATTGCTGGCATTACTGCATCCATAATAGAATTTGGACATCCTTGACCTCCAGATATCACGATCAGATATATCTCCATTTGTCTACAAGTCAATATAACCAAACACTAAGCAAATTAAAAACATTAGATCCAATCGAATATTGTAAAACAACTTCGAAATCCAAATATATTATAAAAAAAATGAATTTACAAAAAACAAATGTTAGAAAAAGCCCTAACCGGAACGTGAAACTCTCGCGCCTGACCAGCATCACCGTCGCCGTTATCTAACTGAATAAAACAAACAAACCAACCAATCAAACACTACATGCAATAAGTGTAAGCCTATATACTTAGAGAGAGATTGATGAATGAGTACCAAAGAACGGCTTTGGTGCTGGTGGAGATGATCATTATCGACAGGAGAAGGAACGAAAAAAGCATTGAAGACGATAAAAGGGAGGAAGATAACGGCGCAGATGACGAAGATTTCTAATATTGAGCAACTGCAGCGGTTACGGTTGTGGTGGTGATGCCACCGGTGAGAGGCCATAGGAGAATGACCGGAATTTTATCTTTCTCTCTCCTCTGTTTTCCCTCTGAAACGGAGAGAAAAAGGAGGGAACAAGAACACGGATTTTTTTATTGTTTATTAATTTATTTTTCTACGAACCTAACATTTTAATTTTTATCTTTACCTACAGAGCTCTTACGACAAGGACAAGGATTCCCATTGTTCATTTTCTCATGGCTTTCTCCGAAGAGAATTACTGCTACTACAATACTACTTAATAAAAGAGGGTTTTGTTTCTTTGTTTGGTTAATTACCTAAGCTTCTTTCCTTCCTTTCTCATTACCTACGTGTAATTCACGCGACTTTTAAATGTGCTGTGGTGAATTATTTAAAGAGTAATATTAGTTTCTATTTTGTTTTATGAAAGAAGAGCACCTCAAACCAATTTTGCGGTTCTTATTAACTGCATATTTTTATTGTTACTTTTGAATATAATTGTTTTTAAAAATATTTGTGATTTTTACTAGTTATTGTTATAATTTTATTTTTGAATATGACGGTTAATTTGAGTGTTTTTTTTGAATTACGCCGAGGGTCCGTTTGGATACACCGATTCAATATCTTAGTATTGATATTAGGATCCCTAAGACTAAATCGACTATTTGGATAACCAAATTAAGTTTAGGATCGTATTGAATTATAACACAAAACATTTCAATATCATAAAACTAAAACTATAACACACGATGAGTTTTTAAAAATCAATTTCGTGTGAAATTTATACCCTAACAAGTATCGGGCTCACATACTAAAACACACTCAAAACACACACATTGCTGCCTTCTTTCTCACGGTGTCTAGTCGTCGGGAAAAACCTCATCTTATGTTGATTCGTTGTCATCACAACATTTTTCTTCTATTTGACACTACAATCGGCACCGTTTATTGTAAGTCCCTCTATCCATTTTTACCCACGAACTTTCGTTTGAGTTGGTAGTGCACGATTGGCAATAGATAGTCCGATCGGTGCCAAAAACAGTTAATATCTTCCTTTCGAACTATAATTTTGATGACCATCATATCCCTTAGATCCAAATTCATACTTCTCACATTATTTTGCCACATTATTTATTGATTATTTGAGTTTCCTACCATGTGTATGTTAAAACGTCAAAATGAATAATTTTTGCCTTAAAATTGTCATATGTAAAGTTATTGATTTAGTTTTAATCAGAATACCCATGGAGAGTTATTGATTTAATTGGAATACCCATTGAGAGTTATTGATTTAGTTTTACTTCTTTCTTGGTTCCTTTTGTTCTGCTTTTACTTGGGGAAGAAATTGCATGATGATTTCTTGATTTCTCTACATTATGTATTTGTGCAAAATTTGTAGACTGTTTTATTTATCTATTCATTATTTTTTATAGTGCGCGTTTTTTTTCATATTTTCAGTAGCATAGCATAGGGAGGTAGGAAATAACTGATAATTGGAAGTTGTTTTTGACCATCTTGTTGGTTGCAGGACCATACATTGAAGAAAAGGATAGAGATTGGTAGTCATGATGCTGGCTTGTACAAAGTGACTATTTTTGATTCAGTTTGTGTTACTGCTTCCTATTATTTTCAGACTTTTAAATCATCATTTACCTTATGGCATGTTAGGTTAGGTCAAGCCCCTATGAATGTAATGAAACAACTTTCTATTTTATTTGTTTGTCCTATTGATTCCACTTGTAATATTTGTCATTTTGCAAGACAAAATGGACTGCCTTTTTCACTTAGTAACTCTAGAAGTTAATCTAAACTTGCTCTTATTCGTTGTGATATCTGGGGACCCTACAATTAGTTAAATTTGCTCTTATTCATTGTGACATTAGGGATGACCTTGTGTATATGCTTGTGCTGTTAAAGTGTGACATTCCCCCTCCAGTGTAATTATGACCTTGTGTATATTTTTGTCTCCAGGAAGTTCATTCAGCTGTACTGAAAATAGGCTATGGGTTTGATAAGATGATAAACAATGATCTCATAGATATGTATGGAAAATGTGGAAGAATAGACAATGTCTTTAAAGTGTTTAATATAATTCTTGAAAGAGATGTTGTTAAGGGTCTTTGGCTCTTTTTAATCGAATGGGATCTTCAGATGTTAAACCCAATGAGTTTACTTTCTCTACAAATGTTAAAACATGCGAATTTTTGGGTGTCCCAAAGAATGGAGTGCTGATCCTAGTTTGTGTTGTAAAAGCGGATTTGAATGGTTTCTTGTGGTGGGAAATTCTTTAATTGATTTGTATTCGGAGTATGGGAGAATTACTGAGACAGCTCGTATGTTTGATATAATGTCAACTGGAAGTGTCATAAGTTAGAATGCAATGATAGCCAGATACGCCCTTGCAAAAATGGGTGATAAATCTCACTTCTATTTCAGAAAATACAATTACAAAAAGAAATCTCAAATGAGTTTATATTTAAAAGCATATTAAAAACTCTGGTGTATGTTTGTTGCCCTGGGTTATGTCTTTAGTGGTTTAATAACGCCATAGTTCAATTTGAAATGACTATACATGTTTGTGCATATGCCATAACTTTAGCCTTAACTATACTTTTTGTCCTTGAAAAACTGTTCGAAATTTAAGTACTTAGGGTTGTGCTTTGGAATGTAAAAGTTAATGGTTTGTTTAATAATAATTGAAGTTAGTTGTGCTTTGAAAATATAAATCAATAAAGTATGGGTCTAAGTCTAAAAGTCTATTTGTTATCCTCGGAAGTTCAAATTTATTTTTGAGTCAAAGAGTTTATATATTATTAGTAGAACATATAAAAATAAATTTAAAAAAGGATTTAATAATAATTATTTATTTTTATAATTCATTTTTTTGTGTTTTTTTTATAATTAATACTAGTTGTGCTTTATTTTATATAAGTTTGATAGCCCGAATTAGTGTGAAAGATTTTTTTTAAAAAATATTTTAAAAGTATTATTTATTATTTTATTTAAATATTGATCATCATGTGTTGTTATTATTTTTATGTGGTACAATTTAATGTTTTTATATAAATTAAACTATTTATTTCCTTAGATGTTCTAATTTTATTAAAATGTTTAAATAAAAAAATATTGTAAATATTCTCTCTCTCTCTCTCTCTATGTGTGTGTGTGTGTGTGTGTGTGTGTGTGTGTGTGTGTGTGTATATATATATTATAAGTATAATTTTATTGATTCATAAATATCTAATTTATTGGAAGAAGAAAAGTTTATGAATGATTTTTCGAAAGAAGAATTTTATGGGAGAGAAAGAATTTGGGAAGGAACACCCTTCGACCTTATTCAAACTAGGTTAAGTCAAACTCGGTTAATTGACTCGTGACGAATGAAGTTGACTCGAAATAATTTGATTTGATATCGTTTCCTACGTTATTATTACAAAATTAACTCAGAATAATTAGATAAGATTTTTTTTTAAAATATTTTTATTTATTTTATAAGTATTATTTATTTAAATATTGATCATCATGTGTTGTTATTACTTTATATAGTACAATTTAGTGTTTTTATTATAAATTAAACTATTTATTTTCTTAGATGTTCTAATTTTATTATAAAAAAAAAAAATTATTGTAAATACTCTCTCTCTCTATATATATATATATATATGTATATTATTATATATTATAAGTATAATTTTATTGATTCATAAATATCTAATTTATTGGGACGAGAAGAAGAGTTTGGGAATGAGTCTTCAGAAGAAGAGTTTTATAAGAGAGGAAGAGTTTAGGAAGGAACGACCCTTCGACCTTATCTAAATTAGGTTAAGCCAAATTGGGTTAATTAACTCGTGTCAAACGAAATTGACTCAGAATAATTGGATTTGGGATGACTTCTTACATTATTATAAAAATTGACTCGGAGTAATTGGATTTTAACGAAATTGACTCGGAATAATTGAATTTGGGATTGCCTCGCGTTGTTATATATTAATATTGATGAATATATTTAATTATGTTGATTTTTTAATATTGAAAACAATAACTATCCAGACATTAATTTTTAAATTTTAACACAAATATAATATGAATTAAATATGCTAACCAAACAATATAATTATTATGTTTTAGTATTGAATTCAATAATTTTTAATTTTATAAAGTTACAACTTAAATTGAATTTCAAAATAATTTATTTAAACACACCCCGAGTGTAACGTACCAACAAAAGAAAGAACAGAGAAAAAAAAACTCATTTTTGGAGAGTAATATATTGATACTAAAATGATTGAAATGTAAAACTTACAATCGATAAAATAGACACGACTTGATACTTGATAAACACGACGAAGAACAAAGGGACAAAGAAAGGAGTTTTGTTTAGGGCAGCGATTCCTTGTGTCTGACTTCACGTGAAAGTACACTTAAGCTGCACATTTTTGTAAGTAAGGTATCTTACAATATTTTTATCACATGAGTACCATCTTTTCAATGATATACCCATAAATTCATAATTATAACATACTACGGGCCTTCCCACGAGTGTATTCTACACAAAATTCTATTGGAACTTAGTTGTTAATTCAGCAAAAGATTTGAAATTCTTTTGGAACTTGGTTGTTAATTCAGCAAAAGATTTGAAGATTAATGTCACCCCATCTTTATTTGATAAAAAAGAAGAGGAAAGATAGTGAAGGAGTTTTGTTTATTTCAGTTATAGTGTAAATGATATAATAAATGAGCACGAGTTATATAATCTCTTTGTCGGATTTTATTTGTCTTAATTAATTTTTTAAAATCAGATTGACTATTTTTTAGAGTAATAATTAAATAAATATGCTAGAAATTTTGAAATTAAATACACTGATTTTGAGAGTATATTCGATATATTTTTTTATGAAAATAAATCTGTACTTATATCTAATATATTTAAAAATATTTTTTAACATTATATATGGTTAATTTGATCATAAAAAATTAATTAAGACGAATAAAATTAATCAAAGAGAGTATAATTTATTATACATTGATGAACTGAATATTACAATTCAGTAATTTTATTTATCTATATATCTTATACAACTATTGTCTAGATATCTAATAATAACGAAAATATAATTACACGGCGTCATAATAAGTCGGACAAATCCGACACACTATATAGCTGTTATATTTAAAATATCTTGCGTGATTAATTCCTACTTATAATACATAATCCTACATGGTTATCTCTATATATCACTTTTTGATGTACACCGACATAAACAGACAAACAAACAAACAAAAAATGTCATGACTCGTGAATCCAACAGTGGGCTTGGGCACAGAAAAATTTCATCACGACAGCCCAAGTTGGTTATAAATACAAAAGAAGAAAATCCCAGCCGCCCAATAACAGAATAATCCATAAAATAGGGGCAATAAGAGTAATTTAAATTTTCACTTAGCAAGTGAAACCAAAAACATATGTAAATAAAAATAAAAACATTTATCAAACAAACCTGAAAAAAGAAGACATGATTTATATATATATATATATATATATATCAACCAATTTATAAAAAAGTTAAATTACAACTAATGTAAAACATTAAATGATAAGATAAAATAAACTATAATGGATGTCATATTTTCATATATTTTTACGAATATATTTTTTTGATATATATAAAAAAAGTACATTTTTTTTAGAATTGCAGTAGATCTACTTGTTAGTAAGTTGGTAAGAGTATTGTTTTAATATATAATTGTTCTATAGAGTTCATTAATATCTGAACTCTTATGTAATACCCTACTTTTAAAGGGAATTGATATTTTCACAAGATCAAATATGACTCATTTGTGAATATATCAAATTACTTTATAAAAATATCAATTATCTTTTTAAACTAGAAGGATGGGATACACAAAAGCACAACATAAATGAAAAATAATATCAAAACTTTAAGCTACAAAAAGAATAATCTAAATAGACAATAAATATTAAATTGGCTCAAATCATAATCTATTTATTACAACACAAAATAGAAGCTAAAGTATTACATCCTAAATATAATATCTAAACCATTTGGATTAAAGGAAACTATCATCACACTTGTCCTTGATCCATCAATTACCCGCCGAAAGGGAAAATACAGTATAAACCCAAATGCTTAATATGAATATACAGTGCAAAAATAAGGAACTAAAATAACTCAATTAACTAAATTAAATGAAACGAACAAAACTAACATAATAAAACAATGGTTGAATCAAATGATTAGTTGTTATTTCATAACGAGTTTAGAACAAAATAGAAATATATCTTACCACACATGCATGTAAAAATAATATCATACATGCATAACATACACTAGATCAATCGAATCCAAATGCATATGAAATCGAAAGGTGTGTTCAACACAAATATCACCAATTTGCAAAACAACACAAAAAACATGGAGATAATATTTTTGCATATGTACTTATATTTATTATTATTTTATTTAATTAGCTTGGATGGAAGGAGTTTAACGAGTTATATTTAAATTATAATTTGGGAATAACATTGCTTACTTCAGATATGGATTTCATACTTTTTCAATGATATTTCTTTTAATTTTAATTTGTTTATTTTACTTATCAATAGAATTCATATATTATTTTTTATGATTGTTTCTCATCAAGTTCGTGTGATAATTATAGTTTAACATTTATTGTCTATTTAAACTTTTCTTCTTCTTTTTTGCGGCTTAAAGCTTTGATATTATTTGTTGTTTATGTTGTGATTTTGTGTAACCTCCTTTTTTAGTTTGAAAACAGGGTATTACATTTCTTCCTATCACATATATGCACATAAATTAATATTTATTATTACCATAAATTTGTCGTCATATTTAAAAATATTCCAAAAAATATATATACTCTAATTTGATGTTTATCATTTTCAAGGTGTAATATTAAAAAAAGAAAGATATACTAATGAATCAAGATTACATTCCACTCATATGCATCTATTTTTTAGTTTAATTTTCTAGCATTCCTCTCCTTTTCTAGCATTTTAAAGTTATACAAACTTCATATTTGATTCTCAAATTTTTAAAATTTGAAATTTATTTTCTCTTTTTATTGTAAATTTTGATTAATTATTGTTGACTTGTCGCTTGTCATCTTTGTTATAATAAGCACATTGAATTGTAATAGTCAAGTATAAAAATTTATTTCCAAATCAGTAATTTTAAAACAAAAACATTCGCAACCGTTAAATTTTACAATCCGTTTATTCAGTGGGCCCAAACCTCTCCTGGGGAGTTGCCGCACGACGGCACGAGATTGCCCCTGTACTCGCTCAGAAAAGGATTTTTCAGTCATCGTCCTCCCGTCGTTAATGGATATTCTAGGGTTTTAGTAGAGAGAGAAAATCACGTAATTTTTAAGGGAATTCAAATGTCTTTCTTGACTCTAAAACCCTTTCTTATCACATTATTCTTCGTTGGTTATCGTGTCGTCTCGAAGCAATCAAATTTTCCCTTATTCTCTCGTTTTCCCGAGAAGGAAAATTTACGGAGGAAGATTCATCTTGAGAGCTCAATCACAGGATTCTTCTCAAGAAAACAGTACCAACAATACCTCTAACTCCAGAGATTCCAAACACCCTAACGGCACTCTGGTAACTTCCCTAATCTATCTAATATAGATTATTGCATTGATTATGTAAATATTCTAATGGATGATATGTTTGAATTGTAAGTGATTTGTCTTGGGAAATGTGTATTTGGTGTTGATAAAAATAAAATTAGCCAACTTATGCATTTGAGCACAACATCATACTTCGAAGTTTAAAGTTGCGAAATTGTTATATTTATACTTTTCATGCTTACCGTTAGAACTGAAAATGTTGTCTTTACATTAGCAACTTGTTCTTCTTGGGTGTGTCGTGAAACTGCATATGAATGATGGGTTAGTGAAAACAAGGTGTATTAAAAAGTTAAGCATGGTTAGAATCATTAGGTACAGCTAATTATTAATTTTTTGGGGGGGAGTTCTTTGGGTGTCAAAAAGAACCAGGGAAATGAAAGGAGAAGGAAAAGAAATGAAAAGTATAGTAATTTAAACCCCTTGATGGCCAATGATCCAGCTATATTTACAATATATTTTTACAAAAGACCTCAAGTTTAATTGAGCTTTGAAAAAGTTACTTTTAATTTATTATTTTTTTAATGAGTAATTTGAAAAGTTCTTTTGTCTCACTTTTCCAAGTTCCAAGCATAGTGTTAGGGTTCTAAACAAATTATGTTAATGGGTGCGCCACCTTTTTGGTTTTGAGACCTGACTTTCAAAATCAAGAACTAAAGTGTTTAGCTTTATGTTAGACTATTTATGCTAAAGGCACCACTTGGATTCTGATATTTTCTTTTTATGGAGCAAATAGCATAAAAGCCGGGGGGAAATTCTCTTGGATTATGTTAAAAATATACAGCCAGAATTAATGGAGATGTTTGTTAAAAGAGCTCCGCAGCAGGTATTGTGTGATGTTTTTGTTTTTGCTGTACTCCCTGCGACCTTATAAACTTACAGAACAGGTAGCTCACACAGAGTCAATGATTTTCCTCAAATGCTATGTCCTTAAGGTAGTTGATACTATGCACCAAACAGTAACAAATATGAATGGAACTTTATCCCCACAATTTTTTGTAGTTACAGTAACAACTGTAAGTATATACATCTTATTTTTAGCATCAAATCAAAACTAAAGGGATTTAACAGTTTGGTGTTTGTAATGATTAAAATCTCCTAGCATTTGTTCAGGTTGCTGAAAATCTTGCACAGCTCATGTACAGCTCATGTACAGTGTCCTAATGACCGGATATATGTTCAGGAACGTGCAATACCGATTAGAGTTGCAACAAAGTTTAGAACAAGTTGCTCTTCCTGATACATGAGAAAAAAGTGAGTATTATTTTGTTTGGTTTACTATTTTCTTTAAACCATTTAGATATAAAAGAGTTATGATATGGAAATGGACAAACATACCTACCATACCTTGCACCAGGTAAGTGGGTATAAACCGTATAAGAGTAAACATATGCATGTATTTAGACTGAAATGAGTTACTATTCTTACATTTGAAGCCACTCCACAGCACTCGATTGGACCGTTGACACAATAAGAATTAGTTGTAACACCACATTTCAACCCACTTGCTCTTATAGTTACTCCACGGGACGTTCTAGATTATGCGCAAGGTACACAGAAAAAAGTGACCGGGGAAGTCATCAGGTGGAATAATTTTTCTGGTCCAGAGACAATAGATGCCGTGAAATACAGCGAGTTACTTGAAGCAGAAATTGAGGAACTCAATCATCAAGTAGGAAGAAATTCTGCCAATGGACAGAATGAATTGTTGGAATATCTGAAGTCTCTGGAGCCTCAGAATCTGAAGGTTAGGAAGTGGATTACTTGTTGAATTGTTGTAGGGAGAGTAAGACACGGTTGCTTGCCACATAATTTGACCATAAAATTTTACTGCAGGAGCACACATCGACGATGATTGTAATAACCAATAATATTATGATCTAATTAGCGTGAAATTCAGCTTCCGGTATTCCCCTACTTTTCCACTAAGACAATTTATCATCTCGATTTTTTTCTAGAACTTTTGTTTGCATGATTATAGTTAATTCAAGAATCATTTGTGTTGCTTTTTACGAAGTTCATTCTAAATGGCAGCAACTGTAATGTGCCCACAACACAGTGATTCTATCTAATATTGCAGGACTTGACAAGTAGTGCTGGAGAGGATGGTGTTCTGGCATTGAATACGTTCATTAAGCTGCTCTTGGCTGTTTCTGATCCTGGTCAAATGAAGGTTAAGGGTTATACTTTATTTCTGACCCTTCTTTCTAAGAGTTCTATACTTGATATTGGGCATTAAACTCTGCCTTTACCCTACTTTCAAATTTTTTTTGATGAATTTTCTTTCTCTTTTCAATTTATTGGTGCAGTTCGAATTTTCATGATACACATGGACCATTGTAATTATGCAGTCAATATTGTAATTATGCAGTCAATTAATACGGACACAAGGCTTTTTATTTTTTAAATTAAAATTCTCCTGTCAAGATTATTTATGTGGTATTTATTGAGCTTGAGAATGTTTTGAGTTGAAAAGAATTGTACTGTTCTTCTTTCAAAGTTTTACCCCAAGCAGTGTTCGCTCATCCTTGATGATTACCGAGCAACTGATATTTACAGTGTTACTATTGAAAATCTGCAATTTCATACATTGATTGCAGCTGAACTTATTTATACCACTTTTTTGTGCTGTATTGTAGCGGCTTTAGTCTTTGCTCGTCCCTAAGTAGCCACAAGTCAATTTTTATATCAATTATCATTTATAGTTTTTAAAAATTAGAAATTCACCTACAACTTTAGCCTTTTTGTCTTATGATTTACAGACAAGTGTAACAGAGACGAGCGTGCCAGAACTTGCCAAGCTGCTTTATTGGTTGATGGTGGTAGGATATGGAATTCGCAAAATTGAAGTTCGCTTTGACATGGAAGGTGTACTTGGATTCTTGGAAATCTACTGAAGCTTTCGGAGTTGCCTCCTGGTGAGAACATTTAGCAGTAAAAAAAGGAGAGAATATTTAGCACTATGCTTTGAACTTCAAAAAGAATAACAAGTCAGAGCGCTATAACTGTTGTCCTGGTGCGTAGAATTATTAAAACATTCAAAGATACACAAAGGGTCATCATGGATGACCAAATGTAACTGATTCTTTTTAACCATAAACGCAAAACAGTTAACAATTGGTCACATGATTAAGAATATAGATACCATTGAGAATGGAGTTCAAAACATTATATGCAATTTTGTTAGTGATCAATTGGTACAATCATCGGGCAGATGTTTTGATAACATTCATCATTTAGAACATTGCTACAGCCGGGAAAAACTATGGGGAGGAGGAAAGATTTTGATGCAATAGCTTGAGGTTCCCCCCCCCCCCCCTCTTGAAAAATCATGTCACTCTCTATCCTATAATGAGAGTAATCTTTTCCATGGTTGTTCATTTTCTTTAATTAATTATATTTTATTGTGATTTTGTTCTTATGCGGCTTTGTAATATTAATTGTAATTCACATTCCACTAAAATTAGTACATTTCAATATTGGAGTTCCTTTCTCCAAAAGTTATAGGTGTCATTGTATTGAGCCTTGACAACTTGGTGATTAATTGCTTTGTTGGCCTATACAAAATCATCATACTTGAATAAAGAGGTCGCAGGTAAAGACTAATTTCTGGATGTCTCTCCGACTCATCCCTCTTTTAATAAGGAAAAAAAAAAACTATCCACTATTCAGATTGCAATCGATTTTATTGCAAACTTTTCCAAAATAAAATGTTTGCAAAACTTTTCCGTATTAGCTATTTTTAGACCAAAAATGTAAATTTTTATCTTTAAAATGATTGAATTTTCAAACAACTTTTTCTTTTCTTTTTAGGACAAAGAGCTGTAGATTTGATACACCGAGTTCAATAATTTAAGTTCACATACTTTAATAAGTTAGTGAAATGCAAAAAAGCTGTAGGTTTGATGCCCCTCTTTTGTATGAATAGAACTTATTGTTATTGATATCAAATTGCCAACTAAGACTTGGTACTGCTGCTCCGGCCATGTATATGTATATAATGTTTTCTACTTTTTTGTTGAACAATTCTTTCTATTTTTGTCGCTAGGGGTATTGATAAGGCAAAATTTTCTTTCTGCTTATTTCAAGCCTAACGTTAAATTATTGTTACCATCCCCAAGAAATTGTGACACGAACCAAACTTCAATTTTACTAGAAAGGCCATTAGTGGAGCTGAAATCTTGTTCTTTATTCATTCAAGGCGAAAATATTACAAACGTTGTTGTACTGTAAATGACTACATCAAAGATTGTCATGTTTACACAACTTCTTTTAAAACAAAACACATACGGGAATTAAAATTCTATAATTTTACACCAGTATCTCTTTTACCCAGGAAACAAGACATCTAGTACATACTACAGAATAATACGTTCTTCCTCAGCAATCAAGGTGGGCAGTTGCCCCCATGACTCTAGGGTGGCTTTGCTACTGCCATGACAGCACAGACAGAGCATTGACAACTTGCGGTCCCTTGGAACTTTGAGAGTAAATAAAACCTGTCAAAGCCCTCTAGCAGTTAACAATTGAATTGCTTTGATATAAAAAGCTCATTCCATTCCCATCTTCATGCCTTCATGCAGGACCCGTTGCTTTCAATCTGATGCATCTCAGCTCTCGGAACAAGCAATTTACATAAAACAACAGCAAAGAATAGCCATAGCCCAACTTGATTAGTTGGAGTGAAGGCTGAAGCTGATAATTATACGTGACTGAACATATTAGCTACCACTAATTCTAGAACCATAACTATTTGAAAGCCTCTTGGCCCACTGACTTTGATCTGGTAACCAAGAAATTGGGGATCCAACTATGGCACACCATCTTAAATTCAGAAGTCCAACAGCAAGATTCTCCTTAGAATCCTTGAAGAGCTCAATTATTCGTGACTCGGCTTCCAAGTCATCAGCAAAAATAAGATCCTCCTCAAATGCATCTCTCTTTTCTTCAGGACTGTGATCATCTGAAAGAATCATTCGCATGCTCAGAACCTGCAATGCTTCCACAGCTGTGCTGAAGAATCCATTGTCTACATATGCAGAAAACACATAGCCGCAGGTTGACGGATCAGGATGTATCTTCTCCTCATGCATCCGCTTAACAAGAAGCTCTACTACATCAAGTCTTCCCTGATAGAATCAGATCAGATCTTATAAACAGTTGAGAGAAGATTGCTTGTACATCCAAGCAACAAAATAACCTACCTACCTATGCTCACAATTTCCCGTAGAGTGAGAGGCTCATCTAATAAATTTGGTAAAGATATTTCAACTCTGACCAGGTATGGGGTAGGGAATGAGAGTGGGGACGGGATAGGGAATCACCGAATAATTATATATTAATTAAATTAATATTTATACATTTATATGTTTACATAACTACAATATATGCCCTCATATATATATATATATATATATATATATATATATATATAGAGAGAGAGAGAGAGAGAGAGATGGTTTAATATATTATTATTATTATTGTTGTTGTTGTTGTTGTTGACGTTATTAATTTAATCATGTATCATGTATGCGTTAACATATGATTCATTCTCATGTATGTATTATTGTAAATAAAACTAAAATTGACATTTTTTAAAATTAAAAAACTCAAAATATTAATCCCCGCGGGGATCTAAATTCCTTGTGGGATGGATGGAGATGGCTGCTAAGTTGTAATCCCGTGGGGATTGGGGTAGGTACAGGGAATATTTATGACTGGGAATAGGGAAGGAATTTGTAATCAGGCAGAATCAAGTGATATATCAAATACCTTATTACATGCTGCTTGAAGAATAGTGTTAAATAACAATACATCAAGTTGAATCTCTTCTGAGCATGCTTGATCCAGAATGTTCAATGCACCATCAAAATCCTCATTCTTCAAAAGAATCTGAAACAAATTGATATCCAGTCTAAGAATACCAGCTATATAGCAACTTAATGGTACTATCACAAATCTACCACATCTATTTCTGTATACTACAGCACAAATTCAGGGAAAAATTAATAGCTCCAAGCAATTCATAATAAGTATTATATTTGGCTATCCATATAAATTCTACATCTGGATTCTGGACAAGATAGATCATGTTTAGCTACAATGTACTGAAAGGAACAAAATCAAGCATAATCGGCTAAGAAAAATTTGAGGAAGATCAAAGATAGCACCACGGGTTGAGGATAGGACGATGGTAAGACAAAAAAAAGTACACAGGTTACAACAGTATGGAAACTATTAATAATTACATTCAATGAAAGTGGTGTGAAGGATATTGTAGACAATAACCAATTACATTATTTGAATGGGGTTCAAAATTGAGGTAGATAGTTATTAATTACATTCTATGAAAGGAGTAAATGACTAGGGCCTAAAATGCATATAGCTGAGATAGGCTTTGCTTAGTTTGGCATTCTGGCTAAACAAGTAATGTTAACAGTTAATCCATGTGAAAAAAGTAAAATTTAAAAGAAGAAATAACATTCTTAAGTAAACAAGTACTACCAAGTCAAAGGTCCACATTTAGTTTTCTTATTTTTAAGCTGAAAATGTCAAATGGTTGGTTTGGTTTTTCATTGCCAAAAAATTCTGATTATATTAATTGATGAACTCATCTATAGCCGAACACAATTTATTGGTCAGAAATTGTAAGTGTCTAGGATTCATCAAAAGAAATTAGGCCTTTACCCTGAGTTGCCTATATATACGTGATAAAAGAAGATTTAGCAGGTGGAGATCTACTTTTTAATAAATTCATTGAATGAATCACATTGTTTGTCAATAGAACATATTAGATTGAAGTAACTGAACTCTAATGATCTTAGAAGGTGCAAGAATCGTTAAAACTGCAAGAACACCCAAATCTAGAATAGCCAATTCAAAACACTGTGATTTCATCTCTTCCATGCATCTGCTTTCATGCAAGTTTCTCTTGACAAAGAGGAATTAAAATTAAATTTTATTTAACTAGTAGAACTACTGGTTCCAGATTTCAATATAAAAGCACCAAAACAATTAAGGGAATGCAGATGTACACAAGGTGTATCCAAAATAGGTTTAAACATTACTCTATTGAGCAGAAATTCAAAACACTGTGATTCAATCCCTGCCATTGCATCTGCTTTCATGGAATTTTCTCTTGACAAAGAAGAATTAACATTAAAACTCATTCAAGCACCAAAAAAATTAAGGGAATGCAGATGTACACAAGTAGTATCCAAAATAGATTTACTCTTTTACTCTCTTGAGCAAAGATTCGCATCAGAACTCTAATGCAAATTATTTTGTTCGTCTTTTTCTAAATAAATGTAATGGATTTTTTTTTTTATAAAAAAAATGTTAATCAATATCATGTTGTTAGAAGCAAAAGAAAACAATATATAATCAGGGACATTTATTTTCTTTTAATTATACATCCTCAATCTTTTATTTCCCTGAAATTCATTATCTATATTCAATGAATTATCATGAACCTAACAACTTGGGCTTAGTAGGATTTTAAGTTACTAGGATCATACTTTGTTTGCTTCATACTCAACTTTCAACAAGAAGCCAAAAAAAAAAACAGTTCAAGAGAAAGAGTTAATTTTACAACTGGACAATAACTTGTCCAAAAAACATAGAAAAATTAGTAATAACGTGCTTGGATAGGAATTGGAAACTAGTATTCGATAACGTGATGAAAGACAATGTCGTAGAATGCGCTGAGAGATGACGACATATGTTGCTGGCTTGCTGCTTGTCTAAGGTCTATCCAGAAAGGGAAAGAACAGTGAAATGTTGGGATATGCATGAGAATTGTTATATCGAGGTAAACATGCATATTAGATGGTATCACAAATTGCAGGATAAAGGACAATGAAGTGAAGTTTGCAAGTAATCAAGAAGGATGTTATTTTACAAGGCATAAAATTCAACCATTTTTTTGAGCTGCATCAAAACTTAAACTGTGTATTGCTATGAGAGCTGATAAGCATACCTCTATGAGAGCAGTGTAAGTTAGCACCTGTGGGTAGAAACCATCACGGATCATCAGGCCAATTAGCGCACAAGCAGATTTGAAACCTCTAATAACGGTGCAGCAATCAATCATGATACTATAAGTTGCAGCATCTGGCCGATATCCACAAGCTATCATAGTTTTAAACATTTCTACTGCCAAATGAGTCTGGATCGGAAACAAAAAACATTGTTAGTTCCTATTAAAAATATACATCTACAGTTCATAGAATATCTGATTGAGAAAAACAACCAGGCAGCATAAAGTACTTACTTCCTTGGCCTCAACAAGGGAATGCAAAACTGTATTATAGATTGGTGTTCCTAATATAGTGTTACTGCGAGAGAACCGATTTTCTGCCACCCGCAAGTAATGTATCATGTCGTTCATCATCCCCTCTGCTCCAAGTGCTCTCAGCTGAAAAAAGAAGAAGAATAAATTACATGCTAGTACACTTAGGCCAAGACTAACATATAAAAAACATTTTAAGTCCCTGAATTAATGCCATTTCACACATCAGAAGCATGCAGGAGATGCTAAAGTGTAAATATCTCTCCGAAGCACTTTGCTAAGTTCAACAGGGGAAAAGGGTCATTAGTATTTTCAGTTGAAGCTAATTAAGTATTCGTGGACCTATTTTATTTTCTAATTCTAATTATTTCACTGCAAAAGTGTAAATATCTCTCTGAAGCACACAACCATAAACACGTGGTAATATTTCATGCCTAAGATCCACCTAATGGAGAATGACATATAATAATCATCCAAGATACAAGGGACAACGACAAAAGCATGCCACACAGTAGGGTTGTGAATGCAGTATGTTTCCATGGACTATACAAGTGTCAGCAGTATGTTTCCACTCCAAAGAACATCAGGGATATTCTTAGAAAATGTTTTACTAGCCAAACAAAGTGAAACAAGATCATATTAATGAAAAGAAGAAATCGGAAAACCAATTATGCTATTTGTTCTCCAAAAATTTAAAAACCGTTCTCTGCTGTAGTTGGAGACGAGAGTCGTAAATAATGCAGATACCTACCACGTTCCTGATTGATGAACGACTGTGCTCAATGCCATTTTTCCTCATATCTGCTTCTATAGCACTTATCCTTTTAGCTGTATCCACCTGCGATAACATATTGCCTTCTTCATAAGGCGCATTTACATTACCGAACAAGGAAAACAGAAGCTCATATGTCCTGATATCTAACTGGAGTTCCATTTGTCTCATTTTAGCCAACATTCGAACAGCGCGTTCAGGTTTATCCTGAAAGATATTGAACTATATCAATAAAGACTAACACATAGAAGATGGTAGTAGTTCTAGGGGATGACTAACACCAAATTTTAGATTGAAGGAGATCATAAAAAGGAAATGATAGCTTGGGGTGCAATAAATACTATGACTATGACAGAGCTGATTTCTAAATAGTATTATCATATGATCGAACTCAACAAGTTTGGTTAAGCCAGATTTTCAGTTGGGATTAGGAAATAAATCAATATGAAGCAAATAATAAGTACTGTAGGTCCTACCCAGCTCCCCAAATACTTGAGATATAAAGTAAAAGTCCTAGTGATCAAGTTAAATGACGCTGTCAAGATTTGGGAAAGGGTCACTACATGCTTTAAAGTGTTCAAAAGCCAAATGCATGTCATGATAAAACATTTGTTTCTTTTTCCAGACACTTTTTATCCCAAAAGAGTTGGGGTAGGCTATATGACAATGACAATGACAATGAGAAAGAATAGAGAAAATAAGGGCAATTTATGAACAAACTTTAAAACTTAAATTAAAATAATGTACATTTTTAAAAAAAAAATAAGAAACTAATAAAATTCTAAAGTTCAGTAAAAGGATAGAATGCAAGGGGGGAAATATGCAGACACCCATATAGACAAAAATACATACTCACATTTATAGATATTAAAAAACCAAAATGATAACAAAAGGCAAATCGAGGAGGGAAAAAGGAAAGACATAAATGGTATCAAAAGGTGCAACACCGCACTCGGCATCCGATATGCGGAACGCATTTCTCAACTCACTCCTATCATAGGTCATGTCCGCAATTACCTGCAGCTCTTTCATGTCTACTTAACCTACTTTCTCCAAAGTAATTTTAGTTTTACCTCTACCACTTCTTATATCTTACTTGGTATGCAACTCAACTACTCATTTGACTGAATGGAGTATCAACAGGCCGACGTTAGATATGAGTATATAACCAAACAATCTCGACCTATGTTATCGAATCTTCTCCTCAATTGATGCTACCCCAACCCTATTTCTAATATCCTCTTATCCAATCTCGTAAGTGTATGGTCACTTATCCACTTTAACATTCTCAATCCAGTGACTCTCATCTTGTACACATGTTACTTTTGGTCGCTCAATATTTAGCTTCATGTAACTGCTGGTCTTATCATCTTTCTTAAAAAACTTGCCCTTCAACTTGGGCAGAATTCTACGATCACACAGCACCCCGATGCATGGTGCCACTTCAACCATCCTTCTGTAATCATGTGGGTTAGACCCTCTTCAACATTTTCCCTTTTATGCTATATTCACATGCAGTGCTTGACATATTCACAGTGCCCGTCGTTCTTCTTCTTACATTGATGAACTCGCCCTAAATATAACCTGTCTTACTTTGATTTTATTTATAAACCTTAGGTTCTAATTTACTTCTCCATGTCTACAACTTAGTATTAACGCCTTACCTAATCTCATTGATGAAGACAATATCATCAACAAATTATATAAAACATGCGTGCAATCCTAAAAGTCCTTTGTTAGCTCATCCATAACTAACACAAATAAATAAGGACTTAACAGAGTACACCTATTGTAATCGAAAAGTCATTAGACATTAAGTTTGCTCAAAATAAAAATAACGTGTGCGGGAGCCCAAACCTACTCTATTTGGTCACAAAGAAATTTGTGTGAAACAACAATGATTTACATCAGTGGCCGTTTACATACAATAAGGGATTGGGTTGACTTTTGCCTACTCTGTTTCTGTCATTACTCTTTATGATAGAACATATTATTTACTAGTAGATAATCATAAAGAACAGAAGTAAAGCTAAAAACTTACTAACCAGAATGTCACATGCTTGAAGAAAATAATTGTAAGGATAAGTAACAGGACATTGGGATATCTGGTCCAGAAAAGACTCGGCCAAATCCAGTTCTAACTCTTTACTGCAACTTATTGATATGGTTCCAAGTGTAGAATCACATGGCCTCAAATTCTTTTCATGCATTACTTTTAACTGCACAGAGATGGATAATAGTTTTAGGTAAAAAGATCGCCACATAAAATGCTAAAAAGGCCCAGTTCAAGAAGGAAACCCGAAGAAAGAGCTTCATAAGCAAGGGAGCAGGATGGAATCTGAATTAGTTATTGCAAAAACACAATCAAAAATATTTAATACCAGTTCCAATCCATCACGGAAACCTCTATCTTTAACAACTGCCCTTATGAGGCCATCATATGTATTGCATGATGGTTCCAATCCAAGATTTTGCATCTAAACCGGACAAAAAAAATCTCACATTAGAAAATAAAACAGACAATTATCAATATTAAGTAAAAATAAAATACATCATTAAAGCTTATAATCAACTACTGACACTAATTTCATTGTAAAATACATTTCTATTGGAAGTCATACTTGGTGACTCAGCTAAGACCATTACAAAAGCTAAGCTTACAACAACGAGTTAGAAAATGTCAATTATAGCGTTTGCATACACAATTCACTAGAAACTATAACTTTTAGTAAATAAACATTCAGAAAGAGAAGATGACAAAGTTTTGTACCTGTAGAATTAAGTTCTCTGCCAACCCAGAATTTTTAATTTGTGCACAAGCATGTATTACATCATTGAAAGACCACCTCAAGATCATCACCACAGGGGCACTCATACATTTATTCAGACTAGTCATTACATCATTTCTAACTTCTCTAACATCCACATTGTTACAGTGTTCAACAACAGACGGTATAGAAGTTTCATTAGCCTTGCTACATTTCTCCAAATTCAACTCACTGTTGGAAGGTATCGGAATGTCTAATCTTGGACTGGTCAACTTTCCTTCAGCGGTTTTAATGATGACTTGACCTCCCTGAAGAGCCAAAGCTAACATATGTTGTAAAACAACATTAGCAGAATTCAAATCTCTCAACCTTGAAAAGGATCGTATAAATTTTCTAAGAGAAATAATGCTGAGATTATAGTATTTGGTCCATTCCTTCCAGATGTCATGCACTGCTAACAGGTTTTGCTGCAAAACTGCAAGCTGAAAGAATAAATTTAGAATATAAACCATTTGATAAAATTTTGATTAACCTTAACATGGAATTATTGAAATCATTAAATCCTCTTAACCTCCCCTATGCACAACCCGATAAACCTTGAGCTGAATTGAAGACTAAACAGAGATTATTTACTCGCATGGCGAAGAATAACACTATTATAACTATAGCTTTAATGCTTGTACTGTAGAGAGCTTTCCATAAAGGAATAAATCAGATTAAAATACTGTGTTATATTTTGCACTAATGTACTCCACCGTCTCACTTTCTTTTAAGAGTCACCTACAATTTGAAATAGGGAAGGACGTAAAATCCAAAGCTTATAACCATAAAGCAAGAAAAAAATGCTTTCCACCAAATATGAATCTGCAAACAGAGTATGCAGTGAAAAAGAGGAGTAAACAATTAAACATGTCTTAAAGGAGGAATAATTAGTACTCAAACTTCTATTGGATGTCTAGTTCATAAAACACTCATAGCATTCCAGCAAATGCTCACTGGGCAGCCATCCACTTCAAAACAGATAATGAAGTAATGGTTTCATACCTAAAAACCCGTCATGGTAATGGAAAAGTCCAAACCACCCGTTACTTGAGCATAACAATATTAGTAGTACTAGTTATATGATTGGTAGATAAGTATAGTAAGTATTTGGTTGTTTGTAGATAAGGATAGTAGTTATCTGGTTGTTGGTATGAGTAAGGTAGTAGTAATTCATTATCCTTATCAAATAAATAATGAAAAATTGCCATTGTCAGCATCGACTGAATTAAGAAGCATCTTTCCACAACAGTACTTCAGCATTATCAATACAGATGCAATGCCTTTAAATTGGATGCTGAACTCAAATTTCAAATCCACAAGTACACACTCCTTCTAGAAGATAAATAAATAAAGAAGCTGAATCGTCTCTATAAGCCAAAGTCATGTATTACATTTCCTTAAAGCCTATGCTTATAAAATCTACTTGTAATTCCATCCATTACTGTGCTTATATACACCAAGGAAGCATAACTAGCAATATTTCATCTAAACAGAGTATTGCTTAACAGTAAGTATTTACAAATATTTTTTCATGCAAAAGCTGACCGATGTTAACAGATTTTTTTTTTTTCTTTTTGTGAAAATATTTTTAAAAACTTTTATACATAACCATTGGATAAACAGATGGATCCAGGTATGGATTAAAATAAAATGTTATACTTATTTAGTGATCCAACCATTATTGCATAAATTAAATAATGTAATGTTTAGTATTTGATATTTCTTTGGAATCTACAATTTAGAGAGCCAACTTTCTGATGTCACTAAACCATTAAATAAAAAGGGAGAAGCAATAAGTTCATGATAAATATCTACCTAAGTTATGAATCATTGCAACTGAAGAAGCATAAGATAATAAATTGATTTGCTTTACATACCTTGAGAAGCTCCGTATACGTTACTTCATTCTTCCCCGCCATTTGTTTCTCCATTAAATCTAGACATTTACTGGCATGATTTACACTGCGCATCTGAACACAAGCTTCCAAGAAGTAATTGTACATAGGCAATACTGGATATATATCTAGATTTTCTCCAAGACTACTCATCAAATTGAATGCCTGAACAGAGCGCAAAAGGACATAGGTAACAAGTGCACCATGGTCAAAGTTGGATATTATATGTGGTAGTTTCAACACTAAGAATAGCAGCATTGATTTCAGCTACTACTCGATTCCATCTAAACCATTTCTAAATCAAGAGAACTAGAGAAGCAACCAACAATTGTAAAATTAATTCCACAAAACCCTGAAATAATTCTGAAGTCTCAGGAACCACCTGACCTCCAACCAGCCTTGTTGCCAAGTGGTATTCTGGGAGGTCACTCATCTATGTTGAGTTCCAGTACTTCAAAATAAAATAAATCAGTGTCATGGTATAAGGTGTGAATGAAAAATTTCAAGTCAAACCCAAAAAAAAAGAGAGAAAAATTAAAAATTACCACATCCAGTCCTGAAAGTATTCATTTGATTAATTAGCTGGGAAGGAAAGAAAGAGTGAGATAAATAGAGAGAAAGAGAGACAGAAGAGGGATTAAAATGGAGGGGGGAAATTGAAAAGCGTGGTTGAGAGATCATAGCTTAGTTGTCGTTACTAATGTAAATAAGGACATTTTATGTAACACACCTGGGAAACAAAGAGAAACCAACTTTTGCTCTCTTTCTCATGCATTTTTTCTTGAATGATGTGATATGGATGACATTATCCTACGAAAATATATAGTCAAAACATACAAAATGTTGATACCTCCTCTAGGTAACCTCCCTTACAGAGAGCTCGGATGATAAGAAGGTAGCATTTTCTATTCATGTTGACCTCTTTTTCCTCCATAGTTCTCCAAGTCTCCATGACAAACTACATAGGAAAGAACCCTTCCTGTAACTATTTCAGCATAGCAGCAATGACTCACTAAATTGGGATCGCATATTATATAAGGAAAAGCACACTCGTGCAATAGGTTTGTTCCCCTAAAGCAGCACAAATAAATCAAAAAATGTGATCAGAAAAGCACATTAATCCACCAATTGATGCATGCATATAGAGTATTAAATTACTCTGACAATGTCATCTTGCACATCTAACTTAGTTATACCTGATGTATATTATAGCACTGTAATGCTTTTTTTGTTTGCAAACCACAAGACAATTTTTTTGGCTGAAATTAGCTCCCCCCCCCCCCCCCCCCCAAAAAAAAAAAAAAAACCAAACACGTAAAATATGGTTACAAATATTAATGAGTCATGTTCTTATTTTGCATTACTTACAAATACAAAACAATAATTTCACTCACAAAACATATTTGAGACAGATCAAGACAAATATTTGATGCAAGTGTGCATGCACAGATGTATTAATTTAGGAAAATACAGTTTGATAAACTCAGCTAGACAATGCAGATAGAAAAAAATCTAGGTTAGTAAATAGTAACATAAAATGCAAAATACCAATGGATCAGGTGATCGCGCACAATATCTAAGAATGTAGACAAAATCATCAGCTCTTAGAAAGCGATTACCACGGCCAAGATCTAACAGCAGATGGGAAGCCGTGCTTCTCTCACCTAAGCGAAGTGCATTAACAATTTCTGCCTGTACTGACCCTTTAACTGGCATCCACCTGTAACCTACATAACCCTGACCTGCATATGAATGGTAATCTAATCTCAGTATCCCTATCATATCTGCTATGGCAGAAAAATTATTTTAACATCATATAAAACTCTAATTGCTATTAAACTATTAGCTTTTATACACCATTTAAAGTTGTGAAAGTTTGCAATGATTGCGGTATGCTGACAACATTCTTTGGTCCCTATACAAATGAAACCAATTGTCAAAAAATAATAAAAATCCAACAAAATCCATTTACGAATTTAGTTCTAACTTCTACGGGAAAATGATACAAATAGAAAACAAGAAATAGAAATAGCACTTATTTATTGCATTAAGAAATAAACAATCTACATCAGATGAAAAAAAAAATAGAGCATACGGATTCAGGCGCTTTTGATTTCCGAAACGAATGCCCAATTGAACGAAAAATTCTGTGCAAAATCAAATGTCAAAAGATAAACAAATTTATGAGTTATATAGATATATCAAATATCAATATATCATATAGAACGAGAGAGAAAGATAGAAGAGAAAGAAAGATAGAGAAACAGGTTTGTATAGAGAGAGGCGAATGAATTATACGTTAAGACTTACAGAGATCTATGCATGTTTTGCGAATTCGTCGAGAAGAGCTTGTTGAACCCTTTAGGGTTTATGGGTTATTTGACGGGAACATGTGAAAAAGGGTTTATCGTCCATTACCGGAGGGCTTGTCGCCGTTGCTCAAAATTCATGGTCGGCTGTTTGCAGTTTGAGAGAGAACCGATGCTCGGCTGAAGCAGATTAATCTCTTTGTGTTTGTGAGTTTTAGACGGAGAGAAAGGAAAACATAATAGGGCGGAGATTGTTTATGAGCCTTTTAAGTAGACTGAGGGGATTTTTGATCAAATTGAATTAAATATTTATAAGTTTTTTTAAATAATTTAAATGAATAAAAAAATATAATTTTAAATATTGAATAAAAAAAATTTACTTGATAATTAATCTGTTTGAAACATTTAAATGAATATATTTTATAATTTTAATTTTATAATTAATTTATTTGATAATTTAAAATAATATACAATAAAATATATATTAATTATAATAATAAAAAAATTAATTATAAAATCAAATTAATAAACTTATTAACAAAACATAATTATTTATTATAAAAATTAAACAATATAAATAATTAAAATAATTGAAAATATTAATAATAATAATTTATAACTAATTTTTAATTTCTAATTTTATAATTATTTATATCAAAAGGAATATATTTATGCTTACAAAAATATCTACATCCCCGAAAAATTCCCTTTCCTTCTCTTTCTTAACTCTTCTTCTTTCTCTCCCTCTATTGATCTAACCTTATTTCACAAATCAAGAGCACCAAAAATCCAAACGTCAACTTCTTTTTTCCTTAGTTCTCACGGCATTAGATGATGACGACGCTTTCCTTCGTCGTCATTTTCACCCCATTCGTAATTGTCTGTTTAGTCCATTTCTTCGACGAATCTGCCTCCACCCTTTCCGTCAGTTACGGCTCTGGCGCCATTGTCTACGGCATCGTTGTCGAGCAACAAAAGCAAATCCTAGTCTTCCCTTAGATCCCATTCTTTGATCCCAGGGCACGTTCGGCGCTAACTTATAAGTGGTCAACCTAACTTATAAGTTCATTTTGCTAAAAAAGTGTTCGTTTAGAACTTATAAGTCAACTTATAAATTGACTTATAAGTCAAAAAAAATAAGTAAGTAAAATTTACTTCTTCTTCTTTTTTTTTGATTTATAAGTCATTTTTTAAATTTTGGTTAAACCTATTGAAATATCTATTTTGCCCTCTTTTATTTTAACATGTTATTTCTTTTGAGGTTATTTTAGTAATCTTTACATTTTATTTTAACTTATAAGTCATTATTAGCCGAACACATCCACAACTATTACTTATAATTCCCGACTTATAAGTAAAAATGATGCCGAACACTTTTATTTATAAATCTACTGAAATTTTAACTTATAAATAGACTAAAATTTTAATTTTAAGTAAAAAAATAAAATGTTACTCCCGAACGGGCCCCCAGTCTTCCCTTAGATTGGAGAAGAAGAATATAGGATATGAAGAGTAATATTTTAAATTATGTGAGGGTAGTTAAGTAAAAAGTCTATTCAGTAGTTGGTTTGTCAATTCAGTCACAAAAATTAAGTTTATCGAATCACCGCTCCATTCAGAAATTGGATGATCATTTGGTACATGTAATTTTTTATCAAATGGACTTAATTGTTTGACCAATTCAGATTCAGAAGCATTCAAACTCATTAAGTGATAAACAAATACCTTCTAAGGTTGTATTTGTTATCTTATTATGTCTTTTAACAACTTCATATTTGAATTGGTAAGAAAATAAAGTTGTTTGTTAAAATTTTATTTGTCTCTTAATACCTTTTAATTGTAAGACATAAAATCAAGTTCAAATTATTAAGAGTTGTCTCTTAATAAATGGTACTTATATTTATATATATATAAATACATTTAAAAATATTATCCACTACTTTTTATTAAATTGAATTTTTTAAATTATTAAATAATAATTTACACCTTAAAATGGTAAAATAGTGTTATATTAATTTACACTTCAAATTATTAAGAGTTGCCTCTTAATTTGGCGTGCACCCATAGTAAACATTGTGAAAAATGCAGCAGACTGATCATTGATAACTCTCTGAAACCCAAAACCGGAACAAACTTAAAGAATATTTATTACATTAAACCATGATAATCAACTGTAAAACCGCTTTCATGGCTCAACTACAAACAAGTCGGTCAATGAAATATATGAAAAAAAATGATGCGAATATTAAGATTAGAAATTACAATTATAACATAACATACATTAAAGGTTGCAAGATTAACAGGATTGAACATTTTAAAGCACACTTTGGAGGCGGCAGTTTCATCTCCATAAATCTGTCAGTCAACACACTTGTCAGGACATTAATGCACGGAATTCATCAAACAAAAAGAATAAACAGAATAGTATATTCAAACACCTCAAAAGTGAAGGCCATGGGAACTATTACAATGTCGAACATGTAATCTGTAGCTGTCCCATGTGCCAGATACCTATTTGAATATATTTTGAACATGAGAGCAGAATTAGAAGAAAAGAAAAGCAAAAAATAAGAAGCTTTCGATAATGTCTAAGATAATATTGTCAATTACTGCAACATCAAATGATAGATCTCTCTCTATGTACCAATGCCATAAGGCAGGGCTTGAGTAAATTTCAACCTCAAGGTCGATCACAAAGGGCTGTACTATTTTCCTAAAGTAGTGTGATAGCACAACGAAGAAAAAAATTGAGATCATTTCACAAACCCAACAGAGCCAGCCTCCACCAGATCCAACCATGCAGCGGTTTTGGCAATGAAAATAATTCATTTTTTTAAGCATCAACTTCATTCTTTGAGATGACAATCCATCTGGGGTTGTGTTTTTGTGATCGTATGGCATAAACAGGGCCTAATAAACAAGCATCAATGGAGAAAAATGTTATTATCAACAAACAAGCATAGCAGATACACTAAGATGAATTAAAATACAAAAAAGTGAATAAATCACATTGAGCTTTACTGACTAGGATACGAAAGTTAACCCCTAACCCTCAAACAAAGAAAATGAAGAATAGGATAAACAGAAGTGGTTCAGATAGGTGAAGAGTGACACAGACTACGAGGAAAAACAGGCAAAGTAAGAATGTATTGGCAGCAGGGGATATTGCAGGGGATAAAGAGGTATGTTCTATGTCCATTTCACAATGCACATTAACCCATATGCATGGTTCAAATGATACCGAGAGTTTCCACATCGGTTGAGACTCAGGCTCACTAAAAGGACTAGTTCCAGGAATCTCTTCATAGCCATAGTCCTGAAATTATTTGAACAATGGAAGAAAAAGCAAAAAGCCACTATAGAAGAAAAACTTGGCCTGTAATAGCATATATATATATATATGTGTGTGTGTGTGGATATGACAATGATCCATAACAAATATTTGATATGGAGCAAAATAGGGCATATAACATCTATACCATCCATCATTGGGACCAATGACTAAGATTAAAATTTGAACTCGTCATTGACTACTATTAATAGTGGATGACAGATTACATCCTCTACTTTTAATAGCAGATGATAAATTCGTTAGCGGAAAATGACAGAATTACATCTGTTACTATTATTAGCGAATGGTTTACATCTGCTACTAATAGTAATGGATGATGACAAATTATAACTCTGTAATCCATTACCAGTAGTACCAGATGACGTTTTTCAGTTTTTAATCGCAACTGTTGATGTGCCAAATGAACGTTATTGATAGCATTTGCCCCTATTATAGTTCATAACAAGTACTTACTATGAATCATTTTCCATATATATTAAAGAAGCAACATAAAGAAGGGAGAATAAAACATCAACTAGTTTAGAGTAAAGCTTGGGAACCGGACGAAAAAACATGGAATAAGTCCCCTTTTTGCTATACATTTTGTAAAAAAAAATGGCTTCCCCATATGCAATCTTTTTCTATACGAAATGTGTAGAAAAAGGTTGCCGTAGCTTTTTGTGGGATATTCTTCCGGTGCCCAAAGCTTTATTGATTAATTTAAAAGGTCAGGGTGATTCTCTCAAGTCCCAACCATATGTCAAAAACCAATAAATATGCTGGCTGCAAACACGTGGAATGTAAATAATGGGGTTACGAAGAACTATGACGTCCTCGTAAACTAAAGCTCCAGATAGTAAGCAGAACTAACCTTCTCCTTTTTGCCCCAATCTACACTCCAATTTCTATTGAGAACGACTCCTCTTCGTGCATTATAAGTTAAGCATCCTTGCATATTCTAAAACAGTAATGTAGGATTTTAAAATCACAAGAGAAAGTGGAAGACCATTATTTCTCTCACAAAGGTCTCCATGTTCAACAATTTTGCGGCCATTAAAATTTTCCATTGGTACCACCTGAAAGATCAATATATTAGCATTACCAAAGTACCTAATTAATTTCTTAGACGGATAATGCAAATAGCATATTCAACAGAAATAGTAAACATTTCAACTGTCATGTTGGCTACTGCAACTACGAACTAAAATAAAATATCTTCAAATGTGAAACTCGCATGAAGATAAAGTTAATGCATATATCAAGACGCGCGACAGACATGGAGTTGCAAATTTCGCTTGTTTAACATACCTATACGTACGTACTGCATAGCAATGCTCTAATTTTAAAAGTTGAGCAAAATTATCAAATTTAGCATATAAAATCCTCAATGACATAACCGGTGAATAAAGTAGCCAATTAAAAGAGAGAATGTTAAAGCAAAATTGAATCTTTTGACTTAAACGATCCGTTTGTCAAGTTTAGAGAAACCCAAAAGGAAAGTTCATTGATCGAATTATGAATTTGTTTTATGTCTGAACAACCAAATTTAAAGTTTCAAAATCAAAAGTCACATGGCGTACGGATTTCAATTTATCATTACTAATTCTCGAGTACATATCTTTTTTCAAAAACAAAGGAAAGGAATTACCTGCTATGGTAAAGATCGCGATTGATGGGGGTAGCAGAAGGTGGGATGAGATTATTTTCCGCCTGGATGTGTGAAAGAGAACCGATGAATGAGGAAGAGGAAAGCAGGAGGATGAGGAATGAGGAAAGAGAGTATGGAAAATGAACCTGCTCAAATTACACAAGGTATTCGTAGATCTGATAGGACACTACAAGATAAAAATCAATTCCTCAACATCTGTATACCGATAGCGCGACTCTAATATTTCAATGATTATCACATAGTAACTAAGTAAACACAATCCCCTGCCCCAGGCCGCAGGCCATTTGTTTACCCCTAACTAGTCCTACCATCTGAGTTATGCACAGGGGTGACTCAAGACATTTTGAGGCCTAAAGCGATATTTTTAAATGAGTCATTCTATTTTTGGTACATCTTTTATTGATTTTTATGGTCAAATTGATCATTTTTCAAATCATTATATCTTATTATTATTTAATATATATAAAGCCTATAAACATTATAAATTACATAAAATTTAGTACTAATCTTAATATTTATTTTTTTTAAAATCTAATTATATATGTTTAATTTTTAATTTTAAAATTTGTCAAATTTGACTACAAAAATCAATTGAAAACTTTTATTTTGAGACGGAAGGAGTATTAATATTTTTTATTTAAATGAGATTTTTTTTATACAGTTAATTTTTTTTACGTATTTAATATTTGAATTGGACTATAGGTCTTAAAGAATTAATTGAGCTTATATTTTTATAAAATATTTTTTATATAAATTATTTATGATATTTAAAAATTTGGGGCCTTATTTCAAATGGGGCCTAAAGCCCATGCTTTTTTTGGTATAATATAGGGCCGGCCCTGGTTATGCATCGGTGGTAAAAATCAAATAGATACGCATTTTAAACGGCCCATCTGAATCTCATTATCTCAAGAAGAAGAGAGAGAGAGAATGGAACTCCTCTTTCTGATTCTGTCTTTCCATTCATTTCTTCATTTGATTTCTACATCCGCTCGACAAATGCTAACAAACAAAACTTGAAAGAATTCTATTATTTCCAAGGAAATTGGCGGGGCGTCTTCGATTTGTCCATCTTTCTTATTTTTTTTTTTTACGCCTTATTCTTTTCTAAAAAGATTTATGTTGGCACGTTAGATTTTTGTTACGACGGAATTTGTTAGTTATATGAATAATTATCATAAAGTATGATAAAAGTTTGGATAAGTGCATGATTTACGTGCACAATTTTAAACATAACGTAAAATATTATATTTTGATTTTAATTATTAAAATATAAGATTTGATACGAATTTTTTTGTAAGGTTCTACTTTTTAATAGTTAAAATGTATATAATGTTTAAAATAATGTTTAATTATAGTATGTGTAAAGTTGGTCTAAAAGTTTTTATCAAATTTTAAAGATAGAATCAGAAGTTTTTACTTATTACCAAAATGCACCTGTTTTTTCAGCACATCAGTTATTGGAGACTGTTGCTTAACAAGTTCCAAATCTTCGAAACAGAAACTGTAATAAAATTAAATTTGTATAGACAAAAAAAAAAAAGAAAAAAAGAAAATGATAGCCTAAACACAAAATTAAATAAATTGAATATACTCTTTTTATTTTAAAATATATGATTAATATTGATTTTTTAAAGTTAATTTAAAAGATTTTCAAACTTAAAAAATTAAATTAATTTAATTTTAAACAATATAATTATAAAAAATATATACCGTGAAAATAGTATTAGTATTTATAAGATTGTTTCTTTTAAAGTTAACTGAATTACACTAATTTTAAATTAAGAAAATATCTTAAATTAATTTAAAAAAATTATGTTTAATCCTATATTTTAATAGGGAGGGAGTATTATTTTCTCTCTATCCTATTTAAGTGCAGTGCTTTCCGAAGGGGGGAAGAAAAAAAAAGATCACAACATTATTTATGTAAGCTTTTGTTAATGTATTAGCTCATGAGTAAATATATTATCTGCTCAAATTTGGTCAGAACATTATGAATTTCTCTATGCCGGGCTTCCCAAATAAATTATGGACCGAGGATTAAATAGCTTAAAAAACACTAGAAACAACACATCTCATGATGAACAGAATTTGTGATCAACTGATATCAACACTGGAATTACATATACTGATCACAGATTAATTTATTATGGATGCTTACTTTTTAGATAAGAGAAAGAAAAACTCAATTTCTTGCAGGATTTGGATTAAAAGAAGCGAATGCCAGGTCTAAATCATGCTCTTTCTTATCTTGCAAGAGCCCTGTGAAAAATAATTAAACAAAAATAACCGTGCATAAAAAAAGGGTCTCTAAAAAATAAGTGCATAATATTTAATATACTATATTCATCTCAATCATTAAAAAATGAAGCATAATATTAAAATCTGTGTCATACTTCACTTTTTAATAGTTAAGATGAATGTAATATTTAATTTTGTGTTTAAAAGTTATGTATGTAAACTTGTCCGTCTCCTAAACGGGATTGAATTATCCACAATTACACTAATGGACTGAATCATTCATTTAGTACAACTTATATGTAGGGACAATACTACATATATATAACATCCGATGATCAAATAAAATACTACATCTATTTTAACTATTAAAAAATAAGATTTGACATGAATTTTTGTATCATATCTTATTTTTTAATAATTAAGATATAATTTATCATCAATTTTATCACCGAATATTATGTACTTATACTTTTTGTATACGTAGATTGTAGTCTATAGTAACCATACTAATAAATACTATACTTATTAAATAAAAAAATATGTAAATATCATACATATGTGAGCAATAGCAGAGAGCTTTAGTACAGGAGTCGAACTCATTACATTGACTCAATGAGTATACAATGTACTTGTTGAGCCTTCATCTACTCTATCATTGTGGGGGTCTTTAGATTTATTATTTAGTTTTATAAACATTTTCTATCGACTAAAAAAATAAACACTTAAGTTGAATATTCAGATTTGTAAATTTCAATATTTTGTGATAATTTAAGAAAAACTATGATATCTCGATTCAAATCTATTATATTTTTATAATCTAGATCCACTTCCTATATATATATATTTTCCTTAAAACTGAAAAATAATTAAGTATATGATTTGATGTGTAGCTGAATATATCCCCTTTTTTTATACTAGTTATTTTAAAGAAATTTGTTTTTAATGCGCATTTATTACATGATCAAACATATTGATTAGTCAATCAATTTGTGGTGACGTGTTATTATTATCTAGAACCTCAAATTTAGCAAATCTTTAAACCCCTGACATCATGATCCATAATCATCTTCAATCCCCAAAAAATACAATAAATAATTAAAAAAAAAACATTTCAATATTAAAGCAGTCCACTGATATAGCAATGCCATAATTATTATGAATTAAAAACTGGCTCCTCTATTTCGTTTGGTAAGTATTTAGAAACCTAGTCAATTCTTATACAAGTATCAAATAATCCAAGACCGGTCGGACCAAAGAATATGGCCGTTGAGACGCTCCCCTCTTCCCCACAAAATTCAAACACACGCAACTCTTAACCCCGTAAACAGGGATTTCGTACAAAAGGCAAACTCTCTCTTTCCAATTTTTCTTAGAACACAATCCATGTCCAGAATGATGATATCGAATTGGAAGCCACCAGTTCCGAGATCTCCGATACGCCTTCGCCCTCGTCGCGTTCTCCAATCCAGTACCAACATCATGCAAACCCCACCAGGTAATTTTAAAATTCAGAGCAGAACCTTAGGAAGATCAAATCTTTAAACTCAATTGTTTGCTCTCTTGATTTTAATTGGGATTAATCGGTGTAATAGGTTCTTTAACGAAAACCCAATTGCCTAAACGCACTTGGGTTGCGGAAGAGGTGGAGCTTCGGCCCGAATACCGTACAATTTCTTGCGAATTAAGGGCTTTGGCGAAAATGGTGGAGGGAGAATTCAAAGACAGTGAAATGGGAAATGCTGGAATTGGCGGTTCTTCTAATGCTAGTAGGAGGAGTCCTTTGTTTGAAAGGGGCAGGTTTTATGAGGAATATTCTGCGAGAAGAAACGAGAGGCTGAAGAGGAAGAAGGGTTTAACAGGGGATGAAAAGAAAAATGCTTATGATCTTGGCGTGAGAGTCGAATCTGCGAAAAGGACGGAGACGAAGAAATTTGAGAGCTTGAGGAAAGTGGTTCCCTCCACACCGCTCACAGAGAGGGGAGAGAATTCGAGATACTCGCTGAGAAGCAGTACCGGCAAGGAAACTAAGAAACCTCCCCCGTCTGTGAGTGTGACCGAGAGGAAAATTGGAGTGAGAAGGATTAGGAAAATATGAATTTTGGGGATTGTGGGGAAAATTGAAGTCGTTTTTCCTTGGTGAATATGTTTTCCCCTCTCCGTGGATTTTCTTTTAGTAGTAGTTTGGTGTTAATTTTTTTGGGCTTATTATGGATGTTGAGAAAACTGATATGGTTTTCTTTAATGGTGATTATCAGTGTCTGGTTGGATTATTCATTTACAGTATTTGTTAGACTCGACTTTGCAATTAATTAAGTTGCATTAGATTTTAAGTATTTTTTGGTGCTTATTAACAGACACAGTCCAGTCAGGGTGCAGAGTGGCACCATTGACACAATTCACAACCAGGTTGGTCTGTGTTTATTACCAGGCTTACCTGCATCATCAGCCTCAACCATATTATGTCCGTTTTCATGATCTTATTGATATTGAAATTTTGTACATTTTTGTTGTTGATATTCTCCCCTCAGTTCCATTATGATTTCATGTGTTAGAAGACACATTTACCCAGTTAGATATAATATACTTAATAATTATTTGTTTAAATGTTGAGGAATGCTTTGGAAAAATTAGTATTAATAAAATATTATTATTATTATTCTTAAAATACGCGGTACAAACATTATTTGAACTAGAAAATTTGAAGGGGGCACAAAAAGAGTTTTACTTTAGCAACATGCGGTTTTATATTAAATTTAGATGACTCATATTGACAAAGCAAAAATATTACTGTCAGAGTAATAAGTATTGTTAAATTTTTTAATTATTACTAGAATAATTATAAAAGTGTTAAATATGTATTTGCTCTAATAGCATAATTTTTACTCTAACAATATCCGGAGGTGACTCAAGGTAATTTGGGACCTAAAACGATATTTTTAAATGAGACATTTTATGTTTGATAAGTCCTCCATTGACTTTTATAGTCAAATTGACCATTTTTCAAATTAATATATCTTATTATTATTTAATATATATGTAAAAAAATTATAAATATTATAAAGTGCATAAAATTTAGTATTAATCTCAATGTTTATTTTTTTTTTAAATCTAAATATATATGTTTAATTGTTAATTTTAAAAATGGTCAATTTGACTGCAAAAGTCAATGGATGATTTTTATTTTGGGACGGAAGGAGTATTAATATTTTTTATTCAAATAAGATTTTTTTATACTGTTAATTTTTTTTAGATATTTAATATTTGGATTGGACTATGAGCCTTAAATGATTAATTGAGCTTATATTTTTACAAAACCTTTTTTACATGAGTTATTATTGTGTTTAAAATTTTGAGACCTTCTTAAAAATAAGACCTAAAATTCAAGCTTTTTTTGATATGATATAGGGCCGGCCCTGACAATATCATTAGCCTAAATTTAGCAATCATATCAATGGTTGGCCGCACTCCCTTTAATTACAATTTTGCTATGTAATGATCCGTATAATGATTCATATAATAATTCTTTATAAAATAGTGAGTCTATAATTAAAATATAAAAATCATTAATTTACAAAAAATCATGGTATGAATTACACGTATAACAAAATTTCTTTAATTTACCGGAAAACAGCCAAGAAACTTCTAACCAGCAACTAATTTTCTGCCCCGGTGACGCATGAAATAATAAGAAATACTCCCTTGGTTCTAAACGGATTTGGTTATGGTGAAGTTGAAAATCAACTTCATCATAGTAAGTTGTAAGATTTTTGATTACATTAAATGTGTATTGGTGACAATGTAATCAAAAATCTTACAACTTAGTACGGTGAAGTTGATTTTCAACTTCACCATAGCCGGACTCGTTCCAAACTATCTTATCGACTCTTTTATCGGTCCAAAATCGATCAGAAAAGTGGATGAAAAGTTGAACCAATACATCCTCGAGCAAAGTGATTAATGAATCTTGAAACTGTGAAAAAAGGATCCCCATTTTGTTATCTTTCTATTCCCTCCATGAGGGAAATGTACAACCAGTACAGATTCTCTTATGTGCCTATTACTTTTTCATCTTTCCTACCAAACGAACCAGTAGAGATTCTCCTCATCCGTAGGACTGCTATAATCCAACACCACAGATAGGCGAATGAAGCTGTTATTGCAATCACAATCCTAATGTCATCGCAAATGCAAAGTTTTATAGGCACATGACAAATTCCTGAAATATTCAATTACATTTGGAAATAATGTACAACCAAATCAAATAATATAAAACACTCGTTTCACAAAGCCTATGTCCCTGCTTCCCCAGAAAGGTAAAATTTGATGCACTCAGAAACTAAAAACAAGAAAAAACAGCCTTTCTCTTTCATCTCTTTTGGTGAACTTCTGGGGGTTGAGGGGGGCAACGGATGGATATTTTTGGAGGATTGACGGGCGATGGTGGAGAAACTAGGATAAGTTATCGATTAGATCTACAGCATCAGTTATTCGTATCGTTAAAGCTTTCAAATAGACAAAAATGATAGCCCTGCAAAGAGTTGAATTACAAGGAATAGTCGTCGTTCCTCCATTTCAAGTCGTAACCAGAAGATATACAATAACTTTTAAGTAAAAGAAGAATGAACCAAAAAAGACTGACAACCACTAATGTCAAAAATAAAAAGATATAAGAAGGAATTAAACCAGTATTTTGGGGCCACAGGGACTACGCAAAGAGTTATTACTAGTTCACTGCTTCTATAAGCCAAAAGCCAATTATAGTAGACTTATGGATCATATACTATCATGGCCAAGAAGACACCAACGAAAGAAATTATGTTAGAGCTTCTTGTTGAGCCAATGGTCTTATGTTTGTATATAAATATTTAGTATGATATAGTTTGCTTTGTTTTTCACCTCATTAGTGCTTTAATCTGACTCAGCATGCGATCAATGTTATTTGTCCCATATTTTTGCGTTGCAATCATTTGTTATTGCCTTGTTGTTGCGTTCAATGTTATTGTCCCATATTTTTGCTTCACAGTCATTTGTTATTTGCCTTATTGGTGGTTCCAGTTATACGTCTAGCTTGGGAAGGCATTAGGTAACCCACATTTAACCCTATTATTTTGCAAATGCTAATCAGATATACTTATGAATTGTGTCATGATCTGTACATTTGATTCTCATCAATTACTTATTTTGGTCAACTCATTTACAGGATGGGAAGGTGTCACAACTTGAGCATGTTTTTATCCGAGGCAGCAAAGTCAGGCAAATATTCATTCTTTAAGGTGGTTTATTTATTTTTAAGTGCATTAGTTTGCAACATAATTCTTTCTGTCAAGTGTGTTTATTTTCTTCTTTCATATGTCCTTTACTTCTCTGATTTATTTGATTTCATTTATGACAGGGCAAGGGCTCTTCAATTGGAGTTGGTAGGGGCCGTGCTGTTGGTATGCGAGCTAGAGTAAGTGTTTTTTTAGTTGTACAAAAATAGCTATAGTAATTCGGTGAAACATGGGATTTAATAAAAAATGTGTTATTTATCATGGACAATTGTAAATAGTTATAGAGGAACCGACAAATTTGAGGGAAATGGGTTTTTACCTTGAACCTACTGGACTGTAGTAGATCCCTTTAATTGCTAGATGGTGGCAGTCTGAATATTAAATATTTTACCTTGTGCAGGCCCAGGCGGCTGGTCGTGGAGCTCCTCCTGGTAGGGGTGCCGTACCCCCACTACGGAGATAAACTAAATCGTTCAAGTAGGATGCCCTCCTTGCTCTGAAGATGCTTCATTGTAGCTGTTTTGCTCGTGATTACTTTGCCTAGGTCCTTGATTTTGTAAGTGGAGAGTTGGTGTATAACGATGAGAATAACTTTCATTGAAGGATAATTTACATTTTGTTCAGAAATTATTGCTTTGTAAAATATAAAAATATAAATCAGTTATTATATTGTAATCGACATAAAATGTATATAAAGTCGTATCAAGGAATTGGAACAACATGGATGGCTCTTCCTTTTCTTTTTGTTTTTGTGGGTGCGTCTCCGCTGCACCAAAAAAAGAAATCAGGAATCATGCCTGTTATTCTAATTCCAGTAATCATATTAAACTGTTTCCTATCAAATCTGGTGCAAGTGATCAACAAAAGACCCAGGAATCACAATTCTCTTCGGTGCTTTTCAAATCTATCAGCCACGACTAGACATTATTTTTGTTTTTTCCTTCTCTGGATAAGGCAACCAAAATATGTTTGAACAATGTCACCAGTAGAGATACAAAGGCGAGAGTAGACGCAGGCTTCGTTTCGTCCGCATGCTTTATCTAGTCTCAGAATGAGGTCATCACTGTACATGATGAGTTGTAAGGTACTGAATGAACCCATAAGCTATAGAAGCAAAGAGGGGAATTATGAACAATAGCACAGACGGTATCACCAAGTATGAAGAAAAAAGTATGACCAAATAAATATATTAAATTTAGTTTTCAGAAACTTTGAGCCCATCCCAAGGGAAAGAAAGACAAGTACGTAATATGCAAGGAAAGTTCATAGACTGAAGAAACAACTATAGAACCAGATAGGTTACATACATTCTCAAGCCGATGAAAAGCAATATTTTGAAGCCAATTCTAATCAGCCCTTACACAGAAAATGATGCAGTAACTCTGAAATGCTGAAGAGCAACATAGCCCGCCCCCTGCTTCCTCAACCACTGTCTTGCCATTGACCTCAATTTTCAATCTACGATTCCTATGGCTAACAATAATCGCAGAATAGTGTAGACTGTGGACTATTGTCCATTTTGTAATGATAATGCGGACTACCAACATGCTCCCTAAACACAACTGTGACATCCTTGTGAGCGGAACCTTAAAAAATGACAATTTCATTAAATATATGACAATTATTTAGACATTATTTAATTTGACAAGTTTTTCCCATTCTTGATTTTTACATAAAAAGAAACGAAAAGTTGAAGCTATGTTTGTTTTTAACTAATTGTTGACAGCAAGTTGATGTATCACGTAAACTTACGTAATTTGGTCTAAGTATGACATTGTTAGTTATAATTTGGTTTATGGTAACTCCATGTTAATTTCTAGAGAGGAATGATTTAAGATACTCAACATTTTTGTCCATTAGCTAATATCTCATTTTTTATTTATCTCATTTTTTATGTTTTTTCATATAATATTTTCTCAAATGAAATAAAGCCTTTTGTTTATTTGAAACAAATACAAAAAATAACCAAATTTAACGTCATATTTGTTACTTAACCATGTCATTTGTACAAATATAATATATCTTTACAAACGCGCGCACGCACATATTATAGATAATATATAGGGAATTTATATTTTTTTACAAGTCATTTGATAGGTCTCACACTCGTGAAAAAGAAAAACACTTGTACACTATTTATTTTTTTTAAATTTAGATATACTTGTAAAAGTAATTATTCTTTTATATTAATTGTTGGATTTGATAATAAAAAATTTTGCAATATATTATTTGCCAATGATGAATTATAAAATATAATATAATATAAATACTATCATCAAAAGCCAGGGAAACTCTTTATAATGTTTAAACAAGAACACCCTGGCATATCCAGAAAGAACATTTATTGGAAACAAGAGACTATATATATAATAAACAGCTTCAGCAAAGTTTTGTGGTATGGAAGTTCCAACCACCAAAAGCACACTCCCGGGGCAACTTCTGTTGCTCAATTTCGGGCCCACCCAACCCAAGTTAAAGTTAGTTGCTCCTTCATTCTCTCCATTGCTTAGAATCCACCCTCTATCAAAAAATGAGCAGGTTCTGATCTCGCAGCATTGCCATATTTAGATGTGCTGTACTTTCGGTGGACGCCTGTGAGCTTCCCAGTGGCCGCATTCTGATGAAAAGTAACCATCAACTTGGAACATTCCCTGTAAAAAATCAAAAATTAATCTCATCAGCGGTATTTTGGTCGTTCACTAGGTAGTTAGTTAGTTCTCAAGGCCGAACCGCTTACAGTAGTTCATATTCATGGTAATTTGTATGCCTCTCACTTGTCTTACTCCACGGCTTTGCCCTGTTGAGAGTACACTGAGCAGTAAAAACAGCAGCAGCTGCTAGCAGAGAGGGTGGAAACTTGAGCATCTCGTACTCCACCAGACAAAGCTCGGTTATAAAGAAGGCCAGAAGCTCCAGCTGGGTTCATCAAACCAAGTTCATGAGTAAATTTTCCTAATTCCCTTTGCTATGCTATGCTATGCTAGGTTTAAAAATCTTCAGAATTACCTCACAAACCTTGTTGTCACATTGAGCAGCTTTGAGAAACCTCCTCAAAAACACATATGGAGTGGGAAATGATAGGTTAAACTGCAGTGTGTTGACCATCAATTTCTCCTGTAGGCGACAGGAATTCGAATATTACACGCCAATTATACTTGGATTATAACAGAAAAATCATAGCACTAAGGCTATGTTTGTTTACAAAAAACATACTTGAAATTGAACTATTTGTATTAATTTAACACTACTTCGGACTATTTAATAGTCCTTTAAATAATCTATAGGACAATTTATGTGAGACATGAAAATTTTGGTAGTCCCTCTCATTTTAAGATATTAAATGACTTTATGGGACTAATAGTCCAATATTAAGGGATTAATAATCTCTCTCATTAAAGGATTAAATAGTGCAAATAGTCCAATCCAAGTAGGTTTTTTGCAAACAAACATAGCCTAAGAGAACATTTATTGTAAAACTTACCATATCAAGCACTTCATTTTTGGTGTAAGCCTTGTCAGATATCAAGATGAAATCATCCACTACAGGAACAGACACTTCTTCGTATTTGCAAGCCAGAAGCATGGCTGTGACCCCAACAAGCTGAAGTTTCTTTCTCGCAATAGGGTGGACAGCAATGAATCTATCTATCAGATTGACTGTCAGATACAAGGTCTCTTCCATCAATTCGAACTTGTAATGAACCTGTTCAGTTCTTTAAAGAGTTAATGATGCTGCTGCATATTACTTCATTTTGTAACACTACTATAATTATAATAGATTTACTGACCTCAATCAGCCAGTCAATGAGAATCCCTCTCATCCTTTCATTGATATCAGATTGATGGACCATGTAGTTTGGTGGGACACAACTAGAACTCTGCATTAAAAATTTTAAAAATAATAATTAGAAAGATCAACAACAGTGAGGCAATTATCATCAGCTTTACCCAGTACAAAGTGAGACATACTACTTAAAACTTCCACTCAAACACAAGCTACAAATCAGTGAATTTCACCAAAGTTGGAAAATTTCAGATATGTAATAGCAGCATATGCAGAATCGAGTGACAACAACTATCTACTAAATGGGCAATGTCCTTCCCGCTTATGCCCAAAATTCTCAGACATTCCCAGAGAGAGATTAAGTATTGGTAAAAGACATGGCTCATAATAATTTACTCTTCAACATAATGACCTCAGTAAAATTTCTAAGTTTGTAAGGCAATTAGTGATACAAGGTTGAAAAGATAATCTTGTAAATTGAGACAACAAATGTTGAAATTTACCAAAACTTCATAAATCTATTAGGTTCCAAAAAAATCAGACCAAGTAAAGGTCAGTCACCTCTGTTCTCTTGTAGTGAGCATAAAGATCATCAATGTACTCAACAACAGCCAGTGGGTTCGTCTTATCACCACTATCTATGTCCAAAATTGGCTTCTCATCTGCATCTTCCATCTCAACCTCGTCATCCTACATAAAATCAGAATATTATTTCCTATGCTCATTGCCAATAAAATTCTGTATCAGAAATGGTAAAGAAAAAATTGAGAAAGATCAGCATACCATCCGGTCTATTTCCTCCATCATAGCCTCTGTGTGTTGCACAAACATCGGCACAGGGAAGTCATCATTGGACTTGTAATCATCCACATCAATTATGGCACAGTCTTTTACTTCACTTGTTTTCGGGACTGAGGGGACTGATTGTTTAGTTTCCTATTTAATATAATTGCTCATTAAAAACTAGTAAAAAACTAGTTTGATAATCCAGGTTAATAAAGAACTTCTATGGTTACAGAGAAGCTATACCTGCACCATTGGTTGCTGCTGCTTGGTAGACATTTGTGCAGCAAGCTTCCTAAAAAAAGGTACAGAGAAAAAGAAACAAAACATATATACAACATTACAACCAATATATGCCAACAGGAGATAATCCTAATTCATACATATTTCGACGAACATTTTACAACCAACAATAAGAAGTGTCAGCTACAGACCTAGTCATTGGTCTATGCACAGGAATCGGAGGGTTCTTATATGGAATTGCATGTTTCCTGAATAGCAATAGCAATGACAATAAAAATGACCAAAAGCTCAGAAAAGGTACTCCAAAATAAAAGATATTATAAGTTTTTAAATTATAAAAGAAAAGGGTCTCAGAAATTACTCTGACAAGCCACCTCTCTTGCTAACTGCGTATGGGTATGGTGCAGCTTCGACTATATTCCGGTTAATAGTACTCAGTGCCCTCCTATTTTGCCCGATCCCCCCTGTGAACTTCCCACTTCCTGCCCTTAAATCCCCTATGGTGTTTACAAGAACATCCCATTATCGATTAGGGTTTTAGCGGTCAAATTCATACGCATACACAAACAACCAAATACAATGTGTACGCCAATACTTTCTAATAGAAAACATGCAGATTCATTCTACCTTGAACATTTGCGGGCCTGATTGCACCAAGACAGTTTTCATCTGATCCAGCCATTTTTACTATCTGCAATTAACGGCTAAAGAGAATGAGAAGAAAATTCATTTACAAACTGATCAAAGAAATCAAAACCCGTAAACAAGAACATTAACCCATTAACTTAAAATAAAAAACGTTCATAATGCAATGAAATCGACGGATCAAGATTTAAGAGAGACGAACAAAACCCAATATTTTTCTTTTAACATAAACAAAACCCAGATCACAAATTTGAAAAATGAGCAAC
This sequence comes from Hedera helix, assembly GCA_947179155.2. Taxonomy (NCBI): domain Eukaryota; kingdom Viridiplantae; phylum Streptophyta; class Magnoliopsida; order Apiales; family Araliaceae; genus Hedera; species Hedera helix. Next base: position 41,267,753 of record OX359283.1, on the reverse strand, counting down.
AAAAAATCAAGATTACCTCAAATCTCGGTGTCAATTTCAACGAAACAAGTCAAATTTGCAGATAAGAAAGAAAATACCCCCCTTTTTGTGATCCGCAAAAGAGAGAGACTGACTAAAAAGAAAACTTCATCAATCGAGTGATTAATTTGAAATTTGTCTCTCAATCTATCTGAACACGCTCTCCCCACTTGGGTCTTTAGGTTTTTGTGTCAACTCCAAGAAATAAAATGAGAAAAAAATAATTGTATATGAACTTGATAAACGAAATTGGGTCATAAAGAGCGGATATATGTCCGCACTTGCCCTCTTCACTTTTGAAAACAACGGCTAGTAAATCGTAGCCGCCCGATCCTAAGATGAAAAGCCAAAAGTCGCGTGCTGCTTCTGTGTGGGCTTAACGGTTGTCTTACCATGTGCTTTCAAATTTTTATTTTTTTATTTTTATTTTTTCATTATTTTCTCAATCTTCCTAAAGTTAAGTTCTATTAAAAGCTAGCTAACGCTCTTAATTCTTCTTTTTCTTATTTCTTAGTAATATTTTAAACTTCTCAGTCTGACACATAAATTTAATAATAATATCCATACTTATAGATTACAATTCAGTATAATTTTTTTTTTAAAAACTGTAAATAATCGATAAGAATATTTATGAGTGAATTTTTTTTATATCAAACCTGTGAAAGGGAATACTATAAGTTTTTCTTTATCAATAATTATGCAAATTACTTATTTTTCGCATTTACTCTATTTCATAAGGAATTATGAATCTTTTTAGTTCTAGTAGTTGCATCTACATATTAGAGAAATTTGGTTTATATTTTGAATGATACCAAAGGTAGTATTTTTAGAATAACTATAAGTATATAACATTTAAACACTGTATCTATCTTAATCATTAAAAAGTGATGAATGCCATTAAAATTCGTGTTATGTACCACCTTTTAATGGTTAAGATGAATGTAATATTTAATTTTGTATTTAAATATTTTGTGTACGTAGACTTGTTTGTATTTCCATCTTCAATTTCCTTAATACTAGCTCTATTCTATTGCAAAAAAAATAAAAAATAAAATTGAATTTATATTTTTGAATGGAGTATTTATTTAAGAAAAAAAACTTTAATAGAACAAGATTTGATATTGATCTATTGCTAAACTTGTAATAAGATGGATGTAACAAATACTATGAAGTAGCAAGAACTTGTCAGTAACATAAAGTAGTAACAATAATTTTAAATATAAACATAAAGTAGTAATTATAAGCCTGTATGAAGGTGCCATTGGAATAACTATAATTTTGCTTATTACAGTTAGTAATTAATATGATTTTAATTATAAAATTAATGAAATAACAAGATTGTTATTTAATAAAATGATGAAATTATCTATATTTTTGTCACATCAATTGACTATAAGTTAATGCTTTTTATACATCTTTTAAAACATCTCAATCATACAAAAAAAAAAAAACATGAAAATTTATATATATTTTGTATGATATAAAAATATGAAAGTCATAAATATTTGCTATCGGAAAAAAGAAGAAGAAAGAAAGTGAACATGTACCGTATTAAAAATATACTACAAAAAATTTCAAATTTGAGATTTTCATGACTCTCTCAATTAAAAGAAAAAAGTAATATAAAAAAGACGATGACAATAAAGTTTTCTTTAAAACCTGGCTATCAATAAAAGTCATTAATTCTTAGTACTAAAAAAACTTATGTATTGACAAATAAAAATACATGATTAAGGAATTACAACTTTGCATTGAAGTACAACAAAAAAAATATGTTTAAACGTACGCACTATTAAGTTTACTCTTTTTTTTTCGTTCTCTTTTCTCTTCTTTTCTTTTTAGTCACTATTAACTTTTCTCTTCTTTTCTTTTTAGCCACTATTAAGTTTACGAATAAATATAAACACACAAAAATTAAATATTATATTAAGCACTATACCATTAAAAAGTATAAGGGCATGACATTAAAATTTATGGTATGCCCTACTTTTTAATAATATAGTGTTTGATTGTTATGTGTGTAAACTTGTCCTAAGTTTACTTTGAGGAGCTGTAAGAGGTCGAAGTATAATTTTATTTTTTTTCAAAATATAAATGCAATTTATAAAAAAAAAAATTATGGAGAATTTGTGTTCACTTTAATTATAAAATCACTACAACTCACTACATGCATAAATTGGTTACAAGTTTTTACATTTATTATATTTTTAGACATATCTAGAAACAAAATCTAGTGATAAGTGAATTTTATTTTTGGTTTGTAATTTTTAAAATTAGTTACCAAAAAGTCATAAAAATAATATATAAATACATGCAAATACACATACACATACACATACACATACACATACACATACACACGTATTGTAAGAAGTTAATTTACAGAACTCATGTCGTCTTATTCATGCTAAGGGGTTTTATTTAGGTTGATGACATTTTTTATTTTACTCTTATATTTTGAAACCGAGGAATGTTTCACTCTTTCATTTTCTCCGTTATATTTTACAGGACTATCAATTTTTATAATTGATTCTTGAATGATTTTCTTTTGATATTATTCTTTTACATTATTTTTTTTTGAAAATAATATCAAATGTGTCTTATGAAAAATTTAGTTTATATATATATACACGACGGATCTAAAACATATCTCTTAAATAACATATTTCTTTTAAATAATATATATTTATCAAAATAATTTCGTTTTGAATATTCTTTTTTCTAAAAAATAATGTGACATTCCGCGGTCGCACTTGTTTTTTTTTATTTACGAAAATTTCATCAAATAATTTTCAAAATGATACTATTTTGATAAAGATATATTATTTAAAGAGATATATTATTTAAAAAATATGATTTTAAATATATATATATATATATATATATAATCATGGGTGTACAAGTCTTATTTTGCATCAAATATATACATATATCCAATATACTGTGAAAAAAAATAACGAACTTTAAAAGGAATTCTATATTTAGCCGCGAAAAAGCGACTCTTCTTCCTCAATTGTGCAAACCCGTAAACTTCGCTTCGATACTCCTCCAAAACAGGGGAAGAAACAAATTCATCAATTAAAGTTCTGGCAAATTAGGGTTAGGATAATTTGTGTCAATCCTCGTTGTGATTAATTTAGGTTAGGTTAATTGATATAGAGATTAATTAATTAATTCGTAATCACTCCAGAAAAGCTTGAATTTATGGGGAAGATTGGCAGCATCAGGCTCTTCAGATGGTGACGGCTTACGAATGCGAATAAGGAGTCGGTAAGTTTTGGGCGGATAAAAAAATAATTATGGATCAACAACAAGAACAAAGAGACGAATCATCTGAAGTGATTGATGAGCTGATTGGGGTCATTGAATATGTCAAGGCAATTGGGGAATTCCGAATGACGCAGAGAAAAGAGGGTCATGGCCTAGTGAGGCGATTGAAGCTTTTGATACCATTGTTGGAAGAGATTAAGGACCTTAATACTTCTCCCTTTCCCGAGGATTGTTTGGCATGTTTGCGTAAACTGAAAAAGGCTTTTTATTCCGCTAAGAAATTGTTAAAAGCTTGTTATGCTGGAAGCAAGATTTACCTGGTTAGGATATATATTATATTTTTATTTTTATTTTTTTCTTTTCTTTTTTCTGATTAATTTTTTATTTAATTTATGCATGTTTTTGATTAATTAATTAGGCATTTGAGAACGAGGCGGTGATGGTTAGATTTCGGTCTGTTTATGAAAAAATAAGTCAAGCATTGGATGGTATGCCTTATGATGAGCTTGGGATATCGGAAGAAGTGAAAGAACAGGTCAGTTCTTACCCCCTCCTATATTTATTGGTGAATTTTTGTGATTACCTGTAAATATATTTTTATACTTCACATTTGAATAAAATCGGGATAGACTAGATTTTTTAGCATCACTACCTTATAATTTCTCATTTTGAAATTGAGATGATGATTTGTGGTGATGAACATTTTATTACATTAGCCTGTGTTTTGTATTGACTTGATCATTCAGCATATAAATTCTTTTATGTTCACAAGGTTATTAGGGATACTTAGTAGGGAAAAAGAACTTCAGCACTTCACTTTGTTGAAATCTGGATATCTATGTGGTTATGCAAACATATAGCAACGGACAGTCCGAAAGATTATAATAAATGTTTTCTGACACTTACATGCAAAGCGGATTTGAAATAAAGGGTATAATAAAATAATCTTGCTGGAGAAAATGCATAAGAATTTCTCCAAATTCTAAGGGAAGTTTGTAATTCGTTTTAGGTTGAGCTGATGTGCATGCAAATGAGAAGGGCGAAGACGCGGGCTGATAGCCAGGATATGGAACTTGCCATGGATATGATGATGGTGTTGTCCTCCGAGAATGACCGGAATGCAGACAGTGCCAGTATAGAAAGGTTGGCAAACAAGCTGGGCCTACGTTCTGTTGAGGATCTTAACGCTGAAACAGCAGCTGTAAGGAAATTTGTTAAAGAAAAACGTGGACATAATGCCGAGGCAACTCAGCAAGTCTTAGATATCCTGAGTAAATTTAAACGATTTGCTGGAATTGAATTTGATGAGGCAAATGTTCTTGATGATCCTGTTGTGCCTAAAGCTCTTGACAAATGTCAATCTCTGGCAATCCCTAATGAATTCCTGTGTCCGATCACTCTAGAAATTATGACAGATCCTGTTATTATTTCGACTGGACAGGTATCACATGCCTTAATAGTAATTCACCTCTTCAATAATTTTATTACATTACATTAATAAGTAACATGTATTGTAAGTGATAAAAATAAAAACTCTAGACTTTTAGAACACAGACGTCTTGTTTCTTCATATGATTGATTTCTCTGCAGAACTTTGGTAGCCCCTTCCTTTTTCCACACTTGCTCGAGTGTCAATAGTTTATTTACTTTTCTCATGCAGATTAGAAAAATTATCTGTTACTTGATGTAAACTAAATTTTGAGTTTTCATCTTCGTTTATTTTAGACGTACGAAAGAGAGAGCATACAGCAGTGGTTGGATTCTGATCACCGAACGTGTCCAAAATCGGGGCAACTTTTGACTCACACTTCACTAGCAACAAATTTTGCATTGAAGAACTTAATTCTGCAGTGGTGTGAGAAGAACAAATTTGAATTTCCCAAAAAGGAGGCGCCACCAACACCACCAGCTTCAAGCCCCAAGAAGTCCTCCGTTACACATGATGAGAAAATGTTGTCCTTGGTTGCTAATCTATCCTCAAGTCAGTTAGAGGTGCAGAGAAAGGCAGTGACAAAGATTCGCAAGCTCTCTCGAGAGAGTCCAGAGAGCAGAGTTTTGATTGCCAACAATGGAGGAATCCCACCATTAGTGCAGCTTCTATCCTATCCCGATTCTAAAATCCAAGAGCATGCTGTGACAGCTCTCTTGAACTTGTCAATCGACGAGTCTAACAAAATACTCATATCTAGAGAAGGACCAATCCCACCTATAATTGAAATCTTGCAGAATGGAACTATCGGAACCAAAGAGAACTCTGCAGCAGCATTATTTAGCTTATCAATGCTCGATGAGAATAAAGCAATGATAGGGGCGTTAAATGGGATCCCACCATTGGTAGAATTGTTAAGAAGCGGGACAATTCGAGGTAAAAAAGACGCTGTCACTGCACTCTTCAACCTTGCCCTCGGCCATGCAAATAAGTCGAGGGCTATTGAATCTGGTATCGTGGCGCCTCTATTCCAGATACTCGAGGACAATCACTTGGATATGGTTGACGAGACGCTTTCCATATTGTTACTTCTTTCATCACATCCAGACGGGAGGCAAGAAATAGGACAACTTACATTTATTCAAACTCTTGTTGATTTCATTAAAGAAGGGACCCCAAAGAATAAGGAATGTGCAGCAGCAGTTCTTCTCGAGTTGGGTACACACAATTCAAATCTCCTGCTGGCTGCATTGCAGTATGGTGTTTATGAGCATCTAGCTGAAGTTGCTAACAGGGGAACAGATAGGGCACAAAGGAAAGCAAACTCAATTTTACAGCTAATAAGAGATTCTGAGCAGATTTGATGTTCATAGATGAAGGGAAAAAAGTTTATACTGTGGTGTAACATTCATGGATGCTCACTGGGATTACAAGATGTGTATTTATTATTGATTGTAGTTCACTACTATTTAGTTGTTGTCCATTTATGTGAATACAAACCAAGTTTTTTTATTTGAGATATCATGCAATTTTTTTCCGTGGCTCAAAGTATTGATCCAATTAGGCCATTTAACAAAATGGCAATAAAATTAAAAAACAAGAAAATGGGAGCTGATGATGAATCATAGCAGATCGAGTATGAGAGTAACGCCAGGAAATTGAAGTATATTTCAATTGAATGTGTACGTAGCTCATTTTGAAAAGAAAAAATATTTCAAATAATAACCTTTGTGCATTGGTTTTATCAATATAAATATGATATTTCAATAGAAAGAAAGATATTTGTAACATAGTTTGTATATTTGCAATTATAACATATATAAAGGAATTATATTTGGTCCTTGATTTGCACTAGTTTATCGGATAATATGGCAACATTAGTTGTACTGTGTTTGTTTCCTTGTAATCTCAAGTATCTTACAGCTTTATTCACAGTCAAAGACAAACTTTTTATATAGATATTAAGAGACTGTCAAATAGTAATTACTTAAGATTTGAACTATGAAATACTCAGTATCGTAACCTTAATATTTTTCTTTAGAGGGCGTCTTACTAAAGAATATGATCATGAGGATTAATATGACTACACCTTAATAAAAGGTAAAGACGTGAATTTTAGAATTTGTGGTGTACATACTACACAATTTTTTATGCAGAAGACAATTAAATATAAAATGATAAGTAGATATTCTTATTGATAAGTTATATATATATATATATATATATATATATATATATATATATATATATATATATATATATATATATATATATATCGTTTTGTCCTTCAAATTTTATTAGCTTAGAAGTCAATAAATTTTTAGAACATTTTAAATGACATAGCCATATTGTATATCTATATAATAAAACACAAACTCATTTTGAATCTTTTATTTGACAAAGCACAACAACAGTTAGGATCTTTCAATTTTAATCTAATGGTTCACATTTCATTTCACACACAATTTTCCTCCAAATCAACTCAATTTCACACTCATTCATTCAAATTTGAATTCAAAATAATAATAACATCTCACACACACACAAATTCCGCCCAAATCAACACTCTATTTCACACTCATTCATTCAAAGTTGAATTCAAAATAACAATAATAATAATAATAATAATAATAATAATAATAATGATAATAATAATGATAATAACAATAATAATAATAATAATAATAATAACAAAAATAATAATAATTATAATAATAATAATAATAATAACAAAAATAATAATAATAATTATAACAATAATAATAATATTATAATAACAATAATAATAATAAAAATAATAATAATAATAACAATATCATAATAATAATAACAATATCATAATAATAATAATAATAATAATAATAATAATAATAATAATAATAATAATAATAATAATAATAATAATAATAATAACAACAACAATAATAATAACAATAATAACAATAACAATAATTACGACAATAATAATAATAACAATAATAATAATAATAATAAATAAATAAAAAATAATAATAATAATAATAACAATAATAATAATAATAATAATAATGATAATAACAATAACAATAACAATAATAATAATAATAATAATAATAATAATGATAATAACAATAATAATAATAATGATAATAACAATAATAACAATAATAAAAACAATAATAATAACTATTGTGGTGGTGTGGTGAATTATGATAATTGTTATTGATGATTGTAAGTTTTGTAGATATGTTTAAATTTTTTTGGATATCTATTTTTAAAGAAAAATTAATTATTATAGTGGTGTAGTGAATTATGATAATTGTTATGTGTGTTTATAAGTTATTTTAGGTTGTAAAGCGCCTTTAAGTAATGAAGTATTTTTTTAATTTTAATTTAATTTTTCGTTATATCGTATCTTCAGACACATGCAATTATTATTATTATATATATATATATATATATATATATATATATATATATATATATATAATCTTCAAAAATATATAGGTGTATTAAAAAAAAGTCCTTTTCCAATTAATTTAGCAAAAAATTGATTTTCTAGTAGTTTATGAATATTAAAAGGAAAAATGACTAAATCCAAAAATATATATCACGAGTCCTAATGAAAATAAAAATAAAATACGACGTGTCATTTGTTGATTTGCCGCTAACGAGTCTTCCGACCTTATATATACTCTCTCCCAAGTCCCACCCTCACCCCTCCTCCGACTTTATTCTGTAAGAGCAGAGGCTTTCATCTCTCTCTAAAATCATCGTCCGTTATCAAAATAATGGGTGACGCCGAAGGTAATTCAGCTATTGAAACGGACTCCGGCGTTGGCGACGTGGTTACAATCAACATCCGATCTTCTTCAAACGGTTCGAAGATACCAGCTAATCAACAGCGTTTGATATCGTCAAGAGCGATTAAACCCTAGAGAGTTATGGTAATGATGATTATATTCTTTCATTCAATATATGGTTTTAATTCATTGTTGATTTCTCTCAAATTACATGTATAATTGTCGAATTCTGAAGTTTGGATCTGGTTTGGTTAGTTTGTTTATTTCTGGACAAAATTTTAAGGTTTCATTTGTTTTTAAACATGTTACTGTCTCCCATGTGGTTAGCCGTTTGTGGTACCTTTCAATATTACATGCATGGCGGTATATTTAGCTTTGACTCAAGTAGGCAATTGCAGAAGAGTGGTGAAAACAATTAGATTGAAATAACCGAGCAGACCCGGACCGCTCATTGAACCGGAGGTCAATGGTCGAACCGTTATTAAAACAGTGACGTCATTAATATATAAAAATATATATAGTGACGTCATTAATATATAAAAATACATATTATTAGTAATTAATAAAAAATTTAAAAATCTCATTTTTTATGAATTAAAACATAATAAAGTTGAGTGACAATATTACTAAATATGGTTAATTTTAATATTAAAATTTTTTTGGTCAAAAAAAAAAACCCGGTGTCACTGGGTCAATAATCGGTTTTACCAGTTGAAATCGTGATTTTTTTGTTCAAATTGGACCGGAGCGCCAACCGATTCCGATCAAACCAGTGGTCCGGTCCAGTTTTTAAAACCATGGAAATAACTGCTACGTGGCCGACATACAAAGTGAAAAAGGTTAGTTTACCCTAGTGTCTTGTGAATTGGGAGTTTGGTGTAACATGTCATACCAATTGATGGCTTGAATTAATTTGGTAGAGTATATACTAAAATTTATCAAATATAATACTAGAAATAATAAAAATAACGATGAAATGAAGAGTGTACTGGTTTACCTTCATAATATTTGGCTACTGAGGATGTGAAAGTTACTCTAAGAGCACATATTGTATCATGTCATTATACATTCTTCTCAGAAGTTATAGTTTACCGTCCATGACATATTTTTCTTTGGGCACATCATTCCTGCACCCACCCCCTCTCAATTTTTTTATTGTATATTTTAAGCTCATTTATTCACATATTTCTCTTCTGTTATGAAGGATTGCAGGAAGACACGCAGTTAACCTGGTTCGTGGCTTTGTGCCAGATGCATCTGCCAATAGCACAAGTGTTGGCACTCCTGCTCCTGTAGGTTCGGACAGCACCCGCAACATTGCAAGGGGGATTAGTTCCAATGAAAATCAGGAATTTGGAGGTGGTCTTGTAGCTTCTCTGTTTCCTGGTCTTGATGGTAGCACACTAGGTGGAACTGGAGCACCTGGTTGGTTTGGTACTGGTTTTCCAGGTTTTGAACAAGTGGAGCAACAAATTTCTCGCAACCCCAACATGATAAATGAATTGATGAACATGCCTGCTATGCAAAATCTAGTCAGTGACCCTGGTATAATGCCGCTCTATTATGGTGAACAATCCTCGAATGCGTGAAGTATTAGATCGAAATCCTGAACTTACCCACATTCTTAATGAACCAAACACTCTTTGTCAAGCAATGAAAACTGCAAGGAACCCTGAACTCATGAAGGAGATGATGCGAAACGCCGACAGGGCCATGAGTAACATCAAATCTTTGTCTGAGGGATTCAGCACGCTAAGGCGTATGTATGAAAATGTGCAAGAACCACTTCAAAATATTGCTAGTATGACTGGGAACAATGGAACTGGTCCAGGATGAAACCCATTTGCAGCTCCTGTGGGAAACCAAATTAGGGGACAGGTTGAAGATCGATCAACAACCCCTTCAACCATGGGTTCAGATGCTAATAGTGGATCTTCTGTCCCAAATTCAAATCCACTGCCCAACCTATGGAGCATTACTGCTGGTAAGCATTTCTTAATTACTTTTGCATCGGAGATATTTTAGTCTTCGAATGTGAATATGTAGGCTAGAATATCTTTTATGTAGTATAATTATTATGATAAGTTATATTTAACTATTGTCACTGTAAACCCCGCTAATCTGTCCTCCAGTAAAACGTTAATAGTTGTATTGTTAGAAATTGAGGTACATATTATTTCTAGGCTGTTGTTTAGAATGAGGTGTGAGGGTTTCCATGTGATGGAATCTTCTAATAGATGAAAACTACCATCTATTGTTTTATGCCCTCTTAATCCATGCTAATGTTACTTGGTCTATGTGTATGCTTCTTCTTCGTTCATGATTCCTTCACCGCTTTATGATTCCCGGAGCCTTGTATTCTAATGAAAATTTAAGATTATAATCCATCATTGTGCAGAAAATTTGGTTTAGGATGGATGAACAGAATAGGTATGCTCAAGTCTTTCAATTATTGGAGGGGATACTTATTTTTTTTCCCGCTCTATGCATGTATTTCAAAACTTGTAGAAGTCCCCATGTGGTCATTTAGTTGGCCTGCAAAACTTTATGGGTAAGTGTTATAGTAGCTATGCAAGTATGTGATTACCTCGGGCTACTTTTTTCAGGCCAATGATGAGTGGAGTCCAAAACAGATTCAATTGAGACATGTAAGCATGCAATTGTCACATTAAATGTGACTCCACATGTTACAATACGATAAAATAGTAATAAATGATACTTGAATATTTATTAAGATGTGCAGGGTGTTCTGTTTTCTGCTCCTCACACATGCATAGAAGACTGCAGTTTACTTGCCTAATATTTATAAAGCTTGATACTTCAATTTTTTTGGTTAGCTTTTGGATATAGTATTTGGAACATTTGAGTTGAAATACAGCATGAGTGAGTGCCCCATGATTTTGTAATTTTAGCTACTATTAATGAGTACATTCCACCTTGAACACACATGGGTTCAGATTCCGCCTTGCTGAAATCATCTGTGACATTAATGTTTTGAAGACTCTGTTATTACTTCGAAGCGCTTTCCATATATATCACAGTCAGTTGGAAAGTGTTCTAAGATATGTTAAATTTGAATATAGCAACTCGTGGTACCCAGACAAACAATTTTACAAGAATCAATCGTGCTGATGGTGCAAATGTGCCTGGTATCGGTGACTTTGGAGCACATGGTCTCTCAGGGATTGACTCAAGGTGTGGTGGCCTGACTCAGGGATCCTTCTATGATTCAGCTATTACAAAATCCAGCTGTATCACGGATGATGAACCAGATCTAGTTATATGGTTTTACGCTGACATATCTGAGAGTTCAAATTTTGAATTTATTATAAATTTATCTTAATTTTAAAATTGTTTTCGTTGTCACCAGTTGGTTGGTATGGACCACAATAACGCTGTATGGTTGATTCCAATCCTGAAGTGCAAGAACCAATGCAAAACCCAGAATTATTACTGAGTGAGTTGGCTTCACCAGAGAGGTTGCAGGTACAATTGTTGTAAGCAGTATTGTCATTAACGTTTCTCTCTCGCAACTACATATGGAATATTGAATATTGTGTTGTCAAGCTACTTTGTTGTTGAAGTATTTTTTTGAATCTTACTTCAATTGTGTTTCATCTTTGTCAATATACTAGTTACTAGTTTATTGATTCATCAATAAAGCAAAGTATATCGGATTTGCAAGAGTGAATTTTATATGAATCATGTTACCTTTTCCTTTTCTGTATTTGAGGTTTAAATGTTTGCTTGTATTGGACAATTGAGAAATTACCTCTGCTGCTTTGTTTTTTTGTTCCTTCTTCCCCCTTTGTATTGATGAATGTATTATGTTTGCATTGCTTTTAATTCCTTCAGCAAGCATTGGCTTCGCTTTCGTCTCTGTTTGGTTCACAGTCACTGCAGTCACCTCTGTTAGTCTAGGCATTCTTTTGCCGATTCTCAGTATACTTTAATTTGATGCAAAAGAATAAATCTGGCATTTAATCTTTTGATCATGTCACCTGTTGATTGTTGATAATTATTACTGTATTAAATTCTTGACTGACTGCTCTTGATCTTAATTGTCTTTTACATGTTTTGTCTGCAGCAGAACTGGTCAGACTGGGAGGGGAGCAGGTATGTTTGACTAATATTTGTTCCATCTCCCTAATGGTTTTTTTAGATGGTGATTATAGTCTCCATACCAGTTTATTTTTAATATACCGGAGCTTGGAAGTAGTTTTACACGGCCTTTTGTTTGTGCATTTCCTTTGACTGCGTATATGTGGATGGTTAACATTTATGCTGGGGAACATGCTATTACTCTCTTTTAAATGAATTTTGTGGCAATATACCTTTTTTTGAATAAACAAAATAGTTTTGAAGTACATACTAGTTAACATAAGATTGATAAGCTAATAACCTCGCAACATTTATTTTTATTTGTTTGATTCTTGCAATGAGTAAAGCCTTTTAATATGGGTTTAGGGTTGTTGATGGAAAACTCTTGGCGCATTTGGATATTACAGGCTAATTATTTATAACACACCTTTTGTTTTTATTTCTCCCAATATTCAGTTTTTGTGGTCTACAGATTGACAATTTACTACAGATTTGGATGAGATTTTATAGTCCCCCCCCCCCCCCCCTCTTTTACAATTCTTTATAGCGCCACCTGACTAACTTTATGCGAATCAGCTTTCCCAGCTTCAAGAAATGGGTTTCATCAACACCGGAGAGAATATTCAAGCACTGCTAGCCACATCTGGTAACGTCCATGGTGCAGTGGAACAACTTCTTCAGAACCTTGGTCAATAGATATATGTAACCAGCACACTGATTTTATGGTCTAGTTGGTTCTAATTGACTTGTAAAGTTGCTCAATTTGGAACAGGTCCTCTTTGGAAGGAAAATTGCCCTTGTAAATTTGGTCCTCGTTTTGCGCAGGGCGACCACGTAGTAAGTACTAAGGTACAGGTAGCATTCAGAGTAAGTATTTGGAATGGAAGGATTTGGTGTTTGTTTAATTGAGTACGTACATGCTAGATTTACATGTACTGGTCTAACTGGGAGGGACTATTCTATAGTGAAGGGTGGCAATTAACTCGTTATATTGAAATTTATTTTCAGAAGCAGCAATTTGATATTTTAAAAATAATAAGAGATCGTATTGTAATTAGTTTAAATTTACCTTAAAAGGTGTTCCACAAACTAAAATAGATGGGATACTTGGTCACAAAGAAGCAAAAAACTATTTTAGAGTGGGTTTGGATGTATAATGACCGTCCATCCACTGAATTCCAAACTCCCGTCAATTCAAACTCTTCTTGTTTTAAAATTCCAGCACTTTAAATATATATATATATATATATATATATATATATATATATATATATATATTTGGCATGTCCTGTTTATTACCATTCATTCATTCAAGGAAAATTTATGGAAATAACAAATAAGAAAATCACTTACGAAGCCATCTTGGGAGATGTCAATCAGTCGGTACGAGGAACCTACAAGTTGCAATGACAAGGATAACCATAAAAGAAATTATACAAATATAACAAACAGAACCCTGCCCAGCCAGCAAAATTGAAGAGTTGCGAGATGAAGTGAATATATCAATTGCAATAAAGTGTAGCACACTTGGCGTAAGTGACCATTTTCAACGTATCAGCTGAATTGATTTCAGATTGACATCTGACATCACTGATAGCAGTTCTGTTTAGTAAAGTAGCAGCAGCAATTCCCCTTTAAATTAAACAAATCATTCATTAATCAAATGAAGTCTCTATAAATGTACTATTAAATATTTACTTCTTTCACTCTCCTTTGGAGGCAAAGCTTCATCTTTTGAAAACCTTCTTCGCTCTCTGCATCTGGCGCCGTCTCCACTTTCTCTCTCCTCGGATCCGTTGCCCCCTTGCAGCAATAGACAAGGGGTAAATCTGTCTCTCTAATCTATAGTCTCGGTCTCCGCTACCTCAAAACCCAAAACCCAAAACCCCCCAACCCCCGCTCTCTCTATATATATGTATGTATGTATAATCGCTCTATATATGCTTGTTTCCTCGTCTTTTCATGGGGTTTTCAATTGTACTGCACCTGAATTTTTAGTCCGTAAACCGATTTCCATTTCATTCTTATACTGAGGTGGGGGTTAATTTTTGGGAATTTGAATGTGTACTTAAAACGGCTTTATAAAAGAAATGTTTTATTACAGGTAGTTAAGTTATGATCATTTTGTAGTGAATGCATGTGTTAATTATCTGCTAGAATTATCTGTGACTATTAATTTTGATCATTTCTATTTTTGTTTGCTGTGCCTTTTGTGCGTTTGTTGTTATTCGTCCAGTGAATACTCCCTTCGTCCTATAAAAGAGATCCCCATTTGATTTTTCTAGTCAATTTGTGATATTATAAAATTCAAATTAATGTGAACTTATTTGCTTTTGAATAATAAAATATTTAATATTATAAACTACTTAAAAGTATTACTAAGTACACAATTGTTATTTTAAAAATAAAAATAAATTCGTATCACATTTTGTAAGTCTTTAACTTCTTGTTTTTTGTGTCCCCAACTTGGGAAAGTAACGAACACAATCAAATAGATAAAGTACCAAACTGAGTCTTGTTTATTTTTTGTCTGTTAACATGTTTAGAAACTTTAATAGTTCCAATTTTTTATGCATTCCCTTTGGTACCTGATTATGTTCTTAAAAGCCGAGACTTTACTCAAAGTCGGCTGTAACTAGATCATTGAATTGGTAGTGGTTGGTCAGCAGCATTAACAAAAATAAACTAACTGTATTACCTCACCTCTTTTTGGCTACATTCTTAGTTATTGTTGTCATTTACTGAGAGACTCCTTTGACTTGTTTCATATTTGCTTATTAGTAAGGTTCTTTCATGTATTAATTTGTTTTGTCGTTTGGTTTAGGAAATCTCTTGCTTGTTTGTTTTGCTTTAATTTAGTGGCACGCCTCTCTTCTGTGCAGTCGTGGATATTTTTTGTGACCCAAGTTGGCTCTTATTTAAGAGATGATTAATTCTGAACTCAAGAACAACAGGCTGGACAACAGCGGTACTGGCATGCATACTTTCCATAAACAGCCACCAATTACAACAAAGAAGGTGGTGCTGACAGATGTTCAAAATGACAACAGGAGTTTGATACGTAACCATCAAGAAAGTTCGCTGTGTGTGGAGCGAAGACCCATTGCAGATACAGTTAAGGTTTGTGGAACTAAGAGGCTCACGCCTGAGTGCCCTTCAAGCTACCCTTTTCCTCCACCCTTGAGCAACACTTCTGCAAAAGATCATCTCATGTATGCCCGTAAAAAATTTGAGTTCGAACCAGAGAAAGGAAGAATTCAGAACAGCACAAAAAAATATGTTAATAGTTCTGAAATGAGGAATTCTTGCGATATGCAGCAAGAAATACCCCGAAAACAAACTCAGGTGAGGGAGAGTAATATACATTGTGTTCCTGTAGTTACACCAAATCAGATGGCTCCAAAGATGACGTTTTCTTATGCCGCCCCGTCATTACCCATTTCTCTTGGTAAGCCTGGTAATGGGGTTCGAGCTGCTGAACGTGATTGCCTTAAGACCTCTTCGGAGGTTCCCCATTTTACTAATCCTAAGAAGGCTGATGGTCAACAATGGGAAGAACGGTTCATTCACCTGCAGAAATTCTTGAAGACGTGTGATGAGTCGAATAACAGAGATCTCATTCAGAGTATGATCTTGCTTTCCAGTAGTGTTGCTAGTTAGTTAGATATGTCCCATACATCAGTTTAGACAATTTGGATGCTGCTCTTTTTTCTTTATTTTATTTTATTATGATCTTATTAGGGCTTCGACAATTTTCCCCGACTGAGCTTAGCATATATGCTTTTGAATTGGAGAAAAGTGCAATTCAGTTAACAATAGAGGAAGGTACGTGAATTTAGTTTTTTCCCCCTACATATGATATGTTTTCATTTTACGTAATATATAAGAATCTCTCAAATGCAGATTTCAAGTATGTTGGAAATACTTGTGAATGGCTATAAATAGTATTTATGTGACTAAAAGGTGTAAAGTTAGCTAATGAAATTGATTTTATATCTCAAAATTCTCTAGGTTTACTCCATGTTTCCTACGACAATTACTTTGCCTATGGTTTATACGACTTGTTCTTCAATTTACAAGTATTTTAAGCCTCTATATCTTCCAACTTGTCATATACCTCCTCAAAACCGTTGTATGTTCACAATTGAACCTTTGTTAAGGAGAAGTCAACTAGATATTGTAGAAAGTGTCATTATCCTATGTTATCAGGCAACGTGGGCACTCAGAGGGATTGAGTGGAGCACTTGCGGAAAGTAAATTCTCGTTCACTCAAGCTTCCCAAGAAAACAAGTTGCATATGGTGAAAATTGTTGTATCTCGTTTTCTTGGGCTGGCAATTTGTTATTTGAATTTAATTTGGATTAACTCAACTATCTTATGAAGATGGTTAAGGTTGGTTTAGTTGTTCGTATTTTTGAATTTGTGGCTGCTATACATCTGTTATTCTATATTTCTTCCCAATTTAAGATTTGTTTCCATATTGTTTTCTAATTCATTTAACTTGATTACAAAGTATATCACCAGAAAAAAGGAAAAAATGGGACCAGAAAGAAGACTCTTGCATTTGGTTTTGATCTTCCTCCATTGCAGGAAAAGAGATGCAACAAATGGAAGCACTGAATATCTTGGGGAAATCTCGCGCCACTATGAATCCACTGCAAATGAGTCGATCACCCCAGTCCAAGAAATGAATTATAAGGGTAGCCTCGTCTACTTTATTTTGGCAAGTTTGAGGTTCCGGCAACTACGTTTTTACTTCTCGGATGTAGATTTGTAGACTAATACAGACATACAGCTTGTCTGTAACTTAACAACCCCCTCCCCCCTAAAACCGCCACTCCTGCTGTTGTTTGTTTCTACCAAACTTTTCAGGCATCCGGATTTGGTAAATATGTTTCATGTTTTTCTCATCCCCTTGTCACCTTGTTCTGTTTAGTTCAGTAAAGAGGTATCCTTGCCATGGTACATGATTTGATAAATTTATGCAATTCTTGTGGGTCTAACTATGCAACAAGAAATAACCATGTACTCTATATATATATATAGGAACCACCTATTAATATTGTTTCTTTTTGATGGTCTAGTTATTATTACTAGCACTTGGTGGCACACGTTGAATTTTAAAGAACACTAACTAAATTTAAAAAATGTATAAGAATAAGAGATGGTGATAAGTAGATAATTATGATAGTAAGAATGTAGATGAAAAGTGTTACTACATGCATTATATGATCCTTTTATTTGATTTGATGATAATTATGTTTAAAGTATATTTGTAAAAATAAGTAAGTTTTGTAAAGTTCTTATAAAATTCTTTATATAAAAGGACTTGGTTAGATATAATTGATCCAAATCGTAGAGTAAATGAATATAATTCTTGTAAGAGTTTAGTTGTCAAATGGTAGAAAGGTTTTCATAGTGCAAAAGACAAAGTCGTTCTACGATAGCAAAGTTAGCAAAAATTGCTCCAATATCGCAGAGTAAACGTCAATTCGTAGGACCAGAATTGCAAAACTACAAAATTTATAGAGTAAAAATAGTAGAATCAAAATTACTCTGCTATCCAAAGATCAACTATACGATTTCATTCTGCAGAAACAAAAATCATACAGTGATGCATTTTGACAAAGTCAGTTGCAAGTTATGACAAGGAGCATACACCTTAAACATACACTCCTCAAGATTAGTTTTCACATATGTTTATGATACAGACAAGGCAACAAATTTTTTTTTTAATAGGTATATTTGCAAAGACAAATGACATGTATTTGTTACTGCATTAAGCATAGTAATGAAAAAAACGACTTGAGATAATCCAAGCAGACAATAATTTGAGATCAGAGATCTAAACTTTGATAAGTGTCCAAAACAAAATAGAGCAATGGTAACGTTCCAACGAACAAATCTCAATAAGACACTATAAAATGTTGCTGCAAATCTTTAGAGCTCCTATTTAAGATTCCAAAAAATAAAAACTGATGCTAAGTCGATCAAAAAAAGACTTAATATAACTTTGCAGCACCTCAAACAATATATATTTCTTAGTGATTGTATAGATATTAATAATCTATTATAATCAAGTCTTAGTGACTTTCTAGATTTTAAATGAATCTTTTGTTGTACTGGTTCTAAGTAAACATTGGTCACATTCTTAGTAGATTGTCCTACTCGCAAAATAGAAGAGAGAATTAAGAGAATTTTGTACTCCGAATCTCTTAAAAATATTTGTATTATTTACTTTCTGTATATTACTTTTCTGTCACTCTATATTTTTATTAATGAATTATTTTTATACATTTACTAAATTTAAAACTTTAATTTTTATTCAATCTTTGAAGGAGATTTTGAAAGTTATATTTCGCTATGAAAATTAAGTAAATTTAACTTCTTTAACTATTTGATAATCACTCTTTAAAAAAAAAAAAAAAAGCGACTCAACCCTCTTTTTAGATTCTTTCAAATACTTTTGAAAATAATAAAAAAGATTTTAAAATTAAATAACAAATGAAAAATAAAATTTTAATTAAATTTTAAGTTTCAATTCCTATATTTGATTAGAATTGTAAGATCGTTGCTAACTTTTAAAATTAAGAACTATTTTGTGTCATTTATTATTATATATTAAGAGCCCGAAAATATTTTGCCTGGGGAAAAAAAAACAATGATTCGATGATATTGATGTAATTGGGTATGGCTTGAGATGGCACGCATGTCGAGGAATTTGGTCAGGCTTGCACAATCACTACTGTTGCTTAATTCGGGGTTTTTATAAAAAATGGTCGTCTATAATATGGGCATCATTGAAAAGGAATGAAAAACAATTTAAATAGAATTTACTAGTAAGTTTTTTGCAAAATGAAAACAGACAATATTTGACGAATAAAGGACAAGTTAATGGTTGACGTGCAAAATTTGAATGTTTATGGTTATAAGCAATACACTTGCAATAAGACTAACCACATATAGATTTCCAAAACCAATTCACAAACTCTAAAATTTATGAAATCTAAAAGCGACCGACCCCATATATTCTATATTTACGATCCATATACGATTTTGGTCAAATCATGACTAAAAAATTATGATTTAAATAAATTAATGATAATTTTATATTTTAAAATAAATAAAAAATATTACTGTGGCGAGTATTAATATTTAGAGTTTGACACCATATGATGCCGTGGTATAGAAAAAAGTTGAAGATAAATAAAGGAAAAAATAATATCGTTGGCGTAGAAGTTGAGGCTAAGGTGACGACGTGACGGGCCGTTCAAATCCTCATCTCATTCATCGGCTCACAGTTACTAGAATATTCCTACTCCATTTCCAGCTTTCACACTACGGGTTCAGCACACGTTTCAAGGCCTTTTGGGCACGTGTCTCGTTCTGAGTGACCAAGTTATCGCCTGACACGAGTGGCCGTGGAGCAGTGTTAGATTATATACTACTAGTACCAATAAATAAGTTAATAAAGCTCCAAAATTCAGGATAAGGAATCACTGAATGACGACGTTCTCATTCATTTCTCGGTCTCCACCATATTTATTATATCATCAAAAAATTATGTACTCTCAATATTTATCCATCAAATAAAGAGAATAAATACTACCCACAATATTTATATTTTATCAAGTGTCATGTTATTTATTATAAGATAATTTTATACACATTATAACTAAATATTATATATATTTTAATTATTAAAAAATAAAATTTAATACAAAATTTTATATTAAACTCTATTTTTTAATAATTAAAATCAAAATATTATATTTAATTTTATTATTAATATTATTCACTTATACTTATCCTTTATTATATGCTCCTCCGCTTCACCACAAAAGCCTTTTACAAGCCCACACGCCCGACAGGGCCAATTTTTATAACCAACGGGCCGTCGTACAATACGATATGTTGGATGGATTTTATATACGAGATTTTGGTTTCTGCTGGCGGAGGAATTGATGAAAACTTACAATTATATAGTAATTAATTTTAAGTTCTGTCACACCTAACCTTTACTCAATAATATTTTTTTATTGCTCTCCTAGTAAAAATACTATAAACTTAATTATATTAATTATTAATAACTGACTGGTGCTTGGGAAATAAATATGGTATATAAATCGCAATTTAATTTTTCAAAATAAGAGCAATCCAATGTGGACTATTTCAACCACTTCACTTGTAACAAGGATTCTGAAAAGTTTAATTACGTGGTTTATTAATTATAATTAAAAAATTAATATTTTTATGAGAGAAATTAATATTTTATAAAACTCTATTCATATGAATAATAACTGAGACACATTTCTATGTAAGTATAATTTTACGAAAATATTAATTTTTCTTTTAAAAATATAAATTCCTTATAATTATACTCGTTCGTTTGTTATGGATAAAAGTGTTCTTTTATACGCCACTAATAAAGTGAGCCCTGCTTTCAAAACTTATACAATCTAAAACACACAATTTATAAAGATCGTAATTTAGTAGTCTTAGGATCTATTGGATTTTTTATAACTTATATTATTATTATTATAATTTAAAAATATAATTTAATAAATTTAAATAATAATTTCTTAAAAATAATACCTCCTCCATTCAGTTTGAGATATAATTTGTCTTTTTTTTTAAAGTTAATTTACAAAATTTTAAATTTCAAAATTAAAATAATTTCGCTTAAACTTTAAAAAAATGATAATAATTAGTATAGCTTAATTTAGTTTATGGAGTAACTATTATAGTAATTTAGCAATAAAATAATTATAGTTGTTTGTATCAAAGTTAAATAATTTTTTCTTGACTTCAAATTTGAGCATTTTAAAAATTATTTCTGAAAAATTAAAATATATATCTAGTTTTAAAAGACGGGTTTTGATCGGATACGAAATAGATGGATAAGATCATATTTTTTGTCCATAAAATCAAGAAAATGGCAATAAATGAATAATAAATATTTTTTTGTTTTAAATTATAAAATCACTATTGACTTTTTATGATATTTTTAAATTTAAAATTGATATAATTAATTTAAAATTTTAAAATAATTAATCTTAAAACTTATTTTTTAGATAATTTATAATATTAATAATTATATTGATATAAAATAAATAAATTTATATTAATTTTAAATTATTTAAAAAAAATTAATATTAATCTTTTAATTTAAAAGAAAAAGAGTATTTTTCTTATTGATAAGAGAAATGACGAGTAATTAGTAAGAGATAAAGAAGGGAAGTTGTCCGAAGTCATAAATTCTGGGCCAATTTTATCTCCACTAAAAAATTTATCAAATTGTAAAACAGCTTCATATTAAACCAAATTTATTTCTCGTCTCTTATAAAAGAAAGAGGAGAGGCGACTGTTAGTTCGCCACGCGATATCATCACCTCTCTCTCTCTCTTTCTCTCCCACTCCTCGAAAATTTTATACTCTCTCTATTAAGCCTCTCACCATGGATCCCTACAAGGTGCGCATGTTATATCCTCATGTTTCTATATTTTTTTCTTCTTCTAACGCTTCTAATGTGTTGGTTGCCTGGGTTCTGTTTTTATTTATTTGTCTAATTTCGTATTTATTATTATTATTTTTTTTATTTTTGATTTAGTCATGTATCTGTGTTTTTATAATGTGTTGTTGCTTTGATAATTATTTTCACCTGTTTGGTTGCTGAGTGAAGGGAGGGGAATTAAAATTGAAGTTTATGGTATTGAATTTGACTTCTATGTGATCAAAGAAGCTACCTTTTACTTAATCTTAAAGTTGTTTTAGGCTCCAGTTGATACATGTTTAGGTTTTCCGTTTTCCATATTTGGGTTGACTCCGAGATTTGTTTTTTAGATTAATAATTACCTTATTTTATTTGATTTTCCATCTCAAAGCTCATTTGCCTTGTGCTTAATAGCTTTTCATCGCTCTCCATATTTGTGTGCGTGTCTAAATTTCTCTTTTTTTGTTCAATTTTTTTTCCTGAGTACTTATTTTGTTCTTTGTGATGCAGCACCGCCCTTCAAGTGCTTTTAATTCCCCTTACTGGACAACAAATTCGGGCGCTCCAGTATGGAACAACAATGCATCATTGACTGTGGGAACTAGAGGTCATTTTTATTACTACAAATTTTTGTGCTCTTTTTTGAGTTGATAACAAGGATTTCTAGATAGCGAGTATTTTTCTGTATGTATATGCTCTTATTGGCTTTATTTTCAGGACTGAAAATACATTATTAGACAATATTTGCCGTTTGCTTTATGTGGTGGATTCCTATCTACCAGAGACCTATTATTATTGTTAGTACTTGTTAGTTGTCTTTAAGAAGAATTGAGTTGTGTCTGTTGGTATTGACACGGTGGTCGTCCTTATAATTTGCAATTTCAGTGGTAGAAGTTTATGTACGGATTTGAATTTACTATGTGATGATTTGATGAAACATGAAGAAATTGAGGAGTGCTAAACTTTGTGGTGATTTAGTTTGACAGAACATAATATTGGAAGATTCCTATTTCTCTGTTGGCATGGCTGGGAAAGTTCGCTTTTCTAATTTATTGATTCTTGTGCTTTTTTTTTTTGTAATAGTTGGTTTCATCTTGCTTGAATGCGTTCGCATTACTTTCTCTAGTTTACATGTGCATTATGAAGAGATTAACTTCTAAAATGAGCATCGAGATTAGCATATGGCTACTTGCCTTCATGGTGTCGTGTCCCCTCATCTTGGGAGTTTCCCTCTTTTGGTCCATGGTGCTTGTTGGTTATAGAGAGTATCTTGGAAGGAGATCTTGCTGTGATGTTTAGCCTTTATTTTTCCTTTCCTATTGTCTTTGTTGTAGGCCTTCTGTTTTAAATAAACTACCGTACATATTTTCTTGAAACTTGAGAACTGGTTACTGGTTCTATGTCATCATGTACAGGAATGATTTTTTCCTAAATCAGTTGGTATGAATTTGTATTCCTAAATGGAATACAAGATCATTGTTATCTGCTTCTGCCTTCTATGGTGTTTAATTATCAAATATACTAAACTCTTGAGTGTATAAGGCACTCATAATTACTAGTAGAAATTGTCTTGTGAAAAATAATGCTTGGCTCAAATTACTCATTTCAACGCCTGCCAATATAATTATTTGCATAAACAGATTATGTTTTGAATATGTGTGTCCAGTCATATGAACGCCTCTTCTATTTGACAGGCCCAATCCTCCTTGAGGATTATCATTTGGTGGAGAAACTTGCTAATTTTGATAGGGAGCGGATCCCTGAACGAGTTGTCCATGCAAGGGGTGCCAGTGCCAAGGGTTTCTTTGAGGTCACCCATGATATTTCTCAACTTACATGTGCTGATTTTCTTCGAGCCCCTGGCGTTCAGACACCTGTAATTGTTCGTTTCTCCACTGTTATTCATGAGCGTGGAAGCCCTGAAACCCTCAGGGACCCCCGAGGTTTTGCAGTGAAGTTCTACACCAGAGAGGTGAGAGTGATATTTTTCCTTTTTATTTAATCCCCCCGCTCTGCCCTGCCCCCTACCATTCTGTGAAGTACTATGAACATTGACAACAGTGAGTCATTTTGCACGATCTCACCTTCTGCATCTCTGATTACGTATTTCAGGTCTATTATTAGTAGTACTAGAAATAGTTTAACTAGTTTTGGGTTTCTGTATCTTAAGGGCAGTTTTTTGCTCTGGAGCTCTATACATACGGAACTCTCATCTTTTCTTACTTTTGTAGGGTGTTAGGGTTGGCTTAACTGAGCAATCATTACCATCTTGTCTAAAATACATTAGGATCCCCATTTCAAAATACATACATTTCTTTTTTGAATTGACGAGACAATAGTGTAATTTATATATAAAGTGGTTAGATTAATTGTTGTAACTAATTTTGTACAGAAGTTACAGCTTGAACATATAGTAGTTTTCACTGATTTAAAAAAATGCAAAAAGATGTAAAAAAAATAAAGGGATTATTAATTTTGCATTAGTATAAACTCTAGAAGCGTTCTAACTTACTGGTCCCTCTTGTGATTAGGATTCAATGTGGAATTATTTCCTTTTGAAGTTCAATCTTTCTTGTTCAGAATGTGACATTTTTCTTCTGGATTTAGGGTAACTTTGATTTGGTGGGAAACAATTTCCCTGTCTTCTTCGTTCGTGATGGAATGAAATTCCCAGACATGGTCCATGCTCTTAAACCCAATCCGAAGTCTCACATTCAAGAGAACTGGAGAATCTTGGACTTCTTCTCCCACCACCCAGAGAGTTTGCACATGTTCACCTTCCTCCTTGATGACATAGGTATTCCACAAGATTACAGGCACATGGAAGGCTCTGGTGTTAACACTTACTCTCTGATTAATAAGGCTGGGAAAGCACACTATGTGAAGTTTCATTGGAAGCCTACCTGCGGAGTGAAGAGTTTGTTGGAGGAAGAAGCCATCAAGGTTGGAGGAGCTAATCACAGCCATGCCACCCAAGATCTATATGACTCGATTACCGCGGGCAATTTTCCTGAGTGGAAGCTATTTATCCAGATCATAGACCCCGATCATGAGGACAGATTTGACTTCGACCCACTTGATGTCACCAAGACCTGGCCTGAGGACATATTGCCCCTTCAGCCAGTGGGCCGCTTGGTACTGAATAAGAATATTGATAACTTTTTTGCAGAAAATGAACAGCTTGCATTCTGCCCTGCTATTATCGTTCCTGGTGTCTACTATTCTGATGATAAGCTGCTCCAGACTCGGATATTCTCTTATGCTGATACTCAGAGGCACCGTCTTGGACCGAACTATCTGCAGCTTCCAGCTAATGCTCCCAAGTGCGCTCATCACAACAATCACCATGAAGGCTTAATGAATTTTATGCACAGGGATGAGGAGGTACATTGTACTTCTCTGACTCGTCTCTTTTCTTGGGAAAGAGTTCAGATTTTGAATTTCTTAATGATCTCTTGATTACCAAATAGCCATCTCTCATAATTTCGAATATGATTGTGTTCTCTATATAAATCACACAATTAACTCTTTTGCAGGTAAATTATTTCCCATCAAGGTTTGATCCTGTGCGCCATGCTGAGAGGCACCCCCTTCCTCCTCCTATGTTGACGGGAAGGCGTGATAGGGTGAGTTTGTAATATTGCATTAGTTAATTTCTGCTGCTTTTGAATGGCCGAGACCTTTCCAAAAGGTTGATTTAATTAATAAATACAAGGAGGTCTATTTACCTATTTTGAATTGTAAGAGCTTGTTGTTTAATGCAGTGCATGATCCAGAAAGAGAACAACTTCAAGCAGCCAGGAGAGAGGTACCGATCTTTTTCCAGAGACAGGTAGGCATGTCTTTTTTGCTTGCGAAATGATACATTATTTTCATAATACAACTTACTTTATTGCTCTTCTATTATACATTATTTTCATAATACAACTTACTTTATCGTTCTTCTATTTTCCAGGCAAGAGCGATTCATCTCTCGATTGGTTGATGCTTTATCTGATCCTCGTGTTACCCATGAGATCCGCAGCATATGGATCTCATACTGGACTCAGGTTTGATTCCTGGCCTTTCCAAGTGTTTCTCAAATTGTAGCGAAGACATGGTAAAGAGTAGGTGATATAAACTGATTTAACATATTGGTATGTGGTGCAGGCTGACAAGTCTCTCGGTCAGAAGCTAGCATCTCGCCTCAATGTGAAGCCGAGCATTTGAAGGTGATGCCAGATATGCTCTCTGTTGATTGTGAGAAAGTGTAGTTTAGAGAGAACATTAGGTGTTTGGAAGTATAAACACAATGGCACTCCTTCAATTATTGTCATCATATTATGTACTTACCAAACTTGTACGTCTGTCAAGTGACTTCTAGACTTGATGCTGTCCTGAAGTTAATAAAGTACTGTTATATGTGCTATTGTTTCGAATGATTTCTATTCTCTCAATTTTGTTTCTTGGTCTGTAGAAAATGTGGCATTTTTTGCTTGATTCAACTTTACTGCTTAAGTTATGTGATTTTCAGTATACATTTGATTTTTTTTATCACAATGATCTCATTTGAAGTTTACTTTTTGAACGTTCATATTAAGCTTTGTTAATAATAATATTATCTTGGTCGTTTTATGAGTATCATAAAATATTTTTTCTATTTGAATCGCAATCAATGAATTATGCTTTCAACGTCAAATGGAATATTTTAAGCATAAAAATAAAACCTCATTAGCGACTTAGAGTTGATGCTTTGCTGGGTTTGATTCCCTTATGTCACCAATATAATATATATATTCTCCATCCAAGAAAATTACTACGTACTATATATTTCCTATACTCTACAAACAAACTAAAATCCATGTCGCCCTTTTGAAATAAATTCGTAATTCATGCAAGTATTTATTTTTCTAAAAAAAGAAATTATTAGTAATACCTTTTTCTTAAAAAAAAACTAGAATAATCATCAATAAAATTTGAATTCTTACCGATCGAATAAATTAATTTTAAAAAGTCAGAATAAATTGTTTTAATGAAACACATAAAATATATTCGAGGTAAGGTCCTTGGGAGGCGGGATTTAGTGGGAGCATTAATAAGCTTAATGACCCAGCTTTGCTTCAGATTTAAAGGAAAACAACGTGGTTACTGATAATTATGAAAATTAAGTAATGTATTTTCCGTCGATCCTGCCCATTCCACTATGGGTGTGCATCTCGTCCTCCGGTTTTTCGGTCTGATCCAAAATGATCTATTCGTGATAAAAAGAATCGGTCCAATATAAAAAAATTGGTATGTATCAAATTTTCGGTACCCATACTTAATTTTTATAGTTCAGTATTTACCGAACCGTATCGGTTATTAATTTTTTTTTATTTGTAATTATTATTATTATTATTAATAAATAATTAACTATAATAATAATAATAATAATAATTTTAATTTTAATAATAAAATAATTATTATATTAATTTTTAGTATTTATTCGATTTTTACCGGTACCGAACCAACTTACCGGTCCAACTGGTACTGGTATCGATACCGAAATTTGCCTAATTTTAGTACCGATCCGATCCAAACCGGTAAAAACTGATTGAACACCCTTACATTCCACAACTCAATCGAGTTTAAACATCATAGACTCCAACACGTCCAAGTCACGTGAACATATTTACTTATTTAGACACGTATATAGTTGAGATTACAAATCATATTTATAATAATTTGTCAATAATGCTCTTAATTTATTTTTTATAATAATTTGTCAATAATACTCTTAATACTAATTGTTATATTTTTAATTTTTATACATATTTATGAAATTTCATTAGCCATATATAAAAAATTATATATTTAAATATAAATAATTTTATTATTTTATTTATTTTTTTAATATGTACAAAAAATCAACTACAATTTTTATAATAAGGATTAATCAGTAATAGTAGTATGTTCTTTCCTACATATGGTATTACTGTATAACTACTCTATTTTCTTCATTCTCTCTTTCCCAATTTAATTTTTAATTGAAGGTAAAGTTCAGATGAGTGCCTAGAGTTTGGTCAAATTTCCATTTGACCACCTATAATTTAGAAACTTACATTTAAACGCCTGTATTTTTGAGGTGAAGTGAAAAAGTTATATTTTATGTCTATTTTAACAGAGCATGTCATCCACTCTCTAAAAGTGCGCGAACTTAAGAAAATGTTGTCATATTGCTTCAAATAATGTTCAAAATGCCCTTGAATTCATCTCTAAATAACAAATATTTTTTCTTTCATTCATACCACCACTTGTTGCAGGGGAATCATTAACCATTTCATTTTCTTTCCTAGGCAATGCAGCATCAGCTTTCTTGATACCAACACTCTTATAATGGGCTTCAAAGTAAGCTTTCATGGCAGTAACATAACTAAATCACAAACTTGATTTATAATTGTAAACAAAATTGGAAAAATAACGAATAATAATCTGACTTGAATAGATTCCTATTGCATATAAATCCCAATTAAGTTGCTTGATACAAAAACTTTTAAGGAATGTGAATCTAGTACAGAAGAGGCTCAAAATAAGATGGAAAAAAAAATCAACAAATCAGAAAGTTAACGATCGCAATTTCTTCAACTGACCTCTTCGTTTGTATAAGAAATATGACTAGTTAACGATCGCACGATGACATGATGATTCACTCATATCGAATCCCACATACTTCCAAGCTTATTTATCTCTCTTCCAATTTTTGATTACCTTACTACTATGTTTCTCTATTCCTTATAAAAGAAGAACACGATGATTATGTTCCTTCCACACTTTAACATCTTGGGCAGCAACTTTCATTTTCCACTGTGGTCAGGATTTCCATAGTTAGGATTTCTGCCTGTAGGGATGTTCTCTCTCAAGCAGATCAAAATGGTTGCAGATCTTATGCAACACATAAATTCTTGCTCTGAAGTGAGGCTGCAAAAGAGGACGTGTTCAGTAAAAGATCATCTGCGTCTTTATCATTCAGAAGTTTGGTTTGCTTACCTCTATTTGGAAAGAAAATAAAATAACAAAGATTTTATCGGCATCATGAAATTTGGCAAGAAGAGCAATTTCTTCCCCAAGAGTAATTTTCTATCTCAAATGGGTTCAAAATTGGCTTAGCAAATTCATCCACTCAATCAATTGACAACCTTAGACACACAATTTGCATCTCCAGCACAATCCCCCAATTCTTCATCTTCCTTGCCTTCACTGTAGCATTTCCCTAATTGGAAGATGCTGAATGGGTTATATGAAGGTTGTATCAGGAAAAATTAATATTTAGTGCTACAATGTTTGGCGCTGCAATACTTGGTGATGTTGTAATCTGAGATGATGAATAAGTAGTAACATCAGAATTCATCATATTGACTTCAGCATCATTATCCTTAATATTCCCCCTCTTGGAATTATCATCAATATTCCCTTTTTTGAAGAATGCCTGCAACATGATATTTGAAATGTACAGCTGCTCAAGGGATTTTATTTTCATCACAAAGTGATCTTATTTTAAGAGCATATTGTGACAATGATTGGGGTGGATGTCCTGATTCTAGAAAATCAGTTGCATGATATTGTTTGATGCTTGGTTCCTTCCTTATATCATGGCACCCTTAAACAAATTATTTTTAAAAATTAAAAATAATTACACATGTTATTCTCATATAATAATAATTCAACCGTCTATCTTTTTTTAAAAATAATACTAATAAAGTGAGTGAGATACTCTGTCACAAATGATTTCTCACAAATAGTCCAGTCCTCTTTACTCGAGTCAAAAGAGAGTGAATTTTGTACGTCCGAATGTCCGATCAATCACTTTAATCATGTGGAATATACATTACTTTATTCTCTCTAAGCCCCCGATGACGTTGTACGGGCAACTTTCACACCTGACTACAAGGAAAAAAAACAACATTACCCAAACTCTCTGCTGTCTTTTTCTTTTTCTATTTTTTTTTCTCTTACGTATGCAAATTTGATATACTCCTAATTTTAGATTGCTAGCTTATTTGTCATATATCCTTGGGCACTAAAAGCAGTCTTATTTTCTTTAACAAAATAGTATAAGTGAGCCATCTATCTTAATTATTAAATAATAAAATATAAAAATAAAATTATATTTATCTTAACGATATTTAAAAATAAAATAAAATATTATATTTATTTTAATTATTAAAAAGTAAAGAATGACATAAATTTCAACGTCATATCTTACTTTTTAATAATTAATATGAATATAATATTTAAATATTGTGTACTTATATTTATTCAACAAAATAATACTACTGCTGTATTCATTTTTTTTCATGTAATGAATGAGTCTTCCTTGTTTTGTTTCCAAAACTTGTAAGGAAAAAAATAATTGAGTATATTATGTAATTTTATATTATCAGTTTCTGTGGAACAATAAAAAATGATTTTTTCCCATTTAATGGAAGGGAAGGAGTATAATGAGCATGTTTATTTTCAGCTAACTAATTACTTAAATTATAATTTATGTTGAAATTATAATGGTTTATAATTTTTATTTTAAATGTGTGGATGTATTATATTATTAAAACTATATTTTTTTCTATTCCACATAAAGAGTCTCATTTGAATTATTTTTTTCTACTTAATTAATTAAACCACTAAATAATCAATTGATGTAAATTTATTTGAGTTTTATAAATGTAATAATAATTTTACAAAATCAATAATTAAATATAACAAGGTGTGTTAAACGATCTTATCTTGAGTCAACTCGCAATAATTTTATAAATTTATTTAGTTATTTTGGTAGGTCATAAGTTAATCTCGAGTTAATCATTTAATGTTATCCATTATTTTAGTTTTCTTGCTGATATCAAAGAGTTCTGCTTATACAATGTATATATATCATGTATTCATACTAAACTATTCGTATATCCTGTGTATGTATCATTCTTAAGTACCTACATGCATGTATATACAATAAATTTAATCTTATTAAACTCTCTGTATCCTGTAGATATATTTTTAAGTATCTACATGCATGTATATAAAAACATATATAATAATTTAACCTGTTTGCATGTATATGGTCCGTGTCATGCACAAATTATATATTTATATAGTAATAAAAAAGTATTACACGTATAAATTTATTATTTTATAACTAAAATAAATTCCATTATAATTTAAATCTTAAAATTTCATCAATTAACTGAGATTTGAATGGGACTCTTTTCTCCTTTTCTTTTGAAACGGAGGTAGAACTTGGAGAAATTAGTTAAAAGGTCTAAAATAAGTTCAAAGAAGAGATTGTGAAATCAGCCTCAAAATTTTTTAGGTTCGACTCAAACAAACAAGGTTAATTTTAGGGATGAGCAAAAAAAACAAAAATCTAAAAAAAAAATGCAAAAAAAAAAATCGTAAGCAATGAAAAATTTAATAAACTAAAATAAAATAAAAAATTGAATCAAACATTTGGTTACAACAATTATTACTAGCAAAAAATTACACCAAATTAATTGAATAAACCCAATACACACACACACACTCACACACATATATGTATGGTAAAACTTTAGTATATGATACTAACTTAATAATAGAAAGTGCATATCTAAAGAATTAACTGTCTACGTGTTTTTAACTTTTTAGTTGTTTATATAATTTTTCTTCTATTTATTCATATTATATATATATATATATATATATATATATATATATATATAACAAATTTGTGAGGAGTATTTATCATTTTTTTTTTATAGCTTAATGTTACTTCCAAATTCTTATAATTTCATAAATGAATTAGTAGCAACATTAATAATAGATAATAGTTGTGGTTTGATTTTTTAAATTCTTTTTATTACTAGTTTGCTTATTTAATTATATTATTTTTTGAATATCATATATTAACCTGAAAAAAATATTATAATTATAAAATATTAACTGAAATCGTTAATTATTGAATAATTTGATTAATTGTAGTTACAGTTATGATTGTATATAATTTGATTACGATTATACTTTTGTTACAAATCGCACACTACTTAATTCCGTTATGGTCAGTCCGAGCATAACTCTCCCTTACTTGATTATGGACCCATTTCGGTCTTTTTATTTCCATTTTGAATGTCGGCTTGATCGTTAATGTTCTATTGCCAACTACATCAACGACTCTAGTTAATTTTGTCTTTCGCAATTATTTTGTTTCCACCTATAATCGTTTGATAGTAACGAATTTCAAACAAAGTCGTCAATGGTACTCCTTCCATTTCAGAATAAATATTACTATTGATCCTTATAAGTAAATAAATTAATTTTAAAATAAAAACTATACATATGTATTGCATTTTATTTAGATATATTCGCATAGATCTTAATTATAATAAAATAAAAAATAACATAATAATTTAACACAAATCTCAATTATTAACACATGAATTTATTTACGTGTTTAACCGTTGATTTGAATGTGAAATTGCAAAAAAGAATCATCAAAAGTAATTGTTAACACCTGAATTTGTCAAAATATTTAATCACTAGTTTGAACATGAACCTGTACTAAAAAAAAAAAAAAAGTACTAAAAGTACTTAACTAAGGCAGGTTAACGATAGAAGTAAAAAATATTTAGTAGATATAAATAATATTGTATTGTGTACTTTTATTATTCACATCTATTTATAGTCTAGTTATACTAGTTCAATATGTTTATAATTCATAACTAGAATTGTATAAAGATACCTCCAAAGGTAAAACCATACACGAGTTGGCATTGAATGCGGTAACTACATGGTACCTTAATGACCAAGGTAATGACCTAATTCTATTAGACTCGGGAGTCTATCATGAGCGTTTTGAATTTAATAGTCGAATTGGAGTTAAAATTTCAATTAGGACAGCCCATTGATGCTGGTAATTATCCAGCACAACATCAATGTTAATAGTTTTAAAAATCATAATATCTATGGAGTCAATATTAATAAGGAAATTTTTATGTGGACGTGACAATTGTTTTTATTTAAATAAAATATTTATTAGACAATTAGCTTTAATTATGGTGATTGTGATGGCCAATAAGGTTATATTTTGTTATTTTTGTCTAAAATAAAGTAATTACCTTATCCCCATAATTTTAGCACAATTAATATCAACTCTCGATATTTATAATGTTAATTTTAAAATAAATCAATTTAATCAGAAAAATCAAACTACAATCTCTCTCTCTCTCTCTGTCCATAAATTCTCTACTTAAATAAAATTCAAAGGGTTGCAAAGAATGCAGATCCCATCAATTTACAATCATTAAGCCCATGATTATTATTAGTCTGCACACTTTACCCACCCATTCACGCACAATCTTTTGAATGTGGTCCATATCCAAAGCATGCACCATACAGTGCACTGTTAAATTCGTGATATTTTGTTATGTCAAACTTGAGTACGTTGTACCGTCATATTTTGAATTTCTACATTGTTATATATTTATATATCAATTATATACAGGTGACATTTATCACTAACACTTGACCAACCTAGCTTTTTACATTTTCAATTTCAGGGATGATATTTTATTTTAAGATTGTTCTATTTAAGTCGAACAGAATATGCATGCATAGTAGTACACATGCAAGTTCGATTATAATTTGAGCCGAAGTGTCTTCTGGAATATGTCAAACACACTAGCGATGCAATAAACATTAAACGCTTATAAAAATATTTATTATTTTATATAATATATGAACAATCTCGAGCCAAGATAAATTTATATGCCAAATTAAAAATTTTATTTATTTATATATGATTTACACAATCATTCCTAAATATAAATATCATTCATTAGTTGAGGTCAAAATTTTCAACCAATAATTTTTCCCAAGAAAACTCTACCCAAAATCCTGTCTCTAACCGGACTTGCTGTAATTTGCATAGGCATGCATAACAGGTCGCCTTGGCTTGGCCCGACCTGGGCTTGTCAGGCCTTGGTCGTTGACCAGACTAGGCCGGACCTTTGATTTTTGGCCTGCAGGTCAGGCCAGGCCGGGCTTGGCGCTAAAAAATGGGGTCTGTTAAGGCCTGCAGGCCAGACCAGTTCAGTCCGATTCGATCAATTCAAATAAATTTGTTAGTAATTTTAAATATTATTAAAACACTAATTAAAATTTTAAACTTAATTGATGTATTAATTAAAAGTAATGTATTACAAGTTACAGCTTTCAAATTACAATAATACAAAATATCATTATCATTATTATTTTGTAAATGACTTTCTAGTTGTTACGCTAAGTATTTATTACAATAAAACTGCAATGAAAGATCTGTAAGAAGTGTAGGTTGCTAGCTAAGTAAGAAAAATCTTTATATATTACACTAGTCAATGTATTTTCATGAATTTCTTTATTCGTATATAAACAAACATGTATGAATGAATGCATTAAAAGACGTCAATTTTATTTTGTTTATTGAATGAGTTGTCACAAAGATGCAGTTTTCGTCTGCAGTGGGAGAATTGAAGTAGCGAATTAAAAAAATTGACAGGCCGGATCGAGTTTTGGGTGAACTAGGTCAAGCCCCAAGTCGAGCTTATTGGCAGGCCAGGCAATATCTAAGCCAAAAAAATGTGGTCTGTTCGTGGCCTTCAGGTCAGGCCGGGCTTTGACCAAGCAGGACCAAGACCGGGCCGCAGACCATTTGTGCACCACTAAATTTGCAAGTTAAAAAGATGTTCCACCATTCATATTTTGAAGCCTACGAGCTAGGACTATCACTAAAACCATTTCTACCAACTGGGCTTAGCCGGCGACCTTCGATCACCTCGTGCTCCTCCGGTTACGGTACTCTCGTTCCGGCTTTGCTTTGAATGAAGCCGATTATGGTTATGATAGCGAGTATTTGTTGGCGTTGGCCGATGTTCCGTTGATTCTTTAGCATCGTTAGCTTTGGCCTGCTTGGGTGTCATCTTGATGGTATTGATATGTTCTAAAATCTCCAAGACTTCATTAATGGATGGCCGATTTTTAGGGTTGGATTCTATGCATTTTAGTACAAGTGCAGCTACTTCAAATGCACCCTTGAGAGGATATTGGTTTTCTAGTTTTGGGTCCATTATTTTTCTTAGCTTTCTTTTATGGGGAAGAGATGATCTGGCCCATTCCACCAAATTATGTTGCCCAGCGGGTCGATTTATATCAACTACTCGGAGGCCCGTTAGTATTTCCAGCAACACCACTCCAAAACCATAGACGTCACTCCTCACATACAAATGACCTGCCCAATTGAAATATATTTTACTAGTATTAACATGGAAAGTAGGCATATCTCAAAAATGCATGTTGGATGCTCAAATTTGAACAGACGGTATACATTATTAATACACGTACAACATACCAGTAGCCACGTATTCAGGAGCTGCATAACCATAAGTGCCCACAATTCCTGTTGAAACATGAGAGTTACCATTAGTTGGACCTAATTTTGCCAGTCCAAAATCTGATAACTTTGCATTAAACTCCTGCAAATGGAAGTTTAGCGGGAAAAAAATTAATTAGCTAATATTCCAAATTGCTAGCTAAGAATAATCAGCCAAATTAAAATATACGCAAATTAAAGCACCCCATCTAGTAATATATTGGCAGTCTTAAAATCGCGGTATATGACTTGCTTCTTTGTGGAGTGTAGAAAAGCAAGTCCTCGAGCTGCTCCTATCGCTATTTTAAGCCGTGTTTCCCACGAAAGTTGTTCAGGACCTTCTGTATATTGCCAAGAAATTAGTATATATGCATCTGTTACAACGTTAATTTTGTTCATTTGATTAATTATGTAGATTTTTCAAAGTATATATATATATATAAATAGTTGTAGTTCTTACTACTGAAAAGGTGACTTTCTAAGCTTCCCTTCTGCATGTATTCATACACAAGGAGAAACTCATTTTCTTCCCAGCAATATCCCAAGAGCTTAACAAGATTGGGATGACTAAATTTTCCCAAGAAATTCACCTCCGACTGCATGCACCCACAAATTTTTTTGGGTCAAATTCAACAAAATTAACTAATTTTAAGTAGAATAATTATATTTTTTAGCATATTTCCCTCAAGATTAATGAAAGAAAGATTGGAGGAGTTGGTCAACGGTAACGTATTTAAGGCATTATACTCCAGTGTACGAATTTAGGTGCTGACTAATACAACTTTAATTTTATATTTGCTTGTCTTTAAAAATTAATTACTTCTTTTTCCACAAAATTTAAGGCAGGTAGGAAAATCATATACGTCTTTGACAGAGTCAATTAATTATATTCTCTTTATAAATAGTTCCCTTTTTCCCGACTTATTTTACTTTTATAAAGTAACAACCTTTGTTCTAAAAAAATAATAATCAAATTTTAAACTATATTATAATTTCAAAGGTATGTACTCTGTGTGTGTGTGTGTGTGATGTACCCAGACCACGGAATTAACACTCCATAAGATATATCATGCTCAGAGTCGAGAGATATGACCAAACAAGCTACCGCGTTCATAAGTCTATATACCATTCCTATGTAATTATATACAAGAAGCGGAGCCTACCCCATTTACTAGACTTTTCAAACAAAAATACAAGTTTGACTTGGATGCTAGAAAGCTTTGGGTTTCTTTTTTATAAAAAAAATTTGAGGTAGTTTCTATATGCTCATGAGCTACATTAATAACACTTAACAATACTATCCTGGCCTCCTTATTATAGATCACACTATTGAAAAGAGAAAATTGATGTACTTTCTATATGGTATGTACAGTAACGTCATCGTAATCTTACACAAAAATAGGATTACGATGACATTGTAGTTATAATTTTTAAAAACCGTTGTCCTAAATCTCGATACAAAGAAACAAAAATTTTAATTATAGAGAATCTCACCTCTTCAAATACCTACTAAGATTCAAAACAACTTTATATGCAGCAATTGCTTAACTATGCATGCATGAAGTTTTTTTTCTTCTTTATTTCATTAGGAATATTATTAATGTCACGTCACCATAAAACTACACATAAGTATCCTTAATTAATATATATATATATGAATCCGATTAAGGTGAAATTAACTTCATCCTAAGTTGGTCCAGGGACCAATAAAATATTAACACGCATGCAGGCTAGGGTATATACTTTTTTACCTGCGTGTCAATACTTTATTAATTAGTCCCTGAACTAACTTACGGGAAAATTAACTTCACCATAACCGCATCCTATATATATGTATATATATAATAAAAGAAAAAAGACTTCATACATGAGCGTAATTTTCTTTTGAATATTATTTAATTAATTCTAAATTTTAGTTTTTCAATTTATACAAAGTATTAATTAAAAATACTTGTCATAAACAGAATTAGCTAATACTGAGAGTCTCATATATTTGGACCACGGAGAGTAGTTTGATGGTTTGAAATGGTGAATTATGGGAGCATAGCATATATATGATCATATTCCATGATAAAAACAATTAATCGTATCAATCCATTTTTTGTATTACTATGAATGAATTACCTGCCACTCTTTGAGACCTTGATCACTATCGGCGTTGGATTTCTTGACAGCAACGGGGATTCCGACGGTAACCTTTGAGGGGGCAAGCGTCTTCTCATCAACCCAGCCTTTAAAAACCCGTCCAAAACCACCCTCCCCCAGCACAGTATCAGGCCTAAAGTTCCTAGTTGCGCTCTTCAGCTCAGAGAAACTATACACTTTCAGATTCGGAGTCACAATTCTTCCGGTGGCGGCGGGGGGCACGACTTTTGGGACAACATAGCCATCTTCTTTGGCCGGAGGACTATTCCTGGGAGGACTTTTCTTGCTGGGGCTAGTACTGATGCTGCTTTTGGTTTGCCTTGCAGACGATTTTCTATCAATACTATGGGCTACAATGTAAAATAAACATTTAACAATTAATATAAATCGTTACCTATCTATACTTAAAAAGGTTAACTGATCAGAATTGGTAAATAGAATAGAGTACCTACCTGATGGAGTCCGAAGTTTGGTGGCGCTTGGGAGGCTATCTACGGGCTTTGGAAAGCAGTTGCCCATATCTCTGGCTAGCTAGATTCCCCTCACTCTGTTATTTTGTTTGTGCTTCTCTAAAATAGATAATTTTTTTGTGTATGTATAGTAGCTATTTTAATTCGGAGTATATATATTAATAGTGAAGGGGGCTCGCTAGTTTATGTGAATAACAATATGAGGTGGTTTTGATTTCTATGTGCTGAGGTTCTGAGAAAGATAGAAGAAGGATGATAGGAAAGAGAGCAAGAGGATCGCGTGATATATTATGTGTACAGGGACGAAACCACCTATCGGTGAGTGAGTCAATTGGCCCCACTGAAATATATTTTTTAATATAATATATAAAATTTTTAATTATTATATGTAAATTTATCTCACTGAAAATTTTGTAATTTTTTTAATATAGAGGGTCAAATTTGCATTACAAGACTTTCTCACTTTTATATCACTCTTATCTCTTTTGTATAGCATTTTTTTAATCTTTTTAAATTATATATTAACTTCATTTATGTTATTTTTGAGTTTTGAAATATTTAAATAATTAAGTATTAATAAATAAATTTATGGTCAAAAGGATGTGTATAAAATGTTACTATTGATTATAGGAAAGTAATATTTTTACATAATTTTTTGATATTTTTACATGTAAACTAGCGACACTTTTTATGTGAAAATATTAAAAAATTATGTGGAAATATCAATTTCTTTGATTATATTTCATTATAATCAAATACTTCTCATTTATAAAGTTAGGCATATATTTTTAAAATGATATTTTTTAAGGAAAAAAAATATTTTCTAACATATTTATAACATTTATTAGAAATATAGTGGTAATGACATGATAGTACTTACTCTACATAGTATCATATAAATGACGTCATAAAAATTTCATGTGATTTTATAGTTTAAATATATATTTCTCTAATTTTGGAACAAACTAAATAGTAAAATATATCTCTAATTATGAAAAAGGACTAAGTAATAACATGTATTTCTAATTTTAAAATGGATCAATTAAAGTGTAAAATATGTGTTTTTATTTAAAACGGAGGGACTACGTGTTGTATATATACAACACAGAAAAAAAATTAGATAAGAGACGTTGCCCCCAAACCCTCCACTAAATTATTGGTAATTATATAATAATTTTGACCCCACTAAAATTCTTTTCTAACATCGAGCGAGCGTGTGTATATATATATATATATGGAGTAATCCATAATCAAAGTTAGATCGGTGTAATTTTTCAATCAACTCAATCTTATCTGTTTGTTGCGAGATCGAATGATTTAGAAATAAATATACAACATAATAGCATATGACTTATATAAAAAATGTCAACATTACTCTTTAGATGTATTGTACAATTGTTATGAGGCATGGGTTAAAACTTAAAATAAAAAAATAGCACCGTACAATTATCATGCGGTACCTAATGATACTGATATCGTATAACAACTGTGCAATAAGTGAAAAAATAAAAACACCGCATAACTGTTATAAAAAATCTCTAGCAAAAGTTCAGTGATTTTGTGTTATATTTCCTCCCTCTTTTACCCATATAACTTTGAATATATTACTATTTTGTCCTTATATTAAACTTATTTTTCATCTTTCTATTTAGTCTATAAATTTTATAAAAAATTTATTTTACCTCATAATTTATACATATAGCATGTGTAGTATCAGATGTTAATATATATATATATATATATATATATATATATATATATATCGTGCATATATTTTTTGATTGAATTCCCTTTGTTTATTTTTGCTTCGTTGGTCAACAGCTGCTATTTGCGTTCATACTCATGGGAGGACGGGCGGATAGTGGATCTGGGATTATAGTGTTCAGGTTTGGAATCTATTTGATGAAATAATACCTAATACGATCAAAAGCTAATGTTACCGGCACTATCTCCGTCACAAAATCAGAATTTTATTTTAATAAATTTAAATCTTACATTTTAATGGAAGTCATTCATATTTCGTCAAATTAGCCTCTTAACTCAATCTTACTCCATCCATCTCATAAAAAATATTTTTAGTACATCTTTTGCATAAATTAAAAAAATCAAAGTAGTAAAAATAATAATAATAATAAGTTCGAATTTTATCTATCATGAGCCTCACATGTAAAAAAAATACATAATAATTCTTTCTTCACGAGACGCTAATTGCGTAAGTAATTCGAATATTTTTATATAATATTTTTAATTGAATTATGTACTTTAGACAACTTTTGTGAAGACAAATAAAACATCGTGTGTTACCTTCTAATATTATTGAAAAAATTATGCATATCTTGGGATTTACAAAAAAAGAAGAAAAGAAACATGAACCTAATTTTCAATCAAGGGGATACCGGAGATGCGTGCTAAACAGGCTTTATTGGCAAACCATACTCTAAAGCAATGGAAGAAATAGCAAATGCATCCATTAATTAAAAACTAATGTTACGATGATAAAAAATAAATATAAAATTATGTGTAGAACACTTAAAATTAGTTGATATTTTATCATATATATATTAATCTAATAATTATAACTAATTATTGTTATACATATTATTTTGTATTTAATTTTTATATCCAATTTTTTATTACTAAAATATTAATATCAATTAAATATTTAAAATTAATGGGTTTTCATGACGTTTAGCAAAAATAATTGAAAACGTACCTATGTAAGAATGCATTGACAAATTAATTAGGTGCTACGGTTCATATGAACAAAGAATTTTTGTTGTTTTATTTTTTCGGTATGTACGTATGCGTAAGGTGGGGATTGCACCAAATGGGACATTTGTTGTGCACTCTCTCTCTCTCTCTCTCTCTCTCTCTCTCTCTCTCTCTCTCTCTCTCTATATATATATATATATATATATATATATATATATATATATATATATATATATATATATTACTTTATTCAAAATTAAAAAGAAATTATTATTTTAAACTTTAAAATCACATTATATATTCTTAGTTCATTGACTATTATCATGTTATCATCATTATATTTCTAATTAATGTTAAGAATTAAAACTAGAAAAATAAATTTATCCTTAAAATATTGTTATTTATAACTGTATTTTTAATTTTAAAATAGAGGAAATAATTATAGATAAAATATGACATTTGGTTGTGTCGATTTTTAATCAATAAAAATGAAATAATATTTAGATATATTGTGTAAGTATACAAATAATAATGGAATATGCAGGACAACTGTTTTAAATTAGAGAAGATGTCTGTAATTGATATATATATATATATATATATATATATATATATATATAATTGTAAACGGAAAATTTAAGGAAAATAACATATATGTTAGTTTTGTCACACTCATTGGCTTTGCCTAGGTCCTTAATTATTTTTCCTTGTATTGTTTCCCACTTGATGATGCGACATAATCATTATTCATTTGACTTGTAGAATTAATGCCTTGATTTACCATTGCCTCTCTATATCATAAACTGCCGAGTGAACTGAAGCACAAAAATGAAGAAAAAAAGAAATGTGTAAGCCGTGAATAAAATTAAGATTTATATTGAACGAATTAAAATAAAAAATAAATAACGAACAATGAATAAATGAAGATTGAAAAAGACGGAATGAAGACTCTCTAGAATTCGCCCCCTTAGAGTGGACCCTCTTGGAGTGTTCTTTTTTCGTCCCGTAATGCATTTATTCGACAATAATATTGATTTATTCGATTTTTTTAGACA
Organism: Hedera helix; assembly: GCA_947179155.2. Taxonomy (NCBI): domain Eukaryota; kingdom Viridiplantae; phylum Streptophyta; class Magnoliopsida; order Apiales; family Araliaceae; genus Hedera; species Hedera helix. Next base: position 41,225,894 of record OX359283.1, on the reverse strand, counting down.
TTATATAACCTTAAATGTATAAATTTAGAGGTGTTGTAATGAGTTTTGAGGAAAAAGACTCATGAGAACAACTTGTACTGAGAATCGGTTAAGAAATTGGATTAGTGGTTAGAAGAATTGATGATTTAGTCACTACCGGAATATTCTAGAAATTTCTCTATCATTAAGAATATTTTTGAAATTTTTTCTTTTTACATGTGCCTAACACATGACATGAAACCTATAAATATCTCTTCACTTGACAAGTGAATGGACTTTTGGACACTTTGATTTGGCCATCTAAATACTCTCTCTCAAAACGAAAGATAAGTTGGAAGAAATTGAGAAGTTGCGATTTACTTTGAATCAAGTAAATGAAAGTGTTGGCGTTGTTTATCTTGAATTTACTCGAAACACTTATCACGACTCTCGGACACCAGCGGTTACGCCGTGATCCAGAGAGTTCTGCCACGTGTTACTCTGATAGTTACTTACCGATTTTTCTCTCATCTCCAATCTTTCAACTGATTTCATACTCTTTTCGGATTTCTCGCCTTCATCATTATTACGAACTCTAACCCTAATAAGGTACATAATTTATTTACCTACAAAGTACTATTTTTACCATAAAACGAACTTTGATCTTAATCTTAAAAACCAGAAATAGAACAATACTCGCCTAATTAAAAAATAAAAAAGACCAATTATAATGTTATTGTACATATATAGTTATTATTTGTTGTATTTTAATGATCTGACTTTGCTATTTCTACAAATATTATGCAATATATATACACCATTAAATACTCTATTCCTGTGTTTGTTAGTCAGATTAATAACACACTTGCCCTGCACAACGTAGTAGCTAGCTGGACACAATTAATTTGCTACGAAGAGAGAAGAGTTACTTTGTATGATTACTAAAATTTAGTTTAAAAGTGTTTTTGCGGGTTTTTTTTTTCTTTTTCTTTTATCTAATTCAAGCGAGGTTAATCATTAATGACTACAGCAGAGGCCAAAGATAACAGTTTAGTAATAATTTTATTGTAAGTTTCTCTTATATTCTTTTTAATTTTGCTCTACTCCCTTTATTTATAAACTGTAATAGAATAAATTCTTTCAGATGACGACCTATCTTTCGGAGGTGATCTCCAGCTCGTGAGACCATAACTTGTTGAACCTGTACGAAAAATTCATATTTTGGTCAACTGTTGAACCATCGCAGGACACTTTCGGTAAATGAGATCGATGAATAGGGACAAAAATAAGTAATCAAATCATGTTTGAGTTGTATATGTAAAATTGTATGTAATTTCTTTCTTATTTTTCTAGACTTTTTCTTTATAATCTTACCGTTCTTACCCTTTCTACCTGTGAAATCGAGTGCATAGGCATGGATCTAATAGAATACATTGTATTGCCAGTTGATTCATGAGACACCTTCTCCTTAGAATTTTTCTTCGAGTCTTGCCCCTTTGTCTCTTTCCATGGGGGTTACGGGGCCGGAAATTTTCTTCTAATTCTTCGTCATAAATGTTCATTTCCACGATTCATAAAACAATCAAGAAAGTCATGTCAACATGATTAATGATCACCTCACAATATGGATTTTTTCTTTGGGTAATTTATATAGAATTCATTATTTTTCACATCCATATTTCATTGAGCTCCATTTGTTTATTTTCTTTTATTTGTATGTACGTACGTACTCGTTTTCAAAAGTAATATATATATTATCTACAGGCCTATAATAGTTTTGGGTCATAGACCTTCTCTTCTGTATTTAGACTTTTTGTGATTGATCTAAACATAAATATATATATATATATATATATATATATATATATAATCGATCTATAATAAATAGTTGTTATTTGTTATGAATTTTTATAAGATATACATTATATATATTTTTTAAAATAAAAGTAAACGGATTACTACTAGTAGCGGATATCGATTTCCTGACCGTTTACTTATGTTTTAAAATGTATAGATCGTATATATTCTAAAAAAATTTATAACAAATAAATATTATGGATTACTCCTCATGTGTATATATATATAAATAAAACTGGTGCTTGTTTGCCTAACAAATCCTTAATTTTAAATATATGTATTTCACTCTCCTCCAGTCGTCCAAGTAAGATCTGTTATTTACGACTCAATCTCATATCCAGCGAGAACGCTTAAAGAGTTTGGCAAGCGATTTTTTTCTTTCTAAATATTAATTTTAAGTTCCACCGACTACGCCCAGCTACCAATTCTTCCATTAGCTATGTGGACGTTGACTACTTCTTTTTGTTAATTCCAGGAATCATGAGAATAAAATATTTTTATATGATAAAGTCTTGAGTGGAGGTTGGGTGATTTTGTGTTAAGTTTGTTTTTCTTTTCATCTCTCTTTTGTCTCTTATAACTTTAGATATATTAATATTTTGTCTTTTTTATATTAAATATATATTTTATTTAGTCTACAAAATTTATAAAAAAAATATTTTATTCTCATAATTTACAAAAGCAGCGCTATACTATCAGGTGCTAGTATGTATGTGTTGTGTGTGTGTGTGTGTGTGTGTGTGTGTGTGTATATATATATCTCTGTGTGTGATGCATATATTTTTTGAGTGAATTCCCCTTGTTTATTATTGCTTCGTAGGTCAACAGCTGCTATTTGCATTCATACACATGGGCGGATGCTGGGATTAATAATGTTCAGGTTTGGAATCTCTGTGATGAAATAATACCTAATATGATAAATAAATAAAAAACTAATGTTACCGGCGCTATCTCGTCACAAAATGAAAGTTTTATTTTTAATAAAATTAAATCTTATAGTTTAATATAAGAGGTCTAACAAAATATAGTTTTGGGTTGTTTTTTTATTATGATTTCATTTAAGAATTAAAATCACATTATCTATTTTTAATATGGGTTGTATTAGTTTTTTTTTATTTGAAAGAATACAGGTTGTGTGAGTTAAAACCATATAATTATGGATTAAATATAAATTAATTCATATTTCAAACTAACCATTAATATTCAAATTTAATTTTAAAAGTGAAATCGACTCTTGCAATTATGAAATAGAAAGAATAATATTAAGAAAAATAAAACTTTTAATTTCACAGTCTCCGTTCTCTTATAAAAAAAAAAATTAACATCACATTAATTGCAATTTGCATATCGTTAATTAAATATTTGAATATATATATATATAACTGTAAACTTTTCTTCTACTTTTTTATTTTTTTTTATTTTTAAATGAGGTACTTAGCAGGATTCATTTTCACTAGAACACCCTTGGGATTAGTTATATAATTTTAAAAAATATTTGTATTGCGATATTTTGTGTTTTTTTATAATTATTAGAGATATAATTTAACTTTTGAGGTCAAACGACAGAATATTAAACTTTAAATTGATACAATTATTATAGTTGTATAGTATAACAAAAAATATTAATCACAAAAATTATTTCATTATAATTTTTATGACTTATACTGATTTTAAAGTTTAATATGTTGTTGTTTGATATCTAAAGTCAAGCTATATATCTAATTTTGGAATGGAGGAAGTATATATCACCTCCGTCCCAAAATTAGATATACAATTTGACTTTTTAGAGTCAATTTGCGAAATTTTAAAACTAAAAATTAATATAATTTCGTTCAAGTTTTGAAAACAACAAATATGATAATTAATAATACTTTATAGTTTAGTTTATAATTGTTATATTTATTTGTACTAAAATTAAATAACTTCATATTAATTTTAAATTTTAAGATTTTGCGAATTAACTCTCAAAAGTCAAAATGTAAATCTAATTTTGATACAAAAAGAGTATATATACGTATATACTTATGTAAAGTTACACCTGTTCATTGCTTCAAAAAGGGTCAACGTAAAGTTCAGTAATTTTAAAATTAAAAGCAATTGGGCCGTAGAAAAAGGTAAGATAAAAAAGGAAGTTGAAATCATCCAAAACAAAGATTACAAAAAAACATAATCTTTGGTAACTTTTTCCGTAATATCTGTGCTTCAATTTTCTAATGCTGCCGAACTATTTCAGATTTGTAAAATAATGTAAGAGATGATTTTAATAAATTTGGGTCAAATAGTAGTTAACTTCTTTCAAACTATATTTGGACAACAAAGTATAGTTCTAAACTAGGATTATAAAATATAGATATCCGACCCAATGAATCTAGTTAAGTTCGGGTTGTAATAAGATTCTTCAACTATATTGCCAGCTCTAATAGCAAGTCATTCATTTTTTTTATTGAATCTAGTTAAGTTCGGGTTGTAATATGGTTGGTATCTAATAATCTCATAATGCAAGTCAGTCTTAAATTCTTAATCATTAAGACCAATTTTTGAAGCTATCTTTCTACACTCAGACATCATGCATGCAATTCAGTCGAAAAAAATAAAAATAAAAATAAATTACACCATCTTTCCTTTACAAAAGCAACCAAAAACCATGAATTCTTCACACTTGAATTGTAATTCTATATTTAAAAATTCAAAGAGCGAAAGAAGCGGCTGCAGCTTTGAAATGATTTTCTTGTTTTCCATCCTCTCAGCTTGTTACGGCAATTATGGCAGTACAACTATTGAAGTAGTACTCCTAATTATAACTGATTAAAAGGAAAAGAAATAGGCTAAGTACCAAAAGAATGTATTAAGCACAGCCTGTAGTCTTTTCTGTAAATCTTAACGACAACTGTACAAGGTGGAGGGTCTTTCTACCGCATGCTTCCGCGAAAACCTTAAAGTTGTCCCTTAATGTAGCAAGCTTTGTTTTGTTTTCCACCGAAACTCGCAATGGTTTTGTTTTTGTCCCCTTTCATGAAACACCATGCTTCAGCATCTTGTACAAACCACTTTCAAACAGAGGAAAAATTACTCCCAAATATTGGTCTCAAGAGAGAAGATTACTGACTCATCGGGAAGGTGATGGCTGTAGGGGAGTGCTAGATCCACCCTTTCGACCATCTGAGCTCTCAGCTTGGGAGGCTAAGTATTCGAGCGCTACAACAATATCACTGATGAGGGGCCGGAAAGTTGGTTGCTCTTGTAGACACATTGTAGTAATGGCAACAGTATGGTGCAAAGAACGGACAGAAAACTGTCCTTGCAGCACGGGGTCAGCCATTTGAACAAACTTTCTCCGGTCTTTCAAGAAAGGACGGGACTACAATAAGAAAGAACAAAAAAATATGAAAGACTCGGATTACAAGTGCATCAGATCACACAAAGCAAAAATTTCTAATAGATGGACCAGAAATCATATAGCTGCAAAATAAATCATACAAGAAAGAATAATCAAAATCTACATAAAAGCAAATAAGTTTTAGACCAAAAATAACTCACCCAAACAACCAAGTTCTGCTCTCCAGGCTTCTTAGTGTTGTCAATTGCCCTACGCCCTGTAATCAGCTCCAACAGAACCACACCAAAGCTATAAATATCAGATTTTAGAGTCAGTTTGCCACTCATGGCATATTCTGGGGCGCAGTATCCATAAGTCCCCATCACTCGTGTTGAAACATGAGTGTTGTCACCAACAGGCCCCAGTTTAGCAAGTCCAAAGTCTGAGAGCTTTGGATTGAAGTCATTATCCAGCAGTATATTTGAAGACTTCAAATCACGATAGATAACAGGTGGACTTGCTTTACAGTGGAGATACTCAAGGCCACGAGCTGCACCAACGGCAATCTTTAGTCTTGTGCTCCATCCCAATGGTTCCTTATCAGGTGCTATATCTGAGAACGGGAATCAACAAACGGTCCAATTAACACTTGTGCAGGAGGAAGGATGAGATAATGCAGTTAAACGTACATACAGCTTCAGAACCAAAGCAAATACTGTAACCACATAAAAACTGCATCATTGTTAGATACAGTTGAAGGGTGCCTACTGTTTATGTTAGGAACATTGTGGTTACAATATAGAGAACTATTTAAGGAAATATTTTCAGAGTTCCCAATGTAGCTACTTATGCATAACCCATTGGTAAGTTAACTATCCAAAACCAGAAGCATAAAAAGAAAATTAGCATATGAAATCACCAACACAGGTTCAATTCATGATCAAGTAAATCTTACTACAGCCTCTACTTTTGTAAATCACATCCAAGGAAAACAATAATAATATGTGATATCACCAAACGAATGAAGGAGAAGGCAATAATCTGCCATACTAGAATGTGGCACAACTTGGCCTCAAAAGTCAGTTGATGTCAACCAGGATCACCACAAAACTAGGTGAACAGATCACACTGCAGCAGAAACTGCCATTAACAATGTCCATTGTAGTGCATAAAGCCGATGAATATGTACATCGTTTTAAATACATACAAATTAGGACTTCCCTAATTCCACATCATTTCAAAGTAATAACTGAAACATGATTACTCTTCTCTACCAAGTTTAAGATGACGTAAACCTCATAGGACTGGCACCAGCGGTAAGTAATGAAATTATAGAATCAATATTTTTAATACTTCCTCTGTTGAGTGGACTTCCTTTTTGAAATGTCCCAAAATGATAGTTCACTTTCAAAATTAAAGTGCAAAATCTCATTATTATTACGCTTTAGACTTGTCCAATTAAAGTCGAACTTCCTTAAAAACATTGTCTTTTAAAGTGGATGCTCATTTTAGGATGGAGGGAGTACTTTTGTAAGGTGTCTTGAAAGCAAGAATGAATCGGGTCAGAGTGAAGTATGAGTAGATCTTGTCAACTACAAATAAACAAGAGTTGTACACATTCAATGCATATATAAGATTTGACACTATACATTTACTTTAAAGACTGTTTCAAAGGACAACTAAGTGTATTTTGAATTACAGAAATAATAATTACATGTGTTTCAGAAGGAACGTAAAATACTTCCCAGGATATTACTCCCTCAGTCCCAAAATAAACTTCCTAATTGATTTTGGCACGCTAATTAATAATATTTTTTTAACCTTAATTGCCCTTCTAAATTACTTATTAATTGAAGTATCCATTCACTTTTCTATGACCCCAACATTAATTATTCCTTCCCAGTTCCTACATGAATCAGTTCACTAGATCATTTTTGTTGTTATTCTCACATTCCAATAAGTATATTTCTCTCTCCAAACTCGCCCACTATATCTCCATGCATGTAAACCGTCTGCATTCTTCAAAAAATTCTCCCTATCCATACATGCAAACCCTTTATATTCTTCTATAACTTCTCCCAACAAAACTATGACAACAACTAAAAATTTCTATTCCAAAAAAATTCAAATTATAATCTCACAAGCTCAACTTTGCCTCCAAAAATTTGTTTTTTTTTTTACTAACTTTGCCTCCAAATGAACATGAGTATAAATAAACCTATTCTCTTCACTTTTTGTCGAAGACATGTTATAGTGATAATATGACAGAGAAAGTGGTATAACAATACAAAACTTCCCAATGTGAACCTTTATCATTTCTTAAGTTTCCAACAAAAGTTGACAAAAAAGATTATGAGGGTATAAGTGGAAAAATAAGATAAAAATAGTTACTAATATAGAAATAGGACATTTATTTTGGGACATCCTAAAAGGGAAATTAGGACGTTTAATACGGGACGGATGGAGTATTTATTAACACGAAACTAGCATACGTTAATATAAATTTAAACAATATGTTTCTGATCTTATAATTAAAGAACCCATACTAGGAAGCAAATCTGTAGAAGGGAGAAATAGGTGAATTATCCTAGATTATTCACCTTCAGAGCAATATTCCAAATTTCCAATCAATATACAGGCTTTTGCATAGTCCATCCTATACGTTAGTTCTTAAAGAAGAAAGTGAAACTCAAGGACATTCTCTTTGTAAAAAATAAAAAATAAAGAGTTATGCGTGTATATACATCTGTAATTATATTTTTGAAAATTTATGTCATGAAGAAGAAGAGGAAAACAACACATGTATAGGAGAAAACAATCTTCTGCTCACACATCAAGAGAATCAACAGTGAATGAAGGTAAGAAATATCTTAGAATATATCCAAAAGTCAAAACTAGAAGCTCAAAGAATATAGCGGACGTTGTCAGCAGCACTTAACTAATAAGATTCATGACCTACTTATACACAAATAAATGTATAGTAACAATGTGACATCAGCGTAACAGTTCACAGCAGAGGAATTCAAGCGTTAAACATGAAAGCCAGGAACTAAATAAAGCATAGTAAGGTTGTGAGAAGTTTGAAGTTTAGTAACGCTTAACAAATCCAACCTAAGAAAAATGGAAGATTTTCAGAAGAACAAAATGGTGATAAAGTCAACGATAGAAAAGACATACAAAGAACTTGGAATAATCATTATATCCAAAATCAAGATTAAGAAATAACATGAGAAATTAAAAAATCAAAAAACATGAAAACAACATTTATAGAGCGGGAAAAAATGAAAAATCTGATAATATACAGATATCGTTAAGGACTACCTAAGAGATGATTCTCCAAGCTACCCATTGGCATGTACTCATAAACCAAGAGTCTCTGATCCCCATCAGTGCAATAGCCGATCAACGTGACAAGATTGGGATGGTGCAGCAGACTTAACATAAGAACCTCCACAACAAATTCCTGGTTCCCCTGAAGCCCATTAAGATTAAGCTTTTTGATAGCGACAACCTGATCATGAAATTTAATCATCAGGGTCAGCATTATGTTGAGACCTACACTGCAAATGAGTAATGGAAGTTCATACAGAAACTTTTGCAGTTCAAAGCATCAAACCATAAGAATTTCTTGTTGGTTTAATGGTGTCAGACACTCATGTTAACAAATAGGAAGGTTTCGCACAAAAGCATTAGCAGCCCTCTTGGACATAAAAAGAATTGATAGAAATTAAGAGGAACAGATAGCTGGTTGATCAGCTGCAAATTGCCAATTGAGGAATATCTGTCTGAGGATAGATAATTGGGATTCTTTTAGGCCTCTTAAACAAAGATATAAAGAAGTGTATATGATGCAGCCAGATCAGATAACGCTAGAATAGCTAATGCTAAAGCAACTAATAAGCTGAAGTACTCCATATAATGTAGAATGATATCTAACTGGTAACCAAAGGAATTAATGTCCGTGGATACATAATTGACATCTTATTGGGCCTCTTAAACAAAGATATCAATAATTTTATATGATGCAGCCAGTTCAGATGAACCTAGAATAGTTTATAAGCAATTAATAACTTGTCTTTCAATGCAACATAGGAGTTGGACTCCATACGATGTGGAGCAATTTTGAACTGCAAATAGAAGTAGTGGTGCCTATACTTGGGAGGCTTTGAAACGTCATGGAGCTGAAAGAATTTGTGCTCTTTCTTGATACCTCTGGTATACCAAGTTTGGAACCCATTCTTTAGAAGTTCACATGCACAAATGCATGTGTCATTACCTCATTGGTCAGTGTCATTCCTAACTGTACTTTTATTAGCAAGGCTAGTCTAGATGTAAGGAACAAACTGAAGGAACAATGACAAATTTGAGAGGATTACTGTGTCTCTACAAAGATGAATCAGAATCCAAAACCATCTTTCTTTTTTACGTGCCCACCATGCCTAGTGCCTGAATATGGGCAATAGCTATGCATGTGCTTAACTATAGACAAGCAAGGGAGTAAGACATGGTGCTACATATGGTTTTTAGTCAGTTGAAGATAAATATTTCTGGAATGAATCAAAGTGTGTTAGCTATTACCATGTACTATGTCTAGAACATAAACTTGAGAATATATACACATTGAAGCAGCACCAGCGTAAGGAGCTAGTCATAAGAAATTGAGACACTCCTCCAAGCTAGATCTTCAATTAAGATAAAATTCCTGGGAAACCTGAAAAACCAGATTGTCTTTTGCCTGTCTTGAACAATTTTTAAAGACCTTTGTTTTAGTAGTGTTTAGTGAGTACATTTCGTATTGTTTTTAACATGGAAGCCCCTTAGTAGTTTGTAAAAATTTATTATTTAATAAAGACACTGACACTTAACCAACAACAAGAAAAAAAGTTGGGCATGAATGAAAATCAACGTTGTGCTTCCAACATGCACTACCACCTCTATCTCAAAATGAGAGCACACAGAGTTCAAAGTTTTTAAAAAAAGTTAAGCTTTAATATAATCAACATCCATATATTAGAACTTATTTGCATTAAGATTTGATACATGCTCTTAAAAGCGAATTCTTATTTTCAAACATCCCACAAAGGAAACTTGGACTTCAAACAATTTAAATGCATTTTCTTCATATAAAAATGAAAGAAACATCATAAATGCACAATCCACCTGTCCTGACTCTAGGCGGCCCTTGTAAACACTTCCAAATCCTCCTTCCCCAATCAAATTAACACCTCTAAAATTTTGTGCTGCGGAGGCAAGTTCACGAAATGTGTAGCTACGTGCCCCATTATCCTTTTTGGTAGTGCTTTCCTTGTCTTTTCCTCTCAATAAATCTGTTCTCCTCTCTATTTCTGCACATGATTGCACAATTCAACACAAACCCAATTAAACCCAAACAAGAGAAATATGGAATACCATATCCACCCATTAACAATTTAATTATCCTTTTTACCACTTCCGTTCCCGTTTGACTTTCCCTTTCCATAAGCTGCTCAACAAATGAATAGTTTAAGTTAAGCACATTGTACAAAATAATGAAAAAGGGAATGAAGAAAGAGAAATATACAGAAAAGTGAAAACCTGAAGATTCAGCTGGTCGAATTCCCGTATCGTCATCATAATTCTGGACATCTTTCCGGCGAGGACTGAAGCAAGAAAAGCAACTCATCTGTATATCCACAAAGTATTGCTAGACAGAAGGAAAAAAAAGGGACCAAAATTCCACCTTTTACTACTGAAAAAGAAAAAAAGTAAACTTTATAATAGCTACAGAATCAGAGAACGCGGCTACTGCTACAGATGAACAACCAAAAAACCCTAATGTGTAGAGAAATTTCATTCTCTCGCCCGCAAAACGGAGAGATCGAGAAACTTTAACCCTAGATCTACATGAGCAACAGTTTTCCGACCAAATCCAACCGGGAAAATATTATAAATTTACAAGTGTACATACAAACTCCTTAAGAATTACAAATAAAATTGGAAAAATTAAAGAATTCTGAACAATTGGTGAGCAGGAAATGAACAGGATTTTTGTGCTGTATACAGCTGAAACCCCTTTTACCAATGGTAATTTACTCCTCTTTCCTTCCTTAAATTAAAAGTCGTCTAAATAACTCAAGGTTAATTAAAAGTCGTCTAAATAACTCAAGCTTAAAAGAGGGAGAGTGTGGGCCATTTATGGACATTAAAAGGCGTTGATGATTGTTGCAGGTCGCTCTCCTTCTCAACTTCAATTTCTTCTTAACGCGGCATTTAAACGTTTCGGTCTGGAGAAGGTTGTCTCTTTACAGTTATGCCCTCATCAGCATTCTGTTTTACAGAACTGCCACTGCGATTCACTTTTATCCTGGGTCACCAACAAAAAAAGATTTTTTCATTTTTTATTTTTAGAAAATTATTATCATTAATTTAAGAAATGTAATCCTTTTGTATTAAAATAGATATGGCATGTTGCGGAAGATTGCTCATTTACAATATTGTCTTCACCTGGACAACGGAGTGCGATATATCCCTTTAACAAATCTCCTTCTTACATCACCTTGCTATTTATTCATTGTCCAGGTGACCCCATCCCCAAGTAGACAGGTCACTTGAGAGAGAGAGAGAGAGAGATCATAAGATGAATTTGGCGAAAGAATAAGTAGAAGAAGTCGAATGAAGTCACGTGAAGTAGCTTTTGAAGCAATTAAAGGATAAAATTCAGTTTTAATTATTTATAAAAAAAATTAGGCATGAACTTTGTGTGGAATTGAAGGTCGAACATATTCTATGAAAAGCGAGCAGAACGCCCCTTCTGCTGTAAAGCCATCATCACCCACGCTTCTCTCCTTCATTTCCCCAATCAACTTCGTGAATAGAGTCCATCTCATGTATGACTATACATATTTACCAGGATTTATGATTTATCTCATTCTCACGTATAAACTTCTATTAATTTTAATGTATTTATTATGAAAAATAAAAATTTAGAACCCCAAAATATTCTTAATAGGACTAGTCTAACTGCATTAATGACAATTTTTAATTTGTCAAACTAAAGGCATACTATATACATCACCATTATACATATAACGTTATCACGTACTCAATTTTTATTTTTTATTCTTTTTTTTTATAATATTTTTTCAAAATCACTTAAAGAAAATGCACAAATGAGATATTATCCCAGTGATTTAGATCGAGACATATAACTTTTAGATCTTAAATTCGATTATTACTTATTTGAGTTTGTTGATTATAGTGTACTTTCAAAATGGGTTTTCAAAACAAGAAAAATGACTTCTAATATACAAATATATATATATATATATATATATATATATATATTACTTTACATATATGAACTAGTTTAGACAATCATGACAGCTGAATTTAATGGCAAAACTAATGAAATTAAACAAACATTTCCCATGTCATAAACAGACGTACTAACACAGGCATCCCACTTCTTTTACTTTTCCAATTCAAACAACATGGCCGAACAGTTCACATGAATTTACATACCAAACTAATACTAACTACTTAAATAGGTAAAAGGAGAGTATTTGACCCAGATCATAAAGTTGATAATTCATCCGGGATTCAGCATACTAAAAAAGACTACATGCACATGTTGGGATACCAACACATGTTTGAAATTCACTTTTAGTTAAAAATTTAAATCAGTAAATCTCGAGTCTATTTGCCTCTCACTTTTTTCATATTTTTCTAACGCGAAACTTCAAATAACTTATGATATCTTAACAGTGCATACTACTAATTTAACTTCTTGTACACAACAAAACATTTGTTCTAAAAATAATGGTAAATCCATGTACATATTTGATTCAACTTATAAACAACAAAGGTCTAAGAACCCAAAAAGAAAATTGAAATAATAAAAGATTTGGAAAGTAAAATGTTCCTTGTATCCTAAACTACGAAAAGGCAAAAGCAAATATAGTACAACAATTCTTTTCCTAAACGGTTAGTGTGCCATTTCTTCACTCAAACTACATCACAAAAAAATGATCGCAATCCAATATAATAGTACCATAAATCCATCCATCCCTAACGTCAACCAAAATAATAAAACTGAATCAAATTTCAACATCTTTCTGGCTCATCATTACCAAGCCATATGGTCGGTCCCCTGATGATGAATTGGCTCCAAACCATCTTTCTGACAGCTCCTTCAAGCCATTATCACGTACCTCGCAAAATTTCTCCGGCCACCCTTCGGGTTCAACTGCCGAATAGCCTAGCCCTGGTGTCCGATCATTCGAACGTAGATTAGTGCTTTGCGTCCAATCCACGACATAAGCCGAAACCCGTCTCCTAAACTTGGCCTTAAACTCGGACCACGCTTGAAATTTATAGTGATTAACAACAATATTTTGTATATTAATTTTCTTCGCCCGGTAACCTTCTTTCAATTGAAAATGATGTATCACATTAAGCAGAGAATCATGAATAGCATCCAACAGAACAATAGACTTGTGACGATTCTCCATCCGCTTTCGACAATTGTACCCTTGCATTACTCCCACTACCGGATGTGATTTTTGATTGGAAGGTCCGAATTCATGACAACCAATCATGATTTCCCCAACTTGTGGTTTTGACACTAGTTGTGGCGCGCTATTATTATAACTTGACTTTGGTAAAAAAGATTGTAACATGGATTTTGACGGGTTTGACGAATTAGACCATAAATCAGAGTAGACAAATTCATCCACGTCCACGTACATCATCCATGTACATGAATCCTTTGCGGTAATGGCACAATGAGAAAAACCGGATTCTTGTGTTTTTGGCCATAGCCAAAATTTTGTACTAACATCAAATCCCTCTTTATTAAGCTCCTCTACAACTTTATTCAAGTCATCATCACTCACGTTATCATATAATATGAATTTATCAACTCCAATTTTGGAATGGTAAATTACCCATTCTTTCAAGAACTTGACCACATTGTAAACCATGGTGCAGGCGCACAATAGCGATTTTGGCTCTTGGGTTGCTACTAACTTGCGCGCAGGGGAGCCGTAGGCGATGGAGGGAAGTACTCGTTTATCTGATGAAACCTCGATGGAGACTTTGACCAGCGAAGAGGAGGAGAGAGTCACTGCCGTTGAATCAGGAAGTTGACAGCGGAATACTTCCTGTATTGAGCTCGTAACGGCTGTCCTGACGCCGTTAACCACGTCATCACCAAACACGCAATTAAAATCTCCCGGGTCCCTTTTCATACCTTGGCGCTTGTTCACGCCTTTTACGAAAACCACGACGTCGTTGTCTGTGAACATGACATCATAAACCAGATAATCCCAACGGAGCATGTCCGGCGGCGGAGTGACCCTCGCCGGGTACTTATCGACCGGCGATTTAGCCAAAACTGGCTGCGGAAAAGGCAACCGGCGGCGGACTCTGTTCGGAAGCTCGCAAGTAAACGTAGCCCGTTCGGGATTGGGTAAAACTCCGGATGGATGAGCCAGAGAGACATCGTTGTTAGGGAAGAGGCAACGAAATTCGCTGGAATATACCTGTAACGGAGTATTTTCCGGTGAGATAACGACGAGGACTTGCCAAGCAGGAAGGAGAATCGCGAAACTGGAGATTGACGACGTCAACCAGGCGTGAGATGTCGACGACGTCGTATCAGAATTAACGGAGGAGATAGAAGAATTGATATGTTTAATAGTTACCTGTTCTTCACGGAGAAGTTGATTGTAATAGAAGGAAGTGAGGGGGAAGGGAGATTGACGGAGAAGTTGGTCGGCGGGAAATGAATTGGAAACGAGGTTGTGATAGACCGAAGCTAAAAAGACGATAGAGCCCACGATGTATAGAAGAGTCCATCGGTGTTTTCGGACCATCGTTAAACAAGAGAGATGGAGAGAAAAAGAAGGGAGGTAAGGAGAGAACGGGTGAATTTGAAAGGACGACTGCGAGCGCTCTGAATTTGTAGTAATAGTTATAGTGTTGGTTTATATTTCAGATTATAAAATAGGAGAAAGAATAATAGAATGCTCCTATCATATATATATATATATATATGCGTTATTCATTTCATTTTAATTTCTCTTAAAAATAATTTAGTATTCTTAAATGTAATATTAATATTAATTAATGTTAGAATGAATCGAATAATGATAAATTGATAATATTATATCAATCTGTAATCTTAAAATAAAAATATATCTATAATTTAAAATTAACAAAAAATAAAATAGTTCTTTAATTTTAAAATGAATAAGGATAAGTGCATAATATTTAAACACCACATTTATCTTAATTATTAAAAAATGGGATATAATACATTAAAATTCATATCATACTTTATTTTTTAATAATTAAAATAAATGTAGTGTTTAATTTTATAATTAAATATTGTGTATGTAAATTTATCCTTTTAAAATTGAGGGAATATTATGTATTTATATGTTTGTCATATGATAAATGTGCTTATAAAATATATAAAAATCTTTTTATGCAAATTGACATACTATAGTTCGTTTAACGAAAACGGTGTTAGAAATAAATTTTTAACTTGATTTATAATTTATAATAGTAATTGGTGATTTCTTACAAGTTTAGCCAAGATATTGATTTCAACGCACTTTTAATTGAATAGAAAATTAATGCTTTTAAAATGACCATCATCGATTATGTTAGAGTAGTGCTTATACAGTTACAGTAATTAGTATCGTTAAAAATTTTAAATATTATTAAAATAAATTAAAAAATATTATTAAATATATATTTATTTTAACAATATAAATATTATTATGATATTATTAACTACCCTTAAGATTGATTTGTATTTGAAATTTAATATTTCAAGAACATATGAGTTTGTTTTTAAATTATTAAGAAAACAATTGACGCACTTTTGTTTCCATTTTTTTCAATTAATATTTAATTGACACTTCAATTTTTTTTACATAAATTAAGAAATATAATTAATACTTTCTCTAATTGATTAAATTGTATATAAAATTATAACATTATCTTTTTAAGATAAAATAGAAACAAATTAATATACAATATTTTGAATTTCTAAAAAAATTTATTACGAAGATAAAATAGAAACAAATTAATATCTAGTATTTTGAATTAATATGAGAAATTAAGTTATTATTTAAAAAAAATTATAAAAAATAAATAAAAAGGAATTAAATTGTACTATCTAAAAAAACGTATAAAAAGGAATGAATATAATATATTCTACCTAACTTTTTTATGAAAAAAAATTGTTAAAAAATTATAATTAAAAATGATTTATACATGCCGACACGGGAAGAGTCAAATAAGAGAGGAAGGTGGCAGGAAAGAAAGTGGTGACTGGTGAGAGAGAAAGGCGGCTATTTTAGCCGTTTTAGACTTTTCATTGTTTGTATAGTGTATTGTGTTGGAGCAGTCCTTCTGGTTTAAAATTAAAGATATAATTTAATTTTTAAAATTAAATTATAATATGTTAAATTTTAAAATTAATATAATTTATAATAAAATAATTTTTTTTGATTAATAGTTGTTATTATAAATTATACAATTATAATAATTTTATCAATTAAATTAAATAAATTTACATTAATTTAAAATTTAATATATGATCGTTTGATCTCAATAATTAAATTATATCTCTAACTTTAAATATATATATATATATATATATATATATATATATATATATATATATATATAGAAGACGGTTCAAAAGCATATTTCTTAAATAGTATGCTTCCTTAAGTAGCATATTTTTATCAAAACGATATCGTTTTGAAGATTCTTTGATGGTATTTTTGTAAATAAAAAAAAAAATGGGACTGCAGAATATCACATTTTTTTTTAATATTATTTTAAAAAAAATATTCAAAATAATATTATTTTGATAGAAATATATTATTTAAAAAATATATTTTAAATCCGTTCGCTATATATATATTTGGGAGTTAATTTACGGAGTTGTAAAAGTGTTGAGAAGTGGTGCAGCAGGTGGGATGCAAATGATTTGCGCCAGCCCCTATATATTGTCTTGTCATTCGTTTCATTCCCCTTGCAACTACTAGTACCACCAAACTAGACTCGCAGCATATTCTTCCATTTTAGTGTTTTTCATATAAATAAATAAAAAAATGTTGAGACAAGCAAGAAAAAATGATGTTGTTCGGTCGTTGGTTTTCATAGTAATTGAATCAATAGGCGGTACATAGTTATTTAAATTAATTAATATTGCTAAAGATGAGCTAGTGATTGGCCACAAATAAAACATGTCATCTCAGGATATTTTAGCAATTTATGGAGGTGACTGTTAAAGGTGTTCCGTCTGAGGTCGGTGTTAAAGAGTATTTATCGTATTAAAAAATAGTACTAATATACTAAATATATTATTATGATAAATTCGTTCAAATGCATTCAACTAACTTCCATCTTGAAACAGTCTAAAGAATATTCATCTATTACTAAAAAATAATAGTCAATCATAACTGCATCAAACAATTGTGACCATGTTGCATTCAACTGGGAGAGATTATTTAATATTTTTGAGATAAGTGAGTAGTATATTCTTTTTTTTATATATATTTATAGAATTTATCTGTAATGAAATTTATATATATATATATGAGAGGGAAAACATATTATTAATTTATTTCAAGAATATAGAATATATTTTTTTTCAACTAGAGACCTTTCAACTGTTGATGCATTAAGAAATTATGCTCTAAATATTTTTTTTCTCCCTCTATATATATATATGAGGATCGATTCATTGATAACGTTGTAAAAATAGTATTACCATATATATATATATATATATATATATATATATATATATATATATATGTGTGTGTGTGTGTGTGTGTGTGTGTGTGTGTGACGCCCCCAAATCTAGGCCCACACAGCCCAAACTTGAGTCGTCAAAAGACTACAACAAAATTATTACAACAAAGCACATCGTACAACAATACAGTGTATATTAATACACAACTAAGTCTTCACTATTATTGCCACACTATTTTACAACACGTGAAGACTACGATAGCTATCCCTCGGACTCCCACTCCATTCCCCGGTTAAACCCCGTTACGTTTTCATCTCCTGTTGAAAAACAATGGAAAGAAAGGGTGAGCTCAAATAGCCCTGTAAGACCCCGAATTTTATGAAATACAAAATTTAATTTTTCTTCATATAGATATTTTTTTTAAACAGTAAGTGGTTAAATCGATAAAGTTAAAAGTTAAGGATGTTATGTGCAAATTTTATTTTGTCGGACAATATTCGCTTTGTCGGGGAATATTCGTTTGGTCGGGGAATATTCATGTCGTACGACGGCGCCGAAATAATAAATTATTGGTGGACCCCACAACGGAATATTTGTCGGATATAGAAAACGACAGAAGTAACCTTTTTAAATAAAAATAGTCAACGGAACTGTTAAAATACCGGTGATAAAAGAATAGTAGCATACGGTAGTTTATGGTATTTTCTGTAGCACACGGTACTCTACAGTAACACACGGTATTGCATAGTGTCTCATATTATTGGTCTGATAATTGACACCGTAACTGTTACGCATCATTTCATCGATAATTGTCACTGCATAATATTTTATATTATCAATTCAATAATTGTTGTTACACAGTATTTTGCATTATTGATTTAATAATTGTCATTACACTGTATTTTATATCATTGAGTTAATAATTGTTGTTGCACTGTTTTTAAAATTATTGAACCTAATAATTGTCACAGTAACATATGCACAGTAATTCACATTATTGAATCAATAATTGTCATTACACAGTAACGTATGCTTTATTTTACATTATTGTTATCTCTATTATGATGTTATTTAAACAGTTGTATTTCATTAATTTATTGACTTGATATCTAAGAGCTAACTATACTGTATTTATAACAATTAGTCATAATAATTGAATTGATAAAGTTATTTGTTTATAATATAAAGTTAGGTGATTATTAGGTGATATGAAATGAATGGTGTAGATTAAAGTGTGAATTATTGTTGAATAATTGAATTGATTTGTTTATAATATAAAGTTAGGTGATTATTAGGTGATATGAAATGAATGGTGTAGATTAAAGTGTGAATTATTGTTGAATAATTAAATTGATTTGTTTATAATATAAAGTTAGGTGATTATTAGGTGATATGAAATGAATGGTGTAGATTAAAGATAATATAATATTTGAAATGGATGGTGTAGATTAAAAGGTGATCTTTAAATGAATGGTTTAGATTAAATGAATGATAAGATTTTTGGCTATAAATAGAAGCCTTAACTTAAGGATTTTTCATAAACTTCCTTACTTGTTCTTTCTTTCTCTCTCTAAATACTTCTTGTGAAAGTTCTCTCTAAGTGTGCTTAAGTCATCTTGAGTATTTGTGAAGATCTATAAGTATACGTGTACTGTTCAAGTTAATCAACCTCATTTAAATCAATATCCAGTCACGTGTTACGGTAAGGGATACCATCTTTTTCATCTTCCATTATTCAAACATACTATGGTAAGGGATTATCATTATTTGATTCTCGATAATAATATTGTTTCTTCCTTACTCATAAGACGTGTCTTTTATTTCCATGTATTAAATTGTGGGAATAACCTTACGGAGTGGATTGCCGCCTGTTGGTGAATAACCTTTCGTATTCATTCATTATTAATCTCTGAGAATAACCTTACGGAGCGGATTGCCGCCTGTTTGGTGAATAACTCTTTGTACTCAAATTCTATTAAATTGTGGGAATAACCTTACGGAGCGGATTGCCGCCTGTTTGGTGAATAACTCTTTGTACTCAAATTCTATTAAATTGTGGGAATAACCTTACGGAGCGGATTGCCGCCTGTTGGTGAATAACCCTTTGTATTAATTTCATTCACCTTTTGTTAATCAAACCTGCTACGGTAAGGGATATTATTTTCTTTCATACTCCTAAATCGAAATTTATTATGGAACTATTGCTTCTATAATTCCTGAAAATATTATATGTTCCATAATAGTTGAACTTCATTATTTCAACTGAACCTTCCTATTTACGTGAACCTTTCTATTGAATTGTAACCGTTATTCTGAACTGTGGATCTTGAATATCATTTTTAAATTTCACTCCACATCATGTTGACAATTTGGACATTATTTGAATCTGTACAAAGTAAACTTCCGATACTTATTGCTATCCTATTTCTTCTGTTCATCATTTATATCATTCTAATCATCCAAAAATCAAGCTGTTGTGAATATCTGTGGCCGGGGGCACAGATGTGATATATTTGTTGAACAGATGATAGGTTAAAGGCGATATAATAGGTTAAAGGCGATACATCTGTTCGATGTCTTTTATGGCACGTGGTGAATGTTCTCTTTGGTCCGTAGTGCAAAGATGAACTGTTGTTTGGTATGATTATGACCAAAGGCTGAATCTGGTATAATCATGACCGTTGGTGTTATATTGAATGTCTTTGGCCCGTAGTGCAAAGATGAACTGTTGATCTGCATGATTATGATCAGGAACTGTGAATTTGTATTATCTTGACTAATGAAATTTCAGATGATAAAAGTTGATGATGTTTTTCCTAAAAAGAGAACCGAGTGGACATTATAGTCTGCATTATTCTTCTAATAGATTACTCATTCCGCTGCTATTATTGATCTGAACGTTGTTTAAGAATTTAACTGCAGTTTTTGATATAAATCTTGTAGTCTATTGTATTCTATCAAGAACTCAACTGTTGAAGACTAATGATAATTTATTTGTCATTATCTTAGTCATGATATTCTTTACTGGGCTATTTGAGCTCACCCTTTCTTTTGTTCCATTGTTTTTCAACAGGAGATGAAAACATAACAGGGTCTAGCCGGGGAATGGAGTGAGGGTCCGAGGAATAGTTATCATAGTCTTCACGTTTTGTAAAATAGTGTGGCAATAATAGTGAAGACTTAGTTGTGTATTATTATACACTGTATTGTTGTACGTTGTGCTTTGTTGTAATAATTTTGTTGTAGTATTTTGACGACTCAAGTTTGGGCTGTGTGGGCCCAGATTTGGGGGCGTCACAAGCCCAGTAAGAAATATCATGACTAAGATAATGACGAATAAATTATCATTAGCCTTCAACAGGTGAGTTCTTGATAGAATACAACATAATACAAGGTGTATATCAAAAACTGCAGTTAAATTCTTGAACAATGTTCAGATCAATAATAGCGGCAGAATGAGCAATCTATTAGAAGAATAATGTAGACTATAATGTCCACGCACTTCTCTTTTTCGTAAAAACATCATCAACTTTTATCATCTGAAATACCATTAGTCAAGATAATACAAATTCACAGTTCCTGGTCATAATCATGCAAATCAACAGTTCATCAATGCATTACGGGCCAAAGAGAACATTCAATATAGCACCAGCGGTCATGATTATACCAGATTCAGCCTTTGGTCATAATCATACCAAACAACAGTTCATCTATGCACTACGGGCCAAAGAGAACTTTCAATATAACAACAACGGTCATGATTATACCAGATTCAGCCTTTGGTCATAATCATACCAAACAACAGTTCATCTATGCACTACGGGCCAAAGAGAACTTTCAATATAACAACAACGGTCATGATTATACCAGATTCAGCCTTTGGTCATAATCATACCAAACAACAGTTCATCTATGCACTACGGGCCAAAGAGAACTTTCACCACGTGCCATAAAAGACACCGAACAGATGTATCGCCTTTAACCTAATATATCGCCTTTAACCTATCATCTGTTCAACAAATATATCACATCTGTGCCCCCGGCCACAGATATTCACAACAGCTTGATTCTTGATGATTAGTACAAATAATAGTGATACAATTGATGAACAGAAGAAACAGGATAAACAATAAGTATCGGAAGTTTACTTTGTGCAGATTCAAATAATGTCCAAATTGTCAACATGATGTGGAGTGAAATTTAAAAATGTTATTCAAGATTCTCAGTTCAGAATAACGGTTACAGTTCAATAGAAAGATTCAGAAAATAGGAAGGTTCAGTTGAAATAATGAAGTTCAACTATTATGGAACATATAATATTTTCAGGAATTATAGAAGCAATAGTTCCATAATAAGTTTCGATTCAGGAGTATGAAAGAAAATAATATCCCTTACCGTAGCAAGTTCAAGAGTGTAAAAAAATGACATTTCTTACCTTAACACGTGACTGGATATTGATTTAAATGAGATTGATCAACCTATATATTTATAATAAAATTAGTAATTACAACATGTAAACTTCAAAGTGTATGATAACTCATATATTATGAACTATCAAAATTATATATATTTAACATAATTTTTGTAGTATAAAATACCAACTTTAAAATAGTTTTAAAAATAATATTCCAAAATAAATCTTCCAAAGAAAGCTTTTAAAAATGAATCTTCTCAAAGAAGAGTCTTCTAAAGGAAGATTTGTGAATACCGTGAAAAATAGGAATTTATAAAATTACTACTCTTTAATAAAAGACTTACTTGAAAAATTCCTGCACTCCTTTTGGCTTTCAAACACTCAAAATAGCCTTACTATTCTCAGAGAAAACTCATAAAATTCTTATAGAAAAATTTTATGTTTTAGGTGTGATTTTTCTATTCAGCTGAACAATCTATTTATAGGAGAAAATAAGTTACTATGCATGGTAGGTGGGAGGCGTACTGCACGCCAGTGCTGAAAATTTCAGCAGCAGCCCACGTTTCTGTTTTCTCCCAGCACATTTTCAAATTTGGTTTTCCTCAGGTGGGTCCCACAGAGGGCCCACATGTTTTCTTACTATTCACGTCACTATTCACGTTACTATTTCAAATAGTAAAATTAATTTTTTTATTTATTTATTTATTTATTTATTTATTTATTCTTCCTGTGAGTCCAACATATAAAATAATGTTACCACAATAATGTAAGAAACACGTTACATATTTTTATTAATTTAATAATATAAATTATAGTGTATTTGCTACTGTGACAATTATTAGATTCAATAATTTTAAACTACAGTGTACCAACAATTATTGACTCGATGATATGAAATACAGTGTAATGACAATTATTGAATCAATAATGCAAAATACTGTGTAGCAACAATAATTGAATTGATAATATAAAATATTATGCAGTGACAATTATTGATGAAATGATGCGCAACAGTTATGGTGTCAATTATCAGACCAATAATATGAGACACTGTGCAATACCGCGTGCTACTGTAGAGTACCGTGTGCTACAGAAAATACCATAAATTACCGTATGCTACTATTCTTTTATTACCGGTATTTTAACAGTTAACACCGTTGACTATTTTTATTTAAAAATGTTACTTCTGTCGTTTTCTATATCCGACAAATATTCCGTTGTGGGTCCACAAATAATTTGTTATTTCGGCGCCGTCGTACGGCCCGAATATTCCCCGACAAAACGAATATTCCCCGACAAAACGAATATTGTCCGACAAAATAAAATTTACACATAACATCCTTAACTTTCAATTTCGTTAATTTAACCACTTACTGTTTCAGGAAAAATGTATATGAAGAAAAATTAATTTTTATATTTCATAAAATTCGGGGTCTTACAATATATATATATTGGGTATCTATAACGTTGTAATCCAAACAAAATAGAAGATACATGTTATATGCAAAAATAAATAAATGATTTAATAGGGTTAATTATAACTGCCCAAATCATTATTGTGAAAATGAGATGAGATCCAAAATGATTGTTATAAATCAATGACGAATGCAATTTTATAATTAAGGTTATAAATTTTCCATTTCTCTTGCGTATTCTCGTTGCAGATTCATGTTATCTGCAAGAAAAATAGAAAATTTGATAGCTATAATTATCACTACCCAGATCACTACTGTGAAAAATGAGATAAGATCCAAAATGACTGCTATAAACAAGGACGAATGCAGTTTTATAATTAAACTAATGTTAATTTCACCATCCGCAATATAATACTGCAGGCGATGAGTGTATTCAAAACGTTGTTGTTTCCTCGAGTAAAGCATACTCTTCACTGTTCCTAATATTAGAGTGTATTAAATGCATACAGGGGGTATTTTGGACATTTAATACCGTCTGCATAATTATACTACAGATACCTGAAAATTATACTGCAAACGAGGGTCATTTAAATTGTCAAATCTCAGAATAAACGATTGAGATCTGTTATGAGGATAGTTCTATTTTTACAACGTTGTCAATGAATTCGTCTCTTATATGTATATACTTATTCCGTTTTAAATTATAATATTAATATTAATTTTAAATTTAAATTTAATCCTCTCATTCATAAAAAATAAATTTCTTATATGTATTTTTTATACTTTCATAATATTATTTCTCACATAAAAGTGAGACTAATTTGCCCACATCAAAATAAGACCATTTTACGTAATATTAATTGATTTTTGTTACTTAAATATATATACTATAATACAAATTTAAGTAAATTATATTATCAATTAAATAATATAGTTTGAAAAAAAAAGAAAATTATCTACCTAACTTCAAATTTGTCCCAGATAATCATCAATATTCCCGTTGACTTGGTATGTTATGTGTATCAATTAATTGGACCACCCTTACAAATAACTTGGTATGTTATACTATTTACTGAATTCATCACCATCTTTGCACAATTTATTTTTAAAATGAAATATGATATTTATATAGTATTTAATTGAGTTTTACTATCATGTAAAATATTTCATTATACGATATTGCATTGCTTATAGGTTGCTCGCATGAACGGGATCTCAAAATATTTTAAATTGAAGGTAAGAAAATATTCATGTTTAATTCATAATTATTAGTACAAATTTTTATTTATTTTAAAAAAAAGTTGAATATAAATAGGTCAAAAAATATTTAAAAAATCAAAATCATAAAAAAAAATGTACCAACAATTAATTTAAAGAATAAGATTAAATTATAAAAAAACTATCATTAAAAATAAATTTTTAAAAAGTCCAAAACATTAACATGTAAAAAAATATCATGTTAAGTCAAAAACAAAATTACTTATTATATTCAAAAATAAAAATAAAGTTTAAGAATCAAGAATAAGATCTAGCACTTTGCATGAGGTACTAGTACTATAATTAAATAGATAATTTGATTATTCCTCTGAGTTTTTTTGTTCGACCTCTTACTTTTTCTATTTTAAATTAATTGTTATTATTTATCTATCCAAATCAAAAACTATGATAAGTAAAATAAATTTATAAATAAACAATAATTTATAATATAGTTTTATAAAGAACAATCAAAATAAAATCATCTAACCTACAACAAATTTGTTATAATTTGGTTCGTACCCCCCCCCCCCCCCCCTCTCCCTCATTTATTTTGGTTCAACCTTTTATTTTTTTAAATTAAATCAACTATTATTATTTTTACATTAATTCAATTTTTCTACATTCATTCAACGTAATATAATTTTACAAAAAAAGAATATCATCTTACCTAATATTAGAATGATTACATATATACTTATATATTTATATATATAAAAATGATTGTTTTAGTAAGACATATTACTACTTAGATTATAAACTTTGAGAAGAAAATAATTTTAGTAAAGATTATCTTACTTGATAATTTTGTTAATATTTTTATTAAAATATAAATATAATTATATATTTGAATTTATCTTACTTAATATTAAATTTTTACTTTTATTAAAATAAAAAAGCAGACACAATAATATATTATAAATTAAATTTATGGCACAAAATGTGCACACATTATTGCTCATGCATTGAACATATTGAAAAAATAAATAATTAACAAGATCATATTATCTGATTATTTTATTAATATCATAATTATAATATAAGACCCGGTGCACGGGATGCAAATGATGGTGTATCTATTCTATAATTAAATTGACAATTTGATTTTTTTATGGTTTACTTGTTTTTTTTTTTGTTTGATCTTTTACTTTTATTATTAATCTATCCAAATTAAAAACTATAGTTAATAACATAGTTTTATAATACAATAAGATCATCTTATATAATATTATTTTGTTACTTTAATTGAAATATATATACATTAAATCAAGTTTAATTAAAATTAAATTATTACTTAGATAATATAGTTTGAGAAAAAAAATAATGCACTATATTAATTTCGTAATTTAATTTATAGTCATTATAAAAATATAACTGTAGGTATATTTCAAGTATAAGTAAAATTTTATTATTACCTAGATAATATAATTTTAAAAGGAAATTATGTTCTTACGAAAATTCCCTTAACAAATGTTAAACTATATTATTATTAGAATATATACACACACGTATATAGATATCAAATTTTTATATCAACCAATAATTTGATTCAATTATTAAATTAAACTTTAAATATTGAAAATAAATTACTCTTTTTAATAATATATTTATAAAAAATATTATAAAAACTAAACATCTTAATTGTATAATAAAAATATATGAAATAAAGATAAATAATATAATTTTATAATAAAACAATCATAAGATTATTTTATTTAATATTGATTTGTTATTATTATTAAATTGAAAGTATAATTATATTTCAAATATAAGAAGGCTTTTACTATTATTACTTATATATATGCATATATAATATTAAAGATAATAATTTTCTTTCAAAGGTATTTTACCTAATATTAAATGGTTACTAATATTAAAATAAAAGGTAAAAGTATAATATATTAGCCAACAATAAGATTCAGCTATTAAATAAAAATTATTTTTTATATCCAATAACATTTTATAAAAATAAAATTAAAAACATCAATATTTTCATAATTTATTTCCACTGAGTCATAAACTAAAATACATTTAAAAAATAAAAAAATAAAATCATAAGATCATATTATCAAATATTAATTTGTTAACATTATTAAATAAGACTTTATTGTTACTTAGATAATATAATTTAATAATAAAATAATTTTTCATAAAGATCGTTTTAACTAACTTAATTGAATTTATTACTATTATTAAAATAGAAGTGTAATTATAATTTAAGTGTTAATTAGATAATACATTTAGAAGGAAACTATTTTTCTTATGAAGAGATCACCTTACATAATATTATACTGTTACTATTATTAAAATATAAGTACAAATATAATAAATTAACCAATTATTTAATCAAATTATTGAAAAAATAAATTAACAAGGGCCTGTTGCTTTGCACGGGATATACATGCTAGTCCTCAACTATATAATTAAAAAAATAAATTTGATTTTAAAAAATTTCAGCTTTATTCTTTCTTATTTAAATTAATATAAGTAATATCTAAATTTATAGTCATTAAATATTATCCAAATTTGTAAAAGTATTAAAAAGAAATCCCAACTAGTTAAAAAAAAGTAATTTATTTTTTGTATTTATATCTCTAATAGAAAAAAAAAACTTCTAACAAATTTTTTATTTTGATTCCACCAATTTTGTAATAAATTTTTTTTATCTTAATTTTATGTAAGATAATATAACTTTACAAAATTTATGCATGATAATTTATTATTAAAATTTTATTAAGATATTAGGATATCGAAAAAAAACCTCTTTAACAAATCACACGATTTAATTATATATATATTCACATTAGTCTTGAATTTTATTATTAAATTAATGTCTTAACTAAATTAAATTAATTAAAACTTAATTTTTTTTATGAAATTACATGATTAATTATATTAATAATATACGTGATTATTGTTGGAAACATAATAACTATAAAATTAGTTGAAATATTATAATGGGTTGTTACTGTTAAAACTAAATTAAAATTTATTAAAACTTGAGTTTCATTGTACTGTTCGAATTAGAATTTTAGGCAAATTTTGTCAATATAAAAATTAATACAAAATTTCATTAAGAACTTAAATAAATAAAAATAATTATTTTCTTACAATCGTAACTAAATAAATTTACACTCTATTAAAATATTTAGTTTGATAATTGATCGAAGTAACCTACAATGTATAATTCAATAATTTATTATTTAAATAAATATTTAATAATTTAATGACAACAAGTATCTTCTCCAAATTATAATTAAACATTTATAGTACATTTATTTGATTATCTTAATAATTGAAATAATAAACTATTATTTATGGCGTCCATGCTTTCCACCGGTTGGTGAACTTGTATAATTAAAAACACAAATTTGGGTTGATTTTATGAATTTTTGATTTTAGAGTTTTTTGGTTAAGCTGTCTTATTTATATTAGCATAAATAATATCCAAATTTGTATTAATTACTATTTAAATTTAAAAACAATTTTCATCTTTAATAGGAATAAAAAAAAGAATATATTTTTCTATTCAAATTAGCATAAATACTATAAAAATATATAATAATTAAATATATACCATCTAAATTTATAAAGTATTTAAAAAAAAATCAACTAATTTCTAATAAAAAAAGTAATTTTTAAAAGAATTTTTATTTTTATTTTTAACAACTTATACAAAAGTGACGTTGACCGTGGTGTACTTTTATAATTCCAGAAGTTGAGTATGAGATCTAGTGTGCTTTATGCCTTTGTCCTTAACTTGAGCCTACCAACGATGCATGTCAATAGATCGAGCATAATTAAGATGCAGTGCTAAATAAATCAATATTATTTTAACTTTCTTAGTAAAACACTTTTATCAAAAAATTGAAAATTTTAAAATATTTATTCTCACGACGCCGCATTATTTCGTCGATCAAGACACTTAGGTCGTCGTACAAAAAATAATATGAGATAATTTTATAATTAAAATTGATATAATTAATTTAATTTTAAATATAATAATTTTTATATTTAATAGTATTATTTAAATAATTTATAATTATATTATCTAATTTAAATAAATCTATATCAACATTGAATTTAAATATATATCCTAGTTTAATTTTACTAAATCAATATTAATTCTATATTTTAGAATAGAAATATTTTAACTATATTTACTTTCTGATAAAAATTTGTAATTTAGTTATATCTATTATATATTAGAAAAGGGCAGGGGGTACGACGGGACCTCAAGGTTTTTTTTTTTTGGTCCTTGTAAGTTTGGTTATTTTGTAATTTGTAATTTGTAATTTTTTAAATTTGATAAAATTATTATTAAATATTTTTATGTTAATTTTATATACAACGCGTGTGACACGATGGCCGGTAATTAATTAAAAACCAAATAAATTGAAACAATTACGGTTCAAATTAAAGAATAGGGGAAGAGTATGAAAATTTGTGCAATAATAAGCCTACTCGTGTATCCCGCCTAAAAACTCGAAAAGGTGGATATATTTTCATCTTTCATTACCTCCGCTTTTCATTGAAATTTCAATTTTCCCATCTCCCCTTATTACCTCCCGAGGGCCATACCCTTCCTCTTTAAACCTCCAACCGTCTCTCTCTGTCTGCCCTACTGCTTTCCCTGCGCCGAACACTAACCCTAATTATTCTAGATCCTTAATTCGGTATGTTTAATCGGTTTCTCCCTAATTTTTACCTTTTCTTTCGACTATGGTGCTGATTTTTACTTATTAAACTCTATTGGTGCAGGATTCGCCATGAAAGGAGGTAGATCCAAGGCCGAATCCGCAAACGCTGACAGCAGGTAACTGTTGGTTGCTCTCCATCATAACTTCTGTTCACTGGATAAAAAATAAAACTATTAAAATCCTGGATTAGTCATACATTTTTGTATACGTTTGTGTGTGTATGTATGTACGGTGTTAATTTTGTTGGTGATAGGCTTGCCGTGAACAAAGGCGGGCGAAAAACTAAGAAGGGAAAGGCCGCCAAGGACCCTAACAAACCTAAGAGGCCTCCCAGTGCGTTCTTTGTGTTCATGTATGTCACTTTTTACTGATTAAAAATAGTGTTAATTATAGATTAATTTTTCAGTAAATTCTTTCTGATATATCTTAAATTAAATAAATTTTTGTTGCAGGGAGGGTTTTAGAGTGCTGTTCAAAGAAAAAAATCCTGGAAATAAATCCGTGGCTGCTGTGAGTAATTAGATCCTAGTATTGCTGTTTTCTGATTTTGTTTTCTTTCTAGTGATTTGTTTATTATTAGTTTAATTAATTAAGTGTTGTATCATTAAACTGATTGAAAAACAGATTGGTAAGGCTAGTGGAGATAAATGGAGGTCAATGTCGGATGCTGTAAGTAATTCTGTAATCGACTTTAGAATGTTATATATGTAAAACTACATGGTTTTTTTTTTGTAAATTATTGTACCAGTATATTAATTGTATAAAATACAGGATAAGGCGCCCTTTGTAGCCAAGGCAGAGCAAAGGAAGAAGGATTATGAAAAGAACATGCAAATCTATAACAAGAAACTGGTAAAGTATTCATAGTTTTTCTTTTTGACCTTTTTAACTTTATGTATTGTATGTTGCGAAAAAAATGTAACCTCGAACTGAAATTAGGCTGGAGGTAACGATGATGAGGAATCTGACAAGTCTAAGTCAGAGGTCAATGATGAGGAAGACGAAGAGGGCAGTGAAGAGGTTTGTGAAAATAGTAGATATTTGTTTCTACTTAAGTATTGCTATCCCATTGATTATTTTTTCTCCATCTTGTAGGAAGAAGATGATGATTGAACAAGTGGTGGGTTGTGCGTGGAAGGTGTACTCTACTTCACTGTCTGATGTTAGATCACCTTTTAGATATCTTGCAGTTCTTAGTATATTTAATCATTTTGCTAGTAGTGGCTATGTTGCCCCTCATATCTATGGTTTTTAGAGCTAGACTAGTAGTGTGCACAGAATGGGTAGTAACTCTGTATTTTGCTTCTAACTTGCATAGATCAATTAATCTGTTTCTGCAGTAGTTTCACTGAAATGCTCTGGCTTAATTCAATTAATCTGTTCTTTTCTTTCTCTGGAAAAATTCGGTAACCCTTTGATTGATTTGTGCTCTCTAAATGATTCTTGTGAATCTTATTTTGACTGATTTGGGATTTTTTGTGGTCCAACTCCTATGTTACAGAGAGGAGAATTTGTTCATGTGTTGCTTTTAACAAGGAGAAATGCTAGGGATACCAATTGATATGTTAATATTTTGTTCATGTTTTGCACTTCTTTATTCGTAGTTTAATATCAATTGGTTTTGCTTATGTTTTGGTTTCCTGCAAGTGCCTATTGCAACATCTTGTGAAACAAAGTTGCACTTTACTAGCTGATCATTTGGCCATTAGGTGTCTCTTGATAGCCTCAATCATTTGATCAGTTATATTTTATGAATGGAGATTTTTGTGATGTCTATTTTCATGTTTAATTTTTTGATATGTTTTGTTTTCTTTTGGTGAGTCGATAAATATGTGGTACTGGTGTATTATGCACTTTTTGCTTGTATATTATGTATATAATCATTTTAAATACTTTTGTATTGCATTTTTGCCCCATTGGTATGTTTTAATTTTGAAAATACTCCATCTGTTCCAAAGTTTTTGACTTTTTAAATCAATTTGTGAAATTATTAAATTTAAATTCTATTCAAATTTATTTTTTCTTATCTTATTTGTTGATTTTAAAACTTATTAGTAGTTCATATTGATCTTAAATTTTAGAATTTTTAAAATTGACTTGAAATTTAAAATATATTTTTAATTTGTAACTGATTTGAGTATTTAATGCAACATTATATTACTCTTTGATTATCACCATGTATTTTTCTCACGAGGTTCTGATGAGAAAGAAGAAAAGACACTTTATGAATAATATATGTACGGGGATAGGGCTAGATCTGGATTATATTACACAACTTACTGGCTTTTGTTTGGTGGATGCAATATTTCGAGACGGGGGCAATTGTTTGTTCCATTATCATTTTTCTTACTATTTCTTGGTTTGAGAAACCTCTTCAGTGTCTTAAGCTTTTTGTGTAATTAGTATTGTTATTTTTTGTTGACAAGTTTTCTTGAATTATAGTTGTTAGAAGAGTATATCCAAAGGTTGGGCAAGTATTTTAGGACATGTTTTTTTATTCTCCAATCTGTATTATGCTTATTAATTATGTTAAAACAACATAACTAATGAGTTGTTATTCATTTTGAGAAATAAGAAATTTTGTAATTAATATTTTTAGAAAATTTACTAGATTCACAATTATTAAGAGTTGGTTAGGAATATGGTATTTGGCTTGTGGGGACCTCCTTCCTTCTCCTGTTCCCTGATGTTTTATGGGACTGGCTGACTGTATAATCTTTCTTCTAAACATTTAGAAATCGGACCTGACGCATACGTAGACTAATTTAAACCAATTTGAGGCTGCTTCTTACGATGCCTAAGCCCTAAAATTTTATTTCCTTACTGTAGTTTTTAAAAACTATATTAATCACTGTAATATAATATTATTTTTAAAAACTATATTTAACTCAAAACTGATAAAGTTCATTAAAATTTAAAAACAGTGTTAATTAATATTAAAAAAATTAATGTCAATTTTAAATTTAAAAATATTTTAAATTAACTATAAGAAGTCAATAGTAATATTAAATTTTGAAACGAATGAGTATAAATTATAAATATGTCCCAACAACACGACATAAGACAACAAAAAGTGATGTGATGTGTAACATTAAAAAAGAAAAGAAAATAGAGTAATATTAGTGGTTTTAAATAATGTGTTATAATTACACTGTTAAATAAATTTTATGTAATTAGTTATGTTATAAATTTTATAAAAATATTTAATGTCACATTATTTGGGATTCATTTGATATCAAAAATTTAAAATCCTTAACGTTACTTTAAAAAATATATAGTGAGAACTCTAATATAAATATGTTTTTTTTTATCATCTTGAGAATATTGTTGAAAACTGTTTTACAAATTTGACGTTGTATAGTTTATTCACAATTAATATTATTAAAAAAAATGAATTTTTTAATTAGAAAATTCATTTAGAAAAATCCGAATTTTTTCTCCAGAGTTTGTCTCAACTTTAATCACACTTAATTAACATATCCCACTTTACTTTCATTTATTTTGAGTTTTTCACCAATTGGCCCATGTTAAATACTTGTTTGGGTTGGTTAAGTTCACAATCACTATTAGGAGTCGTATAATTATGCTTCATAATTTAAATTCTTCATCCTAATTTGGAAAAAGCATAGTGAATATATTGGTTTCAAAATAAATTTTTAAACAAGAAATTGATGATTGACTTAGTTTTCATCGTCTTTACGAGGATTAAAAGTTTTTAAATTTGGATTGTATTTGTAGACTGGAAGTTGTTTGGATTACAATCGTTGCCATGAGGACTTTTAGTTGGCTCGGATTGCTTTTTATGGGATGTTGACTTGGACGAAGTTTCAGAACATGCTTGGCTGCAGATATTATCAGCCGAGTTCAGGGGAGACGAAGTAACTGCATGGTCTCGACCCCGTTTTATCTTCCTGGAAATTCCTCTACTCTGTAAAATAGAGAAAGTAGAAAAAAATATGAGTGATGAAAATGGCAAGAAGCCGAAATGCACAACATAGTTAGGCGTTGGATATTGTTTCTGGTAATCAATTTCCTTCTTTATGATTAATGAATCAAATATCTGTGAACAGAAAACGTTTTTTTTTAATTTTTTATCTTGCCTCAGAAAAGAACTCAGCTCATGCAATCTGCATATATTACAAGAAGGAAAACATGGCCCTTTCTAATATTCAATTTTCTTGTAAAAGCTTTTCGGAATTTAATAAACCATAGAAGTAGTCACACATTAGTACGTTGTTTTGGGCTAGTTGCGCCAAAACCTATTAACTAGATGTGACAACCACGGTCACACTCATATTTATAAATAATAAGAATTAATTCAACACATGCATGTTACTTTAAGCTAGGAAAAGAATTAATATAAAGTACCAGTAAAGAGCATCTCCGTCGTCCTCGAACAGTATTAGTCTACAGGATTAACATGTACAGAAAGAGAGGATAGAGAATTTGCAACAAAGTAAGTCAAGCGCGAGGGAAGGGGCAATTCTTGTTCTTCTCGTTGAAGGAGAGACTGCAGAAAGACTATCTATCTATCTATCAGGGGCTTTAATTAAGATGATTGACTTTGGAGAGTAGTAGTCAACAATTCTTCTCCTTCTCCAACGGCTACGCAAAGTATACAAGTCAAAGATTTGTTAAATTTTGTGGAAATACTAGGTGGTGGTCTATAAACTAGCACTATTATGCTAAGAAAAGACTTTGGGAGTGTGGAAATTTTTGCAGCACAGCAGGACCAAAAGAGACAAATTATGAAGGTATCTATCCTACACATTACTAATATACATTATCATTATTTTCATTCTTGAGCGTGCAAGGAAACAAGGGGTAGAAGTCTATATATTATAGAAAATTATACCTACCTATTTGCTAGTGCTGCCTTTGCTAAGGGTATAATTGAAGCTATTTTAACGAAATTTTGCAAAACGAGCTATTTTTCTATAAATTATAATGTTTACCAAACATTTACAAAAAAAGAAAATTGATTTTTTATTTTATTTTTGCTTTTCCTTCGCTCTAGTTTTTGTAAAAGCTAATCTTGACGTCTAACTGATCATTGCGTGGCTTTTCTTTTATTAATGGAGATAACATGCATGTCCTACGCAAAACCAAATTGATGGGGAGACACTTTTTGAAATATGGTAGCTGTGTCTCCCCAATTATTAATTATTTTGTTTGCCTAAAAGAAATAAAAATTGAATTAAAAAAACAAAGATTTTTATGCCTTCAGTTCGGGTCAAAATTTCAAAGGGGGAAGACGTTTGTAGCGCGCGCGACCCGCATGATTATATGGTACAATATTCCGCAGCTAATTTAGGTAGTAGTAATTACTTTTCCATAATATATCTCTCTCCCTTTCCTCTCTCTCTAAAGTCTTGTTTTTTATTCAGAAATGGTGGCGTAGCAAAAATAGAACGAACAAGAAGGACTTGGAACGTTCATTAATGGAGGTAAAGAAGCAAGATCATCAACTGACCCACCAAAATGGTGGTGGGTTGATGACAGATGAGCAAATGGAGCTCTTGAGAAAACAGATCTCAGTCTATGCCACCATCTGTGAGCAGCTTGTTGAGATGCATAAGTCCATTACTACTCAACAGGATATTGCTGGTACTCGCTCTCCTTTTCTCCCTCCGCAACATGCTTTCCCTATTAATTGATCTTGTGGGTGAATTAATTCTTGAGTTGATTGTCTTTTGTTTTTGTTTGTTGTTATTGATTGAATTAGTTAGTGCCTGTTGACAATCATCAAAATCGAATCATCATTTACTTTTCATTTTTGTTTTGTTGCGTCAACTTTACTCTTCACTTTGTGGTTTGTTTGGCCAATATTTTGTTGTGTTATGGTTATATTGTGGCTAATACATTTTTGATTTGTTAATGGGTTTGTCGGCGGTATGAGCTCTGCAGTGAGAATTTTTTACTCTTTTGTTAGCGAATAGCTGTTGCAGCCAAGAGTTTGGAGCAGCCATGAAGTAACCCTCTGTCCAAAAATAAGACTCCTGTTTTTCAGTCATAGTCACAGTTTCCCTTGTAGACATTATTAACACATTTACATCCATTTCTACAATATAAGTTTAGGCTACTCAACTGATTGTCATAACTCGTAATTAAACCCTAAAGTATTTGAGTTCCAAATTTCTTACACAGAGTTCAATTTGTTTGTACTCGACTCATTGGTTAGTAATTTAGTTCTGCTTTGAGTTGTATAGAATATCGAGTAAGATTTCTTAAGCAACCCCTATGTTTCAGGAATAAATTTGGGAAATTTTTACTGTGATTCACTGATGACATATGCTGGAAACAAGATCACAGCAAGGCACAGATGGACCCCAACAGCGGTGCAGCTTCAAATTCTGGAGCGTTTCTTTGATGAAGGAAGTGGAACTCCTAGCAAGCAGAAGATAAAAGATATAACCAGTGAGCTGTCACAACACAGTAAAATTTCAGAAGCTAATGTCTATAATTGGTTTCAGAACAGGAGGGCTCGATCAAAAAGAAAGCAATTGGTTGTGGCACCAAACAATGCAGCAGAATCAGAAGTTGAAGCCGAAATGGAGTGCTCAAAGGAGAAGAAGATGAAACCAGCTGAGAGGGCAAATATCCCAGAGAACACTACACGAAGGGATAATGATGCGTATTTCCATAATCCTGAATTGCACTGCTTGGGCACTCAGTACTATAAAGAAAAGCCACCTTTCCCATCAGATTGCAGCTTAAGATCATATGGAAGTTTTGGTCATTTAGCTGTGCGTGAGAGTGTTCCGAGTATGCCACCCTTCTCCTCAACACACACGAAATCATAAATGTATATGCGTGTTTAGTTATTTTTTAATATTTTTATTTAAATGCCATATTATTATTAATTTTTATTTATTTATCGTACTTGTGTTTTCAGGAAGTAACCAACGGATGAGTAAAATGGAACTACCAAGGCGCTTTAATCCTTGTCAGGCTGGCGAACA
Organism: Hedera helix; assembly: GCA_947179155.2. Taxonomy (NCBI): domain Eukaryota; kingdom Viridiplantae; phylum Streptophyta; class Magnoliopsida; order Apiales; family Araliaceae; genus Hedera; species Hedera helix. The sequence continues at coordinate 41,189,258 of OX359283.1, read as the reverse complement.
GTAAGACATTGCTGTATTTTGCTGTGGGGGGCTAGTCACAAACTCATCAAAACTTGAGGATTGCAGAGAAAATATGGTGAATAAGGAAACCGCTTGTGGAAGTCCATGACCTGTAGGCTGACGTGGTAGAGTTGAATTCCCGCTAATGGTAGCATGTATAAATCTCGCAATTTCATTCCAACGGAGCTTGAATTATGAGTGAAATATACTGTCATATTGAATACTGAACATTATTTGTCTGGTATTCCGTATTGATTTAATCAAGACAATGCTGTGGTTAAAATATTCTGCGACGGAGTTACCCTTGCATTATTTGGCTACTTCATGAAACTGAACTGTGTAAATTTAGAGCATGATTCTCCCACTCTCCCTCTCCTTTTTCTACGTGTAGTTGTGTGAAGGTCGTTCAACAATGAGAAAAAAGTACATTATCTGGAATACATTTAGGACTAAACTGTCTGGTGTGATAAATGGCACCCTGCACCCTGCAAGTGCAGTAACATAAAGAACATGAGATGAAATGATTCATATTTGACTTGAATTCTCTTTGGCTTCCCAATTATTATTCAGGCCGCCTTTTGCCTTTGTACATTGGACAAGCTAACAAACACTCTTTAAAGATAATTTACCATGTGCGAATTACACTTCATACATTCCGCATCTCTTTAAATTGCTATGTTGTGACGTCGCATTTGGAGAATATAATTGTTTGCGGCAATAAATGCTGCCTACCCGTCTTTTTTTCAAGTACCAGGTTAATTGACTTTTTGGTCATTGTATTAAGGTTAGGGTTCAATTTTTATTACGGTTACCGAATCTTTTTTCGCTACAACCGTATCATTATACTTGAAAATAATTACAAAATGGTCATTAAGTATTATTTCGTCCAAAACACTGACGGAATTCATCAGCGTACATAGCACTTGAGGGAGAAATGCTGATGTGTGCATATCGCGTGTGTATGTATATGTAAATTAATTGTTTTATACATAATTTGTAGGATACTCGAAATATATTACTCCCTCTGTCTAAGAATAAAAGTCCTCTATTGACTTTTAAAATCAAATTGACTATTTTTCAAATCAATATATCTTATTATTCTTTTATGCATATGCAAAAAGTCTATAAACATTATAAATTACATACAATTTAGTACTAATCTTAATATTTACTTTTTTGAAAATCTAAATATATATGTTTAATTGTTAATTTTAAAAATGATCAATTTAACTATAAAAGTTAACGAATGACTTTTATCTTGGGACAGAAGGACTATAAATTTATTTAGATTCCACGTTTAATATTTCTTCTTCCTTCTAATTTTTATTTTTAATCTTTTCCCTTAATAAGAAGGTGTTTTATCAAACACTAAAATATGAAATGTTACTTTTAAGTAAGATTATATGTCTAACTATTTTAATAAATAATAATTAAAATAGCATTTCAAAGTTGTTTTACATAAGAGTTTTAAATAATACTCGCTCTGTTTTAAAATTAAAGAGTTAATTTTTTTTAGCTAATTTTTAGAATAATAAAAAAGTGATATGATGGTCATAATTTATTATTATTTTTTCACTATCATTTTTAGCATTACACTATATTACTTAGCTTATATTAGGAGTATATTCAATAATATAAATTATAATTAATATATTAAATACAATTATAAATCTCATACTTTGGCACAGGATACCAAGTTAGTCAATTATATAATTAAAAGTACAAACTTGATTTGGTTTCATCAATTTTTGGTTTTATAATTTTTTTTCTTCATCTTTTCTATTCATATTAATGTAAGTACTATCTAAATTTATATCAATTAAATACTATCCAAATTTTAAAAACTTCTTATTTCTAATAGGAACAGAAAAAAGAGTTTTTTTTTCCTATTCAAATTAGTATAAGTATTATATAAATTTATAATAATTAAATATATATTATCTAAATTTGCATTACCAATTTTATTACAATTTTTTATCACAATTTTATATAATTAATTAAAATAATATAACACATTATACTATTTCATATAATCTTATTAAACACGTGATTTATATATATTACAAATAAAATCAACAACTGATTATAGACTTAAACACTAATATTAGAATTTTAAGCAAATTTTGTCAATATAAACACTAATATAGAATGATATTACAGACTTAAACAAAATTAAAATACCTTATAAAAATATTAATTTTTCTTGTAAAAATATCAATTCTTAAAAATAAAAATATCAATAAATTAAATTTAAATAGTTGATGTAACAAAAAATCACTATTTATGTTTGTATTTGAGGATAGATAGAATACGTTAATTATTTTGGTCTTTATATATTTTTGACGTGAAATCGCTATCTTGATCATATATATGGTAAACCTAATATACACATCAGCATTCCTTCCTCCTTCACGTGATATACACAATACAAATTCCATCAATTTTTTAAACAGAATCATAGTTAATGACCATTTTATAAATATTTTTTAGTATAATCACGTAATTATAATAAAAACAAAATCAATAACAACAATAAAAATTAAACCTTAATACAATAATCAAAAAGTCAATTAACCCAGTAGAGACGCGATTCCAGTAAAATAAACTCTTTATAACCAAATCTGCATGCATTCAGAGATGTAAATCGGAAGCATTACAGTACAAACATCAACTTGAAATCCACCTCGAATATATAAAAAGGTGTCTTCTGTCTTTTATCATATTTTACAAAACTAAAAGAATTAGTTAAGGTCCCTACAGATCAAAATGAACATACCAATGACACCAAGTATACAAGAAGGAAGAAAGATTTTAAAATCTAGTTTCCAGGAATATAACCGCTTTACAAATTATGAATCAGAAGCAGATTGAACTGAATCCATCTTCTCACTGAATTGTATTTCACCCATGGTCTGGAATGCCAAGAAGTACCATCTAATGCCTGTGCAGGCTCACAAGATATACACCCAATATGTCACTCAACTGTCGCACAAGCAACCAGGAAGATGACTCGAGTTCCATTAATTTCTTATTAGGCCGAGGGGAAAGGTGGCAGATTACCGGTCCAAAAATATCCCATCGAGCTACAGAACACTAAAGTGTCTCTCCATGAAGTAGTGGCTAGTTCTTTTTCATGCAATAGCAAAAAGAATCAGGTCAGCCAAATAGCCGTATTACTTGCACTTTGTAAACAACAGCTATCTATCCACCCTTGACAAACCATGTACCAAATGTTTATGAGAGATGAGCTGCATTGGTTCTGCACTATAATTTGGGGATTGAGAGATCAATGCATACTCAACCAGAGATCACATCCAGAAAGTATATGCAGTTTCCAAAGTTCCAATAAATCAAACATCTGCATTTGAAAGCATGACCCTCTTTGGCAGTCTCATCTGCAAAACTAATGATATTAAATACTCCATAAACCTATGTGGGATAATTTGATACAATTAGACTTTCAGAAATTATAAGTCATAACCTTTGATCTTGTAGTCCTCCAACCTCCAGAGTTATTTGGTTGTGGGGAGTACGAGAATTTCTCAATGGAATTCAAAACTTCACACTTACTAATGCATGAGCTACTAGATGGTGACAAATCCTGCAATAGAGGTCAATATGTAAGTTGGCTGCTCTAACCAAGAGAAACAAGAGTACATTACCACACCATCACTTTTACATCCTGATAGTATATCGTAAATTTGTTCCCCTGATATGGGAATATCTTGAGCTCTTAACCTCTTAGTTTTCTTGTTTTTATAAGATCAAACGTAAAAATAAAAATATGTAGAACATCTGTGTATATTATAAAAAAAAAGAGTTGATAGATACATTATGTTTCATTCTATTTACCCTTTGAGATTCAATATTTTCTTTGTTATTGGAAGAGGGAGAAGGAGGGGGGGAGGGGGAGGGGGGACTGGAGAAGTCAATATGAACAACATCTTGTTGCAAAGTTTGTTAAATGACTTGGTCTCCTTTTTTTCACCATGTATCACAAAACTTATTTCTCTATATAGAACTTGCCTTAACAGTCGACCCTTCAAGATGATTCTTAATTTCCAAGCGATCAAGATAGAATAGCATCTGCACATACAAGAAAAGAAATAAAATCTGCAAGGATGGAGTTGCCAGAGCAGGATCTTTAAAGGACTGTACTCCAAATTTTAATCAAATAAATGACTTCACAGAACTTAACTCTTACCTTGTTGAGTAAATGGACGTTTGATGCATCAGTAGCCATGACATGTACACCAAGACAGGAATTGGGATTACTGCAGAAGGGGCAGAAAATTGTACTGAATACACACCCATCTTCTCTGCACCAAACTTCCTGTCCTAGAGCACCTTCAAGAGTTATTTGACGGAGTCTTTGATCGATTGATGAAATGTCACAAACCATAATAGATATACTTGATGACCCATTAACTGCTGGAGGTTGCAACATTTCTTTCCAAAGAGATGCCAAGTGGATTTTTGAAGACGAAGTTATTGAGCATGTAACATATAAATCGTTTTCGGAAAGACCCAACGGTTTTCTGCAGAGTGAGCAAAAGATTTGGAGTCTCTTGCCCATAACATGATCAGAAGATACACTAGACGAACTATAGTTTTCCCTTGTGAGCATTTGACAAACATTGGACTTCTCAAATTTACTTTCTAAGCAACCGGTTTCATGACTACTATCATTCCTGTGGTGCATGTCTGTAGTTGTCATTGAGCTTGCCATGAAATTAACACCGACTGGAGTTTTAGGATCAGAAGTATCATATTTTTCTGCTTGCAGATAATTATATAATGACCAACCCAAAGACTTTCTCCTTTTCTGGATATGAGAATTGACGCTCAAATCTAAAGATGATTCTGTTTCAGGTATTAGGCCATTAGTGTTTGTAGATGCATTTCTTTCAGGTGTCACCAAACACATGGATTTAGCAGTATTTGGCAAGGATACTTGATGTGATAATAACTGGTCCGGCAACTCAATAGAGGGCTGGGGTACACTTGAACTAAAAATCTCATCCTTGGAAAGAGATTCAGGAGAACCATCAAGGTTAGTTCCATATATACCAGGAGTTTCCTTGACAATACATACATCATGATCATCAGGGGACAGAGCCACGGGCGGAGCCTGAAGGCATCTGCATAAGAAAACCCTTCATCTATGAATGGAATTGCATAACAGATTTCAAACAAATATATCAAATGGAAGAATAATATTTCATCAAATAGATAACGTAGAACAAAGAGCAGCTTGAAGCAAGCTAGGAAACAAATTTATGCTAGCTTTTTCTTTGCTTCAAATTTATCTCATCACTGGAGACAAAAAATTGAATGTTAACGCCATAAGAAATTACTAGCACTTATTTAGCAAAAAAAATAAAATAGAAAGAAAAAAAATTTACTAGCAATTTAGTTATTTTTAATAAATTTTTGACGAGTGTTGCTAGCAGTTTCAAATTCCAAACTACCTGATAAGGAAAAGGAAAAAAGAAAGTAAATTTGACAATTTAAAACTTGAATATTTGCTCACCCTATATATTATGTGCTCTGTCTTTTATTAAGGCTTAGAACAGCAGACTCACAAGTTCATATGATATACCACGTCATAACCTCTTCAACAGCAAATAGGACTCAACGATATGATCCCAGCTATCGGACCATATTAAAGTGGTTGATAGATACAATAGAAAACCATTTGATGTTCCAGTTACCCAACTATAAATTTGTTATTATTGTATTAATAGAGGACTTGTTTACCTAGTAATTCTCAACAATAATGGACTTGACATTTACCTCGAGTAATTCTCAATATCACACTCAAGGTCAATGTATTCCCTGAACTGTCTGCTGTCTTTTTTGTCTGTTGACACCATTGCTTGAGCTTCAGTTATTGTTTGTATAGGAGAGAAATCCTTATTTGCTACAAAAGTAGGAGATTGACACATTTGTGCAGCTTTGCCAGTTTCCAGCATTCTATTGGACATTTTCTCACCACAGCAATTAGACTTTTTTTCTTTCTGAATTTTCTTTCCTGTAAATTCTTTGCTTGTATCCATATCACCAACATCTTCTATCTTAACATCAAAATTTTGAAACACCTTGGCATTCTTGCCAACACGCTCCTGCATGAGTACAGATTGAGAACCCAATCGTTTACTGTCATGCATGCACCGGCACAAAATTGGAGAACAAAAAAATCTAAACAGAAAAATCTGCGGCAACCTTAATATCTCTGAAAAAAGATTGTAATCCCTCTAGCGACTTGTCGAAGGTGTCATATTGTCTTATCGACTTCCGCAACCATTTTGAAATGTATGCCGTATTCCTCTCTTCGCAAAAACGCTCATCTGGTTGCAAAAAGTATCAATTTCAAAACAACAAAGTCTCAATATTGAAGTCAGAATAAAGTTAATAATATAAAAGAAGTGCAAACCCACGAAAAAGAAAAAAAAATTATTACCTGCAGAACAATTTTCACTATTAAATGAGCAACCAATGACAACAACTAAAGTAATACCAAGAGCAAGTGTACGTATTATAAACAGTTAAACACTGTTATTGATAATCAATGAATGAACAATGATAATTTTCATTTATATACCTATGAAAATGATGGCTCCATAGTCGAACCTATGTCGTATACAACGGCCTGCGGGGAAGAAAGCAGCAAGTATCATAATCTAATACATCAACAGTGTTAAGATTATTCATTAATGCCATATACATAATAAAATAGAACTGAGGAAGCAACATGCTGTGAATCAACATTCATTCAGAAGATATGATAGAGAAAGAAAGTCGGGGTATTTGGGCCCATAGAAGAAATTGTCAGCGTTGAATGTTGCAACACGTGTCTGAATCAAACTTCAAAGCAACAAGCTAGTGGAGCTTGGGCCTGGCAACTAGGCGTAAGTGTAATCACAGACAAGTAGCAGATCGTTCTTAATGAGGATTGGCAGCTGCAACTATAGACATGGCCCTTGATCTAGCATTATAGCTAACTAGGTTATTGTTCTTTTAAGAACCCAAGGCTTGCTCTTTGATTGTACACATTCTTCCTAGAATAAAATTAAGATTTAAGTGTTACATTGAGACAGTATACTTGAATGAGGTATATTAGTTTAGTATTTTGAAAAGGTTTCGGCCCAAGAATTTAGCAAAGTTATGGGGGTTCCCTTGAATTTACCGTAAATGTGGCATCATGGTGTTTACCATATAGCCACGCCTGGTTACCTGCCATTACATACATGAACCACGCAACAATATTTTATTTACCTTTTTTAATTTATCAGGTGTTGGATAACCATGCAACAATGGTATTGGCAAACTGGTAAAATGCAATAACAGAAACCCTATTGAAAGAGGGAAAAATGAATAAAAGAATAGTAAAGCAATTGAGATAAAGAAATGATAATATACAATGGGAAAAAGACAGAAATAATAGAAGAGAACTTATAACCAAAGCCTCTTGGTTTCATTGGATTAGATGATAATTAACTACCCTAGAAGCATGTTTTACATTCAAAAGAATTTCCACTCTCAAGTGTTGTAAGTTGTACCAAAATCATACATACCTGCAGCCTGATTGAGAGCTCGAAAGGCTTGTTGACAATACCACTCACTCCCACCTAGAAGGTTCTTGGATGATTTATACGTGTCGTTAAATTTCTTTTTTTGTGCAACTTGAATGTCATGTCTGATAACAAGATTTAACTAATCAGAGGAGCACAGCTTATACTGTAAATTACTGGTTCCAAATATAATACATAGAGAAAAATCAACAAGAAAGTAAGGATTCTTACATGTTTGGAAAGGGAATCCCAACAATAATCTGAATTAGTTAAGATACAACACTTGATAAGTTGGCGTGTATTTAGTTAAACTGCAAACAAGCATAAGCATGATAACATAAAAATGCATCCATTACAGTACTAGGGTCACTAAAACAACAAGCGGAAGTTGAAGCTAACAAGAGTACAACTACAATTTCTTTCAGTCCTACAATAGAAAAGTTATATAGAACAAAGTTGCTCCCAGACATTAATGAGTAGAAAAGGATACAACCACTCGAGCATTTTCATCAGAAAAGTCAATTCCTTCTGAGACCTGCACAAGTCACATAACGATATTTAGTAAAGATAGATTCAGGTTCCAAATTGCTTATTATTAAATCAAGGAAATAGAAATTCTTGGAACATGTGATCAGAATTATGTCTTGAAAAGAGTTGGTGAAAGTATTAAAACTTGAAGTAGTTGTGAAATTTTACATCTTGGAACAACTGTATGAATGATATTGTGGGAAAATATTGTGAATACATCTTAGCATATAAAAATATGGATTTGACAGTTATACTGAGCTATCACATTTTTTGCATTCAATTTTTTTTTTAAAAAATGATGAACAAAAAGCTTAGGAGGCGTTTGAATCCAAATTCACTTGGTGAGAAGATCCAAGACTCTGACTTTTGATGCAAATATCTGAAAAGCTGTAGTTCGAAGTCTTTACTCAGCGAATTAACATCTTTCCACTGGAATCTAATATGCTAAGCCAGTAGTGCAATTTCATAAAATAAAACTAAGCTCAATTTGAAAGACAAAGGAAATCCCAGGTACACTCTGCAATCCCATGAACAATTCTTTTGTCCACTTATATCCTAATTCTCCATAATTAATATTCAAAGTTAATGAGGCATACACACTTCAGACAAGTAAAATTAATTCTTTGAATGAGCGAGTAGGGCACCACAAGTCACTCTATGATTCCACCGAGTAGGTATCCAAGTCTCCTAAACCACTCAGCACACAATTAATCCTGCCATAAACATGTATTGCCCCCTTACCCACCAAATCAGGAAATCAGTCCAATAAAAAGCTTAGGGATTTAGTGTGTCTCTAGGTAGATGACAAGAACTTCAGACCACCAGATTTAGGAATAGTTGAATGGTTCCCGGCCTTCAGCTACCACTGAGGGTTCAGTTTGTGATATTCAGCATTTGAATCTCCAATAAAAAGATACCTCGTCTCTAATTGCAAAGAACACCAAAGCATAATGGTGTGGGGAGAAGGGGAAAAGGATTCTCTTCAACAATTGCATATGTGACACTGCAGGGAATAGCCTTGGCAGTATCCAGTTAATTGCTAGATCAGTTTGACCTAGATTTGACTCAACTCTAAAACTGTGATAAAATGGGGATACTACGGTCCATTCTTTTACATAATTAAAACAATCAACTTTCTTCCATTATGAGCTTTCAACATTTAGCTTCTCATCCTTCAGAAATACAGAGCAAATATCTTACTTAAATTTCTATGGAATGTGTATGCATATATAAATCAGCATAGCTTCAGCGCATACAACTTAATCGTGATCAATCAAAAAGCAGAGCATTTGCCTAACTGGTTACCAAATTATTAACTAGAACCTAAATCATAAATTTAACAACTGGATTTCACAAATTCAGGACACTGACTTCAGAACATGGAAAAGAGTTTACTATTGAATTATATAAATTGTCAAACAAACATAATTCTAGGCTTACAACAAGTAGATGAAGATGGATATGAATGAAAAGTTAACCAAATCTAGGGACATAAACATAAATCTGGATCCTCTGGACAAACCAGAAACAACTACAGCAAAAAAAACATGAAACAGTTGTTCTAGTCACGTTTCTCTATCTATTGATTAAATTAAGATGCATTATACTTGACAAAATTACAACAAAAAAATTCACTTTAATACCTTTCCTCGACAAACAGCAAGAAAAGCAGCTCCATTATTAGACTTCTCTGGGAGCTCTGTTGCTTTGAGGTTTTTTAGACCCAAATTTTTACCCTTTCTCTTTCTCCCAATATCAGTTTTACCGCCTTGCCGAATTGAATTGTAATAACCCTTTAAAGTATCATCAAAATCACCCTGGTTTCCACCTCTTGGCTCTAAGAGAACAGAAAAGGCATTAGCATTCTCAACCCAACATATGAAAAACCACAGGAAGACAACTTAGCATCAATAGTGGAAGATATGAATGGAAAGCAAGATCCAGCCATCCTGTTTAGTTCAATTACACTAATCATAATGTCCAAGAAAAGGTTGTCAATATCTTACCAACAAAAAGGGATTTTTGAGCATTTAGTCGAGACCATTGACCAGTTTCACGCCAGCGATTGCATAGTTTATCCATCAATTTATAACTAGGAAAGAATACCAAACAGCCAGCGGGTACAATCTTGCAAATTTCTTCTAAAGATGAACCAAGTGAATCCTTCACAATAATACAACAAAAACTCATTGACATGTGATGAAGACAAACACCAATCTTGAGAAATGAAAAAGGAAGATGTTACATGATACCTGGAAAGCATAGCCATCTGCTGTCTTATAACTTGCATTCAATGGGTAGTTACCTGGACCACTGGAGATTACTGTAGCCCACAGCTGAAGTTAAAGGAATGAAAAATCAACTCCAACAAAGAAGGGAAACAAAGTCAGCTTCAACTAATACGAACCACAGGAATGTCGTAAATACCTGCGATTCAACATCTATGACATGCGGAGCTTCCAGACAAGTTCCAAACTGAACCCCTAGTTCAGATGAAAAGGAGCTCATCGGTGATAGAGTACTGCAGAAAGGTGATTAAAAGATAAGAAAAGATACAAATTTGGTGCATGCAACTAAAGGACATGCATAGAAAAGAAAGCAAAAATTCAAAGCTGAAGAAAAAATATGAATATCAACACAAGCCTAAATGTCAATGACCCAGACTCCCCAGATGGTAAAGATGATTTGAGATGAGATATATATCATTTACATTTTGTACAATATGATAATGCATGTCTAAATTGGTCGAAGTGCATGAACACAGATGCTTTTTTTGGAATAGGTTAGCTTTGGTCCAAGTTTAATTGAACACAGATGTGACAGATGAATAGATGATTTCATGTAAAAATATATATTAGAATAATAAGGTCCATATGGGTATTTTGTGAGAGTATGCTTGTTCAATCAAAGCTTAAATGGTTCAGTATTGACCTTACTAAAATTTTACTGGGCATGGATAAACTTCAAGACTGGAGAAAGAAATCAGCACCAAGTCAATTTACCGGCACACATTTCTGTGGCAATACTTCAGGATCTCTAATTCAATCTAATATAGCATTTAAACCAATATACTTACCCTGATGTTAGAATCACTGATAGAGAAAGATCAGCAATTTCTTTGAAGACAACAGCTGGATTTAAGCACCATAAACTTAACGTACATGTCCATCCCCCAGCAGAATTCCCTGCAACCACCATAAAATAGTAATCACATCAACAAAAGCAACAGAGACAAAAACTGGAATGACATTAGTGCTGACCAACAACGTTCCTATTTTAATCAAACCCATCCAGTAATATCTTTTCTTGAATTTTTTTGTAAGTAGATTTCTTTCTCTCTTTTTTTTCACGAGACAAGTGGTTGTCACAGTGCACAACTTCTGATTTATTTGAAGCCAATAAAATATTAAACTATACATTCTAGGAGATTTAGTTCTTCACCTAAAGAACATTGGTTTAAAGTTAAAAATGTAGCTAGACAGCCGTGAGGACTGAAGACAGAGCAAACGATTCTTTTGCCTAGTGAACAACATATTGGGTGACATCTAGAATATGCTCCTTCATAGTAGAAATTGAGAAGTTAGTCACACCTGATAAGATCTTCTTCACTAGGAATATTCATAGCTTTCTGTAGCACATTATTTGTTGGATTTGAATAGTAGTTGTTGCAAAATGTTAATATTATTAAAGCAAATGGACTCCAAATTTTAGGCTATTCTGTCCCAATTCAGAATAAAGGAGGAAGGTTGCATCAGGCTTTGCAAGCCGACTTTTAAAAAAATGCCACTCTCATATGAATCAGAAGTTTAGACTTGTAATTTCAAATCAATAGAAGAATCAAAACCTTCTCATTTTCATCAGGCAAACTTTTTATTTAATGTCAGTGCCTTAAAAATGTTAAAACACAAATAAAGTAAAAATTCATCAGGTACTTACCAGCATCTCTCTTAATGTATCGCCGTAATGCAAGCTGATAATCATGTATATGAATCCCATTTCCAGAGTAGAAGTAATTAAGTGAAGCAAACAACCCTGTGTTGTAGTTATAGACAGTTGATCTTTAAAGAAAGTTATGGCCTGTAAATTAGTTTAGAGTTTATAGACATGAAACTTCAATAGTACCTTCCAACATTATTGCTGACAAACCACTTAAATGAGCTACATCCAGTTCTGCATCCGAAGCAGCTTTGATTGCCTGAAGTTGAAGAAAGAAGAGAATAAATAATAAGTTGTAGTAGTATTAATGACATCTAGTTGAGAAAATGAGAGCATTCGTTAATATGAAACTTATAAGAATTTTACCTTTGTGGCACATTCTCGCAATATTGGGAACGACTGTTGTGATATGCTAGCTTCTTCGAGCTCTCTTGAAGCCTTATCACCAGTCCAACTAGGAAGATAACTAATTAATTATGCACAGTACAAATAATATAGATTTATATAGCTAGTATGAATGTTTTGTTTATATCTGATATAAACAAATTTATTTGATCCTGCCACGAGTTCAGAGTAAATACAATTGCCATGCATGCATTGAGCTGCAGCATGCAGTAATGGTACAACAAGAAAGCACAGTATAATTGTTGATGCACCTTTTTTCTGAAATATTCCTTCTGATTTAAAAACTAAGAGGAAGAAAAGAAAACGAAAGGCATCGATTGGTAATTTCTGAAAGAAACTGTATAGGAACTGAACATCTTATAGGTTCAAAATGAATACTAACCAAGTTGATCATTTACTCTTTATAATCATAATAAAAATAGTAGTAAGATACATCATGCTTTAGTGATGATTCACGTCATAAGAATGTGAAATATTGTGCGTTGCAACATTCTTCCAACAAGCTATTTTATCTCTTATTTTTATCTACAAGTTTATTACACAAACTTATGTACCATGTAAAATTAACATTTTCATTAGGCAAATCAGATATTGCTCAAAACATTTGGAATGGGACTAGTAATTCAAAGAATCAGATCAAAGGTATGCCAACAGAACTACTTAACCAAAACTTGGCTAGAGCTAATGAGCAATAATACACAAATCTTTATAATCAAGGATCAATTTTAAGCATGACTCACCATGTGAAGTAATGCTGAAACTCATGCTTTCCTAAGTTTTTTTTCCTTCGTTCAATCCAACTTATGATGTTCTACACAAGTCAAAGAATCATTAGACAACATTGACGAATATTTGGATCCAAATATTGCAAAGCACTCAAATTGATATATGTACCTCTATTGTTTCATATAAAGGCTGGTAAGTCATTGAATCAGTGAGACTCAGTTGCCCTAGTTCTGTCTGAATTTCTTTTCAAAGATATTAACACATTCAGTACCGCACAAGTACACTTCTTAAAGAAATAAAATAAAAGCATGCTTTGCACTTACGAAGTAAAACATCTTCATCAACATCAAAGCTACCGGCATCCCGAGTTATGTCCTCTATGTTACTGAAAATATGTCAACTCATTTAGAAATTGGATCAAAGAAACTGATAGAGAAGTAGAATAAGAATGGCTTCAGAAGAATAACATTTAGCATTACATGAAAGCCAATTAGTATCACCAGTTGAATTTTTTTGAGTATATGCATTCTGCTCTATTAATAGCATTAAATTTGATATCACCAGCAGCAACGCGTCCCCGTCCCCCGGTGCACCCCCAAACCAAATAAATGAATAAATATAGATCCAATGATGATGTTAAAGTCTCAATTTAAGACATTCAACACATTGCACTTAAATATAAAGCACAAAGTACTAATTTAGTCAATTATTTTTCCTTGCATTATCTTGTCAAACAACGTAGGGATTTGGGAAACAATTACTCCGTCCATCCCAAGTTACGTGTCTCCCTTGAGATTTCACTCTTCAATAAAATTCAAAACTGATGTAGAAGTTTTGTTAAGCTCTAAAATTTACCACCCTTGATGAAGTCCAATCAATAAGGTCATGTAAGCTAAGAAATAGGAGCCATAGTTTTAGGACAATCAAAAAGGAAAATAATACATGTAATTAGGGACACATAAAGTATGCAACTATTTCAAGCAGGTAAATGAGCCTCTATACAACACACGTACTGTGCTTCATCAAGAATGACAATTGCCCCTTTAATATCCACTTCCATTGCTCTTCTAATGACTGGATTAATGATATAACTGTATGGGCAGAAAACTAATTGTGCATCGTCTGCCATAGAACGTGCTGCAAAATACGAACAACCTGAATTTTGAAAAAAAAGGTCTTCAGTACTTCCTGTTGATGAAAACCAAGATTTTAAGTTTATAAATCATAAAATGAAAGAAAAGAACCTTTCACTACTAGTCCCACTTTCAGAAGATCTTCAATATCATGGGCCTCGTGACAGCCTCCTTTCTGAAGAGATGGATGACCTTTGACCTTGTGCGCGTTTCTGTTTGAGAATTTGCTGGTTATTCTCCTCTTTAGATCATACAAGAATAGCAAAACCAGAAAGTAGTATACGGATAGGGAAACAACTTACTTGAATTCTGAGCATCCAACTTCTTGATTCTTCAAAAGCAGTTTACTGACAAGAAAAAAAAATACAGTTTACTGGACTTTCAAAATATGTAATAATAGGAAAAAATATTTAATGGGAAGTGTTTTTTAAGGCCAGAAAAGCACCATTGCTCATCAATGTTATCTTTTCCACGATAAAGCATATTCGTACAGTAATGTTTCCGTGATGCCTGAGAGAATAATAAGTGAGCAAAAATTACAATCTTAATAAAGGAATTTTCAGTGGAGAATGGCCAAAAAATAGATACTGAAAGTAAATCCACAAAATAATTAGATATAATAGGTGGACAGGAACTTGTTCTTTCAAATGGTAGTTAACTGCTGAACTTGCCTTGAACTACCATCTTCTTTGAATTAAGAGAATTATAGGCTACAAGGATTTAAATAAATAAATAATACAAAAGACTAAATCTGTCAAACTGACTGTACTAAGTGGAAGCCTTGTTAAGCTTGAACCAACAATACTATGTGTTCAATAACATTCGACAAAGTAAACAACTTAAACAAAACTACCTGCTTGACCTTCTTGTGCTACATGCCTACATTCACTTCATATATTACCTTCTTGTGCTAGATTAACTTCATATTATAATCTGCTGGGAAAAAATAAAAAGGCTTGCTAAGAAGGTAGCTGTTTTCTTCACTTATGTCTATTTGCAACTATAATTTGATGCACATCTGACACTAACATCATCCACCACAACCCTAAATTATAGTTTAAAATTATGCGTATAGGCACAATAACCTGAAACACAGACTTGTGTTAATATATTATTTATTACTTTCAGCAAATGGTAAGCTGCACGAGTGGTACTGTGATGAAAATGGTGCCACTATTCGCGAATGTTGTCGTATAGTGCTTGGAGAAGTGAAATCATAGTATACATGATGATTTTAAATGTAAGAGACATATCTTGCAGAAGCTTATCATTCGATAAGGTGTGTTTCTATAAGTAACACCGCAAGAATATATGTATCCACGCATAGCTATATAAGCTGTGGTTGGTCATACTTCAAGTTGTGTTTCTTTTCAGTAATGACATAGCAACAGGATAACAGTATATCAAGTCATACATATATAAGCACTGATTTCCCATGGTATATTGGAACTCTAGAAAATCAACAACAATTTGATTTAGATAAAATGAAAGCCAAACAAATATAAGGTTCCGTGGTAGGGTTTCCTACCAGAACAGCCATAGGCACCCGGTAAGTTGTTTTCCTGTATTCACGTATGACCTGAGTAATTTGTGAATGTGTCCTCCTAGAGAAAACCACAGAAAATGAAAAAATAAATGCAGTGAAAACCATACATCTGACATCTAATACTCAATTAAAATTGATTCTAATTCATTTCTGCAAATCAAATTTCTTCTTATAGAGTCTTTTGGGCTCAACTCAATTCACCCGAATACTGTAGAATTTTTCCAACCTATATACGATAGTAAAAAATTATAATATCTTATTAACGGGCGGTACCATGACAGAAAATGCTTAGGATACATGATGGGAAAATCAAACTTCCATGAATAGGTTTGAAATTACAAATTATGACCGTTGTCATCCTACATCATTAAAGAATATATTTCATCATATTCATTCACATAAGAAATGTGCCCGATAACCAACTACAACTTCATATAGAGCTAGCAATTACAAGCAAAGTAAGAGGTTAGTATTACTAAACAGCAACCAACTATTAGCATTATTAAGAAGATTACTCTGTCAAAACAAATATATACAATATGAACCCGCAATGTGTAAACAAGTTGAAGCTAATAGGGGTGGGGGGAAACTGCTTATAATAATACTTCATCTCTAAACTCTTGTAACAAAATTTAGTACTTCTCAAGGACATTAAACTTTTTTATACATAGACCAATATAAAATCATTCAAACTAACCCAACAGATAAATGCTTACGTGGCATAAAAAATTTTAGGAGTCTTCTTCTTGTGATTCTTGCTGTTTGCCACCAATGGAGTTGGCTCTGGGTTCCCTGGAAGATAAAATGGAGCAGCAATAAACAGTACAATTATTAAGTAACTTTGAAACTATTAGTATAGAAACAATGATCCTGTCAATGTTAGAACTTAATAAATAAGAAAACCTAGCTCGAGAAAAAAGTTACATGCAATAAATCCAATCCTATAAAATATAGCATACAATAATATATGTTTAAAGATTTTGTTAATGCAAATAAAATTTATTGAATCATAACGACTGTGGCAAAAAATTAAGAAAAAAATTTCAATCACGGCAACTTTATGGACAATCGAGCACCAACTAAATTTTCTTCTGCATACAATTTACTTTCGTACCTGAGGGTTCGGCTTCAGGGACAAAACCGCCGCCGTGAGCAAGAGGATCGTCGAAGGCCTCCGGAGCAGGCTTGGAGTGAGAAAGATTGGAATGTAGAATCTTGGACTGGTGGTTCTTTTGCCATGCCAGAGCCGAGCAAAGAAGAGACAGCGATTTTCCAGTGCCCGTCGGAGACTCGAGCAGCGCGTGACAGTGACCGTCTCGTTGAGCTCGATCCAGTGTGGAGATGACCCTGCTCATAAATGAGAGCTGAGATCCGTACGGTTGGTAGGGAAATTCAACTGGAATACCTACGAGTTGCAGCACATGCTTTGAGCTTTTAGGGTTAGGGTTAGGGTTTGGGTCTGACGATTGTGATTTTTTGGAAACCATAGCTGTGAGGGTTATGGTGAATTTTACGGATCAAAAGAACTTTTAGTATCGGTGAGATGCTGTGATTTATTGATTTTGAGAGAATCAGAATTAGCACTTTGGCGGGTTTTACAAGTGTTTTAGCGGGAAACAGCTTTCAAGCCACCGAGGCGCGGAAATTATTATTTTATAATTATTATTATTATTTTCAGCTTTTTTGGACATGAAAAAAAAAACACGAGGCGGTTGTAAACTACTATTAATAAAAGGAAGGAACATTTAAATTTTTTAGTACATTTAAAAAAAAAATTATAATAAAAATGCATGCAAAAAATATTTACAGAATTAATATATTTTTAATATTTTATTTACATACATTCGATAAAGAAATGAGCTCTCAGCCTTTTGTTTATCTCTTTCTCTCTCTTCTTCTCTTGCCTTAAAGATCCAACATTTTTCTCTCTTTCCCTAATAAACATTTCTCTTACTTCATTTAAGTATATATAACACACACACACACATATATATATAGAGAGAGAGAATGCTTGTTGTTGAGTAAGAGGTCCACTATAAAGTAGTTTATGTAGATTCCTTCTTGATTCTCATATTAGTTGCTTTAATGTGGATTAAGTAGTTTATTCATGTCGATGTGTTGGACTGACCATTTTATTCCATCATTTTTAATGTATACAGAGGTGAAAGTGGTGGTTGTGTTTGACGCTATGATGTCTGGGCTCTGTTTCTAAGTTTTTTAACACTGCTGTTTCGTTTGGTTATTGTTATATTCTGATTTGGTTACTATTATATTATGATTTGATTACTTCGGTCTGAAGGTTTGGCAACCAACTGCAAATATGTATACGTACGTTCAAATGGTTATGAAGCAATGGTTGAGTCGGAGAGAGAAACTGAGCTTTGTTGGTTGAAAAATGGACGATGACTTCACTGCTCGCCTCCTTCCGCTACTTCGTTTGGTTACTGTTATATTATGATTTGGTTACCTTGGTCTGAAGGTTTGGCAACCAACTGCAAATACATATATTCAAATGGTTATGAAGCAATGGTTAGGTTGGAGAGAGAAGTTGAGCTTTGCTGGTTATAAAATGGACGATGACTCCACTGCTCGTCTCCTTCTTTATGCGTATTCCTTCAAGGACCTCGATATGAAGATATGTTGGATTTAATTTGGGATTTTGCATTTTTAAAGTTTGAGAATGTTTTTAAACTCCACACTTGCAATTGATAACCAAACCTACATACAAAACTTGCAGTTTTTTCATAATGCAGTCGGTACCCAAATCTTCATATAAAGGTAACTGGTTAATTGATAGAAAGTTGTTTTTAATTCCTCCAATCACTTTCAATACTTCACCTTTCTCCTTTCCCCCCAAACCTTCCTTCATCTTCAAAAACGTGGCTCTCATGGTCAAATCGGCCGGCGGCGCCACAAGACCGGCTAGGTTAGTCACGACCTAATCGACGGCCATGATGTCATCAACGATCGGGCGGATTGATTTAGTCACGACGCTGACGTGCGTTGGGTGAGCAACATAAGCGTTGAGGTCTTATTTGCAGTGATAACGGTTGTGACTAATTTGACTTTGAAGAGGATTATGTGTTCGATGATTTGGGGGCAGGAAGTGGATGATTTTAAATTATTTTATAGATGTACTAATCTTGTAATTAATTTCTAAATGTTGTATGATGATTTAAAATTATTTTATAAATGCACTAATCTTGTAATTAATTTCTAAATGTTGTATAATTCTGTAAAGTACCCTAAAAAGAATTGACAGTTTAAATTCTTTTTATGGACAGGTAAGAAGTACTTTTTTGGGTTGGAGCCTAGGAGGAGTATAGACAAAGGGATAGTGGGTTCACCAGCCTGTCCAGCCCATAAGTTTTGGGTTCAGCTCGCCTGCCAGCCATCTGTTCTGTCTCTTACTCGTGTTATTTTTCCTTTTCCACTGGACCTTGCTACTTGCAGTATTGCTACCGTGATTCAGTCAAGATTGGAGCGAGTGGCGTTTCAAAACGATAACATTTCTTACGCGTGTAAAGATCTCCAGGCACATCCCTCAGTATCGGGGTGAGATCCAAATCTGTATTTCTATGTATTGAAGTTTATGACAACGGTTTGAAGAGTGACAATATTATGTCATATTCTTACTTTTTTGTAGGGTTTGACATACCTGGCCCTATGAATAGTCTCTGTAAGTCTCGATGCAGAGAAAGAGAGCATTTTGGATTTTGGTTACGGAAGATGTTATGCCCTCAGTATCTTCAACTTCACTGTCACCGTTTTCAACCATAGATTCACCTCTAAACTACACCAATGGCGAACAGTCTTATAACGAAATTAATATCGACGAACGTCAAATCTTGAATGAACTATTCATTCTGCTACCAATTCGTCATAAAACTTCAATTCAAACCATATCTACAGAAAATTCCCAACTAAATACTAGGGCAGTGGATGACTTCTTGTCACGTAAGGAAAAATTAAGAGGTATATTTCTCCAAAAATTCAAAGGGAAAACCGTCGCGCATTAACAAATGTTGGCGTGGAATTAAGTAGTGATGTAGTTGCCAAAGTGGTTAACAGAGGGAATTTAGGGGGACGAACTATGATTTTGTTTTTTAATTGGGCAACTGAACATCCTGAGATAGATAAGGGTATTGATACCTATCATATAATTCTTAAAGCATTGGGGAGAAGAAAATTCTTTGGTTACATGGTGGAAATGTTGCATGACATGAGGATAGGAGGAATGATTCCTAATTCTGAAACCTTATTTATTGTTATGGACAGTTTTGTTAGGGGTCACCAAGTGTCAAAAGCTACGCAAATGTTTGGACATTTAGAAGATTATGGGTTTAAATGTGATACCGAGTCCTTGAATGTGATTTTACAATGTCTCTGTCAACGGTCTTATGCAAGTACTGCCAATTCTTTACTTAATACAATGAGAAAGAAGGTGGCCTTCAGTGGGTTGACTTGCAATATTATTATGAATGGGTGGTCAAAATTTGGTAAAATTAGTGAAATTGAAATGACTTTGAAGGCAATGGTTGCAGATGGATTTGATCCCGGCACTTCTACTCATAGTTATCTTCTTGAGTGTTTGGGGAGAGCTGGTATGATTGATGATGCTGTTGAAATTTTTGAAAACTTGCACAAGAAAGGATGTGTAGCAGATGCTGGTGTCTATAATGCAATGATTTCTAATTTTATATCGAATGGATATTGTGATGAATGCTTCAAGTACTATGAGCGCATGTTAAGAGAAAATTGTGACCCAAATATGGATACCTATGTCAAAATAATTTCTGGTTTTCTTAAAGCCCGCAAGGTATCAGATGCTATTGAAACGTTTGATGAGATGCTAGGTTGTGGGATCGTTCCCTCTACAGGGACTATAACTTCGTTTATTGAACTTCTATGCAGTTATGGCCTGCTTTGATGTTTTAGAAAAAAGCGAGGAAAACTGGTAGTAAAATATCAGAGTGCTTACAAGCTGTTGCTTATTAGGCTTTCCAGACTTGGTAAATGTGGTATGTTGTTGAATATATGGGATGAGATGCAAGAAAGTGGTTATTCATCTGATGTCGAAGTTTACCAGCATGTCATTATTGAACTTTGCAACATAGGGCATCTCGAAAATGCCATTCTAGTCATGGAGGAATCTCTGCATAAAGGATCTTGCCCAAGCAGATTGTTTGTAGCAAATTGAATAATAAACTTTTGAGTTCAAATAAAGTAGAGATGGCTTAAAAGCTCTTTCTAAAGATCAAAGATGCTCGTCATAATGAGAATGCGAAGAAATTTTGGCATGCTAAAGGGTGGCATTTTTAAACTTTCGTATTAAAATTGCAATAACCTCATGTGCTCATCGGTCTTTTCTCTACTAGTTTCTTACAGAGAGTTTAACACTTGCCTACATTAGCAGATAAACTCCGTAAGAGCATCATTGTCTTCTTTTAAATGATGTAAAGTGTAAAGACTTTGCGTCTCTACTAAATATAATACAGAAGTGAACTCTTTGATTATGCTGTGGCATTGCATTACAAATAGTTTATTTCTTTTTGCTCTGTTGTGATTTGCTCTCTACTTTATCTACATACAGGTCTCCAGTGTCGATTCATCGAGTGCAGGTACATGATCGGATGGGATTGGAAGGAGGTTCATTGTATATATGGAGTCCTCATCATTTTAGTTCACTATAACCAAAATTGGACTTCAAATGATAAAAATTGCCACCGAAATTATTCAGGGCCCACATAGCTGTTATTTTGCGATCTTTATTTGCTGGGCATCTTGACTTGAGAAAAGAAGACCACCGGATAGTTGCATGTAGAAAGGTGAAAGTTCAAAATCTGGTGGAACTAATGAATTTAACGAAGCAGAGGGGAACTGGAAAGAATCCTCGACCTGGTTACAAATGTTGTTTTTTTTTTCTTGACATTTATTTTTACATTCAACCACACCCCCCCCCCCCCCCCCCCCCCCCCCCCCCCCCCCCGAACTTGTTGAAGATCCCAGAATGCCCTGCCAAAGGAGTTGAAAACTTCACACTTCAAGTTGAATGCACTGCTCTTTTGGCATAGCTTAATTTAATCATGGATGCTTCATCAGTGTTGCATTGGATCAAATAATGTTATTTGAAGAAAATTTAGCTCAACCCTATAGGGTTGGAATTAGTTGGAATTTTTGCTTTACGAGCCCCCAGTGATGTAACACTAAATACTTCTTCAGTAGGCATGTGGAAGTGCCTTTTAACGTTCATGACCAAGAACCTGATTGGATTACGTTTCATAATTGATGCTATTGGCACTTCAAAACAGTTGCCATGGTGTATCTATTAAGCAGTTATACCTTGACATTCATTCGAAACTATATTCAATGAAAGGTGAAAAACTAGACAAGGGACATTTGTCATCTGTCATTGACTACACAACAGAGTGACCTAAAACAATGTAACAATAACAGATGGTCAGCCATGCTGAAAGTAACTGACTGAGTACAGTGTGTAGTCAGAACCTTGTACAGCACAACTGAAGAAGGCTGCAAAGATGATCAATCCTTTGAAACGAAGCAGCTTCAAGGTCTCCAATCAGTACCCTGCGTGATGACATCATCACAACTGGGTAAAACAAACACTATTTTGCAAAAGGCATCGTAGAAGTGCAAGAGATGTATATAAATAATATAAAACGATTTGGAACCGCAAAAGGTTGTTCAACGGCAAAAAGTGCTTACTTGAACCAAGTGTGAACACACGCTGTTTTCAGCTGACAGACGAGATGTTTGCATGCGTTGTGTATGGGAGAGAGATGATTTTTAAGGTCTTGCCATCAATTTGAAGGACGGACCTATTCCTACGTTCTTAATATTTGGTGGAAGGAAAGAATAAAAAGAAAGGAGGGGAGTCTGTGTGTGGAAATGGGGCGGTGTAGAGCCACAGGGAACTGATGAAAAGGTTTAATTTATATTACTAAAGATAAGAAAGATAATATATTAGTTATATTATTCAGTAAACGGGCACAAAACCAAGTGAACTGACCATCATAGTCCCTTGGAGCTATCCATCTCTTTCTGCACTTGATCATATGCACAAAGCATTGATGATCGCATGTTTGCTATTTCTTCAAGAGTCTCCAGAACTGCATAAAGATGAAAGTCAGTGGGAACAGTCATACACCTTTTTTTTTGGTAGTGCAACATACATATTAAGATGGTGCAGGTTGTTAGAGGAGATGGGTGTTTGTATCATGCGAGATGTGTACACTGGGGGCTAGGATGAGGACCATGGACACTGGATTTTATAATTGAAAATAAATCACATAAGCAAGCAAGTAGCATAGAGCACCGAGCAATGTGATAGTGTGGGTCCAGCAAGCCTGTTAAACAAAGTGATTCTAAGTACATGAAACAGCTAGTTCACCTGTCTCAAAAGAAAGTTGGGCAGCTCTAAGCTTAGGAGACACCAGAGTTCCAAACATCGATAGAGATTTTGCTCTTTCTTTTTGAACCTAGAAGGGTGAGAAAAAATCAATGGAATGATATCATAAAAAAAATCAAAAAATTTATGATATAATATCACAAGATAATGAATTTTAAACGTTCTTTTAGTGAAGTATATGTATAACTTCAGCACTTCCTGGTTAAATGTTAATTTCAATTAAGTCTTCCTTTAATGAAGTATATGTACAACTTCCTCACTTTGGGTAAAATGTTAGCTTCAATTAAGTCTTCCTTTACTGAAGTACATGTATAGCTTCAAGACATCCTCATTTGGGTTATATGTTAGTTTCAGTTAAATCCTATGTTAGTTAGCAAAAAAAATATAAATAAATCCTATGTTACAATGACTGGACATTAATATGGTATCCAAATGTTTCAATAATTGAGCGAAGATAACCTGTTAATAAATTGCTGATGCAATATTAACACTGTTTGTAACTGCGACAAGAGTTGTTCTATAGAAATTACTGGTCATAAACTTCAAGATCATTTTGTAAAACACTTACATGGTTGTCAACTGTACGTGGAGATTCGACACCTTCTGATCCATTATTTTCAGGTCGCTTCTCTTCATTTTCTTGCACAGAATAGAGGAGCAAATAAGAAGCAATATGTTTTAAAAAATAGTTTACATTCCAAAGTTGATCCAAAAAGGAACACAAAAGCACTAATTATGGTAAATATTTGAAATATCCTACAAAAAACTTGCAGGATACTAGAGAAAAACCTTGTGGAAGAAAGTAACTAAATACATTTTTTTGCATTAATGGAAATGTTGATTGAATTTTTTTGCAGGAAATGGCTGCCTTATTTCACTGACGGATGTTAATTTGTAAAACTGTGCTGTTAGTAGCAGGTTTACTGTAATTTATTTTTTCTATTTCTAAATGGCAGTACTTTTTACTTGTCAGCAATATCATCCATACAAAGGTGGAGAACAAACGTATAGCAGAGCACAAGGATGTACCTTGATTCTGATGTGGACTGCTAGATTTCCGATGTAACAGCTCATCCTCCTCAAATTTTGCTTCCTCAGAGCAGAATTCTTGATTATCAGGGGATGCCCATTTATGCAAGGTAAAATGTCGTTGCTTCACAATGGAGCCAGCTATAACAAGGGAAAGATACTAATTAATATCACTAATAAGGACTTATTTATCAGAAAGATACATCAATTAATTAGGTAATTATTCTTAAAGAGTAAAAAATACATAGATGCATGCTATAATATGCAAGTCCATGTGAGTGAAGACAGATTGTAATGGGGATCATGTGAACTTAACTTCATCTTGAAAATTTCCTCTCTCCTGAAGTTAGGAGTCTAGGAGATACCTTTTTGAAATAAAGCACTATAATTCCCTCTGTGGTAAAAGAAAGCTTTTGGAAAATCTTTTTCATGATTCAAACGCTTAACTCAATGTTCCACAAAGTGCTAACATTGGATAAAATACTATTCAATCTGTTGTAAAAGTACTCTTCTAATGTATATCGAATATCAAAGCCATTATTGAATAATCAAACGCTAGAACCGAATTTTAACTTACAATAAGCTTATTGGTCAAGAAGGATAAACAATATAATACCATCATGATGATCTACTTCCACGGATGTTGCAGCATGGTGGTACTTGAGGTCAAACAAGGCACTACTGATACGTGAAGACCCCATTGAATGTCGAGCACTTGCCAGTTCAAGCCATCCCTGTATGGGGGAATTTAAAACAAAATAAACTATGTAAGATTTTATCAAATATCTAATATGGGGTGCACCGGGGGGAGGGGGAGAAGGAGAAGGAATTTTTTTATTATATGATCAGTATGATATCTCGGTGAACAAATTAACTTTCAAGATATCCAAAGCAACATTTGTCGCTGTCCAAAAATTAAAAGTTGAAAGTATGAACTCATATAACCACAATGACCCATATAACTATCATCTATGCCTCATCAAAAGGCACTAGACAAGATGTTACATTATGCCAATTGTTCCAATTGTTCCAAATACTAATAAACATCGGCATATGGCACAAACTTTGCAGTTCCATTCAACAAGTTCGGCGGCAGCATACTAATGCGGCATTGATGAGCGAAAATTTTAATAAATGTTTTAAGTTTAAAACCGTTCATGAATTTTATCAATTGACTATATTTTCACCTATTCCCCTTCCACAATTACATTGGGTTACTCAACCCAGAACAATAAAATTAATCATCCAAGGATGCCACTATTTAGAGCCTGGGAACTTCCCCAATACACAATATATTAAATTAATTGGAAAGACCATTCGAATCAGTATTTAAGTATGACTAAAAATATATGAACTGAAAAATCCATCAAGCAGGTAACATTATAAATCATACCCTATGTATTGAAAAACCCACATAGGGACAGCTCTAAAAGGCATATTATACGAAATTTAAAAAACTCATCAAGTAACTTTATAAATCATATTACATAAAACGAAAACCCATCAAGCAGGTAGGTTTATGAAGAAAATTAAAATAAATACAGTATTCAAATGAACCACGATCCAAAATTCTAAATCAAGATGATCCAATGTAACTGGTAGGATCATGAGCATGCAAATCATAAACTAAAATACAATATTAATTAGTGAATTCATAGATTTTCGAGAAAAGATATCAAATTTCTAATTGACATAATTAATAAATATTTACCTGACGAAGTTTTGAAGATAATGAATCCATAAGGATTAGATAGGAGTTCATAGAATCAAGAAACTTCAAAACATTCTCGTCTTTTTTCTCATCTTGGTGTAGATGATCTGTCGATTCAGTTCCAATGTCGGAGCTTCGTGATTTCTCTACCTGTAGTTCTTCTTCCATTGAAAATTCAAATCGATCCTACAAAAAATCATAATAATATTCCAGATCCACCATCGTCTCTTATTATTTCTCCTCTCTATCCCGTATGAAACGAAGCGTTTTGATATGCTTGTTTGTCTAAACTGTGAGCTGGCATCGGAAATTATTTTCAAAAATAAATTTATATATTTAATTTTGTAATTAAAGGAATATAATATATATATCGTAGGAAACAAATTATAAGCCGACTAAAACTGCGTTAAAACAAAGCTGTGTTAAGCCAGCGTTAAAACTAAGCCGCGTTATAATAAAGTCAGCGTTAAAATTAAACTGCCTTATAATGAAGCCGCGTTATAATAAAGCCAGAGTTAAAACTAAGCTGCGTTATAATAAAGCCGCCTATACTCTGTAGACGTGCAATCGCTAGTTTGCATCACCCAAGACGGCAGCATTTATATGTAAACCATTGATCTCGAAAACCCTTAATAGTGTGATCTCGATCGGTAAGGAGTGTTTTACGCATGCACAGTGCGGTTGAGGGGTATGGTGTGGTGTTTATCAATGAGGCGTTTCAGGTTTTCTGTGTTCAGGATTTGAGGAACCCCAGGCCGTGCCAGCTGACTGACACAGGGATAGAGGAGTTCTCGCTCTGTCTTGCTGTGATTCTGCCTTAATTGGGGTAATGTGGAGGTGCTGCTCATTGGGGATCAAATTTTGATGGTTGAGGAAGATGCGGTTCAGCAGTTGTGTTGAGGTGGGGCCGTTACGGAAATGGCGGTGTCCCAAAATGCAAAGTTTTTGGCAGCCTTTACGCATGACGGGTACCTTGTAATTATGACTACTGATTTCTCAGACATTATTTTCAAGTATAATTGTGAGGTTGATTTTCAATTATCTTTTGTTTTGTTTTCAATTTGCGCAATAATGTAGCATGTTCTTGGTTTATTTTCTTCTTGTTGTAGAATCATTTAAAACATAGCTGGCTATGTGGGATTTTCTTAAGAAAGAGTTAGACGAAGACATGTTGCTTAATTCATAAAATAGTATTATTGGTTTGTTGGATGAGATAAAACATGTGAACTTTGTATTGCTATATAGAATGATTTTTACTTTTAATTGCATTTTAAGGTGAAGACGGCCGTCCAACTATGTCAAATGATTTAGAGTGTAGAGAAAAGACGGTTCAGTGGCGCAGTATAACCTTTTGCCGAGTTTGGATTGTGGATTTGTCATAGAAAGGATTTCCTGTAAGTTCTTAATCTCCTTTAGCCACTATTTTAAATTTGAGTTCCTCTGTTCACAGTCATTTGAAGGTGCTTAAGTTTATATGAGCAATTCATACCCTTGGCTGATCATTTGAGTTAGAGATAGTTTCTTGTTTATTTTTCTTTGTTTTGCTTTGTAGAAGCTATTTTGTAAAAGTTTTGACGCAATTTTAGGCAAAGGGTCTCAAGAAGACTAACTGATAGAGGTTCATCAATCACAACGACTAATAAGATAAACGAGTTCTTTTTGTTTTCTTGTCTATCTTTAGGGTACTCAATTTGGATTATTGCACATTTTTTTTTTAATTTTGGTATCTATCTATGATGGTGTTTTCACATGGAAAAATTCTATTACTATGGCTGCACATAGGAACCTTGACTTTGCTCTGCTCTTCTTCTCCTTCGGTGGTGGCTGGATTTCACCCCTATGCCTCAAATAAACTCATCGCTAGTTTTGGCGTTTCACATAAGAACCCCACTTTGTGTACCATAGGTACTTGTCAAGGGTTTCCCCTTTTCATTGTTGTTCTGTATTCCTTCAATTCAATGTTATTTATTATCCCTTCCATTAAATCATTGTTTTTCTCAAATTTTGGTCGAGTATATTCTTGTAATCCATAACTTGTGGGCAATTAAAAAATCTTTGCTTTTGAAACTTTAACTCAAGTATGTTGATAGTATGTGGTTCATGACTGTTGTGAGATTGGATTGTGGGTTTGTCATAGAAAGGATTCCCTGTGAGTACTTAATCTTCCTTTAGTCACTATTTTATATTTGAGTTCCTTTGTTCTCAATCATTTGAAGGTGCTTAAGTTTATAGGAGCAATTCGTACCTGTTGCTCGTCATTTGAGTTAAAGATAGTTTCTTGTTTATTTTTCTTTGTTTTATTTTGTAGAAGTTAGTTTGGAAAAGTTTTGATGCAATTTTAGGCAGTGGGTCTCAAAAAGACTAACTGATAGAGGTTCATCAATCACAACAGGTAATAAGATAAATGAGTTCTTTTTGGTCTGTTGTCTATCTTTAGGGTACTCAATTTGGATTATTGCGCATTTTTTAATTTTGTTGTCTATCTCTGATTATTTTTTCACGTGAAAAAATTCTATTAGTATGGCTGCACATAGGAACGTTCACTTTGCTTTGCTCTTCTTCTCTCTCCTTCGTTGATGGTTGGATTTCACCCCCCCTGCCTCAAATAAACTCGCTACTAATTTTGGCATTTCACATAAGAACTTCTTTGCGTACCACAAGTGCTTGTCAAGGGTTTCCCCCTTTCATTGTTGTTCTGTATTCCTTCAATTCAATGTTATTTATTATCCCTTCCGTTAAATCATTGTTTTCTCAAATTTCAGTTGACTATATTCTTGTAATCCATAACTTGTAGGTTATTAAAAATTATTTGCTTTTTGAAACTTTAACACAAGTATGATAGTATGTGGTGTGGTTCATGACTGTTATACAGTTTGGGCCATCCATATGTACCTATGTTGAAGGGTCTAGCATGACGACGTTAGCACATAATATCTCCAGCCGGAATGAGGGCCAAAGCAAAGAGATAATTTGAAGTTCTGTTTGGAAGTGTTACTAGACAAACCCATTTGTTGTTATACATGAGTTACCACCGTCTCGGTTTAAGGAAAAAAGGATTATTATTTAGCTAAGTAAGTTATGTGTCATAGTCTATATGCTTATGAACGTTGAAATTGGGGTTAGTTGTTACACCTTTAGACATGGAGACAATAATGAATACAAATGTTCTTGTTGAATGAACTATTAACATCTGCAAGCAATTCAATGTTTGTAAAGTTATAAGATGAACATGCATTCACTGCCAGACAATAAAAACACAACACCATTAGTTGTACTTCGTTTGCTTACATAGAATTTTATGCTGAAACAAGTGTTATGCATTTACGTCCATATAATATAGGGAAAGTATTACCCAAATAGTATGGGAATTTTTCAATTACTATGCATATTATCATGATTTTGCAAATGAAGTTACATGTGTGACTAGGAACTATGGAAATGCTTATGCACTTTTATGCTTGTTATGTTTAGCCAAATAAAGTTATCCTTTGCACATGAAGGCCACCATCCTTAGATTGGAAATCTTCTTTATCTTTAGCCAAATAAAAATATTTCTTTTTTAAAAAAGAATGTTATGGTCTAATTTTAAAGTTTATGGGATTCAAATTTTGGTCTTTTACTTATTGTGGATAGTTAGTTTGTTTGAGATTGTTTAGAGTATATAGACTTACTTTTATTCATGTTTGAATTTCCAGTAACAATCTACTATAAGAGTTGATGTTGAAAATGGATGATTATTATCGATTTAGGTGGTCTACGAAGATTCGAAATGATTTTGAAATTGTTTGTTATATACTTTATCGTTTACTAAATTACTTTTTGTTAAATATAATTGTCATATTTAAGATGATGAAGTATTCAACTATTATATTATATCGTGACGCGAATGATTTTAAATGAAATATATAATTATTTTCTAATGATTTTTGGAAATTGTATTATGTTTGTTGAATAGATATGTGCATTAACATTTTTTGTTAAAAATAAAATAAAGAAAGGCTATAGCAACTATCATCAATCATAGCTAAAAATAAGGTTCATAAAACACCAAATTAGACTTAAGATGTCGCTATAGATATTTATAGCTACGGTCATGACCGTAGCATTATCTTCCATTGACAGTTGGCATATTGCAAAAACATGTGAATGTCAGTAAAGATCAATAGGACCGTAGCTAAAGGGTTAGGTTTTAGCTATGCGACCTAAAGCAAAGATCGACAACTATCGCTAATACTCGTAGGATGGCCATGATGCCAATAGTTAAGGTGTCGGCAAAGCTCTCTAACACAAGTATGAAATTTCTACAACGAGTTCCAGATTATACTGTATCTATATTTAAGTTTGGAAGCAGATCATTTTGATCAGAGAAGTGCCATGATATGTTATTTGTATTGTTTTAAATGAAGCAAAATGAAACGTGTCCTTTATATGAAGTAAAATATAGCGTGTAAAGGAGGTAGGATATACATAAATGGGCAAAGTATTATTCCTAAATCCAAATGAAACCTAAGCAAAAACCAGTTATTTTCATTTCCCTCCCTCTTATTGGACAAGTCAATGTTACCAAAACTTGGTCAGAAAATAAAGTAAATATGGGCCTGACCAAAGGGCTCATGAATTTCATCAAACTCAAAATCATACGATATCGTTTTGATATATAAAAGTCAATCTTACCTGAAGCAGAGTGACGCCAGACATACTTAAACCCTAACGACCATTCACTTAAACCCCAGATGATTTGTTTCTTTAGGTTAAAAACCAGTTATTTTCATTTCCCTCCCTCTTATTGGACAAGTCAATGTTACCAAAACTTGGTCAGAAAATAAAGTAAATATGGGCCTGACCAAAGGGCTCATGAATTTCATCAAACTCAAAATCATACGATATCGTTTTGATATATAAAAGTCAATCTTACCTGACGCAGAGTGACGCCAGACATACTTAAACCCTAACGACCGTTCACTTAAACCCCAGATGATTTGTTTCTTCAGGTTAAAAATATCACCTCAAAACCAAAATTTATTTGGTGGGTGGTTTCAATGGAGTCGATGGTGAAGAAGTATCAGCAAAAATTCAGAAAGATCAAAGAAAATATGGGTTGATGGGACAAACTTCAATCTCTTCTTCTTTCCCAGTTCAGAACGCTTCCTCCGTCATCGAGAGGTTGCTGTTCTCCCCTAATTTTTACCCATATATATATAGAAGAAATATATTATACATGTGCGATTCCGTGCAACATTATGTTAACTGATTTTCTATTAATATGTGTGTATTATTTATTTTGATGCAGGTGATCCAAGATTCAAACAAATATGGTTCCTTGAAAGGTGTAGATGGCATTAAAGATGCTGTCTTGGCAAAACAGCTTGATTGGTTGCAAACTATTTTGCTTCCTATGAATAAGACTGTAAGTTATTTTCTTTTTTAACCTCTTTTTACATTGTATTGGTAGCTGACGTCAGAAGAGAAAATTACTACTATTACTGCTAATAATAATATTTGTTTCTATTAATTAGAGGAAGTCCCTTGTCATATTACTTTCAAGTGATAAGGAGGGGTTCGGTTTGGTGGTACTGTTGTCCTCCCTGAGGATGATAACCCTATAGGCAATTAGGCACTCATGATTGTTGATCAAATTTTGTTTTATTGATTTACTCTGTATTCACTTCATTGGCAACATTCGCGATAAATCTCAATTGCTTGTATGGTATGATTGGGATAGTGTTGGAGTTTAAACGTTTTTAGCATGGACATCTTGAATATTGAAGTTAATGGAGTAAATGGAGCCTGATTAGTTTTGCTGTTAACTGTAATGGGAGATTAGGGAGGATTTTTATGGTATTGTTTTGTCGCTTGAGAGGATTGTTCGTGATGGAAGGCGGCTGGTTAAAGGGGGGTCTGTTCAATCAAACATTAGACAACTGCAGCTACAAATTGGCATAAAACCAAGTCTTTCAAATTGCTTGGAAGGGCTCACACAACTTCATGACATGCACCAATCAGAGTATGGATTCCCTTCATTTTATCATTTGCATTTTTTGCAATTTCTTATACTATTGAGGAAAGTAGAGTGGGTATTTTGTGAAGCTCTATGTCAATTGTCATGTAGGTTATGCTGGGTTGGCGAAAGCCCGAGTTGTCCTTTGTTCTAAACTAGAATTTTTCATGTCAATGTGAGCTTTCTGCGGGTTTACATAATAAATCCTGGTTTACTCCCTTTAAATCATTGATGTTTGTCACTGCTGACATTTCTATATTGTTGTAAATGTAGTTCACACATCAATTACAACAGTGAGGAATAGCAATTTTCTAACCTTCATCATTCATCTGATGTTTTGATATCTTGAAATCAGTGCCCTAGCTTAATAGCTTGTGAATGACAAACTTTAGGCTTCATCTTTAATATTGCAACTGAATAGCTTAAAACCTTAAGGAATAGAGTTTACTGCTATCTGCTGAAGGGAAGAACTCAGTTTGCTTATAGCAGCATCATTTGTTAGTAACATGGTTCCATACTCATCAGTCTTGATATTGCATTTAAATGTTTAAGGCCAATGTTTATTCAACTTTTGTTCTTGATAACTAACTTAATTTAGTTTTCCAGGTACCTTCTTAAGTTATTAGTGGTCTCAGCACTTCGCACAATTACCTTGAAACGCAGGTATCATTAAGCTTTGTGTTCTTTATTTATCTCTGAAATCTTTCTGTTTTTTTGTTTCATTACCTTTACCTAATAAATCATTTAGAAGCTCTTCTTTTTTCAGAAAAGGGAAAGGAAAAGAAACAAAAACGTTAGTCAGTATGTAATCAACACACTTGTACCACAAGATGATGAGTAATGGGTTCACAATGCCTTTTATGTTGAAATTCTCTCAAATCCAGTATATTTTTCTTTTTCCATGTTCTGATGTACATGGATGGCATACCTTGGTGCCTCTTTAATTATATTACTACATATCAAAAAGGAATATCGAACTGCATTATTATTTGGATGAAACTTAGTGACTCTTAATGACTGAAGTTCTAGTAAAAGGTGAAAAAGATGTACATTTAACAATTCAATGCCGTTTATCAAAAAATGTAAAATGACGATAGCACCTCACAGATAAGTTTTAGGCATCAACTTAATGACCTCGACCTCACAACTGGATAAGGACTGATGAAGATAGGACCTGCTGTTTCTAACCTATATTTCTAAAATATCAGAACCTAAATGGAATATTACTTCGTAAAAATATATAGAATTTCATCTTAATGATATTGCTTAGAACCCTTGCAGTTTCTTTTTGTTTTGTATTTCTTTCTCACCTCCGTTGTTTGCTATATACATACTTAACAAAAATAAAAAATCAATATTGCTTGCTTGATTCACTTTTAGAATTCTTGGATTTTCAAATACATCATGAATTTCATTGCAGTGCTAGTGATATAGAAGCGCCTCAGCAACTCCTGTTTGATCAACCCAACATCCCCAAAGAGGAAGGCACATAAAGGATGTTATAATTAATGTTTAAGTAGCTTAGTCAAAAATAAATAAATAAATAAGGAAGAATATAAGTAATTACTAACAAAAAAAGGACAACTTGACTTGGGTCTTCAGTACTCAATAGTGAAGGCAGATTCAGTTTTGGCCCACTTTTTTGAGCCATTGATGGTCACAGTTTAGTGCACTTTCCTAAAGAATATGGATTTTGATTAGGAAATCATGCGGATCTTAAAGGTAAAAGTGATGACCACCAGGTTCTTCTTGATGGTCTGCCTACGAATTTGTAGACTAGACGTAGTCTTGTTAAAATAGCATTGACGCGATACCTTAACAAATTTGTTATTTCTTTATTAGTTTTCATTATCGCTCTTCAGATTTATAATGTAAGAATGTTTCTAATACCTTGGTTAGGATTAATCTATCACGTATCTTTAAATTAGGGAGTCGTCGATGTATAAGATGGCGACAGAGTAGAAAAAATAGTTGGGATTAATTTTTTGTTCCCTCCTACGTGAGATCTGTATAATGTTATGCAGCAATTCATGTTGTGCTTATCCGAAACTACATATTACTATAACTTGGTCAGTACATAGTGGAGCTTGCAAAATTATAAATTCTTATCGAGATTTTAAAAGAATTTTGCTATACGTAATGATCATGATCCTTTGTAAAATGATAGTTCCATATTTTAATTGCCCTGTGGGACCACCATTTTACAAAAGATCATTATGTATAGCAAAACTCGTTTTAAAATAATCCAATGACCATACTACAGAATTAATTATGAAGCTTTGGCTTCATTGTCACATGGATTTCTGCTGATTTTGTCTTTCCCTTTATGATATGCTTCAATCTTTGCAGTGCAATTTATATTTGACATAATATTTGCTGAAGAAATCTGTTGACATATGGACCACAATGGGAGACCCTGGAACAACTGTTTCATGCTAATGGCACATCAAATCTTATCCTTTTAGACAGAAACTTTGTTTGAAGAAACCAACTTAAGCACGATTTCTGGAATCGGAATTGGTCAGATTGTCAGGATCATTTGAAGAGTAGCTTTGTTGAGGTTTTTGTAAGGTATTTGCAAAGATGTTTTTGTATTTGATAATCAGATTTCCTTAGTGGGAAAAGGTTGATGTTTATATTCTTTTTTCACCTCATTTATTGTTAGAAAATGACCTACTTATAAACTCGGCTTTTGTTAATTTGTTGTCTGCATGTAATTTTACCGGGTTTTTGGCTGAGGTTTTCAACTTAATGAATGGTGATTTATTTATTTTATTTATTTCCACATTTTTTGTTGTGCTGCAGGCTTGGAGCCTACTCCTGTGTTGTTTATCAGGGCAATGTTTAGTGCCTTAACATTAATCCCAACGGGTAATGTAACAAAATAAATAGCTCAAAAATAATGTGGATGGATATGAAATAGATTTTTGCCCATTTGGCGGCAATGGCCACCAAGATTCTTGAAGAAAAGCCTGTCTGCTTGTTTGGTATCTTGCATAGGGGAAGAACATGCATTTCTGCTTAGTTACCGCTTAAGATTTATCCAATTCAATTTTCAGCCCTACTTTCCACTCATGAATTCATTTACTGCAACAAGCCAGCAACTGAGAAAGTTACTAATTCAATTCCTCTTCTCCTGCCCCTTTTCTTTGTATCCGGCGTCAAGGTAATCCAGTCCATTCCTATACTTGGTACTATATAGTTATTTGTATATAGTATAAAAAATTTATAATTCTATTGTCTAAAATTAGAAGAATTCATATACATATATATATATATATATATATATATATATATATATATATATATATATATATATATATATATATATATTATTTGAAACCAAAAAAAAAAATCATATCAAATTTAACTATAAAAATATTTTAAATTAACTATATAATTAAAAGCACAAACTTGGTTTCACAATTTTTTTGTTTAGCCTTTTTTTTTCTATTCAAATTAGTATAAGTACTATCTAAATTTGTAATAATTAAATACTATCTAAATTTATAAACTATTTAAAAGAAACCCTAACATGTTAAGAAAAATGGAGACTTATTTTTATTCTTATGTCTCTAATAGAAAAAAAAAACTTCTAAAATAATTATTTTTGGTTTTAACAAAGTTATTACTTGATTTTTTATCACAAATTTTTGTAGGATAATATATATTAACAAATTCAATGTAAATTTTTTTTAATAAAATATTAAGATATCGAAAATATCTCTTAACATATCACACAATTTAATTATATTGCTATTAGTCGTAAGTTTTATTATTAAATTAATTTTCTAACGAAATTAAATTCATTAACATTTGAAATTTTATCAAGTAATTGTATGAATAATGTGTGTGAATTTTTTGACACGTAATAAATATAAAATTAGTTGAAAAATTATACTGAATTCACTATTAAGTAGTTATCATAACTAAATTAAGTTTATTAAAAATTGAGTTTCATAATTCTATTTTGGATTAATATTTTAAACAAATTTAGTCAATATAAATACTACTTTAGGATTCTATTACAAATTTAAATAAATTTTAAGACTAAAGTATAATCTGCACCCTAGAGTTTACATATCAGATATCTGATGCACCCAAAACTTTAAAAAGTGTCTTTTTGCACCCCAAAATTTATGTATACGTGTTAAAATGCAACATTCAAATATTTTACCAGACAAAAGTAATTGAGAATCTCACTTATGTGACTCTTTTTTAGGGACAATTGGGTTAATTCTTTTATCTCCCACTTGGATACATGTTAAGATGCCCCAAATTTTCTAAAATTAAATTCTTAAACACTGAAAGCCGATTGAAAAGAAAGAATTTTTTTGAAAAAAAACAAATGGATCTTCTAAATGAACGCTGGGATAAGGTTCCAAGGATGTGCAAACTGATCCGATTGTGATTAAGGTGTGTAAAATCAAACATCGATCTCAATATCATGAATAAGCATTCAAACATTGCAGTAACAACAATAAAAAGCCTGGTAAAAATAAACAGAGACCGAGAAAAGACCCAACTAAAAAGGGATAAAGAAAGATACCCATTTCAAATTATGTGCTACTTATGGTATCATGTCCTCCATTTTTAAAGGTTTTTTCAGTGATGAAAACTTTTGTTGAATTTGGTGACTTTTGTTCAAACCCCTCTTTTTTCAGTTCACCCTAAACAAATTGTTCTTTCACAGTATCGTAATGACATAGGAGAAAACATATAAACCCATTAAATAAAGATGGAGACTTAGAGAGAGAAAGTTAGTACTGTTAATAAAAAATAACTTCTCAACAACAGTTGTTGAGACTTTGGAGAGAGAAACAAACAAATGCCAGAAAAAATAGAGAAAAATATATTATAGTATAAAAGAGAAAAATGGGTTTTAATTATTAATTTTATTTAAAGTATTTAAATGATTTTACCTTAACAAAGACACTGCAACAAGTAAATATCAGGACTCCCGATTACTTTTGATCGATAAAATATTCGGAGAGTATATTTTAACAATTAAATAAAAACTTTAGGGTGCAAAAATATGCCTTTTAAAATTTGAGGTGTATTAGATATTTGATATGTAAATTTCATGATACAAATTATACTTTAGTTTTAAATAAATCTACACTTCATTTAGATAATATTTTATTTAATAATTGATTGAAAAAACATATAATATAAAATTCAACAATTAACTAACTATTTAATAATTTAATAGTTACAACTATCTTATCTCCTATTTAAATATTAACTCTATATTTAATTATTATCTTAATAATTAATGTAGTAAATTATTAATATTGATTATCTATTTTGAACAGAGTATAAGATTAATTGGTTGACATAAAACACAAAAAAAAATTATATCTTGAAACATGAAAAGTAAATTTGCAATTTTCATAATCATATCAACTGAAATCAAACAAACTTTATTTTTCACTCAGGCAGGCAGGTGTCAGTTCAGTTTAACCGTACGGCTCGTAGCCCTATCATATTCATTCGGGTTTGGTCATGTTGCCCTTTTAGTTTTTTGAACTTTAACCCCAAACAGTACGGATAGCTATACTTAGAAGTTAGAATTACAGAGAGTTCCCCTCCATACAAATATACAATACCCAAAGTACACTCTCTCTCTCTCTTTCTTATTGTTCATCTCTGTCTCAATAGTACTCCATTTCAGTCAACCTTCTCGCTCTTCCTGCCGTAAAAACTAGTAGTATTTTTCTTTTTTTTGTTTTTATGTATTTCCTGTTTTGTTCTTCAACCCACAAGCTCGAAGCTACTACTTTTCTTTCTCTCTCTCAGAACATCAACCCTAATTATTCATCAATCTATCTCTAATATTCTACGAAAACAGCTGACGATGATATTCATATGTTTTCTTTTATATCCCACAAGGAGATTCCGATGAATGGTGATAATTCATACTCCAATCCAAATTAGGGCTTATATCAACTTCTTTCAGCTTCCCAGCAAGCACTAATATTAGGTAATGTTTCTCTTCATTTCTCTTTCACCTTTTGTGTTCATTCTCTTTTATGGGTTTGGTGTAATTGTGTTCCTTTTACCTCACAAGAGCTCAAAAGGTCTTTTACTTTACACTAGAATTCAGATAGGAAGTTGCATTTCTTATTCTGGATCTGCTGACTATTGGTCAATTGGGATTTGTCAGATTCTTGCAAATTTTCTTGTTTGGCAATATCAGGAGGTATCTCTGTCATTTGGTTAATGGGTAAGTGGGGAGTGTTGATTTAGTGGTGGAAGTAATTAGAAACAGAGGGTTGATGAGCATAAAGACTCTTGAATCATTTAATTCAAGTTTAACGATTTCCGAGCATGGTGAAATTAAGGATGGTTGGGATCTTTTAAAAGTACGTGGAAATTATGGATTTTATCTATCCCAAATTACTTGAGCGTAAGTTATATGTTTATGTTGTACTGAAAATTTAAAAAGACTAATTGAAATGAAATGATAATTGAGAGAATAACAGAATGTGACGAGTGGCAAATCCAAGTTCAAAGTGAGGTTTTATTTGCTCAGAACACCAAGATTTTAGAATTTCCACATAGATCTACTACTTCATGTGTTCTGCCTTTCCCCACTTCAGGATCCTTTTGTATTATGCCCTTTTCTTTTGTGAAAAATTCAAAAAGAGAAAGAAGAATTAATGAATAGGAAGATCAAAAAACACCCTAAATTTGTTTTAATAGTTCAGTTTACTAGGATTTTCCACTTCCTTGGTAGCCTACTTGCATATCTGCGGTGGTGTTGTTTAGATCCACTGTTATCTTAAGTAGTACGCCCTTCAAATTAAAAAGCGCATTGTGGTTGATGTAAGGTTTTGATTTTCTCTGTTCTATAACCAGTTGTGTCGCCTCATGAAATTATCACTGATCTCATTGTTGTTATTCATAAATATTGGGGAGCTAACAGTATGTAACGTTACTTTCATCAACAGAAACTTTGGATCTGATGGCTGGTAGCTGGGATGGAAGTAATGACCAAGGTAGCCAGTCAGATGATAGCCATCAATTTGAGAGATTTCACATAGAGCCTATCTATGATGCATTCATCTGCCCTCTAACAAAACAAGTGATGCGTGATCCTGTTACTTTGGAAAATGGTCAAACTTATGAGCGAGAAGCGATTGAAAAATGGTTCAAGGAATGTAAGGAGAGTGGAAGAAAGCTGGTTTGCCCACTAACACTAAAAGAATTAAAAAGTATGGATTTAAACCCAAGCATTGCTTTGCGCAATACGATTGAAGAATGGAATGCTAGGAATGAAGCTGCTCAGCTTGATATGGCTCGCAGATCATTATCTGTGGTCAATGCAGAAGCTGAAATTCTGCAGGCTTTGAAGTTCATTCAGCACCTTTGCCAAAAAAATCCGTTAAATAAGCATGTTGTTCGTAACACAGAACTGATACCTATGATTGTTGATGTTTTGAAGAGCAGTAGTCGTAGAGTAAGATGTAAAGCTTTAGAAACACTTCGCATTGTGGTAGAGGAAGACTCTGATAATAAGGTTGTTGAAGGTTTTCTTTTTCATTGTTCAGATCTTTTGACATACTTTAGGGGAAATTAGTGCCTGTTATTTATGTCTAATTTTATTTTGCAGGAAATTATGGCTGAAGGGGACACTGTTCGAACAATAGTTAAGTTTTTGTCTCATGAACAATCTAAAGAGAGGGAAGAAGCCATTTCTTTGCTTCATGAGCTTTCAAAATCTGAAATTCTGTGTGAAAAGATTGGTTCTGTCAGTGGAGCAATCCTTATTTTAGTGGGAATGACTAGCAGCAAATCGGAAAATCTTTATACTGTTGAGAAAGCTGAAAAAACTCTGGAAAATTTAGAGAAGTGTGAGAATAATGTAAAGCAGATGGCTGATTATGGTAAATTGCAGCCACTTCTGACATTACTCCTTGAAGGTACTTCTACTATCCTAGATAATATTTTGTCCTAGATAATATTTTGTTTGTGAAGATAGTTTAGTCGGTTGTATTTTCTTTTGAGATTTACTATATGACGACAAATATATGTCGATAGGAACTACCACCTTATGTGCATACATGAGATAGGAATGAATTAAGAATGGCCCCAACCTAATTTATTCCATCTTGCCACATAAGGTTCCACGTTAGTTGCAATTTAACTTGGTCATATTTATCGACATATAAATCATTTCCCATTCCTTTTCTTCTCAACTAGGTGCATGGTTCCACAAATGCAGCACACAACAGAACACATTTATTCTGGTGTTTATGTGTATGGATCTTGCAGTTTTTCTATCAAGAGATAGTTTGTTTCATGTGTCAAAAAAATATTTACAAATTTATCTCTTTCAAATTTACACTACCATGCTAACTACTTTAATTCAATCTTGATACCTTGGAAGGGATAATTAGAAGACTTAATTATGCAATGGAACTGCCCTTTGGGTAATTGAAACTCATTTCAACAGAGTTCAAGAATTTGTACTTCAAGCCGTATCGATAGACAAATGCAAGTTTTACTTGGTTTAGAAAAATAAGGCCTTTCATTTTAACAGTTTGTTTGTGTTGGATTTACCCCCCAGGGATCTATGTAAATTTCTTTTCGCTGATTCTATAGGAGTTGAGTGGCTTCGCTACAGCTAGCCCTTCTTTTGTAACCTGATGTACCAATTTTTTTTTAAAAATAATAATAATAAAAAATAAGGCCAGAACTGTGACTCTAGGAATAGAGGTTTCCATGAATTTGGAAATCTTCTGCAATTGAGACCTTTAATTTCAATGATTGCTAGTTGTCCCATAATGCCACGAAGTTCGGTTCATGTTTCAAGTAAATTCCTCCTCTTTTTACTTGTTCATATGATTAAATTACCTTGTTAGTATCAATTTCAACATGGATAATTTCTTAGGAACTAAAGAAAGAGACGAGAGGGTAACTGGGGGCTTAAGTGGGTTTTTCCTGGTTAGTTGGTAGATCTCGCGAGTTGTAGTACTTGAATTGATGGAGTCAAATTATGGTTTGTGGATCTGATCAAATGTATTTCCTGCTATATTCTATGACTCCTGTTTAACTCTTTATTGCCATATGGATTGCTGCAGGTCCTCCGGAAACCAAACTGTCCATGGCTGAATACCTTGGTGAGCTGGTTCTCAATAACGATGTGAAAGTCCTTGTGGCTAAAACTGTTGGTTCATCACTAATCAATCTCATGAGAATTGGTAACATGCAGTCTCGAGAAGCTGCCCTAAAGGCCTTGAATCAGATATCATCATTTGAGGCAAGTGCCAAGGTCTTGATAGAGGCAGGTATACTTCCCCCTCTCGTGAAGGATCTCTTCGCTGTGGGTGCCAACCAGCTTCCCATGCGACTAAAGGAGGTTTCTGCCACAATTCTTGCAAATATTGTGAATTCAGGCTCCAACTTTGATTCCATCCCGGTTGGAC
Source organism: Hedera helix (assembly GCA_947179155.2). Lineage (NCBI taxonomy): Eukaryota > Viridiplantae > Streptophyta > Magnoliopsida > Apiales > Araliaceae > Hedera > Hedera helix. The sequence continues at coordinate 41,147,812 of OX359283.1, read as the reverse complement.
CTGATCGCCAGACTCTGGTCTCTGATGACACAGTTCACAGCCTACTCCATCTCATTAGCAACACTGGGCCGACAATAGAATGCAAGCTACTCCAGGTTCTTGTTGGACTCACTAGTTCTCCCACTACGGTTCTCAGTGTTGTTGCTGCCATAAAAAGCTCAGGTGCTACTATCAGTTTGGTGCAGTTCATTGAAGCTCCACAGAAGGATCTCCGTGCAGCTTCCATAAAACTTCTCCAGAACCTTTCTCCACACATGGGCCAGGAACTAGCTGGTTGTCTACGTGGTACAGCTGGCCAGCTAGGTAGCCTAATCAAAATCATATCAGAAAATATTGGTATTACTGAAGAGCAAGCAGCAGCTGTTGGGCTTCTAGCTGATCTCCCAGAAAGGGATGCGGGCCTCACTAAGCTGATGCTTGATGAAGGCGCCTTCCCGTTGTTCATCTCCAGAGTGGCTGGGATCCGGCAGGGGGAGACTAGAGGCGGTCGCTTTATGACCCGTTATCTGGAAGGTCTTGTTCGGGTTCTGGCAAGGATTACCTTTGTCCTGGCTGACCAGCCTGATGCAGTTACACTGTGCCAGGAGCACAATCTTGCTTCTGTATTCACTGAACTACTTCAAGCAACTGGGCTTGACAATGTGCAGATGGTTTCAGCCATGGCTTTGGAGAATCTATCCCAAGAATGCAAAAACTTGACCAGATTGCCGGAGTTGCCTTCGCCTGGTTTTTGTGTCTCGATCTTTCCTTGTTTTAGCAAAACACCTGTCATAACTGGATTATGTCGAGTTCACAGAGGGACATGTTCACTGAAAGAAACCTTTTGCCTCTTGGACGGAAAGGCTTTGGAGAAGTTGGTGGCCAATCTAGATCACACAAATGAGAAGGTGGTTGAAGCATCCCTTGCAGCAATGTCAACTTTATTAGAGGACGAAGTTGATATTGAAAATGGAGTTACCGTACTGTGTGAGACAGAGGCAATCAAGCCTATACTCGATGTCCTACTTGAGAAACGCACGGAGACCTTGAGGAGGAGGGCAGTTTGGGTGGTTGAAAGACTTTTGCGGACTGATGACATATCCTATGAGGTGTCTGGTGATCCCAACGTTAGCACAGCCCTTGTTGATGCTTTCCAGCACGCGGACTACCAAACACGACAGATTGCTGAGCGTGCCCTTAAGCACGTTGACAAGATACCAAATTTCTCTGGTATTTTTCCAAACTCGGGACAATAAGTCTAATTCCTTATAGAATTTTTTGCCCCTTGCTAGGTTCTGAGATGCATCTAAAGTTATGTTGGTGAAGCATCGAGGATCCCGGCAGATAGAAATTTTCCTCTATTTCTTAGTTTTGAAGGGTTTGGGAACTTTTATTGGGTTCTCATTCATGTTGTTTCTCTTGGTAAGTTTCTTTTCATGGTCTGTATATGTTGTATTCTTGGGGTCTGGGAATGTATTATTGATTATTTCGTCATTTCTGTCGCAGATTTTCTCTCATTTCTTATAATAAAAAAGAAATAGAAGTGTTTATGATTTTCTTTTTCCATCCAAACTACGTTTCAAGACATGCTGCTGAATGAATTGTGCAATTTTTTCTCGGGCTGATAAGACTTTGCTTTTAATCTTGCCTTTCTTCATTCGTGGTCCGCTATTCTGGTGTCCGTCCTCTCCCATTTCAACTTGCAATTTGTCAAAAATTGAAATTTAAGTTGTGGTGATGCACTGTACAGAGTATATTAGCATTATTCACTAACAACCGAACAGCTACTAAAAAGAGAGGCCTACGAACTCCTTAACGATGGTTAAGATAAGGTTCAAAATCTCAGATTTACATTAATCTAATCCATTTAAAGGGTTTAACCGGTACAAATGCTTAATAAGCTCGTCAACATACCAGTTACGAATGAATTTCAAGGACTGTCGCTTGCGTACATGAAAGAAAAAGTGACAAATTACTTGGGGAACTATTAATTAGGAAGATTAGCTTTATGTTAGATATTTTAAATTAGAATTAATTAGAAAGATCTTTAGCATCATCTTAAGAATTTAAATTATATATTTAATTTTCATTTGACTTACGTTGTAAGTTAGTTTTTGATTAATAAAAAATATTTTCAGTTTATTTCCCTTTCTCTCCGATTAATTCCAATTATTTTTTTGTAGATTTAATGACTCCTAAAAAATAGATTCTAGGGGTGTTTACCTAATGAATTTTAGATTGTCTACTAGAATGATATCTAGTACTCTCTCATTTCCATTATATAAGTCGTTTAAGACGTGATTACACATATTAAAAAATGTCATTAATACTAATGTTAGGCAATTAATGTTGGTTTAAAATTCCATTACTATCCATACACTCATTAATTACTCTTCCTTCTCTCTCTCTTAATTATTTCATCTTTAAAGATAGAATAGGAAATGATTAAATTTGTTCTCCATATATGTAAAACGACTTATATTTTGAAAACAAAAAAAACTTCTAAAACGACCTATATAATAGAAAGGAGGGAATATTGTTTTGTCACTTCCATTTTGCATCATACATGATCTATTTTTTCCTTGTGACCAAATCGTAGGAAACCAAATAGGATTAATTTAAATAACATTAACATGAATAACAATGTAATATCAGATGTAATTGCTATAATAAAAAGCTGAGTAGAACAAAATAATTCTATTGGGAAGAATACCAAATTTCATACGACAACAGTAATGTTCAAAAGGTTTCTGCGAGAGCAAATAGAAGCTTCCTTGGAACAAATTACAGGGCCAGCCGATGACACTACAAATGTAGTACTGCCACTGATTTTGTCATGCAAGAAGCAGCATCCAGCTCGTGCGCAACATGATTCCTCGAAATATGACTCCAATCTGTTTCGGTATCAGACACATCATACACAGTCAAGAAGTCCAACACCTGCCCAAATATTTTGAACATTTCAACCCCAAATATCAGGTTTCTGTCGGCAACGAAAGCAGCATTCCAGTCCATGGGAGCATCGGGATGAACTGAAACTTCAGTCCAAGTAAGATACATGAGATCAAGCTCCCACAACTTTCTAACTGCTTTATTTCTCCTGCCAATTTGACCATCCCCTTCACACCAGGAGACGGAAAGCATGAATAGCTGCCTGTTACTGGATACGAGTTTTGGGTAGTACTCATGAACACGGGGAGGGGATGGAGTTGTTTGGATTCCAACCCAAAAGCCTCTTTCTATGTCATACCCTGCAAGCTTATCAGTTTCTGAATAAACATAAAACATCCCATTACAAACAACCCCAGAACAAACAACCCCAAAATCTACAGGCAACCTCTGGATTTCCATCCATTTATTAGATAAAGAATCATAAATTTCCCCAGAATCTAGAGGTTCATCCCAGTTTCCAAGACCACTTACAGCAATTAGCACGAACCTTCTACGATCTTTAGCTTTTGAATGATCACTTTTTTGTACAACAACCTTGAATGAAACCTCATTGTCATCTAGAGAGTTCCTCAATTGACGTCTAACAGAAAGCCTGTGAGGATCCTCATAAACATCCGACACTCCACCGATACGTGACCTGAGGAAACGTCTCTCTTGCCGATTTTGCTGATTTTTCATAATCCAACAGTCCGGACTGATTTCATATGTTCCTAAAATGGGTGCTGATCTTGCATACTTCATGGAGGCAACTTTATGCCAGGATTTAGTTAAGGGGCTAAATACCAGTACTCCTTTGTGTGTCTTGAAGGAGCTTCTATCCATTTTGCCAAAGTTGGTCAGGCTAGAACAGCCTCCAACAATATAAACATCATCCAGGATACTGGCAACCGAGAACAGGAACCGTCCTTTGAGGACTTCAGCATCAATTTTGTGCCATTGGTTGAGCGAAACATCTAATGAATGTATCTCTCCAGAGCAATAACCGTCTTTGACAACACCAAACAGAAACAACCATGGACTCTGATACAAACGTTCACGTCTCATTTGCATGAACCGAGATGTTGTGGTCAAGTTCCTCCACTTCTTGCACACAAGGCGTGCAGTCATGAGACTGGTCACTGGAAGTCTCATCAAACACATTTCCAGAATATCATCAGGAAGAAATACATGCATGCCACTGCTTAGCTGGGATTCTTTTAGTTCTAAAACCTTTCTGTTATTCTTCTTCCAAAACCTCTCCTTCACCCCATGTGAAAAGCAATCCACAGTGGTTTCCTCAGTTCCACATACTGTTGTGTACCCTTTGCCATCTTCACTGGCACTTGACCGTCTCTGACCACCCATATCACCAAATTCTTCATTTGTATCAGCCCCTACTTTACAACCTCCACCCCTACCATACAAAGTAAGACATCTCAAGGAAACACCCACGGTGTCGTCCTCTTCTTCTGCTTCACCTCTATGATTTTTCCTTTTCAGTTTCTGGCTAACGCTTCTGACAAGACGTTTTGATACACTCAAAGCGTCAAGATCTCGATGGAAAGATGTTTCTCCAGTCAATCTTTGAGGCATCAGTTTGTTTTATAGACGCATAATAGGCCAACTAAATCATCGCTGTCTTTCAATTTGCAGCCATCATAATTCTCAAGCCTGCTTAGGTGCCTAGACAAAGAATTCTAAAGAGTTTAGGTTTATAATCTCTCTCACCAGAAACTCATTACCATAAGGGTGTTTATCAAAAGTTCAACTCAAAATGTACTAGTTACAGTTTGTTCCTGAGGCATAAACATCGAAAATATGAAAGTCCCAAACACAAGGTTGTCATACAATCATGATGAATTTTTCAACAATTACCTGCGACAGAAACAAAAAGAAGTAGGTTAAGAAATCTTCTATTTTATGTTTTCTTAGCACCTATGACAAGTTAGATCTGTCATGGGTGCTAATTCCTCTTTTTCCCTTCCTCCAATTTTGTGGGAGTCACCTCAAGTTGAAAATTTAAATATAGCTAGTCTTCATGCCATACAATATGGAAGAATCCAGAAGGTTCTGATAGTAGTGAATTTTTCCTTTTATCTCTACAACATCAAAACATATTAGATTTCCAAAAGTATTTCTACGTATTAACCCATTAGCAGTTTCCCGTGCTCAGAACTTATTTCAGTCCTAGTGATTTATGAATTTCATACGAAGCAAACAAGTTGGGCACCAAATAGTGTGTGTGTGTGTGAGCATGCATAGACTTTGTTGTTTGGAAGGATAACAAAGCTTTGAGTAATATTGGTAATTTGGCATAGTGAGTAAGTGCAAACAAAACATAAACTTTCTCTTGAGATAATGATCAATGTCAATGATACTCTGTATGTCAGCTACATATTTGTTTCCTTAGGCAGGTAAAATTTAAAATAACCATGATATGGCAAAAGCTCAAAAAAAAATTCATTTAATTTAGCTTTTGATAATGATGCTACTCAGTCCATCTAATCTCTACTTTGGGTAATTGATAGCATTGTCTATTTGCTCTTCACTTATTTAAATAGAATATGACAGCCAGATCCGTGGCATATAAAGAGCTTACCAAATAACAAAAATCATTCCTATCATAGAATACACACACCAATCCATCAAATTTATTCAGAATTAGATTCACCAGTTGGAAAATAAATACACAGCAAATTCCAGATAGAAATCAAGCATATATAGATAGGGAAAGACGTATGCATACCCGAGGAAGCTGAAACAGGTTGATTACGGAGAAGATAGAATGTCAATCTGAGATGATGTAAGATCCAACGGGATAAACAGCTCTTCAACCTTGTGTTCTCTCTCTTTCAGTTCTCAATCTTTAACTTTATAATACTACTACTATATATCATCACCATCATCATACAAGACTACAAGAGCGTTTCCCATTACTTTTCTTTTTATGCCGATCTTCTTTGGACCCTTGGATTATCTCTCTTCTTTTTCAGATCCCGAGGTGACTTTAGAAGAAGAAAACCATTTGTTAATTTCGTGTTGAAGTAGTAAAGGATGTCACTTTCCGTTTTTAAATTTTTTGTGCTCCAATTTAATGGATCCACGTGTACCTGTCGGAATTATGAGGCAATTAATGGTACAGCTGAATGAATAATATGGGAGGGACATGGTGGTAGGTTATGGAGGTGGACTGTTGACGACTTATTATTATTATTATGTTTACCAGTTAATAAGAAGAATTATTTCAGATCGATATTTATATATTTATTTAAGATAATTTATTATAATAATACTCCCTCCTTGCTGTTCAAGTAGGTATGTCATCAGTCACCAAGATAGATCTCAGCATGAAACAAGTCTCAGTAAACCACAAATCTATGTATTATCGAGTGAAAAGATTGTCTTGTACAAACAAAGCACCCTTCCAAATGATATTATACACAACTTTTAGGACAATGTGCATGATCCTTGAAAAATTAAATAACTAAATTAACCTGTTTTATTTCATAAAAATAAGGAAGCTGAAACTCAACCTTGTTAAAGGAAGGGGCTGCAGCAAAATGGGGTTTTAAAAAAATGAACCCTTCCGTTGTAGCCATTAACCTCCATCAGGAGGATCTGGGGAGAAACATACTATAATAACTGTCAGATTATCGCATGTATGGCGTTTGAGTGCTTCCCTTACCAGCTCTCTTGAGCATCTTTCAGGATCATTGTGTAACATTAATTCCTTCCTTGCTCTTGGCTGCTCATTACATCCCATAGATCATCACAGCCTATAATCAGGAATTCATCCTCCTCGCCTAATACAGTCTCCTGCAAATCCGGTTCGGCGATCAAGGGACAGGTGGCAGAGCCCTTGGAGCTTTTCATGTGCCAATCTCCAAGAGCACGTGATACAGATAATTGACCATTGAGGTATCCATCATATATGGCTCCCCCAAGTTTTTCAATTCTTGCTCGTTCGGATGTGCAGTTTGGCTTGTGATCTTTGGACAGCTCAACCGCTCTACCTCGTTTCGCCAGCACAGCCCGACAATCGCCAGCGTTTGCAACCACCATCATTCTGCAAACAGTATAACCATGTTAGCAATAATCTAACCAAAAAAACCTGGAGCCCTAAAAATCTAAGACCCTACAATGCATAAACCCAAAGACAACAGGGCATCTGACACATGTCAGCGGAGTGATTCATTGATAAGGACTGTTGATAGAAAAGCAAGTATTAAAGGTGGCAAAAGAAAATGCCAGCTTTTAATGAGTGCTATGATGTCCAAATGAAACTATAAATGTATGATCCTGATTTCTCCCTCTCACACACACAAACACATGCAGATACACCGGCACATCCACACTGCAACCACACGAAGAACTTCATACATAGTGTGAAATTTCCATTACTCCTTATGAACATATCCCAGGGCTTAAATCCAGTGGTCCATCATGCCCATGATTTTGTTTTATGGATGTGTCTTGTGAAAATTAATCTCTCTCAACTTCAAGGTAATAAGTAAGCAGCCCAATATATACTATTGACAATCGCCTTTTCATGAATTCAGGGAAAGTCATTACACCAGACAAAAATACATCTAGTAGCATACTCTCCTGTTCCTCCTTGATTTTTTCCTCTACCTCATATGGCATCTTTCATAAAAGTTGCATTTGCTTGTAGTAATTGCGTCAAGTAGTGTTAATGGGCAGACCAGTGAAGCCAATCTGTTTGTGTATACTTGGGGTACTAAACCTCCCCCTTCTACATGCTTGCAGAATAATTCTGATGGCAATATTATCAAATCCCACTATCTAGATCATAATTCCGATGGGTAAAAACAAATCAAAACCTCTAAAAGCACAGACACTCTTACCTTCCAAATATGAGAGCAATAATTGCAGTGGTCCCAGAGGCGATGTCAAGAGAACTATCGTCTGCAAATGCATGATCAGCTTTCATAAAGGCATTCTTGATTGCCTTCTCCAAACATACAGGGAAATGAGAGTCCTCAACTATAAACTTGAGGATGTTTTTTCAATAAATGATGTTGCATCGATACCACCATGGCCATCAAACACCTGTTGATTGATGTAAGAGCACCAAATGTCAGTTCATGGAAAGAATAAATGAAACACATTAAATTTTAGTTCATGAAATCATGGAAGCTGAAATAAGTTTTAAGTATACTTGTAACCTCTCAATCCATTCCAATTACGAACCCAAAATTGGCCCTAATTTAAAATAAGAAAACATTAGGGAAGTGTACCACATATTTATTTATTTTAAAAGAAAAGTGTACCACATATTTACTTTTTTTAAAGAAAAGAGTACCACATATTTGAAAAAATAAAAGTATAACTAGAAATAATGCCAATAAAATAACTTTCTTAGAATGAGTCAGACAACTCCCAGAGAATTCTTATTATAAGTGCCACACATATCATTGCGGACTTTGGTAAATCTCAAGGCTTTCAGTACTATCAGCACCTCCTTTAACCTTCAGCAACCTAACCTTGTTGCATTTGCCATTAATAAAGTTTACCCTATGTATAAAATAAGCCTAAACTCAGCCTAGGAGTGGATGGAACTTCATATGGTTGACCAGCCATTAATAAGGATTCTCTCTTCACAAAGGTCACCATTAACGTCATAAAGTGGAGTGAAAAGGACGTTGGGTACCGTCGCGAACAGCGGAGGTATGATTCTTTCCCTACCAATTCACACCTAAGGGAAGTTTGGAATAAGTTCACTGTTGCAGATTGTGACCCTTAGACCTGGACATTATAGTATATATGTAGTTCAGTGCATAAGAGGCACACCCCACCATACATGTTATCCTATTCTTTCAATCGGGGTACAATTTCTAGAGCAAAATAAAGTTATGATATTTTTCAAAAAGAGAACATACTACAATGCCAAACAAGTTTGTTCCATTTTGATCAGATTTGCCAAATTATTAGATGTTGCACTATCCTAGGCCCTAGCAGACAAAAAAATTTAAAGGATGCTGCATTATTCTAATGCAAGATACTTCACCCTTTCCAAAAATGCATTCTTTAACTAGAGAGCAAGCTACTGGATACACACATTTAGTTTTGAGTGACTAGATAATGTTTTTATGTCACCTAACTACTTGTGAAATAGTCAAATAAAAGCACTAATTAAATGCTAAGATCAGTCATCATTGTTACCATTTAGAGCAATCTCTCAATGAGAGGTGGCGAAATAATAGAAGTACCGTAACCGCACAGAAAGTGCACAGGTGAAGGAAGCAATATAGACACCCATTTATAGAAAAGAAAGCACAATGATGACGTCTATCAATATGATGTCCAATTAGATAATTAATCAACATGGAAGTTGTACATAACTAAAATTGTAAAAGTAGCAATAAATAACACACCCCATAGAAAGCTCCAGGGGAAGGGAAACCTGCATCTGCACTTGCACCTAATTGTTCAACAAGATTATCTATGCATATGTGCTCATCCTCCATGTACTGCTTTGGTCCTTTCTCAGAGCAGCTTCCTGATCAAAGGACAGACAAGAAGTCTGATTTAACATCTGTGGATGACTTAATGCCAAGGACTCCATACTCAGATTCCTGACCAAGTTTAATAAGGAAATGTTAGTCGCACAGCTTTAAAGTCTGGGAAAAAGAGGGAGAGGGAGTAAACATGTTGGAATTGATACATGTGTGTGTGTATATATATATATATATATATATATATATACATACACACACACACACACACACAAAAACTAGTAAAGTGGACACTGAACTCCTATTTCTTTGGGCAAAAATAACCAGAAAAGAAGAGAGAACTAATCTTGTAATATTTGTGGATTTGGAATGGTTGTCACAACGTTTTGTTTTCAACTTGGAGTAGGCAAAGCAACATAAACATCAGAAGTACCATAACTTCGTAGATGTTATTATATTGGGCTACTTTCTTTAACTGAAACAGACAAGAAAATGGGTTTTGAAGTTTATTGGTTCCAATTTGACAAAGGCAGAATGTCGGTCAAGTTGTTACTTATGTTAAAACATTTTATGATATATTAAATTCTCCATGAACAGTCTTTTCTTTTTTACAATAAAAAGTATGGCCACAACTGAAAGACCAAAACGCAATATCAACAACTGTCTTCACTTTTCCATGTAGAACTGGAATAATCTCAAATAGTGCAAACAAGGTCTTTCTAACAAATTAATTGGTATATTTGTGCATTCTTGGGTCAATAACTTATTCACATACATAAGTGAAAACAGTTAAGAGTAGGCTACTATAAAGCATCCCATGAAATCCGTAAATTGCACAGAACTGCTTCCACAATGCAGTAAATTTTGAGGGAATCTGATCAGTACAGTCAGTTAAGGTGGCTCCAATCTAAGAAACAAATTTGAACCAGCATACTATGATCTTTATATTTTCAATAAGTAACATTTACAAATAAGACAATTGCGGCTGTTCAAATTCGATGCAATATGAAGTGAACCCAAACTAAAAGGCAATAATGGTCTTAGTTCTTCTACTTCAATAGCCATAAAGTTCCTGACAAACCACAAATAGACAACTAAGAGCTTCAACATCAACTTGAGATAGTTAACTTCACATACAACAGATTTGCTTACCAAATCAACAGCTCCTGTTATTATAGCAGAACCTATACTATGCATTACAACTGACAGGTGCCGTGGAGGTTTTCCATTTGTCATCTTCTTCAAGTCCTCTGAATTCTCACAGATTTCATCTTTTGTGATAGACGCATTCTCTTCATTGTAACCACCTTCTAATACCGTAAATGGAGGTGAGAAATCAGCACCCGCAGCCATATTGCATTAAAATCATAAACTGAGTCCTTTAATACAAATTAACGTTTCCTTAGGAAGAAGGAAACAGAAAAGGACATCACAGGGCCTGTTCGTGTACGACTTATAAGTCGGTCAACGAACTTATAAGTCATTAAGTCGTTAAGCTCGTTCGGGAATAACTTTTTTTTTAACTTATAAGTCGAAAAAAAAGTCAAAAAAAAAAGTAAAAATGACTTATAAGTCATTTTTTTTAAGTTGGTCAACTGTCATGAAATGACAAAATTGCCCCTCCTTGTTTTTTTTTCTGTTATTCTTACTAAAGGACATTTTAGTAATCTATACATTTTACTTAACTTATAAGTCATTATTACCCGAACACATCCACAACTATTACTTATAATTCCCGACTTATAAGTAAAAATACTCCCGAACACTTTTACTTATAAATCTACTAAAATTTTAACTTATAAATCTACTCAAATGTTAACTTTAAGTCAAAAAAAAAAAAAAAGTCATTCCCGAACGGCCCCACAGTAATCTAGTTAGTACAAACTCTATCGATACTGTATGCTGGCAACCAAATTCTGTAAATTTAGTAGAAACCCAAGCGGCCAAATAGTGTTTAACCAAATGAAGAAATATGAGAAATCCCCAAGAGCTTCTACTATATCAAAACTGTAATCTTTGTCGAATGTTGTCCTTCAACAACATGATAAAGAATAACAAACAAGCAGCAATTACTTGAATCTGCAATATCCCACTAATTTTTAATTAAGCAACAATCAACCCCAATCAATTCAAAGCTTATCCAATCCTTCAGTCACTGCTTGTTGTTGGAAAATCAACCAAACATAACAAACACAGATACCAAACACGAATCCAAATCCTCCAAAAACCCAGATCAAATTCAATAATCTCCACCAAAATTAGAACTTGATCCAAAATATATAACCGGAAATAACAACTTACACATACAAGCAAAACAAATATCGTATAACCCAGCAACAGAACCAAATAATTAATCACAATCTCATAAACAAATGAAGTAAATAACCAAAAAGATTGATTCTTTTTCCCAGGAATAAAATAAAGCAAAATGGAACCCCAGACACAGAATAAGAATTTCTCACAAATAAAGAAGATGATAGTAATGCTTTTTTGCCTTTATGAGAATTGGCAAGTATAGAAAGAAACCAACCCCATAAAGGAAGGCCGTATGAAAGGGAAAAGTCTAGAGAGAGAAAAGATGATTGTTTTGGAGAGAAAAAAACATATGGGAATGCGGGAGAGAGAAAAATGGAGAGATTTTCTCTCGTGTCCAAAATAGTATAAAGACATAGTACACAACGGTTCGTCGATTTAATTAAAAAATAATAATTAAATTATTTAAATCGATTACAATAATTTAAAATTGATTAAATTTTTATTCTGTAATTAATTATCAGTTAAATTGATCGATTTAATCAATTATAAAATTTAAGCATAAGAGATAAAGTTATGAATTCATTCGATCTAAATAAAATTAAAGTATTATAATATCATCCTTAATTCATTTTTAAACTTTCATTTTTATATTAATTCATTTTAGTATCACAATATATTATCTCAATTTTTGTGTATAATATTAATACTATGTGAAGCTTCTTATGTTATTGACAATATGTGTGATATTGTTGGTAATTGATAATTTGATATTCATCATATTTTGTCAATTTGTCTTAATAATTAATAAATCACTAACTCAGTAACTACTAACTAATATAGAAGTTCTCTAAATGCATTATAGAAAAATAAAAATCACCTAACTCACTGACTACGATAGAGGTTTTACAAATTCGTCACAACAAAGACATATAATAAATATATAATTATATAAAATAAATATTTATTAAAAAAATATATAAATTATATCATATTTTAAAATTGTTCGGTCAATTTCGAATTTTTGAGAAGTCAAATCAAATCGGTTGAACTAGTCTCGATTTTTCAGTGTTTAATTTTTTTAATTTTATGATTTTCGATTTAAAATAATAACGGTTTAGTCCGGTTGATTTTTTGATTTTTTTCGATTTTGTATACACCCTTAACTAAAATGGTACTTTCTCCTGCATGGTTGATGATCCGCGTAAATCGGCTGGTTTAATAGCTGTCATGCGGGAGAGTATAAGCCACGACGTTGGTCGAATGCATGGTCTTAAAAATCAAATTGCCGGTTCGACCAGTAAAAATCGAAACCAGTTGACACATCAGTTCAATTTGAACAAGAAAATTATTTTTGGTCAAAACCTGGTTGACCCACCCGTCGAACCAGTGATTCAATCGGTTATTGACCTAGTTTTTTTTTTTTTTGTACCAAAAAAGTTTTAATATTAAAATTAACCACATTTAGTAATTTATAACTCAATTTTATTATGTTTTTGTTTATAATTTTTTTTAAAATTTTTATTAATTATTACTAATATATATTTTATATATTAATGATGTCACTGGGTCAATAACGGTTTGACTACTGATTGGACCAATAACTCTCATTCATCCAATATTTATTTCGATTAGATGATCAGTCTAGATATGAGAATATTCAGAATGTTGATAAAATGTATTCCCAGATTTTTGGGTCATGTGTTGGGTCCATTGGTTGATACTAGGAATTGCATTTCGACCGTTGGATCGTTTTCATGGAAGATAATGGGTGATGAGGATTTTTTTCCAGGATGGATGGGTAGCTTAGTTATCTTGCCTTATAAGGGACTGTTTGATTAAAGCTGAATGAAGCTGAATTGTTGAATGACTGAACCGGTTAAATATACTAAACTATTTAGTGAGTTTGTTTATGTTTGAATGGTTGAATCGGTCACATTTTTGGGTTGAATGACTAAGTTTAATTTTTTTGGCTGAATGGTTTAGTCCCAGTTGAATGAAGTAAAAATAAATAAATATTTTTTAATTTAAAAATATTAATATATTATATTAAATAATATTAAATAAATTTACAATAACTTTGAATTTTTTCAGAAGGATAAAATAATAAAAATATAGTATTCAGATATGTCACTTATCAAATAACTTTTTTCATTCAATATTTAAAAATTTATTTCATTCAGATTACTTAAAGAACTATTTTATTCAATTTTTATCAAACAATTCGTAAGTCTCTTTGGATTCTTTGAAGTACTTGATACGTGGCCATTTCTAATTGGAAGTGTATGGTCACTTCAACACTTGAAAAGGTCAGGTGGGAAAGTGAAATAAAATATTACTGCGTTTGTGAGTCTTGAAAATATGCTTTTCAGTATTACATTACAGAGAGTGGAGAGTCTGGCTTATCATGCATAGAGTAAGCGGAGAATCTTAGTATTAAGCTTACTTTGAAATTTGACACATTCATTTTTCCTGCATTATTTATAAGAATAATCAATAAATCAAACCGAGTTTATATAGATATATATTGCCTCTATACTCATGATTGAATCCACAAACAATCAGAGTAAAAATAATTACGAGTCAGTCGAAAGATATTTTACTCATATTTTAATTAGTTAAATTATTTTAAAGATACTCAAGTTCGTACTTAAATTTAAATACAATTTAATAATTTTTTATTTAAATTTAAATTCGATTTATTTTATTATACTCGAGTTCGATTCGACTAATTTTATTTTTTAGTCAAGCTATTTGTTAATATTTGAGACATACACAAATTGAAATTAAATCATTTATATTTTAATAACGCAGATAAAATTAACTTAATCAATTATTCAAATTAATTTAAATTTAAACTCTTAAAATTATATCTCGAGTCTTGAAAAAGGAAAATAATGAGGTGATATTGCGATAAAATGTCTTAATAACTTATCATATATAATTATTAATTATTAATTATTGTAACACAATAATTTATTCCTACGAAAAAGATGAGTGTAATTTGCCGGTTAATGTTTCTTTTTAATGACGTAATTATTTTCCTATACGTTGCAATTACTGTTTGCATATTGTTATTGTTAAGACAGAATATCTTAAATATATAAAAAAAAAGAGCGACTGCTGGACCATTAACATATGATCGTTGCAGTTGTTCTTTTGATGGCTCTTTGTGCAGTAGATTGCACAAGTGACGACCTTGGGCTCTCCAACACCTATACTATCTACCAGACTAATAATGCATTTCTTTTGCTTAACAAAATAAAGAACAAAAAAACAATAACATATGCTCTATTTTCCAAATGCTTTGCCTTTAATATTTTTATCAAAGATACCGCGATATAATAAAATCACACATCGAAAAGATAAGTTATTAAGAATGAGATTGTTAAGACAAAATATGTGTGTTTAAATTTAGTCTAAACTATCAAAAAATAATAATCCGGAAAACGAAAGGGTATTCAAGCCACTTTAAACTTCATCAAGTCAAATGAATGTTTTGTTAACCAAAGCTTCCTCCAAATTGGCTATTCGCATCTAATATTAGTATCTAATAGTGGTTAGTAGAATTCACATGTATTCTGTCGGTTCAATTTTATTTATTCTTTGAAACATAAGAAAAACACTCTCTTTGTCGTATAATAATAAATTTACTAGTATTTTTTATTGACATTATTCTTTGAGTTTAAAATTAAACGACTATATCTATTTATATTATTAAAAAATAAGATATGACATAAATTTGAATATCATATTTTATTTTTTAATAATATAAATAAATATAATATTTAATTATTATGAATTTATATTTATTCGTTTTTAAAGGAGGTATTTTTCTTTTTGTCCCTTTAGATATTGATATAGTATGTGCGATCTAAATTAATAATTACACATTTAATATAAGTGATTAATCTATCCCTTATAAATGAGACCTCAATTCATTTATTAACCATATGCCACTTTTGCCCTTTCAATCCATCAAACAATCATTTTGCAAGTTTTTTTTTCCAATCATTTCTAATTTGAAATTCAAAAGTTGTCGACAGTAAAACCCACAAATGAGCTTTCTTTATCAGTCAGAAAGTAGGAAGGGTAGAAGATTGCTATATTATCTGTGCTATTCAATTGATCAATTCCCATGTTTTCTGCAGGTGAGTTTCCTACTTTCCTTTAATCTGGGTTCACACCACAAAACCCGCCTGACCCATATATCTAAATCTTCTGTATCTCAATTCTCAGCTAATCTTCTGTATCTATCTTCTGTCGGACGGCAGGTGGTTTCCTTTTTTCTTTCTTATTTATCAATGAAGTTTCTCGATTCTGTTATATATTTTGAGAATTGGTGGTTATTTACAATATAGTTTATGGGTCATGCTTTGTGGATAGCATGTGATTTCTGTCTCTCATCTGATCTCCCCTTTTTTATTCTTGTTGGTGCTTATTGTTCTTATTCTTTCCCTTCTATCCCCTCTTAGTTAGCAGTGTTAAATTGGGTATATTGGCTTTCTTTTTACACTTTTGGTAACGAAGAGTGTGAATGTGCGTCAACTATATTTATTGAAACAATTAACATTATCATTGTCTTGCAAGTAGTTGTAGTAATTTTATTTTTTGTTTTTCCAGCTTTAAAGTGAAATTTTGCCAACTCGTGAGTAAATTGTTTAAAACCCTCTTGCATAGGTGGTTGGTCGGATTGATACGAGTGTTGCACAGATGTTTGTGACATTCATATAAAATGAATGTGATTTGTGTTCTTCCTTTGTTGTTACTATTCTCTTTTGGAGTTTTGTCAAACGGGCTTAGCAGAAACATTTCGTCAAGACCAGCTTTTGTGAATATTGGAGCGATATTCAGTCTTGACTCTACTATTGGTAGACCTGCTGCAATTGCAATTAAGGAAGCTGTGAAAGATGTGAACTCCAATTGGAGTGTTCTTCATGGAACCAAACTTCATGTAGATATGCAAAATTCCAATTGCAGTGGGTTTCTTGGCATGGTTGGAGGTACTTTTCTTATGCAACCAATACATGATAATTCCCCCTTTATAGTATCTGAGAGGAATTAGGGAGAAAGTAATATGCTACACTCTAAATCTTCCTCGCTTTGCTTTTACTGTTTATGGCAAGCTCCTTCAATAATCACTATAGTTGTATATACTTTTGTTGTCTCAGAAAGTAGAGAATTTGATATTTTGTTTGTTCGTATGTTTAACAACCAACTAGAACAAAGTTATTTTTTTGGTCCTTACGTTCATTATATCCAGCTGTTTTGTTGCAGTAGTGTCTATCAATCCCAAATAGATAGTGATAACTGCTTCTTGCTTACAGCTTTGCAATCTATGGAGGCCAGTATCGTTGCTGTTATAGGCCCACAAGCTTCTGTAGTTGCCAATGTTATGACTTCCGTTGCAAATGAACTCCAAGTCCCTGTCTTGTCATTTGGTGCCACAGACCCCACTCTATCCTCTTTTCAGTTCCCTTTTTTTGTCAGGACGACCCAAAGTGATTTGTACCAGATGACTGCAATAGCTGAGATTGTTGATCATTATGATTGGAAGAAGGTAATTGCGATTTATATTGACGATGATTATGGAAGGAATGGAGTGGCGGCCTTAGATGATGCACTTGCAGGAAAGGGCTGTAAAATCTCCTATAAGGCAGTGATTCCCCCTGGACCTGGTGTCAGCCGGGGTGATATCATGGACATTCTTGTTAAAGTTGCTGTAATGGAGTCTCGAGTCATAGTTTTGCATGTGTATCCTACACTGGGTTTCACAGTGTTTTCTGTGGCACATTATCTCGGTATGATGGGTGATGGCTATGTGTGGATAGCAACGGATTGGCTTTCATCTGTTTTAGACTCTTCTTCACCCCTTCCTTCGGAGACTATGGATTCAATGCAAGGAGTTCTTGTTTTGCGTCAACATACACCAAATTCAGATAGAAAGAAAGCATTTTTCTCTAGATGGAACAACTTGACTGGTGGTTCTATTGGGCTGAATACTTATGCCCTTTATGCTTACGATAGTGTTTGGCTCATTGCTCATGCTATTGATTCATTTTTAAGTCAGGGAGGAATTCTTTCTTTTTCTAATGATTCTAACTTACGCTTTGGAGGTGGTAATCTTCACCTCGAAGCATTGAGCATTTTTGATGGAGGAAAAATCCTGCTGAATAACATATTGCTGACTGATTTTGTTGGCTTGACCGGGCCTATCAAATTTAATCTTGATAGGTCTCTTGTTAATCCTGCATATGATGTTATTAATGTTATTGGGAGTGGTTTTCGTCAGATTGGTTACTGGTCTAACCATTCTGGGTTGTCAACTTTACCTCCTGAGACACTCTACTCAAGGCCAGCTAATTTCTCAAGTGCTAAACAACAACTGTACAGTGTTGTTTGGCCAGGACAGACAATTACAAAACCTCGAGGATGGGTTTTCCCAAACAATGGAAAGTTGCTGAAAATTGGAGTACCTGATCGTGTAAGTTTCCTGGAGTTTGTATCAAAAGTGCAAGGCACTAACACTTTTAAAGGGTTCTGCATAGATGTATTCACAGCTGCTGTGAGCTTATTACCATATGCAGTTCCATATGAATTTATCCCCTACGGAGATGGCCTGAAAAACCCAAGCTACACGGGGCTTGTGACTTCAGTTGCAACAGGGGTGAGTACAAAGTAAGAAAAGCAAAGTTAGTTGCTAAAATCTTAGAACGACAGTTTTTTTTTTGCTTAGCTAGTTCTTTTGATTTTTGCCACAGGATTTTGATGGTGCAGTTGGTGACATTGCCATTGTCACAACTCGAACAAAAATTGTTGATTTCACACAACCGTTTGCGGCATCTGGACTTGTTGTGGTAACCCCATTTAAGAAGTTAAACACAGGTGCTTGGGCGTTTTTACAACCATTTTCTCCACTGTTATGGGGAGTCACTGCTACTTTCTTTCTTGTTGTTGGTATAGTAGTTTGGACTTTGGAGCACAGGATAAATGATGAGTTCAGAGGTTCACCTAAGAAACAGCTAATAACCATTCTGTGGTGAGTTCTTTTAGCTATATCTGGTTATTGTATTTCATGGTAACTTCTCATTTATATTTCTTGTTAAACTATCTCTTTCTTATTGGTACTGTTTTGGAACGTGTAGCTTTAGTTGACTAGTGTACCTCTTAATTGCAAAATCATGTGCCAGTGGGATGAATACCTTTTAAAGTGTCAACTCTCGCAGGTTTTATGTTTGAACAAGCTGGGACATTAATTGTGCAGACGAGTAATTGTCATTATTTGTTGCACAAACTTATGTTTTTTTGGGATGTGAGTCCTTATTTTGATAAGTAATCTAAGAATACTGAACTATTAAAGTTAACAAATACCACTTTTTTGGGCGGAGTTTAAGGTGAAAACTTGAAAAACTTAATAGATGACTCTATTTTCAGAATTTCCACAAAAAATCATATTCAGGTTTATACGATCTTTTTTAAAGTTATAACAAAACTAAGCCAAACAAAATAAAATTTAAATCTTTAAATAGGAAAAAGGGAACTTTGTATTTGATCATAATCACAGGAATTATTTTGCATCACATCTCGTCTCAGGGCCGCTGAACAATAAATCATGTCACCCCTTGATAACTGTCTCTTTTCAAGAAACTGAAGGACTATTATAACTGCATTTACTCAGAAATATATATTGCAGCGGTTTTGATCATAAGTAGAGCTCAAGTTTGACAAAATTTCATTTCCATCTTCCATTTTGGGAGGGATAGAAGATATTACAAGGGTCTCGATTATTTAGTGTAGACTTTTCTGCCCGGAGAATGCTTCTTGCTAACTGATACAGCCAGTCTCCTCTAGGCAAAGGCTGGAGTAGGATGTCCAGTCCACTATCTAGTAGCTATGACATGGCCCCGCATTCCAAAAGGATTTGATTTAGGTTTGACCTTTTGTAGTATAGTTTCTTGGGAGGGAGATGTCATATGAGGAGCAGATTCCTTTCAGGAATTTCAAAGATAGGATAACATATAACATTGAAATGGTTCATTTACAAAGTAAATATCATTATTATGGCCTGATGACTCAAACCTCTCCACTTTTTAGTATGAGATTTGAGTCTTAAATGTCAACTATTTCAGCCAAGGCATTTTAAAAGTATATTCAAGTGCAGAAAAATGATATCTATCCAGTCTGATATACTGTCTGATTTCTGAATATATTACAAAGGTGTAGTGTTGGAGAATTTAGGGCTGATCCCTTATATTATGCATAAGTTACACTTAAGGTGATTCACCTCACAACTTAGCTTAGATTTATGTTCCTGAATGAATCAATTTAATTACAGTGAATGGCTTTGTAACAAATTATGCAAAGTTTCACAGCAGCTACAGTTTGCAAACTTGTTTTGTGTCTTATGGTTTTCTTGGCTTGTGGAGAAACTCGTGATTTTCTTGTTCAAACGTATAGTTGATGAAGATGTATACACTCTCTCTTTCAAAAATGCATCACTTTGCGATAGTAAATGCACTTGTCATAACTATATATATGTGTATGTGTGTGTGCGTGTGTATATGTTTTAAAAGTATATGAACTGGTCAGATGGACTGATCCCTTCTTTAGCAAGGTGAACATCTACCTTTGCATTACTAAAGTAACCGGTGTGTGATGATATTTTGTTTTCTTTCCTTTCAGGTTTAGCCTCTCTACTCTATTTTTTTCCCACAGTAAGTGAGGCTCTTGTTCTTGTGGAGACCTAATATAGATATACATGTATATATATACACATGTATACATGTATATATATATATATATAGCAGAGTTTATTTCTGATTCTGTCTATTCTATGCAGGACAAAACACTTTGAGTACCCTTGGTCGCGTAGTGCTAATACTATGGCTTTTTGTCATTCTGATAATCAACTCAAGTTACACTGCAAGTTTGACATCTATCCTCACAGTGCAACAGATGTATTCTCCAATTAAAGGAGTTGAAACCTTGAAAAAATTGAACAAGCCTATTGGATACCAAGTGGGCTCTTTTGCGCAAAATTATTTAAGTGAGGAAATTGGTATAGATGCATCAATGCTTAAACCCCTCAGGTCACCAGAAGAATATGCTACAAAACTTGAACTTGGTCTGGAGAAAGGAGGTGTTGCTGCTGTGGTCGATGAACGTCCATATGTAGATCTTTTCTTGTCAAGCCAGTGCAAATTCAGGATTGTAGGTCAGGAGTTCACCAAAGCTGGCTGGGGTTTTGTAAGTTTCTACGTTATTTTTCTGCTTTATTTATATCCAAACTCTGAAGAGCATATGCGATACGAAATAGATATTGTATGTAATTTTGTAGTTAAATTCTCTCCCAAGGACCATCTCCCAAAAAAAATAAATTGAAAAATACTAAAACAAGCATAGTTTACATGGTACCAGTAGAGAACTAAAGAGTTGGATGTCTTAAACAAATAGAAGTTAGAACTTGTACAATTTTCTTCTGAACAACATTTTAAGGCAAAATTTTGTCTTCCGAAATATATTACTTGCATAGTATCTGCCATTTGCCACACGTGACACTCGGAATGATTGGAATAGGTTATCATGGTTTAATTAAAATGCATATTAGGAGATAAAATGTGTATTATTGTCGAAGAATATAAATTGAACAATGCTAGAGTCCCTTTCAAAGATCTTGTAGACTCAATTTCGATGTGCTTCCACTGAGGAGCTAGTGATTTGTTGAGAAGAGAGGTGATGAGGTGGGAAGCAGAGGATTTATGGATCAAGTTGGGTGAGCTGAACTGCATATTGCAGACGCACCAATTCATCTAAACTACATAGTTTTGACTTTTGACTAAATCCATAGAGAAGTGATCAAGTGTGTCAAGTAGATGTTAATTCTCCAAATAAATATATACTACAAGACTTTCTGAGAAAATCAAATGGTTTTGAATAATTACTTCATGTTTTTGTGCTTAATTAATAGCTACTTGCTTGAGTTAACTGGTATCTTTGATAGGTGTAACAACTATTATATGTTAGTTACTAACGTACTATTGTCTTCTCCTTTGTTTTGATTGTATTTTTAGTCTGTGAACCAATAATGCACTGCAAAAAAGGATAAAACTCACAACAATACTTTTTGGAAAACTTCTACTTGGTAACGCCAACATCCTGATCCTCTTTCTAACTTGAAGTCTGAACATGAACAATCGAATTAAATGTTTCTTTTGATTAGGCCTAATAAAAAATGGGTTTGGGTTGGTTTTGGGTTACATAAAATAGTTATGGGTCACTTAAGAACTAAAACCATATAACCTACATTTAACATGGGTTATGTGGGTTGGGTCCAAATGGTTATGAGTACAATCCAGGTCAACTTATATTTGCCAAATGTACTCTTTTGTTAACCCCAATAAAGGCCCGCTGCTCAACAAATGCAATGGCTCCTCCAAATAAGGTTGTAAGCTTGTAGTTTCCTATAAATGTAATACTCTTCTTGAAACACACCTCCTAATATGGTTGCAAAAAAAGTAATACTCTGTTTCAATATTAAAATTAATACTATTTTTAAATATTAATTTAGAATAATTTAAAGTTTTATTAATATAATGACAGATATTGTATTTATAATAGACTTTTTTATGGAACAAAAGAATTTTCAAGTTCATAAAATACAAATAAAAATAAAAAAAGTTGTAAAAAATATTACTCTCTGTTATACAAAAAGAATTTCATTTTAATTTTTAAAGCCAAGTTTGAAGCTAAAAAATTTAACATTGATGTGACTAAATTAAGTATTAAAAAAATTATTAGAAGCAAAACCTTTTTCTCTTCTTTTCTTTGTTGTTACGAAAAAAAATGATACTAAAAGGTATGAATTCAATTTTAAATAATATCTAAGAATATTCTGTATCCAATCTTTCCTTTGTGTAATAATATAAGTATTACTATTACTATTTCTACTACTACGTAATCTTTTCTTATATATCTACTTAGTTACTAACTGAACTAGGGTTCTTTATTAATTTTTGAGTCATAAAAAGAAACCAGTTTTATGAAGAATATGGAAAGAAAAAAAAAGGTTTTGCCTTATTGCGTTAAGATTTTTTTTAACCGAGCTAAGCTTTGTTCTAGTTCTATAAACAATAGGACACATGGCAAAATTATGAGGCGTGGGACAAAATTGATTTGGAGTCCATATGGATCAAAACTAGTTAACTAAGTTGAAAACTAAACAAATTGAGATGTGTTGACTAATATGGGTCAAAACTAGTTAAACTAGTTTTTGCCCACATTTCTAATTCATAATATGGGTCCAAAACTAAACCAACTCATAACATAAAAATTAGTTAACCAATAAGATGCAAGTAGTTTTGGTTAATTAGATGGTTCTTAACCTAAATCGCCAGGTCTACTTTTGATGACCAGAATCCTAATATATTTTTTATTTTGATTTTAGCCACAATCTTATTGGTTAGTAATTCACTCATAAAACTTAAATGGATGTTTGATACTTGAGCCCCGAAATTTTGCATCATGTTTTGCATAATCCAAAAGTCATTTCTGCACTAAACTATCCCTCACCTTTTAATGGACATAGACTCTCTTTACTTCGCATAGTTGCATTTTGTTAAATTTGTTTTAGAATATTAAGTAAAAAAATGAAAGGGCTGCAGATATAAAGTTCTAATTCTTTATCATTTCGTTTATCTTTTTTGAGGCATTTCCACGGGACTCTCCCTTAGCTGTTGACTTGTCTACAGCAATTCTAACACTATCAGAGAATGGAGATCTGCAGAGGATCTATGACAAGTGGTTGAAGAGAAGCACCTGCAGTTTAGAGACTGCTGAACTTGAATCTGACCGCCTTCACTTACAAAGCTTCTGGGGCCTCTTTCTTATTTGTGGGATAGCTTGCTTCATTGCTCTTTTCATATATTTCTTGCAGATTATGCGCAAATTTCGCCATTCTGCCCGTGCTGATTCTGTTTCAGATGGCCAGGGCAGCGTACGTTCTGGGCATCTTAAAAAATTATGGTCATTAATTGATGAGAAGGAAGATCTGTCAAAGAGACCTAATAAAAGAAGGAAAGTTGAGATATTTACTCCCGAGGACAGTAGGGATTTTGAATTGGGAAGAAATGCTGAAAGGAGACGAACACAACTATCTTCAGAGAGCAATATCAGCTTTAAAAGTTAAGTCACGTTCTTTGATTGAACAAGATCTGTTTAATACCATGAAAATGTAGGAATTTTATATCAATAATTTCAAGTGGTGATTGCAGATTATTTGTGCTGAATTTTTTGTCTTAATCTCTAACCAGTACAGGGTAACTTTAAGTTTTGAAAATCCTCCAGAGAGAGAGAGGAGATGATTGAAGATGCAAACTCATAAATATACATATTACTGATAGGGTAACTTTAAGTTTTGAAAATCCTCGAGAGAGTGAGAGAGAGGAGATGATTGAAGATGCAAACTCAGAAATATACATATTACTGATAGGCTTTTTTACTGGTAATTACATTTTGAAACCTACATGTTTGACTTGGATTTATTCTTAAATTTGATGCTTGTATTTTAAAGCACTAGAAATTTTACCGTTGGTGTGCACTTTGCAGTTAGAATTTGTCATAACAGAATCTTAATCATTGCATAAATTGCAGAAATTTGAAACGAGTTCAGGCGGTGTATTTATTGATAATTCCTTGCTCTGCTAATTAAATAATTGTTTTTGCCGATTAATTCAATTTATTGAATGCTCTTTAACTCGCCTTTTGTTTGTGCTGATAGGATTTTTATGTAGCTGTAAGACTTATTGAGGTAATCATATCTGTTTTTGATAAAATATGCTCTTCAGGGGATTAACGGTTCAGAAGTCTCTGAACTTTATCGCCAATTTCACGTCTAGTCATTTTCACGCATTTGGTCTTCACTTCTTGATTCCTTTAATAATATTGGTAAATTTGGACGGAAGCGTTAACTAAACTATGCCAAGGAGGGGTAAAATAAACATTTGATATAAGAGGGAGGATATGTCTTCTTCCTAATCCTAATTCTAATTGCAAATGAGTTTGCTGCCGCCGCCACACCTCCTCCTAAATTCACTCAAGCGCCTCCGCCAACTCTTGTCCTTCCTTCGCCCTCGTCTTCTGCCTGAGCTACTGCAGTCTTTGTGTTTTATCTTCGGCCTAGTCCAGAATAGATTTGGTCATGGGTCAGAACGCGAGCCCCAACTTGAAGCCAACTACCCATAGGAAAGTTCGCTAAAAGGAATTGAGCCAGTGTGGGGAAAATACGAGAAAAATGTCGGCATAGGCAATTTAGGACTTGGCTTCATGGTACTCGTCGTAGTGAGCAATGACTTGGGCTATTAACTTAGTGAGGGGAGGATCATTTTGTTCATCTAATTCAGTGGTGTTGATGAATTAGCGGAGCTTGTGGGGAAGATACTTTAATTAAGAGTAAGGTATGCGACATATGTGAAAAATTGTCCAATTTTGATGGCTTACTTGTAATACGAGAAAGGGACAACATGGGTGTGAGTGGACATGGAAAATTAGCAATTGGTTTGGGACATTAGTTGGAGAGATGAAGTCCAGACAAAGGAGAGAAAACTGCCATTGGTGGTGGGTTAATTTGGAGGATGCAAAAATTGTTTGTTATGGTTAATTAAGATTTTTTCTCTCTCCCCGTTACAGTAGCAAAGTTATTTGAAATAAATATTTTCTCTCTCAAAATGTGTGTGCTGCTCTGCTCGCATGTGTGCCAATTATTTGGCCATAAATTCAGGGAAGTTTGGCGTAAGAACGCAACTCCACGGGTAGTAATTGTGTTAATTTCTTCGGAATTTATTGTTACATTACTGTTTACACCTATTTTAAAGTATGCCGAAAATCACATATTTTTGGTTTTTAACAATTTATGTATTATATTTTCAAAATCCTGGATTTAAGATGCGGGTAAAAAAGTATCTTGGTAATCGCATTATCATATATTGTATTTCATATGATGCATGTGCATGGATCTTGTAAACAATACCCCACCCATAAATATTTCAAAACTAGACTACCAGACTAAGAATTTTTATTTTATAAGTTTAGTTGGTGGATAGCTATTGAGTAATTAATATAGATCCCAAATTTGGATTTGTAACTCCCTTGATTGAATTAATCCAACGAACCGCAATCCTTGGATTGATGATGAGAAGAGGACGGGGAAAGCTTTAATAAAAACAAAAGGTACAAATAGTGGAGATTCGATTTCTTAGTACTAAGAAATATGCTGTACACAATTTGTCATAAGCATCGAATGGTAAGCTGCTGCAAAACACTCTCAATTGGCCTCGGAAAAAATTTACTTTTCACAAACCAAGTTAAAAATAATTGACTAATTAATCATAAACTTTGCATTCCTCATCAGCAGGGTTTGTTTTGCAGAAATCCTCCAAGGGGTCTCCACTTCCTTCTGCTGCCACACCTGGCAATTTGCTTGCTACCAGATGTGCCAAATCCACGACTCTTTGGCTGCAAGATATAGTTACATTGTTAAACTAACCGTATATTAAACGCAATGTGTATAAATTATGGCAGAAACAAGTTTCAGTGGTGTTCTGTAGAAGTCAACTAAGTTTCTCTTCTTCTTTAACATACATACCTGTATCCCCATTCATTGTCGTACCAGGCCACGACCTTGACCATATCATCTCCCATGACCATTGACAAAGATGAATCAATGGTGGAAGAAACATCAGAGCACCGGAAGTCTACTGACACGAGAGGGGAATCACACACCGCCAAAATGCCCTTGAGTGGTCCATCAGCTGCCTTTCTAAAGGCATCATTGACATCTTCGGCTGAAAGTCCTTTCTTGGCAACATTCACGACAAGGTCAACAACGGATACGTTAGGTGTGGGCACTCGAAGAGCAATGCCATTGAGCTTGCCCTTTAGTTGGGGTAGAACTAGAGACACAGCCTTGGCTGCACCAGTACTTGTTGGGACTATGTTCAGTGCTGCAGCTCTGGCTCTCCTCAAGTCCCGGTGTGAAGCATCTAACAGCCTCTGTATACAACCACAACATTACCAATAATGTCTTTCTACTTGATCCATAATAGTATTTCTACAGAACGCTAATGTCTGTTAAAACTGAATATAGAATCTGTTGCCAGACCTTAATATACGATCAAACCCAAAATGTTTAATTATCAGAATGTTTTCGCCACTTGTCTCTAGACTAGTGAATTGATACAAGATTAAATGAAAAATTTATAATTTTGTTTCGTTCCAATTGTGCGAGTACCTGGTCACCAGTGTAAGAATGAGTAGTTGTCATTGTCCCCTTGACAATACCTGCATATTAAATGATTGGGGAACATTTCAATTTTGTAGCAGTCAGTACTTGTAATGGTATCTTTCACGAGTGAAACTTATCACATTAGTTTAAACTGTAAGTGAAAAAACGATGCTCACCGAATTCTTCATCCATGACCTTCACGAAAGGAGCCAAACAGTTTGTCGTGCAAGAAGCATTGCTGCAATCACAAAATATTAAAAACTACTTTGTCTATGCTTAGCCATAACTTCTCCATTTTTTCTTGGTAGATATTTCTTAGATATGCTGACCTGACGATGTCAGCAACATCATGATCATAATCCTTTTCGTTTACTCCAACAACGTAGGTAGGAATGTCAGCTCCTTTCGCTGGTGCAGTGATAATAACTTTCTTGGCACCTGCTTGGATGTGCTTCCCAGCTCCGGGGCCATCCACAAATACACCCGTTCCCTGTAGTTCACATAATTCAGTTAGTTTAAACCAACTAAAATTACTTGTTCAGTACTAAGTTTATATATAAGGTTAAAACGTGACAGTTAAACTTGGAAATATATGTTCTCGTTTCTCCTGATTGTAAGAGCAAGCTCCCAGGTCTTATAAAATTATTATAGTTCTAATAAGTTTTAGGTTACCTGAGGTACAGATTCTTTGCAGTTTTTTTTCTGGGGATAAATTAATACCAAATTAATGTCTGGAATTAGATTATAATGGATCAAAATTATACCTCGATAACGATGTCTATTCCAAGCTCTGCCCAAGGAAGCTGGAGAGGATCTCTGTTGGAGACAACCTTGATGGGTTTCCCATCAACGCTGATGGTTTCATTGTCCACTATTTTAACATCGGCCTTGAAAGTACCCAGCATTGAATCATACTTCAGCAAGTGAGATGCCTGTACTTGCAAAGCAAATTAACTAGTTAACAAATAGGTGAAAGATTTAATTAATTACCGAATCTCCACTAATGAATTAAACTTGGCAATTCATGGAAATAGAAAGGGTAATATATTTACTCACATTCTTGACACCACCACTGTCATTGACAACTATGACTTCAAGTGGTGAGTCCTTGCGCCCGTGCCAGCAGCGGAGAAAGTTTCTGCCAATGCGTCCAAAACCATTGATTGCTACCTTCAGTTTGGCAACTGTTTCTCCCTTAACAGGTGTTGATCCTGCAGTCTAATTCCAACAACACCAGAACAACTTAATACTGTCAGATTTCTGTTTGGGGAAGTATTATCTAGTCAGTAGTTCTGCTTTCTGAAAATTTATCCCATGTAATTTGATTCATGGAATTCAGAATCGTGCATATATGCTCCACAGCATAATTGAATTTAATGGTTTGCAAATGCTTTTGAGCCATAATCCGTTTGACTGTTGTTCTTATTTTCTAAATTGTTCGATTGTTTTGGATTCATTTAGTCTTGAACATCTACTTGTATACAAAAAGTTCAGATATGAGTCTTGCTTTTCCAAATCCAAAAAATAACCATCTCAACTACTTTCCAATATTCACTCAAAAGAAATCTGGATAATTCTGATATAGTTACGCCAAGCATATTATAAGAAAATGGATTGAAGAATGTCAAATGAATTAGAGGCAATCTATAAAAGTAAACAGAAAAGGCTAACCTTAGGAGTAAGTTGCGCAGCCACCACATCAAAGAAGGATCCTTCCCTAGCATTCTTGGCATATGTCAGGGAAACAGTGGATCGAAGCCCAGAGAACTCGGCTACTTCAAGTCTCTACGCACAGAAAAGGTAACAAACGTAAATTTCTGGTAATTAAAAGGCAAAAGATAAAAAGAAAAATAGATGCCAATTAATGAGTACTGAAAATGTATGCGCGCACAATCCAAAAGAGGGAAAGAACCTTGGAGAAGCATTGAGTAGGGAAAGAATGGGAGCTTTTGGAATGAAGCCTTGTAGTAGTTGGAATTCTTGAAGAAGCCAGGGCTGCATTAGTGGCCATGGCTGCAGCTAAAGATTGTGAGGACAATTACTTCCTCACCTATATACTTGTATTTTTCCCTTCAATTCTTATAATACAATTATGTCTCAATTGCAAGGAAAAATGAAGGTTGCAATTCGGGTGAAGGAACGTGTGGTGAAGATTAATGTAAAGCGACACGAGATAAGATGGTTTTGGCTTTGCACCTTCAAAATCTCTGTCACAGATTGTTCACCCTTTTTCATTATCCTTATATATGGGTGGCTGATATTTTGTTTACCACAACTGCATGAGACGAAGCAAATAATTTGTCCACGTGGCATCCATGCAAAGGATAACATCCCCACACTCTGTTTATCCTTCTGGCTTCTAGCAATCCCCTTTGGAGTGCAATAAGTAGGCTTGTTATGATTAATGACACATGTACTGGATAAGAAATGCAACAAACTAGTCACGGCTGTTATTTAAGTTATTAAACAGTAGGGTGTACATTCACATTCTTATTCCTATATATTGAAAATCTTATTAAAAATTGATTTAAAATTAGACTATAAATTTAGAAAATGGTGGGAGAAATGGGTTAAAGATTTTTTTTTTGGACGGATTGGGCCATTCGCAGGTAAGTCGGGTCAGCCCGTGGGCCTGAATCATTTTTACCAGCTTTGGTTGTAATTTTGTTTTACCAGCTTTAGTTGTAATTTTGTTTTACGTAGATGAAATTGTAAGTCTATGGAGCAAACTAGGCAAAAGAGATCGGCGATTGCATAACTTGAAAAACTAGAGTGTAAAAGAAAGAATAAGGAAAACAACAAAATACATTAAATAAATAATCTAATACGTAACTTAAAAAGCTCATTTGAATTGACGCGGGGATGAAACTCATGTGAAAATGATTATTTGGTTTTCATCAAAATTTACATTGGTGTTCAGCTAATTGTTATAGTATAGTGGTAAGTATTCTGCCTGTCACCCGGTGACCCGGGTTCTATCTCCCCCGCAACGGTGGGTTTTTGTCTATGTTGGGTACAATTTTTTGGTGCTTCCTTATTTATTTTGGGTTCTTAGAATCTTTTAATTTCACCCATATATTCTTCCCCTAAATGCGCCTGTCTAGTTTGATAAAATGCTGTTATAATTATAATTAGACAATTACTACGGCTAAACTCGATCTTCTTTGCACAATCAATTTGGGATATTTTTCCTCTTTTACGATTTTAATCTTCACTTTTTGGCGGGTGACAACTAACCTCCTTTCCTTTTTCTTGTGGTCATTTTTCAATTCATATAACTAAACTCCTAATAATACTCTCGATAACAGGTTCGTATAGGGCAACTTTGCACTTAGCTGCCACACCCACGGGGAATTTCACTATATTTTTTTCTGCCCGTACAATCCCCGGTTCACTTCTGTTACAAACCATTAAACCGGTATTGGCAAAACAAAAAACAATCATCCTTTACTCACCAAGATCCATAATTGTTTTTAAGCTTTTCTATTTCCCCCCCTCTTTTCTTTCCATTTCATGCATAATAACTCTTGGGCATTTTTCTTGAGGTTTCTTTCAGTTAGTTGAATTGAGTTGTACAAGAAATGGCGGAAGGATCGAATCCTTCTGCGAGGAAGCTTGATCAGACACCCACATGGGCAGTTGGTTTAGTTTGTCTAGTTATTGTTATAATCTCTATATTATTGGAAAAAGTTCTGCTTCACATTGGAGAGGTCGTTATAAATTTTATTCTTGCCATAAACATTCACACATCTTTATAGTATTTTTCATTTTTATCTGTAGAGTCTATTTGTTGGTTTTGTCATTTGTTGATCTCGGTTTTACTTTGTTGGATTGGATATTCAAGAAACAATATTTTATTTGGATGAAGTTATTTATTTGTTTCAATCCTATTTTATATATATATATATATATATATATATTTCTCAACTGTTCACGGGTGGTGGAAATGAGAAGAATTCGGAAGGAAAATTACTTTGAGTTTTATTATACGGTTGGTTTACAAGAGGGTGCAAAATCGTTCTTTTCTGTTTTTCTTCCACCCTTTTCTTAAATCTGTTTTATCTGCCGCGTATTATCATCATAGGTCGTAACCAAAAATTTAAACATAAAAATGTTAGCGGTATGTTTGGAACAAACATTGGATAATATATATATATATATATATATATATATATATATATATATATATATATATATATATATATATATATATATGTTGAGTAACTTATTTGGTATTGGTCCCTTTAGAACAGACAGAAAACTGGATATCTAAGCTTCTGCATACAAGTTCCATTTGTGTTCTTTTCTTTTTCTCTTGCTAATACAATACGTTTTCTTTTTCTGTCAAACACATTATTCGGAAGCCATTCAAGCACTTTGGGATAGGTTGATCATGGATAGATTTAGTGATAGGGTTTATCTTTCTCTTGTTTTCCACATTGAAAAGGTATCTAAGAAGGATTCAAAAGACCTATTGGAAAATAAAATAAAATATAAAATCTCAGCCGCCAAACTTGTTGGTTTAGCTCTCTGACATTAATAGTAATGTTTTCCTTTCAGTATTTTGATAAAAGGCACAAGGAAGCCTTATTTGAATCTCTTGAGAAGATTAAAGGAGGTAAGGCCGCCGACTTTTCTTCCTGCTGCTATACTCGTGAAAACCTGGTTTCAAATTTGATGGATTTTAGTTTTCTCAACTGTCTTTCAAGATATTCTGTGCTTCTCAGTGACCCAGCTTCCTTCTCCTGATTAACTCTTGCAGAGCTCATGGTTCTAGGATTCATATCCCTACTTCTGACATTTGGTCAGAACTACATTGCCGAATTTTGTATTCCTGAAGAATATGCATACACAATGTTGCCCTTCAAGAAGCGTGAATCTAGTAAGGCCAAGCCTAAAGGTGGGGCCGAGCATCATAGGAGGCTTCTATGGAATGAGCATAGAATTTTAGCAGGAGGTAGTAGTATGTCCAAGTGCCATGAGGTAAGTACATCTTGTTTGGTAAATCTGCTTCTATCTTTTATTTTCTAAAGGTCACTTTGAGCTTTCATGTAAATATCATGATTTGGTATCGGTTCTACAAAATTTGTAAAGTTTTATGAGTAGTGACTAATAAAACCCTGTTCTACTAGATTTTAACTAATGCATTCTTGTGAATAGGAGGGTTACCTGCCGCTTATATCTGTCGATGGGTTACATCAACTACATATCTTCATCTTCTTTTTGGCAGCGTTTCATGTTATTTATAGTGCCATAACAATGTTGCTCGGGAGGGCAAAGGTTGGTTGCTTCAAGTGCTTTTGTCAAAATTTTGATTTATTAGAGTTACATGGTCGAAATCCTCTAATCAAAGCAGCAACTTTCTCAGATGATCATGATTTTTCTTCTAGTCATGGAGAGAGCCAACCTTCACTCCTAAATTCACTTCATTCTTTCTTTCACGACGTGCTTAATCTTTCTACATTGAGCAACTCTCAGATAATCATGATTGCCATAGTCATGAAGATGATCTTACCCACTTTGACAGCCTTCTTTTCTAATGTTCAGTTCTTTTTTTTGTCATCCATGCTTTCTCCTCTTTGTACAGATTCGTACGTGGAAGAATTGGGAACGTGAAGCTGCTAATGATCAGAACTTGAGCAATGGTGTTGTCTTGGATGATGACTAAACTTAATTTATTAGTTTACTTCTGCCATAAAGTTGATTCATTGCTGGGTTTCCAACACTCTACCTTCCTAAGTTATATGTGTTTACCTTGCAGATCCTTCGAGATTTAGGCTTACACATGAGACGTCTTTTGTGAGAGGTCATACCAGTTTTTGGACAAAAACTCCAATCCTCTTTTATTTTGTAAGTAAACTGAATTTTTTTTATTAAAAACTCAGGTTATATTTGTTTGCAAAAAATATACTTGAGATTGAACTATTTATCTTAATTTAATACTATTTTGCACTATTTAATCATTTGATGAGGGATTATTCATCTCTTAATGTTGGATTATTAGTCTTATAAAACCATTTAATAGCTTAAAACGAGGGACTATTAATCCTAAATTTTTCACGGGATTATATAATCCAAGTAAATAGCCTTAGGAATGATTAAAAAATAGTTCATAGTACTATTTAAAAGACTATTAATCTTCCATCATGGGATAAAATAGTTCAAAATAATGTTAAATTAATACAAATAGTCCAATCCCAAATATGTTTTTTACAAACAAGCACAATCGTTCTTTATTTTTACACAACAAATGTATGTGATGTCAAATCACTGTGTTGGCTTGCGTTTATGCCTTTCCATCCCGTAGAAACAGTCAGTTTAAGATTTGGTGTCAACCTGATCTTTTTATCTCCAAGAAGGTGAAATTCCTGATGATTACTTCAATTAATTAATCATGATTCCCTTCAATAATCTTAACCCATAAATTCAATGTAACTTGTTCTGCTGGTTAATCAACGCATTGAAATTGTAGGTATTCATTACTCTCATTCACAAATAGAACTAAGTAGTAGCGATAATAATGGTAATCATAGAACTAGTAACAATGATAGCAAAAACAACAACAATAACAATTCAACAATTCAAAATTAAATAGCTGAAAAACTTTAGAGTTTGTTTGATAATTGTTTCTACTTTCTAATTTTGTTTTCATATATATGTTTCTACTTTCACTTGTTTTCATAGATGAAGTATAAATCATGAAACACCGTTTTGTAATTATGTTTAAACATTAGATTTTATCTTATTTCATACAGAAATGAAGTTCCAAATTTTTGTTGCTAACAAGATTCGATGTACGGACCTCATTAAAGTTAGCTCCATGTGTTGTCAAAATCGAAGAAGTAAGATTTTTGGTGCTTTCACTTTTTGTTGCCAAAAGAGGTTTTGCTGCTTCTTTTTCAGAAGCAAAAACAGTTAGTTAGCAAACAGCGTTTTCAACTACAATTTCAATAAAAGTATAAAAGGAAAATTAAAAAGTTGAAAGTAGAAGCGATTACCAAACGAACCTTTAGTCTGTTCCAAATACTCCTGCATAGCTAACATATCTTAGCAACCACTGAAGTTGAAAATTTTTAATGCTTATCAAAAAATGTTTAGAAGGTCGATCAATACAATGAATTCCCACCTAGTATTCTTCCTTTGTCGTCTAACAAAAGCTAGCTCCACCTTTGAATATTAAACTTGTTAAATGATACTCCCTCCATCCTCAAAAGAATGAGCAAAGTATATTTTTCATACATTAAAAAAAGTAAAGTAAAGAAAAGAGAGTAAAAAAAAATTCTAATTTATCTTTAGTGGTTGGCTCCGATTACATAAATTGATGAATACTTTTAATTTTTTATATTAATAGACCCCACTAAATAAGATACTTATTTTTTTACTTTATGTACCTTGACTTATTTATTTTAGACAAAAAATTATACATTTAATCATCCTTGAACGGAGGGAGTATAATACTAAACTTGAATGAACTTGCTTGCACCATTCTTACTTTATGAAAAGCACTCTTTATAGTTGTTGTCCAAGATATTATTTATTAATTCAGATATATGTGTGTGTGTGTGTGTGTGTGTGTTTTGTATGTTTTGGGTCTCACATTTCTGTTCTGCCATTTTTTATCAATGCGACAACCTAGCTTTTTTATGCAGCTTGGTCTTTATTATCTTATGTCGACCTCTAGCTTTCCCTGAAACAATATATGTTATATATGTGCATTTTGGCACGCAGGTGTTGTATGTTTTGGTCCTCACGTTTCTGTTCTGCCATTTTTAATCAAAGCGACAACCTGGCTTTTTGTGCAACTTGTTTTTTGTTATCTTACATTATAAACAAAGAGCTTTCCCTGATGCATTCAACTATTTCAGGTATGCTTCTTTCGGCAGTTTTTTAGCTCTGTTCGTAAAACTGACTACTTAACAATGCGGCACGGATTTATCTCCGTAAGACCTATAATTTCTGTCAACAGTATTGCATTTGTACTATTATAATTAGCTTAATCAATTGTTCTTATAGGTTCATTTAGCACCCAGAAGTAAGTTTAACTTTCAAAAATACATCAAGAGGTCATTAGAAGATGATTTCAAGATAATTGTGGGAATAAGGTATTCTTTAATCACATCGTAAAATTCTAAAACTTTTGGTTTCTTTTAACAAATTTATCTTGTGCACCTTGTGTTGCTTATTATGTGGTACTCATATTGGTGATACTTTAGTCCAGTGTTATGGACTTCGGCGGTCCTGTTTCTGACTCTTAACGTTGATGGTACAACATCATCTCTTCCTTTTATTTTTATATTTTTTCCTTATCAATGTATGTATTTTCATTTAAACTTACAAATAAGAAAGTTGTTGTTTTTAAGTTCATTCAATTTCTTGCATGATGGCAGGCTATGTTTTGGCTGTCCGGGATGCCTCTATTTGTAAGATATTTTTATTCTGCATAAATTCCAAAATGTTAATTGTGTTTCATTAAAGAAGAAGAATTAACATCGGATTGGTTAAAGGTAATCTTATCAGTTGGGACAAAGCTTCAAGCAATTATAACGCAGATGGTCATCGAAATTCAAGAAAGACATGCTGTAGTCCAAGGCATACCTCTTGTCCAAGTTTCTGATAGATATTTTTGGTTTAGCTGGCCTAGGCTAGTTCTTCATCTCATTCATCTCACACTCTTTCAGGTATTGATTTTGCCTCCTTTGTGGATGTCGTCTATCATTATATTATGACTTGTCATTGGTTCAATGCATTTAATATGATATAATTGGTTATGAGCTTTCACCATATGAGGTAGGCCAGACCAACCGAAAAGTGCATATTTAAATTGTAAGGTCCTCTACGTACGTGTAGTAAGTACTTATCATAGTGTTTCTCAGAAATTTATAATTAACCAGCTGGTGGTATTATTTTCTTATCTATGTTCAGAATGCATTCGAGATAACATATTTCTTTTGGATATGGGTAATGAACTGATCTCCTTTCCATTTTACTCGTCACTAGCTATATATGTTTACCTACTCGGTGTAAGAAGTGATATTTCTTGATATGAGTTCGGGTTGTATTCTTGCTTTCATGAACACATTCTTCTTCAATATGTGAGAATATGCATTGGGTAAGTTTGATTATCCATCCTCCCTAGCTTGTTTTTCCAAAAGACTACACTGAAATACTACTGCCACCATTAATCCGTACCTTCTGCATGCATTGAACTTGCATAAACCCTTATAAAGTCGAGCCCCAGCTTGACAAATTAACTGCTGATTAATTTCAAGAATGTGATTTTTTTGCGATATCCTTTCAAAGAAGTGCTTCCGTAAACCCTATTCTATTCCCTCGATCTAATGTTGGAAACTTTTTATGGCCATTAAAAACTGGAGTAATGTTATAGTATGCAATAGAAATGGTACTTTTCGCATTTAACATTCTTATCTGATTTATTTGGCAGGGTTGGAATTTTAGTTTTGTGCAGCTACATCACCCTTCCGCTGTATGCCCTCGTTACGCAGGTACATATTTCTGCTAATGGCCTTCGATCTTCATGATACTTCTGCTTTTATATGTTTTGCGGAAGAATGGGTGGTTTATAAATTATTAGCATCAGCGGCGATGTGTGTGCTAAACAATAGAAAGAATATGAATATATATATACCTCTTATTATAAAGGGAGAGGAAGAAAAATAGGACATGATAGAGAAAAAAAATTACTAGTAGGGGATAAAAGAGAGTGGGAATAATTCTTTTTTGTCATATGGATTTACCGAATCACCGTCATGTCTTTCGATCCGCTTTATGAAATTGACTATTTTTTACCATATTCCTTCGCCAAATAACCGTCTAAGTCCCCCTGTGGAATTTTCAGAAGGGATCAACCATGAAGAAGTCCATTTTTGATCAACAAACTAACAAAGCACTGATGTCGTGGCATAAGAATGCATTGAATAAGAAGAAGGCTGAAGGGAAGCCCGCAGCAACTGCTGCTCGGACTTTTGGTGGGGACCCGTCCGATTCGCCTCATAATTCCCCTATGCATCCACATATCCGTGACATGAATAATGCTAGTGAGACAGCTAATATTATTGCCACTGTTGACATAGCCGGAGAACGTCCACCATCTGATGGTCATAACATCCAATCCGGTAACCATACTCTACTGTAAGCCCATCAATTTTGGCAATTCAGGAGGTGATGAATAAAAGTCATGCTTGTGCTGGGAACTGAAGATCCACCTCTTGGTGGTATCAGTAGTTTTTCTTTCATCATGCATAGCTTTAATTTCATCTTCTTGTGTCGTGTATAAAGCAGACAGGTATAGGATCTTATCGCAAATGATCTTTCAGGAGTTATATAGGGATACATGCAATTAATATAGAGAGGAACTCAAATTTATAAATTAGTTATCGTCCAAATACTACAGTTCAGTACAGAATAGTTGATGTCTTAAAGTTTTGGCCATTTATGTACATCTTACTGTTAGAAATAACTGGTATAAGTTCTAACTGATTCGTTAGTACTTTCATATATATCGGACTCTGACTTGTAAAATACTCCTTTCATTCGTTTTACATTATTATTGTGCCATATGTTTTGTAACAAAAGAAGTACTTTAAGAATTGACACATTGGAGATACTTCTGAATCGATCACGATTTTCTGGTGTAGAATTGAATACCACTTTATTCCTATCATATTCGAATTTTTTTTAAAGTATCATATCAAATATTTTTAGGACTGGAAGAGTAATTTGAAACTCAAATTTGGTTGGTTCAATTATTTGTATTAATTTTTATTTAAATTGTCGATTCAATATAGTGTGTGTGTGTGTGTATATATATATATATATATATTCATATTTAATTAATTTTCTCCATAAAAATCTAATAATGTAATAATTATAGGGAATTGATATTTTCATAAATAAAAATGATACTCTCATAAATAAAAATGATACTTTTACAAGATTCCTCTCACATATATAAATAGTAAATGAGTTTCACACTTGAGAAAGACCATGCGAAAATAACAATTCACTAATTATACTCTCAACAGATATATACATAGATACTACATTTAATTGTTATCTTAAATAAGTGCATTGAAAAACTTGAATATTTAATTTTTATTTTTTATTTTTAAGTAAAGTACTCCCACCGATTCAAATTATAAAATTAATATTGACTTTCTGAAAATCAATTTAAGATATTTTAAAATTAAAATTGACATGTTTCATTTAAGGTTTGAAAATAATAAATATTAAATTAATAGTACTTTTTAGGTTGTTTGTGATATACATAATTATATTGACACAAACTAAATAATTTTATGTCAATTTTAAATTTAAAAATATTTAAAATTGACTTTTTAAAAGTGAATATCAATTTTTTAATTTGAAATATATATATATATATATATATATATATATATATATAAAGAGATGTATTGTAAAAAGGGCTATTTCCGACATAATATTCCGTTTTTATTCATTTAGAATAAAGTTATTTTCGATGGAATCATTGTTAGAAATTTGGTGGACAGAGATAGCATTATTGTTTTAAGAATGGTTCCGTATTAATTGAGAAAAGATATGAGTAATGATGTTTTACAATGATCCATACAATGACATTTATAAAAAATGGTGGGACCCACCATGTAAGTGGTGGATCTCACTATTTTTTATAAAGATAAGTGTATAGATTATTGACAAAATCATTGTACATAGCAAAACTCGTATTAATTATTATTATTATTGCATGATCCTTCCTCTTCTTCTCCTGCTACGAATCCTTGAGCCTTTTATAAGAAATCAAAATAAAATTCAAGCGTGTGCACGCATTAGTTGCCTAATTCTATATGTATATATGATATGATATGATGACTGATGATGAGACTTGGTTCTATTACAACTCATTCGGATATGGCCATGAATGTTGATACTGAAATAGTAAGAGGGATATTTATTGCTGTTGCCGGACTCTTAATTCAGACATTAATGGACTAGAAAAATTAACATATTATTTAAAATTTTTATGATTATAATTTTATTACCGTACTAAACTTTTGATTTATTTATTACCCCTATTTTAAATAATATATAAAATAAAATTTAAAATAAAAGTTTTTCTGGTTTTGAGTCACACGTACATTCTGTCACTTCGTCAAAAATATAGTACTGCGTCGTTTCCTCCGCTAAATGAAGCTAAGCTAGGGTTTTATAGGGAGCTAAATCCTCTGCTAAGCTATTCAACCAAGTTTTAGGAATGGAGACCTCTTTGAGATATGGCGAAGATTCCAAAGTTCTGAGAATCCGTGCAAAGGAGAAGATCCCCTGGACCCCGAAACCCATTTTCAGGTACTCGATCTCGTCTCCCCCCTTTTGATTATAGACTACAATGATTTAAGACCGATAATGCATTAACATGATGACTTGGAACTTGTTTAAAATAATTTAAATTACAAACATTTTAATATTAAAATCATCAAGTCTATACCCCCACAAGAGTACAAAGGTTCTCGGATTCGGAAGATCAGGCTTTTTATATTTAAACTTCAATAATAAATTTAAAAATAATATTATGTGTAAAAATTATACATAAATTTAAAGTTGTGCACCAATAGTATGTGAGACTCGTATATTGCATATATATAAACAAAAATGTGTAAAACATGGCATGACATGATGGGTTCTGTTTCTTATTTTCTCTTCTTTTTTATATATTGTTTGTGCATAATTTTTCATGTATATTTTATTTACTTAGTATTATTCTAAATTTAATGGTTCTTAAACTGTACTATAAGTGGAATCACAAATGCTGTTTATACCCATAGATTGAATCAATTTGAAAACAAAATAAAGATATTTTCTACTATGTTAGTACAAAAGTATCATTCTTTCTGTTTCATTTATTTGATTATTAATGACCTTTTAAAGTCAATTTAAGAAAATTTAAAATTGACATATTTTTTAAAAAAAATTTAATCAAAACAACAATTAATAGTATAAACTATCTATAAAGTTTTAATTATTATAAATTTTATTATTTTATAATTTTTAATGAGTCATTATAATTTTAAATTTAAAAATATTTTAAATTAAATTTTAAAAATTAATAATAATTATACAATTTAAAATAAAGGAAGTATAAGGTTTAGTCTTGTTTTGATTTGTTAGAATTTTCTTTAGCTATCATATGGCTCATACATCATGAAGGGACAAACATCGTCGACACACATAAATGTAGATGACCAAAATATATGCCATATCATTTTGAGGCCTCCACCATACCCTACGACGTGTACATGCAACGACACATTTTGAGGCCTTCATACCCTACGATGTGTACATGCAACGTCTATATATGAGCTGCATGCAGCCACATCACCTTAAAATCCACTTCTAATTATAGCAGTTGTTGAGCACAAGCTCTTTTATGTGCCGTTTGGTTCGTTTCAATATTTGGTACGTTAAAGTAATTATTTCGACGAAATTGTGTTATTTTATTTTATATATATTATAATATTATTAAATATAATATATATTTAATATATACTATACTATATATAATATGATATTTTTAATATGTATTATATTTATATTATATTATAATAGAGTAATATGTGATATATATTATATTATATTTTTAATATATAACATAATATATTATATATTTTAACATGTATTATATTTGTTTTATATTATAATACATGTTAAAAAATATATATTATATTTATTTTATTTTATATATTATTCTATTATATATTATAATTATATACAAAAATATATAGAATATTTAATATAACATATAATATTATATGTATTAATATACATTATATTATATTATAATAATAATATTATAATATTATAATCTCTCCGTTTTCAAAAAAATAACTAAAGGTACAAATATTTGTCGAAGGGAAGACTATACAGTGTGCAGTCTTTGTCACAACCGGCGTGCTAATTGCTACCCCCTCTTTCCATTTTCTAGGCTTTTCGCTACCTCACTTTCTTCGCCCCACGCCCATTTCGTCCATCCCCCTACTTCTTTCCA
Source organism: Hedera helix (assembly GCA_947179155.2). NCBI lineage: Eukaryota > Viridiplantae > Streptophyta > Magnoliopsida > Apiales > Araliaceae > Hedera > Hedera helix. The sequence goes on along the minus strand of OX359283.1, from coordinate 41,106,858 downwards.
CTTTTCTAATTTTTAAACCATTACCTTTAAATGTAGTTCGTTCTTTCTTTTTTAATAATCAACATGAAAATATCCCCTCCAGTAATTGGAGAGTACTTTGTATTTGTAGATTCATATTTATAGGATTATATTTGTTTATAAAAATATATTTGAAATTAAATTATTTATTTTAATTTAATATTATTTTATATCATTTAATTCTTTGATAAGAGATTATTAATTTCTTAATATTGGAGTATTAATTCCATAAAGCCATTTAATAGCTTAAAATGAGGGGGACTATTAATCCCAATTTTTTCATGAGATTATATAATTCCACATAAATAGTCTTAGAAATAATAAAAAAGATAGTCCATAGAACTATTTAAATGACTATTAATCCTCCATCATGGAATAAAATAATTCGAAATAGTGTTAAATTAATACAAATATTTCAATCCTATGTATGTTTTTTTACAAATTAAACAAACATAGCCTAAATTACTAAGGATTTCGTATCAGCTTTGCAAATCCTTACTTTGATGATTATGAAAAAATTGGGGATTACATGATAAGAAATTTTTTGTCATGTTTCGGTATTTAAAGTTATGTGATAACCGATAATAATTTTGCACTTATTGTATAAGTGGGACTTGTATTATATACAAATCTGAAAACTAGTTGATAATCATTGGTTTCAAATGGTAGAAACCAAGGATAGCAAAAAGCAGGGTCGGGTCTATGTGCAGCCATCGTAGGCAATTAATTTTATGTTTTTTTTCAATTTAGGTATGTTACCTTTAGTCTATTTGCAAAATGAAGAGACTTAAAATAAAATTAAGAAAGTTATTTAAAAAATATAATTATTTTAAGATCAACACATAATTTATTAAATAGTTTAATACTCAAAAATTTATTCGGACATTAATTATTTTTTGATTTATTTGTTGATGAAATCAACGTGACTAATACAATCGGTCGTAACTATAAGTGTTAAAAATGGTATTTTTAGCAATGAATAATTGTGAAAAGATTATTACGTAATCAAATGGGGATGCTTGGATGAAGAATTATTTAGTGATATGTATTGAAAAAGATATATTTGTAATAATCAATACAAAAGATATTATGCATTTATTTCACGATATAAAATCTCAAAAAATGTTGTTGTGAACATTGTTATCTTATTTTAAATTATGTGTAATTTAGCAAGACTTACAAATATGTTATACTAATTTTTTTTTAATTAATTTATTTTTCTATAACACTGGTTCTAAGTTTTAAAATTTAAGGATAAATCTTCAAATTTTCCGTGGTCGTGATACAGTTGGTTTATCTTGTTATGCGGGATGCGAACTGCTTCCACCATTTCAAGGATGGTTCTTGCTCTAATAGAGATTACTGGTAATATCTTACACATAGTCGTATGCGCTATTCTCAGTCTCACTACTTCTTTTAATATGTCATTGTAATTGCATCAAATATTTTGTTTACTATAAGAGAGAGGCACTAATCAAATTAATAATATACGAAAGAAACTTAAGTATATCCATTTAAAGAAATTGAAAAACAGAAACTATTTAAATAAGGCTTCTTACAGCTGCCAGTTTCTCACTTTTTAAGAATTTTAGTAAAAAGTTGCTGCTAATGGGAAAAGGAGATGGAGATTGGTGCCTTCATTGTCACTTTGATCTTTCCACCCTTTTCAGCCTAGTCTATATGAATGCAATACAAGCAAAAACTAATAAGATACTTCAAAATTTAAAGCAGAAGTTATTTTCTTTACTTGGTGAATCTGATATCTGGGTTCCTCATTGGTTTGAGCCACATGTCGGCCATTACACGCGAGGAAATGCTCCACAATAAATCTTGCCCGTCCACTCGCCTTCCTTTTTTCCTTGCCTTACCAAGTCCATATTCCACCAACCATTGCATTGAAGTCAATCTCTGCTTCTCGCTATCCCATGCATTCTTCTTTCCCCCATTTCTTGCTTTCAAACATGCAATGTGTAGACTTGCTACTTCGAACTTCTTTTCCTCCCCGTAGTTGTTAGGATCAACTTGTTTTGCATAAATTAAGGCTAATAGAGGAGCCCCCACAGCCTCATATTGCCTCAAGGGATCTCGCATTTGTACGACTGTAGATATTATGATAGTTTCTGAGTCCCCAGCTTCATACTTGGAAGTGGCCACACTGCTATCTTTTATCCAGTCCTCGAGTGGAACAGCAGATGCTAGAGGGTGATTTTTGCCTTTCTCCCTACTGTCTATTATGTTCTCATTGAGAGGGGAAACATCAAATGGGGCATCTTCTTTGGACATTTCAGCCTGAATTTTTAGAGCTTCAACTGCCATGCTCTCTATCTTCTGCATTGACAAAGCCAAAATCTCATCCACTGTCACTGGGTTTTCACTCACGTTCCAAATTCCTGTTGAAACCCTCTCTTTCCTTCCGGTACTCATTCCAGTTGCCATGGATTTAACTGCAGCAATGGTACGAGCAGCAGTAGAGCTAGGGCCTTCTTTGTTCCTCCCACTGATAATTGCTGAAGCAATTCCTTCAAAAGCTACCTGTTCTGCCGTTTTACCTGTAAGTTCGTCCACGGGCATCAGAGATAATATTTCAGAGCTAAGATTTTCAATGCCGATGGCTGCCATGCTTTGAAATAACTCAAATCCACTCATCGATTGATTTGAATGAAGAACCAATTGCTTTGAAATCTGCATTGCAAGTCTTGGAGTGTCCTTTTTCGCCACCAAAGTATCTAGAGGATTTACAGCTGCTAAATAGCCTCCATTTCTGGTTTGCACCACGCAGCCCAAGCCCTTTCCAAGATCTGGGAGAAAAACCTTTGACTCGGCATCTTCAGAATCTTCAGCTCCTTCCTGCTTCATAGGATGGAATTCATGACGATTAACATCAACTTCATTAGCCTCTTCATCCTCGAGTAATTGCAAAAATTCCTTTGTTGCGGTCTCTTCATCATCATCTAATTTCTGTGATTCAGTTTCTTCATCAGTCCTGACTGGCTTCTCTTCTCCCATTATAGATTCAAGAGCTTTAATCTGTTGAGCAATCAAATCAAGCTCTGTCATTCTAGCTTGGTGGACTTGGTCATGCACAATTTCCTTGACGACCTCACTTGAGACTGACCTTTTGTCAGAGTTTTCTTCTGATTGTCCATCATCCGCCCAATCTTTGTCTTGGACTTCAACACCTTTATCAACAACATCAAATTCTGGGAGATCTAGTTCTTCCATCTTCGATTCTGGTTCTTCGAGCTTCTGAGCAGGAGGAGATGGTGAAGGTTTTGGGGCAGGTTCATCGAGATTTAGATCATCAATTTCTTCAAAATCTGCGCTTGCTCTTGCCTGTGAAGGAGTCCAAGCTTCTGCTCGACTTGACATTCTTGGACTAGGGACGCTGAAGGTTGATTTTGACTGACTGCGGCCCAAAGAAGGTGAGAAATTCCGAGCTTGACTAGACTTCTGCCCCTCAGCCTGACTGTAAATTCCAGGTCCTCCATCTTTCTCCATAATCTGAAATCCCAGTTTTAGAACAAGTTCTCCTCCTTTGGCCTTGCCTGAGAGATTGAAACTTGTATCCCACTGTCTTATCCTTGTACCTTTGATGTTCTTCTCAATAGATTCCTGGATCAGGTTACTCAAATCCACTGAAGTTCTTCCAAAATCAAGTTCTACAGCATCAACTGCTAACACGTAGATCAAAAATGGACGGGGCTCGAATTTTTTCTGTGTTCCACCCACAGTTGAGCAGTAAACATGGCACCTAACGAATAGGGTTTCTTCGAAATCAGCTGCTCCTTGAGAAACTCTAGATGGCATCGTCTGAACCGTCCCGTCCTTGGTTTCTTTCTTTCTAACACAAACAGCAAGACGAAGACCGTTCATTGAAGCTGGAAGGCCTTGAACGGTGACAACTTCAATAGAGAACAAACAACTGAATTTCTGCATGCCAATATGAGAGAGAGCTCGAATTGGCTTCCAGTTCCAAAGTCCTTTCTTTTCTAAAGAAGTTGCTTTGTCATTCAGCTTCTTGAGCTCTTTTTGATTATGAGCCTTTGGCCGTTCTTTCTGCTCATTTTCGTCCTCAAGCTTAGGCCGAGAGCGCCAAGGGGACAAGGACATGCGCCTTGACCAGGTTTTGGGATTTAGCTTGTCCTTGTTAGGGGCTGCGTCAACCTCATCGATAGATGGGATTGGCGGAGCTGCATTTCGAGGGAGTGCAAGGGAGGCAGTTCTTCGATTAGTTGAAGTGTGGGACTGGTAGAGAGAGTGGCTAAGCTCTTCTAGTTCATCCAAGAGTTGGGTATTTGAATTTCTTCTGCCTGCCATAGCAAAGAAGATAAAGAATGGTAAGAAGATAGAGTTTTGCCAAGGCAATGACGATGATGATGTTGAAGCTGCTTGGAGAGGCAGGGATCCGGTGGAAATGGAAGAGAATATAATAGAAAGAGTTAAGATTGATGTAGGCTTTGAGGTTCAGAAAATGCCATAAATTCTGGATGATGGAGGCAATAGCTAGCTAGCTGGTGCTTCCTGAACCAGTAAATTTGTATGGGCTTAATATGTGAAGGATAGGGGAATTTCGTCACTCTTTTTTTCTCTCTTATTTGTGAAAGAGACGAGGACAGAAGTCAAGTGGGCGTGGGTAATAGAGAACTAATTGCAGGTTTGGTGGATAGTGTGGTTAATTTGTTTTCAGCAGGCTGGCATCACCATATATTTGGCTGAAAACAGAGGTTGGTTTTCTTTTCTTTGTGGACCTGGATGCTGCAAACTTCACATTAAAGTTGCACACTCTTGGTTCCACTTCAATTTGAAATGAATTGGAGTTGTGGACTGTTCTGATAATATAACTCGCCTAGTAGGAGAGGAAACAAGAGAAATGATTGATGTGGCTCACCCCAAAACCGCACAAACAGTTTATGGACGGTCATAACAGTTGGGTATGATTATTGCTATCCCTATCATTTTAAGCACTGTATTTTCTTCTTTTTTGTGTGTATCGCTAATTAATAGTGAATTTGTAAATGACCCGTGAATGTGCCATTGCTTGCCATCGCCTATTGTTTGTTCAATTAATTAAAAAAATATTACTAGAAACAATATATATATATATAGACACACACACACACATATTGTTGCATGCTGAAGTTACAAAATAAGCACAAACAATTATCACAAAAGTAATGTAGCGTTGCCATTTCTCATGTTATCAGGACCAAGTTTTTTTCTTTTAAAAAAAAATGTGAGCCCCATCACTCAATTAATAGTACTGACATAAAAATGATGATATGTAAAACTTGGAGCACTATTTTTTGTGTGGAAGTTAAAGTATTTGTCATTTCAAAAAAAATTATTCTAAGATCCTAAAATATGATCACGTGATTTTCAAAATTATTGAATAATTTCTCTTATTTTAGTTTGTTAATAATTTCGTTTACTCCCTCTCTCTCCCCTTGTAAAGAGATAAAAAAAGAAAAAAAAAAACAAAGAAGAGGTTGAATATGTCAACGTCAACTAATTCCGTTAATTCGGATCTTAACCGAGATTTATACTTTTTTTTCCTCCTGGTCATAATTTCTTTCATGCAATCATATATAAGTAGTTTAACATTGAAAAACCAGTATCCGAGAAACATGTCGTCCGGACAGTGCCCATAATACGCGGGCTATATACTTATTCATCTAGGTTTACTTATTTTAATTTTTTGTATTTTTTCAAATTTATTCATTTACTTTTTATTTTTTTAATATTATTCTCATTTATTTATATTTTAAAATTTTAATTGAAAATAATATGACATATATTAGAAAATTAACATTATTGCCTTTGAGATTAAAAGTACAAATGCACTCCTTCCCCCCCCCCCCCCCCCCCTCCCTCCGCTCTATTTTATTATTTCAAAAAAGAGTTAGGAGATTAATTAAAATATTTTTTTTTATCCCCATAATTTTTTGTAATTTATTCTAATTTTTTATATTTTTTCAAATTTATTCATTACTTATTATTTATTTTTTATTTTTTTAATACTACCCTCATTTATTTATATTTTAAAATTTTAATTAAAAATAATATGACATATATTAGAAAATTAACATTATTGCCTTTGAGATTAAAAGTACAAATACACCCCTTTTTTTCCCTCTCTCTCTCCACTATTTTATTATTTCAAAAAAGAGTTAGGAGTTTAACTAAAATAAATAAAATAATAATAAAGTACTTCCTTTGTCCCTTTTTATTTATCTATCTAGAGATTTTTTTTTGTTCCTTTTTATTTATCGTTTAGATTTTAAGAAAGCATTAAATGCTTAATTTTTCATATTATCCTTTATGATTAAAGGTCAATTTGTTTCTCTCTTATCTTTTCAACAAATTTTGGAAGGTTAATATTAATTTTTCATACTCAGTTTAGTTAATCAAACAAAAAATTAATTGTATTTCTTAATTTATGTGCATAATTTTAAAACGTCAATTAAAAAAGGACGAAAAAAATAGTTAAGATGAATAATTTTGAGATAATCCCTCTGTCCCTTTTTATTTGTCATTGGTCATTTGTAGATTTCAAAGAAGTATTAAATATTTAATTTCTCATATTACCCTTTATAAATAAAGACTAATTTGTTTCTCTCTTATCTTTTCAATAAATTTTAAAATGTTAATATTAAAATTTTATATTCAATTTAGTCAATTACATAAGATATTAATTATATTTCTTAATTTATATGTATAATCAATATTGAATGTGTATTAATTGTATTTTTTAATTTATGCACATAATCTTAAAATATCAATTAAAAAAGGACGGAAGAAATTTATATATATAAAAGTATTTCTTTCACAGTATTCTTCTTCTATTCAAAACTGCTATAACTAAGAGATTTGAAATTTTCATAAATTTTTCTTCAAATGAATGATAAAATAATATACATTAATGTGATTAGCATTAATTTTTTATTTTTTTTATAAAAATAAGACATAAAAATAATATGTAATTTAATCTTCTTGAATGTACTTAACAATTAACATGAAAAGATCAAAAAAAAATATGGCCATGTATGCGGTGTTTCCGGGAACCATGATCGCCGGCCTTGTCTATTCTCCTCCTGATGATTCCTCTTGATTTTCTTCCAAGAAGAACCAACAGCAGCCTTCTTCATCACCCACCAATTAAATTCGCCCTCATCTCCCGATCCTCCAATGGTTCGTTTCTCTGAACTTTATTTCGCCCTCGTTATATCTATGGTTTTATTTTTTGTCTTGATTTAAGATTAATCCTGCTTTATTGAATTGCATTTTTTTTTTTAAATTCTGACTTATGATTTTAGTGTGATGGACTTAATTCAGTATTATACTAATAATATACCCGCTTGCCTGGAATCTGAGATTGCTGTTGAAGCTTATAATATAGCCACTTCGTGATATGATGACTCTGGTTCCTAACAACAAGTTTTCATAATGATTTAGGTTCTTGTTTGTTGTAAACTGCATTGAAATTGGGATAAACAATCCATTAGCAACATAAATTTTCATAGGAGAACCAGAAAGAGTATGTCATACTGTAGCAGAAGTTACAGGGTGTCGTCCCATAGGCCATAGTTGTCCCTGTTTAGAGTTTTAGTTTTTAAGTAAACATCTACTCCAAATCATTATGCTCTTGCTTACTAAATTAAGAGATTAAACTAACATTCTGTAGTGGTATGTGGGAGTCATTCTAGCAGAAGATAATGTAATATATGAGGGTGGTCGCCATAATCTCCTTCTTGACAAAATAAATCAAAATTTTCATCATCTAATTAATATTGGAGAGAGATTTTTCATAATCCAAAATGATAGCTGATAATCTAAGAAATCAAGTTTTTTTATCCCTCGTAAAAAGTTCCACCTCTGTCCTGAAATTCAGTGTCATTCCTTCCTTTTGGGATCTCCAAGAATTATAGTTTTTATCGAAAAACTTATCCCTAATTGAAACTTCCCTATTCTATCCTTTTGAGATATTACTCTTAAAACATTTGTTATATATTTTAGTAAAACTATTAACTTTATAGTTTATAGGGTTAGTTCTGGGATTACCTACTTCCTCACCAACTGCAAATGCATGTCCCTTTAATAAGTTGAATGTTATCTAAGTAAACTTGGACTATGATATGACGGGTAGTATGCAGTATCTCGGGCCATTTCATAATGTGCTAAAACCTTAACAAAGAGTTCAAAGCCATTTCAAACCAGACGACAATCAGCATGCTTTGGTGATTTCCGAATGTTTTTGGTCGAGTAGGAAAGGTTACTTACTGTAACAGAAGTTGGATTCAGTTCCACCTAAAATTGCGATGATTTAGATTTGAAACTACAGGAAAAAACAATGGAAAGGGAGGTTGTTCCTTGTATTCCACACAAGCCTCGTATTTTGTGTATCCCATGTTACTTGTCAGCTTCTAGTCCAGCAGGGACAATTTCTATTCCTCTGAGCCCTTTAAGATTGGGATATAGTGTGTCTGGGGTTTAATATCATGTTTATGCGATAGAGTTTTGCAAGCTACAATAGTTTAACAATTGGGTCAGCTCAGTTTGTCCTTTAATTTTTCTCATGGGTTCATTGGTTGATTGAACGGGTGTTTGACTGGGTATAGGATTGAATTTGCATGCCCCTAGGGCTCTATGTCAAAATATCTTATTAAGATCTTCTTTTACTTTCCTGTCTAAAGGCTTGCTAATGGTTGCGCTAACTGCAGAAAGCTCTTGCAAATTTTATCTCTCCACTTTATTACGCTGATTCTCAAGCTAGGGTCATTGAGCTTTGAATATCTAAAACTGTATGATTAATAAAAATACTCCACAGCCTAAACCAAGAGCTGTTCACATAGATGCTTACTTGAGATTGCTTATTAGACACAACAGCCAGACTGTTGCTCAACAGGACATCCTACTATCAGCTTGTTTACAAACTAGTTCATTGGAAGATAATGGAATTCAAATGTTTCTGTACTTTGCTTTAACATTTCTAGTTTTCTGTTTATTGCCTGCATAAACTAATATTACTCTTTTTAGGAATTACTTGATGGTATGATTCATTGGTAGTAATTTTTTGAATCCAGGGACGGACTTGAGTTCTTAAATATACATGGTTCTTGCAGCTGGCTATGGATCTGTTGATTGGATATATAATAATCCTCGTGGCCACTATTTTGGGTATTCCAGTTGAAGGATGAGGGAGATGAGAATACAAGGTATTGGAAGAAAAAACAAACTAATAAATTTACCCAAACTGGAATGTGTGTTTATCCTATACTGCGATGAATTCAGTAATGGAAGATGGAAATCTTGAACCCATGTAATTATTGAATGCTACGAAATTAGAAGCATACAAAACAGTTTGTAATTGTGATTTTTCAACGTAATGTATGCCATGTAAAGAACTTATATTGCATTGGAGATGCATAATTTAAGACATTTATAAAACACTAGTGTATTGTTTCTTTTCGTCCCGGAGCTTGCATGGACTAACAATTAACAACGATGCCAAGATAGCAGATTTCCAAGTCATTTTTTTGAATCATGGTAAGACTTTGATGTCTAGATGCAACCTTTTTTTTCCGGCAAAATAAAAATATTTTATTCTCAAAGCCGAAATCCAGAAGGCGGCATGGATTAAGTCACTAGTCCACTGTACAAACATCATCTAAATAAATAAATAAATTAGAACCAATGTGATAATTTAAGTTATTTCTGCGCCTTTATCGAGTGTCTGAACCTATGTCTTTGGCAGCAAATGATCCATTTAAATTCACCAAATAGAGACCTCGTAAGCCCAGCCCATATGGCCAGTTGGCCGCCACCTCTGTATAGTGGTGCACCTCAACACAGCATATATATTTTCGTAACCTATCAAATCATATATCATTCAGCATGCTACTAGAAAGACATGCTGTACCTAAAGCTTTGACACAAGTGAACCGACCTTGAATCCTCGATAAGTTAAATTGTATACATTTCAACTTTACTAGAAAGCAAATGGATATTACATGCACATACCTATAAATAAAACCATGCCTTCCCATCTAGCTCTCATCATCTTCTTCAATCCATAATTATTCCTACATATTTTTTTTAAAATGGCTATTTTATCATCTTCCAAATCTATGTTCTCTCTCTCTCTCCCCTCCTTTTCATGGCAATCTTTGCCTTCTCGGTGTTGGCTTGTGATTTCTCAATCGTGGGCTATTCGCCGGATTATTTTTCATGCATCGACAGACAAATTAATCTATTCGAATCATGGCTTGCAAAGCATGGCAAGAATTATGAGAGTATTGAAGAGAAGTTGCACAGGGTTGAGATTTTTAAGGACAACTTGAGGCACATTGATGAGACAAACAAGAAAACTATCAACTACTGGCTTGGATTGAATGAGTTTGCTGATTTGAGCCATGAGGAGTTTAAAAAGAAATATTTGGGCCTCAAGGTTGACTTATCTAAAAGGCAAGAGTCTATCCACTACAAATATTTTATTTATAAAGGTTTTGTGAATTTGCCCCGTCTGTGGACTGAAGAAAGAAAGGAGCTGTCACTAATGTCAAGAACGAAGATTCTTGTGGTAAGTATTTGCCTACCTAAAAATTCTCAAAACTTTATGTTAATGATACGGAAAATGATTTACAGTCCTAGTTGTACTGATACAATGACGTGTTGTAAATAATTACAATTTTATAAAGGCATGATAGTTTATAAGAGCGTTTATTAAATATTAATCAAAATTAATGTATATCTTTTGAGTTGGTATTAATTAATGTGTTGATGATGGTGACTATATATCTGCAGGAAGTTGTTGAGTATTTTCAACAGTGGCTGCAATCGAGGGAATAAACCAAATTGTGACTGAAAATTTAACATCTTGTCTGAGCAAGAGTTGGTGGATTGTGATACCACCCTTAATAAAGGTTGCAATGGAGGTCTCATGGATTATGCATTTTCCTTCGTAATGTCTCATGGCGGGCTTCATAAGGAGGAAAACTACCCTTATGTCATGCAAGAAGGCACTAGTGAGGAGAAAAAGGTAATTGATAATTATAATCAACTAAAATTTGCCCTAATCCCTTATAATAGTCTAGCCTAAGCTGATATCATAATTTCATTCCAAATGAAATTCGTGCAAACTAAATCAAATCAACGTTACTACTTTCTAGGCTATATACCAAATATGATAATATTTCTCTCTCCCCCTCTTCTATATCTTTCAGGATGAATCTCAGGTAGTAACCATTAGCGGGTACCATGACGTGCCCAAGAATAGTGAGGAACGCTTGTTAAAGGCACTTGCAAACCAGCCTGTGAGTATTGCAATCTCGGCTTCTGACCGCGATTTCCAATTTTATAGTGGGGTAAGCCTACTGAAATTGCATAAATAATTGTTAGCTAGGCAGAATAAAGGTTCTTAAGATTAATTGCATATGATTTTATTTTTATTTTTTATTCTTGTAGGGTGTATTTGACGGTGGAATAATATCCAAACGGTAAATTATACAAAAACAAACAAATGGTTTATATTTATAATGTTAAGGATTGTATTTTTGTCTGGTAAATATGGACAAATATACTATCATCTGGGAGACATATTTCGGTTTGGCATTGACACAAATGCTAACAGGTAGACATCAATTAAAAGCCCGACATTCAATTATTGAAAGTTCATACAAGCAGTTTTGTCAGATTTCTTACAACAGAATGAAGCAATGTTGTAACTTTTTGAGCATCACAATAAAATTAAAATCCTATCTGAGATTTACAGTCTATTTCCTGAATGTTAAACAACTATGCTTGGTTCATAACATATGATGAGACTAGTAACAGCAATAACAGGCATAGAGGTCATGAAGATGGAAACCGATGGTTATCTTTAGGAAAATATGGTATTCTGTATTTCATTACAATAACTTCCAGGATACCATCCTCCGTAAAATTGAGAGATGCTAACCTGGGGTCAACAGGTCCAGGCATATTGAAGGAAATGGAGAAACGTCCAGTTGGGCACAATTCTTGGACTTTCACCTTGAACATGATGGATGGACCTTTGGGAACACCACTCCCTATAACCGTGCCTTCTATTTTCACCCTCCCATCGTCCCGGATACCACACTTTATATCACCTGCTATAACAAAAAGTCACTACTTAATCATCTCGATCTTCTTTTTTATTAATATATTTTATTCTTCCACTTCCTTTTCAACTTATGTATATGCAGAATTTCCAAAAATGTTCATACTCACGCTGCAACCCATCACTTAGGTGAGGTTAAAAGCATTTACTGTTCTATGACTACTGGAGCTTGCATATCATATATGCCAAAAGATTATGAGCCATACAAGTGTCGTCACCGGAAGGAAGTTGTTTCTCATTTAAGCTCAATGGCGAGGGTAATAATTACGTCAGTAATTTGTTTCAGACCCAGAATTTATAAATTTCAAATACTGACATTGAATGGGTCCATTTGACAGAAATTGAAGTTCCTGTCTGCATAAACCTGCAAGATAAATGTGTTTAAATTGAAATTGAACTGCTTAAGAAGTGATGGCTGTAACAAATGTCATCACTAAAGAGAATTTTTTTTCCATGTGATAGTTTGTATAAAGAAACGAAAAAACTAGAAATATCTTTAATTTTTTTAATCATACAACCAGAATCTTTCACTTTCTAGTGTACAACTGCGACAGAATCTCCGTTTGTGTTATATATGTGTCTGTATACATGCATACACGATAATTGGGGTGAGGAAAACTGAGTGGAGGATCGGTGACTTACTTAGATTGGAACGGACACCAGGCAAAGCGACTCGGACAAGGTAGGCTTTTTCACTTGCACCAATTTCAACCTTACCAAGTGCAGGTCCAACTTTTCCTTCACTGGCTGTTCCAGTTCCAGTTACAACTGGTTTCAATAATGGAGATTTAGCGTCCAGCTTAGTAGTCATTCTTGCGAGTTGAACTATTAACTGTGTGTCTGTGAAGATGAAAGCTTGCTGCAAGTTAGACAACAAACCATATTAGCCCCTATGTTTAAGAAAAGCACTACAGATGACAAATATATCAGGAATTTGGTGTTTAGGAGTTCATTACATATTTTTGCTTGTACGAACAAAAAACTCATATATATTGAAACTGGTAGATTTCCAATTGCTAGTTATGCACTGCATCAGAGAGAGAGAATACATTACTTGTTAAGCAACATTAGCTTCTACTTCTAAATATATCTTCCAGAATTTAAACTTGTTTTAAATAACATAATCAGTAAATTTTGAATTTGTGAAGATGAAAGACAACTATAATCACAACTAGGCATATGACCTGAAGATCTGCTCAACAAACTGGGGAAAAACAAAATAACGGAACTACCACAACAGGGAAATACAAGAAGATTAATAAAGCAACAGCCATAACAAACAACCAAAATGTCCTTACTAAGTGTTCTTTGGTGAAAGCCAGGAAGACAGAAGGGCATGGCTAGGGTATTACAAATTCAGGCAAGGAAACACGAGAGTAATCATCATAGTAATGTGCAAACTATTTAGATGCTTCATGTCCATGTCATCTTGGTATCCTTGTTCATGTGGTATCCTATGTCCATGTTCATGTCATGGTATCCCATGTGTTGTGCCCGTGCTTCACAAGGACAAATGTCTAATGTTAGCTACGTCATTAAGCCAGAGTTTTAAAACTATCTAGCGGGTATAATGTTCTCCACAAGATTGGTATGTATGGAGTCAAACCCCAAAGATAAAGCCACGAATCATAATAACTCGTGATGGTTGATGCATGAAATCTAGAAGAAAAAAGAAACAACTTTAATTCATGCATGCCTAAAAACTGCCAATGTTACATTTAAGATCAATATAATTATTGTGTATGCTCCAGGATTTTAGAGAGGATATAAATTTTGAGTATGTTTTGGTTTGGTGGGCGAGTAGCATAGGTTTACTTTTTCATGCCCCAGTGGTTTTGATTGTATATATAGATTTCAACCCTTTTGGGGATTTCAATGAATTTACTCTTATAAAAAAAATTAAATTGAAGAAATTATGCTATGAAAGTTGAACTCCTCATAAAACAGTTAAGAGAACAACAGAACTCAAAACTGGAAAAAGAAAGTATAGTAGGATCACAAAATATATACAATGACAAACAGCAATTTATAGTCCATATAAGTGCGTACCGTTCATACATTTCTCCAATCTGTTCCTCTTATTTATTTATTTATTTTATTTTCATTTGTAAACAACTGTGCAGACCGATATAAATTCAGTTGACGTTCATAAAGGGAACACAATGCAATAAAAACAAGAAAACACACTGAAATTCGTTACATAACGAATATTAGCCTAGCAGATTCAATGATTAAGTCGTATAGAAATATTAAAAAATTCAATCCAAATATAGATCCATGATCGATTCAACTTAACTTCTTATTGCACTCGGGAAATCAAATTACAAAAACGAAAAAAAGGATTACAAGATGAGCTGATTTATTTACCCTAAAAAAAGGATTACAAGGTGAGCTGAACTTACCTAAAATTTTGATTCCCGGCGGCCGTGTCAGTTTCTGAAAGCGGAGGGAGACGGGAGGAATAATACTGCTCCGCGTGGGTTTAGTTCAAACTTCGAAACGAGGGTTCTGTTTCGTCCTTTGATGCCCAATCAAAGACCGCCTCGCCTAATACAGTCCGGTTTTAATTTAAACTTAAATCTTTTTTAATTTATAGAAGGAAAAAAAAAAGGAAAATCCAAAGAGAAAACGATATCCTGTTAGGTCGCATAAAAATAGTGTGATTGATAAATATTAATGTACTTAGATATATGGGATAGAAAATAATTATCAAGTATTTTATTTTAATTTTTTATATATATTATACCTTAAATTTACACATTACTTGCGTCATAAAATTTATCAACATATAAATTATTTATAATTTTTATTTGTCATTTTTAAAAAATAAAAAAGTAGAAAAAGAGTCTTTGATAATATAAAAAAAAGTACTCTTTCTATTTTAAATTAAAATAAGATCATTATTAATTTTAAATATTAATTTAATATATTTTTAAATTTAAAAATAATATAATTTATTAAAAATTATAAAACAATAAATCTTATTATGAATAGTCCTTTATAAAATTGCCTTTGATATTTGAGGTCTCGTGTTTTGTTCATATGCTATGTTGTTGGGTAATATTTGTTTTCCTCTTCTTTTGCTAATAAAATGCAAAATTAACCAAAATTTTAATCTCATAATTTTAAGTAATTGGTCAATCGAGCTATATAATATAATTATAAATGAGAAAACATAAATTTTATTTATACAAGTTTCTCTATTTAAATAAAAAAAAGATAAATAAGTGGGTAAATATTTTGACTTTTTATAAGATTAATATTGATTTTTTAAAAATTAATTTCAAATATTTTTAAACTAAAAATTGACATGAATTTATTTAGTTTATAACGATACATATAATTATAAATATTATAAATTATCTAAAAAATACTATTAATTATAAATTTTATTATTTTTAAAATTTAAATAAATTATGTCAATTTTTAATATAAATTCTTCCTACACGAATAAATTATTTAAAAACATTAAAAAATTTAAACAGACCGACACTCAGTCTTTATACACAAACCGTCAGGTCAAAACTCCATTTAAGATGGGGCAATGTGGTGGAGATGTTTTGTATTATTATAACATTAATAATTAATCATTCTAATTTAAGTAATTGAATTTGCAAGCAATACATTTTGAGAGAACCATAAATTAAGGAAAATTAAACAAAAAAGTGAGTTCATCTCTCTCTCTCTTCTTTCTTTTTGTCAAATGTGAAGTGTCTTGACTTGTGTCTTTATTTTTGTGTGGTAGCAGGGATACAAGCATGGTGTCGTTTGAAATTTAAACTATACATAAAATCGCTTAAGTATTGTTTGACAAATTCAAAATCGCACATGCAATCAATTGTAAGTAGTGCGGTGTTGTTTCAATTTCAAAACCAATTGAATATATACGTATTGAAAATTATTATGTCTTTGTAATCAAAATGTAATCTTGTATGTGGATACGAAACCATGAGGAAACACTTACTTGAAGTCATTAATTGCAGAGATGAAAACAATACAAATGGGATGCTGATGTTACTTTTTAACAGTTGCAGAATGGGAGAATCGTGCATCATTAGCAAGCATCTCCGCAAAAAAAATTACATGGCGACTATGCGGTTGGATGAGTTTTCTAATTTATCGAGAGGTTTATGGTTTCTAGTCAAATCAACAGTTTTGGAAGCTTGAGACAATTAGATTCGAGATTAAGTTTAGGGAAAAGAATTTTTAGTTACTGTTAACTATACTTGTTCATTAAAATAAATAATAGAGCTCCATTGTGAATTTTCGGAAGATAACTAGAAGCACAACTTAATCTAGTAAAAAAAAATTCATAAGATACTATTGCCTGAACTTTATACTTTCATTAGCTTACTACCAGTTACTAGAATATATTGAGTAGGAAATTCCAATTTTCATGCTTCATTTCAAACTCTATTTAATAACTGTGCTCACTTGATATTTCTCATGATTTTGACTTGTAATTTATTTTTTTAGATCTAAATTATTTGGAACAGTGTATATCAAAACGTATCAGTTAAACATATTTTAATTTTTGTCATTATTGATGAAGTGCGATTTTACTCAAAAATCGAAACCAAACCACAAATGCGATTTCTCAACTCCTCTTAAAATTGTCATATACGCTGAAACTATTGGTAAACTTCTACTGATACAATTTGATCAATTTTTAATATGATTTTGAGGTCAATTTTAACTTCTTGCTCACCCCTACGTGCTAAAGCTAGAACCCTATGTTTCTCGTTGATGCCTTGTCAGCATCTGTACCATATTTCCTTACCCAAAGTTTCGTCCAATTATTCCTTCCATTTCAAATAATAATAATAATAATCTTTACCGATATATGATTATATAAAATAATAAAATATACTTAAATTTAAATCACAATTTTATTATCATATAACTAAACAATAATTACATTCAGAAGTAAATAATGAACATAAATATAATTTTAAAGTTAACAATTGTTTTACATACATAACTGTTTTTTAAAATAAAAATGTAAAAGTATAATATTCCTCCGTTACACAAAAAAATCCTATGCATTACATTAGATTGATATTTTTAAGTAAAAAATATCTCTTTTTTTTTATTTAAATATTTTAATTTTAATTTTTGAATTTATTTTAAAAAATTATTCGTGTAGAAACAATTTATACTAAAAAATGAGATGATTCATTTAGATTTTAAAAATAATAAATATAATTAATAATATTTTTTAAGTAGTTTATAATATTCATAATTATATGTGTCGATTTAAAATAAATGAATTAATGTCAATTTTGAGTTTGAAAATATTTGAAATTAATTTTTAAAAAGTCAATATTGATCTTATAAAAAGTTAAAATATTTACCCACGTATTTATCTTTTTTTTGTTGGTTTAAATGGAGAAACTTGTATAAATAAAATTTATATTGTCTATTTTATAACTATATTATGTAGCTTGGTTGAGCACTTGCTTAATTAAAGTTATGAGATAGTGGTTAATTTTGCATTTTACTCATCTTTTGCTAATCATAGTCTCCATTAGGGGTGAGCAAAGAACCGAATTACTTCCAAAATAGCACAAAAAATTGCGAAAACTGCACCAATGGTTCCGGCATATGTAACGGTTTTAGGTGGGTTAAAAAATCGCAAATATGGTTTGGGTTTGGTTTCTGGGCAAAATCACGTGCAATAAATCAAACCGTACCGCACCATGCACTGTCAAAATAAAGCATATCAAGAAGTATTAGCATAATGTACAAACATTTAGAATTATCCCAAATTATAATTATCTTTGTTTAGAATTTTTATATGTAAGGAGATAACATCATTTATTTTTTGATATTCCATTTTGTTTTTGTTTAGACAAAATATTATAAGTAAATTTGTGTGTGTTATCAAAGTGGTATTTAATATTTGTGTGATGCTAAATTGTATAAAATTTAATTATTTAAATTAGTTTTGAAACCGAAACCGCACCAAATGAAACCGCATCGCACAATTCGAAACTGCACCCCAATTACAAGCAGTTTCATGCGCGATTTTGAATTTTTTAAACATTACCTAAGCAGTTTCATGTGCGATTTAGGCTTCAAATTACACTAAACCGTACCATGTTCACCCCTAGTCTCCATCTTATATACAGACTGAAATGCAAATCTAAAAACGAAATAATTTAATATATATTTTTGGGATATGTGAAAAACCAAGTCATTTCGGTACCGATTTTTTTCGATTTTTTTGGTTTTTTACCGAACCGGTCGGTACTGATTTTTTTCGGTATCGATTTTTTCGGTACCGATTTTTTTGATATTTTATATTTTTTGGTACCGGTAGTGGTATAGAAAATTTTGAATTTTGGTAAAAATCGGTAGACCGAAAGAATCGAAATAAATAATATAATATTAAATTTATATTAATTATTATAATATATATAATAATTATATATATTATTATAATCTATAAATAAATTAATATATAATTATTATTTATAAATTTTAATTATATATATTACCAATCGGTATAAATCGAAAATCAAACCGAAAAAATTGAACCGAATTTATACCGAACCGATATCGAAATCGGTAATTCAGTATCGGTACCGGTTCTTGGTTTAGTGGCATTTTGGGCTCGGTACCGGTTCAATTTTTTACCGATGGACACCCCTATAAACAACTAATAAAAAGAATTAATTTCACTTTCTAAAAAAAATAGATAAAAACTAATGACTGGTACCGAAACAATACCGAATCTATCTAAAACTCGGTACCGGTTAGACCGGTATATAGGGTTGTTCATCAATAAAGAACCGTACTGAAATCGAAAAAACCGAAACGGTACATATTCTGAATCACTCGAAAATCAAGAACCGATACCGAATTATCGATTTTGGTACCGGTTCAGTACAAAGTCGGTTCGATTTTTCGGTATTACCGCATACTAATATATATAATTATAATTAATATTAATACAGTATTATAATATATATTAATGTATAATACTTTATTTATTAATATTAATATAGTATTATAATATATATTAATTTATTATTATTTATAAAAATTGGTTGTTTTGGTATACCGGTTTATACCGAAATTCAAAAATTTTCGTACCGTTACTAGTATTGAAATGTATAAGAAAATCGAAAAAATCAGTATCGAAAAAAATCAGTATTGTTACGAATCGGTTCGGTAAAAAATTGAAAATACCGATTTGTTTGAACACCCCTACCGGAGTATCGGTAAATCGGTTTGGTACTTGTTTATATCGAATATATAATAAAAATAAAAATAAAAATAAAAATAATTATTTTTATTTTTATTTTTATTATTATTGTTATTTTATTATTATTATTATTGTTGTTATTGTTATTATTATTATTATTGTTGTTATTGTTATTATTATTTTTATTATTATTTATTTATTAATAAAAAAAAATCCAATATAACCGGTACGGTTTGGTAGATACCGAACCCTTAAAACTCCAACCGATACTGGATTGGTCTTTTATTGTTGTACAAACAATTATAATGATTATAAATTTAATTAGAAAATAATACTTATTTTATAAATTGACTTAAAAAATTGAAACAAAATTTTAATTTTGAAATGTAGGGAGAAACATTCAAGCTGGTAAGTTGCAACCTGCAAGCCCATGCGTATGGTTTAAGTGGGCACTTGATTATCAAATATGGTTGTAAAATTACCTAAATCGCTAAAACGATTCAAAAAGTAATCCTACTTGCACTTCCCCTGTAGCAGAAGAAGTTTTTGACCGGAATGTAATGTATTGGGAAACGTGAATCTTTGTGAAAATTCGAGATCCGGACTAGATATTCCAAAGCTACAGCCTACATGCCTTCTAATTCCGACCATCTGGGATTGTCTCTTGTGTCTTCCTGGGCTCCCCAGTCATCTCTCTTTGCTTTCTGTCGCCAGATACATATTACTAGTCTTACTCGTTTGTGAATTATAAAGAGTAAAATAATTTTTTTATAAAATTTAAAGAATTAAATAAAAATAAAAATAAAATAAATAAAAAAGACAAAATAATAATATTATTGAAATTATAAGGGTCAGAGAGAGAAAAAAAAAGCAGTGATCAACCACCTTATTAATAGAGATTACTCATTTTATATGCTAAACAAAATAGAATGAAACAATAATGTTACGTTTGAATTGAGGGAATGAAATAAAAGGAGGAATGAAATGAAAAACAGTGTATTGATGATCATTTTGGAAGATAAATCATTCTATTGAAATGAAAATTCATTCTATCTCTTTGATTTTTATTTCATGTGAGAGATTGTAGAGTAAAATCAATTCAAATGGAATGAACATGTATGATAATTTTACCATCATATTACACCACTCACTCTCACCAACAATCAAACATATACTTGGAATACCTTAAAATCATTTCATTCTTTCTTCTATTCCATTTCTTCAATCCAAATGTAACATAAAACTCTAAATTACTTATTTATTTGAAAATTTAAAAGAAATAACAGAACAATTAGAAAGTTTTTTTAAATGAAGACTTGTGTGTGAGTTGTATGCATTATTTTCATTGCGAAAGTAATTGAATTGCTTATTTTGATGCTAAACAAAGTAAAATGATGTAATAAGAATCTAAATCACTATAATCACAGCTAGAAATAGTACATAATATTATGTATTATTTCCTAATGAAAGTGCTCAACAACCTCGGTTGAAGTTTTTAGCCAGTGGATTGATAACTTTTATATTTTTCACTGTGTTCTTTGCAGTCAGGTTTATTCAAGTAAAATTTTACATGTAATTTCAGCATTTATGTTTGTGCAAATTATTAATGGCACAAAGTATAGACTCCGGTTTCCTTCTTATGCGGTTGGTTTTTACCTTCCAACAATGCACAGGATTGTTCAAGAAATCTAAATCCTAAAAAAGTAGAGAGTAAGGAGGGGAAAAAGAAAGAAAGAAATACTACTAGTAAGGAAAAGAAGATGCTAATGTGGAAAATACCAACCAAACTTGCTCTATATATCCTCTATGGCTATATAGTTTATTTCTTGTCGATTGATTATGCCAAGTTTTGATTCTCCTGTTCCTTGGGTGCAGTTTATGAGATTAGATTAGAGAACACACACACACATATATGACTAAAATGCAAAATTAACCATTGTATTCTTAGTTTTTTTTTGTTGGTCAATGTAAAAGAAGCCATCTATTATAAAAAAAAATTGGATAACAAACCTCTATGTTACAACTAGACATTGCTTTCCTTTCCTACATGACAATGATGACACGTAAATAAACTAAACTATGATTAAAAAATTTACTTCCATAAGATTTGAACTCAAAATATCAACCTCATAACTTTAAATAACAGCCCAACTGAGCTATATGATATTGTTATAAATGTGCCAACATAAATTTTATTTATACAAGTTTCTTCATTTAAACAAAAAAGAAGAAGATAAATAATTAAGTGGGTAAATATTTTGACTTTTTATAAGATTAATAATACTATATATTAGTTTAGCAATACAATATAATAATAAAATTAAGATGATAAATTGAAAAAAAAAATGAATTATTTTATATTATTATTATATAAAATTAATATTTTTATAAAAAATTAAAATTATTTTTTTATAAAAAAAATAATTTTATATAATAATTATAGTATAAAGTAATACATTTTTTTTCAATTTATCATTAGAATTTTATTACTATATTGTATTGTTAAACTAACAAATAGTATTATTAATTTTATAAAAAGTCAAAATGTTTACCCACTTATTTATCTTTTATTTTTTTAATTTAAATGAAGAAACTTGTATAAATAAAATTTATGTTATCTCATTTACAATAACAGCATGTAGGTTAGTTGGATAGTTGTTTAAAGCTATGAGATTGAGTTGAGTTCAAATTTTGATGGAAGTAAATATTTTAATCCTAGTCAATCATTTGGTGATTTAACCATTGGATATTCGATTTTTCTCTTCAATCAAGAAAGAGAGAGACAGACGAGATGAGGATTGCCCATAAAAACAGAAAGGAGTTGTAATTAAGTTGGACCCGTCAAAGCCAATCATTGAAATGCTTGGTTGTGACTCGCATTACATTGCTTTGGGCAGACGGCTTCTTGAACCTTGAGCAAAACAAAATGACCAGATAGCTTCACCTAGTAGCCAGCTTGCACAATGCCCAACATCATATACTGGAGTATCAATTACGTACATCCACTTTGCTGCCATAGACGGAGTAGTATATAAAACCTGTCATTTCTAATATGCTCATTCATTATACCTTCCTTCCCAACATTGTTCTGAACACATATATCGTCTCTGTTTTCACTTTATATTCCTAGTGCTAAATAAATATCTCATCACTTTCATCGTAGTTTCATTGTATGGAGGTACTACTACATTTCTATATTTCCTACTTTTTTCTTCATGATATATACACATTCTCCTCATCCACGCATACCGCTGATCACTCATCAAATTTAATGAAATTAATCCTGTCAACCACTAGTTGTGATAAAATTTTGCGTCCACCCGAATCTAGGGATCAGTAAGAGGCTTTCTTAGGGGGGGACAAAATTACCTCCGTGGGATAAAATTGCTTAATGGGTTCAACATGCTCATGTCATCTTCAAAATACAAAGCCGTTGTATATATATCCTCTCTAAATACTTGCATTACTTGTTTTGCAGACTATTGAATTGAAGGTAGAGATGGTTGGTATACACGAGAAAAGGTTGCGAAAATGCCTGTCAAAATTGAGAGGTAGCTTTAGCTTTCTTTCTTCCCTCTCAAACACTTCCCGCAGACGAGAATATAACAAATTAGTTGTAGTCTTGGCCAACAATAGAAAATTATAGTCTGTATTCACCACATTCAACAAATATGCAATATTATTGAGAAAAACAGACATCTATTTGTAAAAAATTGGCATTCCATGTACTTTTTTTGTGCCCCAACAAAATGCACTTGTTGATTCACCCAGCTAGATTATATACTTTCATAAACTAGCTAGTATACTTATCTTACGACTGATCCGTTGGTTTGCTGGTTATGCACAGGAATAGAAAAGGTAGAAGTGGATGCCAATAGCCAGAAGGTTACGGTCACAGGATATGCACACCGGAACAAGATTCTGAAGGCAGTGAGGAGGGGCGGTTTGAAGGCCGACTTCTGGTCTGCCCAAAATGAGCTCCTTACTGTATATACTAGTGCTAGCTACGGGAGCTTAAGATTCAACAACTTTAGCTTCTTCTAGAAAAAGGGATCGTGCACAAGCTGTTTCTAGAACTTGAACGGTACTAGACAAAACATTCATCAAGTGAGCACTTGACCTAAGATCACCTTCTTGAGCTTCTTCAACTACTAGAAAAAACAAAAAACAAAAATGTATCATATTCTCTTCTTTATTTATTTTAATTATCCTACTAGAGATGATATACCAAAGGTAGGTTTGTGTCGCCTGAGTTTTCATATTTTACTTTTATAATTAATTCCGTCTCTTAATTTCTTTTTTGATACAAAGGAAACACGTCATGTTTATTGACACATAGAGTGAAATGAAAGATTGTTATGTTTTTGCAGCTTTACCTACTTTTGCTGACCAAAAGAGCATGAAGTTGGCATGCACATTCTTGTAATGTAATTATAATATGTGGGTTATGCCCAGTGGCGCACAAATGGCCTGCGATTCGGTCTTGGTCTGATCTGAGTTTGACTTGGTCAAAGTCTGGTCTGGCAAGGCCTGGCCTGGCCTGAAGACCACGAACATGTCATATTTTTTTGGTTCAGATCCGGCCTGACCTTGCCTGACAATAAGCCCGGCCTAGCCTGGTTTACCCAAAACTCGATTCGGCCTGCCAATTTTCTTTATTCGCTACTTCAATTCTCTCACTGCAGACGAAAACTTCATTTTTGTGATAACTCATTCAATAAATAAAATAAAATTAACGTCTTTTAATACGTTCATTCATGCATGTTTGTTTATATACGAATAAAAAAATTCATGAAAACACATTAACTATTGTAATATATAAAAAAATTTCTTACCTAACTAGCAACCTACACTTCTTATAGATATTTTATTGCATCTTTATTTTAATAAATACTTAGCGTAACAACTAGAAAGCCATTTACAAAATAATAATAATAAAAAAAATTCATTATTGTAATTTGAAAGTTGTAACTTGTAATATATTACTTTTAATTAATATATCAATTAAGTTTAAAATTTTAATTGGTGTTTTAATAATATTTAAAATTAATAAAAAAATTATTTGAATGGATCGAATCGGACTGGACTGGCCTAACCTAAGGTCTGACCTGGCCTGCACGCCTTAATAGACCCCCTTTTTGAGCACCAAACTCGACTCGGCCTGGCTTGCAGGCCAAAAGTCAAAGGGGGCTTGACCTGGTCAACGACCAAGGCTTGATAGACCCAGGTCGGTAGGGGTGATCATTCGGTTATAACCGAACCGAATAGGCGGTTCGGTTATAACCGAAAACAGAATTTAAAAAAAAATCACTATCCGAATTGGCAAATAACCGAAAACCGAATAACCGAATTTCTTATTCGGTTATTACTCGAATTTAATTCTATTTTTTCAAAAAAAATAAATTATTTTAAAAAAAAATTTATTTCAAGTTAGAATATAGAATCATTTCATGATTTCAGAATTGAAGGATGAGCCATGCAACCATGCAAGTACTATTTTAATTTTTAATTGCAAAACATTTGGAAGTTAGAATAGAATAATAATTTTAATTTAATATTTTATTTTATTTTTACTATTCGGTTAATCGGTTAACCGAATAGTACAATTTTTCTATCCAAAACCGAACCCGAATACCGAAATAAATTTCGGTTATAACCGAAATTATCTAAATAACCGAAATATTTCGGTTTTAAAATTTCGGTTCGGTTATTTCAGTTCGATTTTTCGGTTATAACCGAAATTTGCTCAATCCTACAGGTCAGGTCAGGCCAAGCCGGCCTGTTGTGCATGTCTAGTTACGCCTACGATAGTGGGGCAATCTCTCCCCATAATTAACCTTTTTCTTAATTTATATTTTATTGAAATATGTTAATAGTAAAATAATAACACTATGGTGATTAAAAAATAATTAAATAAAAAGGTATACAAAATGATATTTATGATTCTTGTTGGTTGTAATTATTGGACCACCCATGTACGGTGGATTGCTTCTGAATTTAATTTTGACATATTATTTTGTAAATTAATTTTTATAAAAATTCTTTATAAATGTAATAATACTCGTAGTAAAATCATATACACCGACTGGGAGGACCTAGTACTCCACTAGGAAAGGCAAGCAAGAGAATTTTCATCAGGGCAATCTTGCTGTTCATAACCATAGCCAGTGCTAAAGCTACGTACTACTCCCTCAGTATGAAAAGAAGTACCCTTTACTTTCTTTTTCTTTTTTCTGTTACAAATATGAGATTTTCATACACTTCGACATACTTGCTCACAGTTTGCTTCAATAACTTTTTTTCTAACGTTAAAATTCAAAATTAACGAATACGCGAAAAATAAAATTTTATTCCAAAAATACTCCAATAGTGCAACAAGTTAATGTACATGCCAAGTACAACATAAGAATTGATGCTAATTTGGCAAATTAAACCACATTCCAATTTGGAGTTAATATTATTATTGTCACAATGACGTATAAGTAAAATTCCATGTGGTAAATATTATTGTTAGGGCAATGTATACATTAATAATTTGTAGATGATTTTTTTAATTTTTGGCTTAACTGAATACTCTCTTCATTTTAAAATTAAAAATATATTTTTAATTTGATAAATATTTAAAAATTAGTTTTTTAAACATATTTCTAATATTATCTAAAAATATAGAGCAGGTGATACGATAAAATTCAGTTGATCAGTAATAAAAATAATACTGATATATTAAAAAAACCATTTTATAAACTAAAATAGAACACTACTCGGTACAATTTATGCAAGAGGGACAAATTCACAATATCTCTCCCGAATTAATGAAAGGGCCCACACTGTGGAAATATCGATTGAATGTCAAAATAGAACAGCTTGTAAATTGTAACAATCAGTATGTGTGGATATCGAGAGAGCGGTTGCTGGTTGGATTCGCAGTCCAAAATAAGCAGCTACACTGAGCCTTGGCACCACCAAATCCTCTCCTTCTTCTTCTTAACAAATAATGAGGGGAATGAGGGGACAGAGGGAAATTCCTTCGTGGTGACCGGCGGTCTGGGTCTTGTTGGATCAGCTCTATGTCTTGAGCTCGTCAGACGGGGTGCTCGCCAAGTCAGGGCTTTTGACCTTCAATCCATTTCTCCTTATTCCGACCGCCTTCTCCAAAATGGGGTCAAATGTATTCAAGGTAGTCTAATCTAATTATTAACCTTCCTCCAAATTTCAATCTACCTGAAATTACTTTGATCTATATTTCATTTAGGTTACCAAATTGGTAATGAAAAAATTGATACCTGCAATATGGCCATGTGGATGAAGTGAATATAAATGGTACCTGCCATGTATTGGATGTCTGCCTTGAGCATGGGATCACGAGGCTTGTATACGTCAGCACATACACTGTCGTGTTTGGGGGAAAGGAGATAGTGAATGGAAATGAGACGTTACCTTATTTCCCTGTGTATGGCCATATTGATCCATATGGCCGTATTAAGGCCATCGCTGAACACTTAGTTCTGAAAAGTAATGGGCGCCCTTTCAAGTATGTACTTCTATTTGAAGGGTTTTTTCTGGTCTGTTTCTTCCTTGTTTCTTGTCAGTTAGGTGTTCCCTAGTTTTAAATTCTGCCGAGTATTTAAATTCTCAACTCTGAAACAGATATATATCAAACATATTTGGTTATGTATTTTAGTATCAGTCTGTCATACCATATAAATGTGATGAAAATAGTTCTGAAGTAACTTAAATAAACTATTGTGATCAATTATCAGTTACTTCTACAATAATACCCAGATAGATCTTCACAAAAACTTGAAAAGAATCATGTAAAATCAATACTTTCAGTTTCTTCATCATTTAGCATTGACAGTTAGTTCTAGGCCTGTCTTTTCTTGACCTTGAAAAAATCCTCACTCTTCTTAGGTTAATAAGTACTTTTTGCTTGTAAATCTTCCAATGAAAAGTTGACATTCTAGTTAGGAAAGTGTCACTTTCAGCCTTTCAGGATAGATTTTCAAGATTGATTATTAATTTATGCAATCATAGCTGAGTTGACTGTTGAGAACTTCATGATGTCATCTACTGTCATGCTTCTTCTTGTTGTAGAGGTCTTTTTTGTGTAGTTTCATTTCCATTGAATTTGTATCTTATATTTCTGTGTTTAGTATAGATAATTGGTATAAATTCGATGTTTAAGGTTAGATTGCTATCCTTTTGTGTGGCGAAGAGTAGTGTGGGTTTTATTTATGTTGTATAGAGAAAAGAATGGAAAATGTCTGTATACCTGTTCAGTACGTCCAGCTGCTATATATGGATCAGGTGAAGAGAGACATTTACCTAGGATCTTGAAACTTGCCAAGCTAGGCCTACTACCATTAAAAATTGGTGAAGCAAGTGTGAAAACGGACTGGTTTTATGTGGATAACCTGGTACTGGCCCTAATAATGGCAAGTATGGGACTTTTGGATGACATTTCAGGAAAAGGAAATCAGCCAGTCGCTGCTGGTCAACCATACTTCATATCAGATGGTAAAATTATTATGATACTCATTCTTATTTTTATTATTTGAGCAGAAGTTTAACTTTATATACTTTGACTTCTGTTCGGCGGTAACTACACAGAAGTAGAATGGATAAACTAGAGCAAGTTATCTCATTAAAATCCTATTGCTTACTGAGCTCTACCTTGTCATAATGTTGTTGAATGATTGATCTTTAATTTCAGGGTCACCAGTAAACACTTTTGAATTTTTACGCCCGCTACTTCGAAGTTTGGAATACGACATGCCAAAGGCATCGCTAGCTGTTCCTCATGCTCTTCTGCTGGGAAAATTTTTCTGGGCTTTGTACACGATCATGTATCCATGGTTGAATCGTTGGTGGCTTCCTCAACCATTGATACTCCCCACTGAAGTCCACAAGGTCTGTTCTGGAAAGCTCTCTCATTTGTGTTTTAGTTTTCTAAATTCTAATAGAACTTTCCTCTTCCATTTTTATCATCTATTTCACTAATATGTGCATGCATTCTCTCATTTTCATTTTTTTGGGCTGTAAAAGGATCATGGATGGCAAAACAGAACTTTTTGGTCCCTGTACTCTTCTTCTAGTTTCAATTTAGTCCTTGTATATTGTTTATCTCATAATTGTCCTTGTATAATTTTCTAGGTGAACAATGTGGTCCTTAATGTGTGTAAGAGGTAAAGACATGGAATTTTTTTTTAGAAAAAAGAATTCCATGTGAGCTTTGACTGCATATCTATGTGGCAAATGAAGGGTAAAAAAGACTTTTGATAAATCTTTCTTACCTCCCTCTCTCTCTAGTTGGCGAAAAGCTTTAAGAAATTAAGAACCCTAAAATTACAAAGCCATGGCTTTAACCAGCTTTTGTCAACTACACATCCTTATGACAAAAAGTAGCAGCTTATAAACCTTTAAAAACTATGTGGTTAAATTTTTATTTTTTTTTAATTGGTGAATTGAGCATATACCAGACTCAGACACAGAGTTGTTATTGTTGCAGGCATCAAAGAATCAATCCTCATCTTTACTGAAACTCCCCATTACCACTCAATTTGAGTTCAACCCGTTAAACCACAGCTTCAAATTTAAACATAAAAAGTAAGAAAATGTGAATAATAAAATCACTTCACAATAAAGAAATACACATATATTTCCAATAGAAACCAATTTAAAGAAAAAAATCCTCTGTTTTTGTTAGGTTTTAGATACAATGGCCAGTAAATCCTGCTAGCGTCAATCCATCCATGATTTTACTGTTAAGTTTTCTGACTTTTCTCCTCTCATGTTATATGTATTTGGGGTTTTTAATATGTTAGTGAAATTGTTGTGTAATGGAGTATTTAGGGGCATTAAGGGGCACCTATATCATGTTTGATTTGTTCAAGTATATTGAAATTACGACTAATTTTGTGTCATGCATTTAATTGAAGGCACTTATGTATCAATGAACCAAACAATTTTTATTTTATTTTAATTTTAATGTGATAGCACATTACCAGGTTACACAATCCTCTATTCCCAAATATAAACCAAACACATGTAACAACATATTACCATTACATTGTTTGCATATTTGGTTTATCTTATTATCCAAGAATATTTGGTTTTGGGTGCTTAGGCTTTGTTTTGAAATTAAAAGGAGCTATGAAAATGATATGTCAAAAGTCTTGTTTACCCTTTATTTGCCACATAGATGTGCAGTCAAAGCTCACATGGAATTATTTTTTAAAATTTCACGTCATTATCTCTCACACACATTAAGGACTACATTGTTCACCTAGAAAATTATACAAGGACAATTATGAAATAAAAAATGTACAAAGACTAAATTAAAACTAGAAGAGTACAGGGACCAAAAAGGTCGTTTTACCAAACATGGACACTTCAGGATAACTTACTGCTTGAACCTTGAAAATGATAATTTATAATAAATATGCTGCCCTGATCTGTATGACTGCTTTATATGATTGCCACTCTGTAGTCTGGTTTCCAGGTTATAGTACTTCCTTGTGCAGCGATGCAAGCTAATTTCTAGTGCTGCTCTGTGATGCCATCTAATGGCTGTTTATACCTGGAGTTCTCATGTTTTGAACTTTTAAAGATGTGACACAAACATAAAAGCTTTACAATCTATTTAATGTGTACGTGTGAAGGCCAAATATTATTTCTTTAAAATTCTATAGACAGGTAGATACTAGTTGCACATTTGATGTTAAATACAATATCTTTTATAATTTTCCATATATCGACAGGCTGGTGTTACCCATTACTTCTCATTCTTAAAAGCAAGGTAGGAATTAGGCTATGTCCCCCTCGTGAGTCCTCAAGAGGGTTTGGCTGCGACCATCTCATACTGGCAGGACAGGAAAAGGAAAATTTTGGATGGGCCTACGATATATGCGTGGTTTTTGGTTGTGGGTGGAATGTTTTTGGTGTTTGCTGCAGCTTACTTACTGGATTTTGGACCTGTGCCACTACTTAGGGCTATAGCTCTCTTTTTTCTTTCGTTCTATGTGGGGTATAAGGGTGCTTTTCTTTCTGGCTGTAGCAGCACATATTGGTGAGGGTATATATGCATGGCAACTGGCAAAGAAAGTGGATCCTGCGAATTCACGATGCTGGTTCTTTCAGACTTTTGCTCTGGGATTTCCTTCTCTGCGTCTTCTGCTGAAGAGAGCCAGGAAGTAGGGACTGTCTTCTTATCTGATGCACTCGATAGAGTTTCCTTCACGGCCCTTCTGCTGAAGAGAACCACAAAGTATGATGATCTTCTTTCTTCATGTACTCTATAGTGCATGTCTGACTGTCTTTTCTCTCTCCAAATGTATGCTGACAGTTTTTTGTGGGGGAATCCATAGACATGAAAACTTGAATGAGTTCATCTATGATTATACTCTTTGTGTATGTACAAGACCTTTGATTTCTAGTAAAGATAACGGTAGCAACTAGTCATGTTAGTGGATTCAGCTATATTACTATAGTGGGATTAGCATAGTGGGATTAGCAAATACCTAATTAGGGTTTTC
Organism: Hedera helix; assembly: GCA_947179155.2. Taxonomy (NCBI): domain Eukaryota; kingdom Viridiplantae; phylum Streptophyta; class Magnoliopsida; order Apiales; family Araliaceae; genus Hedera; species Hedera helix. The sequence goes on along the minus strand of OX359283.1, from coordinate 41,075,960 downwards.
TTAGAAATTTGTTGGGTTTGATGACTGAACTCAGCTGTGGAGATGATGGTTAAATCTAATTTTCCCTATGGAGTGGAATATAGTTTACATTTGCATTATTGAATCAATTTATATATATTTTTTCCAGATAACTCATTAAACTAACTTTTAATTAAAAAAAACTAGAAAACCCTTTGGTAGGTTCAATTTTTTGCACAGTAATTCCTTATACATAATACATGGGAATTGTTGTAGAGTAAAGCATCATTCTTTCTCCCACCGACATCCCTCGCTTCTCGCTGCAAACGCCTCCTCCTCCTCAACAAAATATCCACATGGCACCAATGTGGCGTGCCGATGAGGAGAGAGGAAGTGAGATGGTAAATTAAATAAAAGTAAAGTTATCTCAAAAGATTGTTAAACCCATTTTATATTTTCTTATATAACTATTCTTCTTCCTCCACGGCTTCACCTCCTCCACCGCCCATCTCTGTCATCATCATCATCATAACCAGTCGCACCAAAAATAAAGCATGAGGACATCTAATTTGTCTTCTCTGTGTTGGTTTGAAACAGAGAAGAGAGATGAAAATGGTTGAGATGCTTCAGAACCATTTCTTTTCTCTCATCACAATACTTCAGATCCAAGAAGAGAAATGTGCTACGGATCTGTCAAAATCAGCTTGTGGCTGGCGATGCGCAATTTATTTTATTTTTGTGATATATGTATAAATTAAAAGATTTTAATTTAACTAATTATTTTTTTAGGATAATTTTATGAATGAAATTCTTACTGTTGAATGAAAGATGTAAACAAAACGGAGTGAATTAATTGTGTTAGGATTTAATAAGGAACATCGCACCTGATCATCAGCCAACGAACCAGGAAAAAGCACGACAGGAGCAATTACAACAAACTACAACACCCTAAACACGAGCAAAATCAAGAGGTTCTATGATATGATCTTCTAACAAGACGTAGACACAAAGGGGCAAGCACAGTTACCTAATCTTGGTAGACACATCCCAGCATTACTAGGTTAAACTGGAAAGTCACCTGGTGGTCCTTATTTTAGCACAGCACAGCTAAAATTACACGAAGTGCTTGAATTAAGTACATCTCCTCAAGGCTTTAAGTTAACTAGATTAAAAGTCCATGCCTAATCAGAAGAGAATAATGCCGCAAAAAGATCACTTCCATGGCATACTTGACATTCCTTGTGGGTTATTGTTATTGAATGCTCCTGTACTCTGGTTCAGTGGGCTGCCAGGCCCGCCAGAGGATTCACTGAGAGTTCCACGTGATGGCGGGCTGTTGGGGCCTGTAGCACTGCCACCTAGACTGAGCTTTTGTGGAGCAGATAAAGGTTGCATATGGTTAATTGCCTTGGTTTCCTTGCGTCCATCTGCGATAAAACTGCCAACAATGACCTGCAATGGAAGGGGGAACCTTCGTTACTAATGTCATCTGGAGAAGAAAAAACAATCCTTCTAATGCTGAATAGGTTTCAGAGAGAAACAAAAATGGGTGCTTCAAACCTACAACCGTCTATCGCCCTGCTCTGAAGACAGATTTAAATCTGTTTGGGACGTGTAATTGAATATATGAGGGTTTCATGTCTCTCTCTTTTTTTTCCCTCTTTTTTACCTTTTCCATTTCATGAACAAACAAAAAAAAGAGCTTCATATCAAACTGAGACGAGCTTGAGGTTAGCTTCGGATGCCAGTGGTCAGTGGGTAAGATTAACTATAGTAGACAGGACGTCAAAAGAAGCTTATTGTTAACAAGTTCTACGTTTAACACTATGGTTAGTTACTGTCACAACATTGTTGCATCAACAATCTGCATTTAATGGGAGACTTAACAAGGAAGAGTAAATTAGAAACAAGAAAATCTAAAAACTCCTGAAGTTCAATCAAAATATAAAATGGCCAAGGTCAAATTTACATGTCAAAAATACCAACATTTCACAAGCATTCTCGGAATGTAGCGTCTCATTTGACGATCACGCATAGCATGATAAATGACCACAGGCAAAATGATTGAATTTGATTTTTGAAATTCTATTCATGAACCACCTCACCTAGGAAACAAAAGTAGGAATGTTACAGATTATGTACCACCATCGTGTGAGTGCAACCAGATGAAGTACAATCACCACAAACAGTGAAGGAAGGAAAATAAGGCAAAAGAACGAAAAAAAAACTAGTTGAGAAGAATTTCTATGCTCTGATAAAATTACCCAATTCTTTCTCAAAAATGCTAATGCTTGTTCACAATAACTGACATCACTTACTTAAGATGGTGGATACACGCAAAATAAAAATTCCAAATAAATGCTACGAGAAAAGCTTGAGAGAACAGTTGAAAAACCTGGACGGGAGATGCAGCTGTTAGAAGACCTGCCACACAACCGCCTAAAACCCGTCCATCTGGGCCAGCTAATGAGACACTTAGTCCACCTGTTCTGCTCCGCTGACCACCTACCTCCGCTAGTAAAAATGAACCAGAAAGTGATAATATATCAAAACGTCCCTGCAAGAAGAAAGAATCGTCAATAAAAGACAACCACTTGATACAACATTTTTGTAGTCTTGAGATATTAATTAAGTGGTTGAACTTCAACAAATGAAGTGGCATTATAACTGATAATGGTTGAAAATAGATAGTGGTTGGTCATGACAGTTTGATATGGTTTTCTTTTTAATGTTCAACAGCTCCACATTCAAGTATTAGAAGTGTTCCAAAACATGTGGCAACCACAGCAATAAAAACAACTAAAATAGAAATTAATATTTAATTGGTTCCCCTTGCATGAGAAAAAACACATGTTCAAGAATCAGCTTATTTTCTGACTCCATATTCCAGGCCAACAAGTATGAACCAAAGGATACACCTTAAAAGAAGGGATGAGAGGGGGTGGGGGGGGTGGGGGGGGGGGGGGGGGGAGGGGTTGAAATCTCTGATATAACCAATATAAAAGTGATACATAAATTTGGCTACCTTTTATTTTTTCGAAATGTACAATCTTAGAACCTTAAAAAGTCGTTAACCAGTGGTTCAAAGTCCAAAACTTCTACTAGAAACTAAGTTAGAACCAGACAAACCTCATATGTTGCAGTTCCACCAGAAGTTGAAGCCTGACGTAAAGTTACATTGGATATGGCACCATTTGCAGATAAAATACAGACAGCCCTCGGACCATTCTGCGAAAATGACATTATTTTCGACGACACGTCCTGAAAATCAAGGTAATAGAAATTTTAGTTACATGTCAAATTTTAGTTACATGTGCTTGACAGTGTCAACAGTTTGTCAGGTAGCTAATTATTCTCAGGAAATTGTTACTGCTAACTGCTAAGCATTTCACAAATGTTGAGAAGACTTGTGTCACTATGCACAATTGAGCTTATCTAAATCACCATTCTCGAACAAATTACATGGTTACAACTGTATTACTTCAGAATGACAAGACTGAAACCAAAAAGAAGTTTAATGGATAAAGTACAGAAGAACATAAAAGAAACATGTCTACACCAATCAAAACTAGAAATCCAAAGGGAAATAATATTCGGGCAGTACTATATACTTGAGATAAATAACACCTAACTAAATATAAAAATTCTTTCTTTTTTAATTATAACTACTGACATCTTAACTCACCTTAAAAATTATTTTTTAAAGATAAAAAGAAGAATTTATTAGTTGAGAAAGGCAAGACATGGAAGGAGTAACAATTTTGAAGTTATCCTTTAATAGGTGTAACTGCAGTAAAATACAAACACAACTTCATAACAAAAAATGACATTCAATTGCCTTAAATCAAGAAGAGTAGAGAGTAATATAACCACCTCTCCAGCTTTAACACTGATAATATGTGGAGTAAATCCAATACCGGCTGATCCTGCAAAGCACAAAACTTAATCAAATTTAGAGAGAACAATAATAATATCATTAGGTCTAGCTGATAATAATGATTTTATTTTATTAACAGGAAGAAGGTGCAAAACTAATATTGCAAAAAAGATAGAGCAATAGAAAATGAAGGCTTAATCAATATGCATACGATAAACATATATGTACAGAAAAGCTACAAAAACTAAGTTAATTCCCAAATTTAATGCAAACCTACATATTTTAAAAAGTGATACTAAATCTTTTTGAAGACGATATTTTTTAAAATATTATTCGTAATTGTTAGGATTTAAGGTTCAAAGAAATTGTGTCCAATGTCAGAAAATACTAAAGCCAATTGTAGCCTGGCGGAGTTAGAAAGCTCGGTATTCATCACTCATCACTAACATACAGAAATAGTAATAATTATGAGAAGAAAAAGAATTCAAAAGAATCAGATCTACTTCAACAATTTCCACCCTATAAAAGGGTAAAACCTAAAGCACATATTGAGTTATGCGTGTAAAAAAATCCATAGAACTAGATGAGGTAATGAAATTGAAAAAAAAATAAAAAAGAAATCAGAAACTATACAAGTCAAAGTCTCATTTGTTTTTTTGTGCAGAGAATTCTGTAAGACATTTAATAAGCAAATTCAACAAGCAACCATCACAACATACAAGGGCATATAGGTAATTTTACAATAAGATTCTGGTGTCTGATGGAGCAGATCCAAAGTTCAAGCAGTGACCATATTCCCTTTATAAATCTATACAGTACTCCACTCATAAATATAACATATCACCATCAAATAATATACTAACATATAATTAACAACAGCCTATTCATTTCTAATTTAGTCACTTAGAATCCATTCCAATTAACCACCACCTTTAACAGAAAAAGAGAACCTTAAATGTGCAAAATCCCAGACAATGAAAAAATAATAAGAGGTCAAATCTCAAAAAACAACAGCATTAACAAACATTCCATATTCCTCCACGTGACAAACAAGCAGCACAAACATCAAAAATTTCAAGATTCATCAAACAACCTCACAATAGTAAAATATATATATAAAGGGGATAACATCAAGAAGTTACCCAAAGCTTCCATTTGCTGCTTCTTGCTCGAACCAGGTGGTCTGCCTCTAGCCTTCTTCATTGAAGATCCCGAGGCGGATCCACCTCTCGGTGAAGTTGCAGGCTGAGGTGACTGAAGTGGCGAAGAAAAGGCCCCACTTGAAGGCGGAGCCGATGCTGGTGAGGCTACGAGAGCCAATGCCATGGATCCATCTGGGCCGTACTTCCTGGGCCGACCTCTTTTCCGCTTTTCGGAGTCGCCCATATTCATGTTTAAGTTAGGCTGCTGCGGCGGCGGCAGTACAGCGACGGGGGCAGCGGAGACCTCGGTAACGGCGGCGGGCTGGTACGGAGGAGGGGATGAGCCAGAGAGTGGCTTGTATAGCGTACCGTCAGCGCAGTAAGCAAGGCGCATGCTTTGCACCACCGACTGCGGCTGCGACGGCGGTGGAGATTTCTGAACGCCGACGGTAAACGGCGTAGTCACCACTGCTCCTGTCTCAGATCCCGACATCTCATACAATTCCAGAATTACCCCTTAAAAATTCCACGAATTTTTCTGAAAATATACACATAATAACAGTTGTAAATGAACTGAAGAACCGTAAAAGATAACATTTTGAAGTGCTATTTAGCTAAAGTTTTGATTTTTAAGCAAACTGCACTGGCGAAATTCAAAACAAAGCACATAATATCGGCATTATGAACGGCAAATGTTAAGTTTTTAAGCCTTTAATGAGCTTAGCTGAGAAACTCTAAAATAAAAAATAAAAATTAAACCAAAAATTCCAACATTTTTCCCGAACCGGTGATCAGAATCTAAGTAAACTCCAGTAAATTCGAACAAAACCCTAGGAAAGTATGGAAGTCGATAAATTTGCCCTAAATAATTTGCATAAATTTTCGAAAATTTTGACGGATCTTGCTAAAAAGTAGCAAGTGAAGGCTCAAATTTTCAAAATAAATAAATAAATCATTTTCCGATTTTACAGTTTATAAAATTACCACGAAAATTTTGAAGGAAAATCCCAGAAAAGCCCCAAAAATATAGAAATTCTTACCGATAAATAGAGAAAATTATGAGAAGCAGTGAAGAAATACAAGGGATCGAAAAGAAAGAAGAGAAACAATTTTTAGGGTTTGCGAATGAAGACAGAAAAAGGGGCTCTGAAAGGCTTTTTCTTAAAGAAATGTTCCAGATTTTGTAAATATTTGAGTTAATTAAAATAATTTATTTTTGTGTATGGATATATTTTAATTTCCACTTTTTCATGATTTCTCCTTTCTCTGTTTTTCCAGACTTTAAATTAAAATAAATACATAAATAAAAAAATGAATTTTTAATTTACAAAAATGCGGATGCATTAACTCCAACGCCTTTATTTTGTTTGTTTGCTTTTATTTTTTTTCTCAATTTCAAGGTACTCGCTCGAGTACTAATTAACTAGTACTCGCTGTGGGTGATGAAACAGGCATTTGGTAGGTGTTTGGTGAGCTGACAACAAGTACTGTTAGTGGTAAGATCACAAGTATTAGGTACTTTTGTAGTTGAGAAAGTGGGGAACCGTGAATAGATTTGAGGCCTATTTTCAAATGTACCTAATGAGTTGTTTTCCCTTTCCAAAGTTATCTTCTTGATAATAACCATTTTGATTAATAATAATGATCATTATTAGTGGGCATGATTACAGCATCACATTTATCTTTTATTATTATTAGTTTATACAGTGATACATACTACTACGTGTGTGTAATTAAAAAAATAATTAAAATATTTAAATATAAATAAATAAAAAAAGAGAGAAAACAAAGATAAAAGATTAAAAAAAATTTAATGATAAATAAATAATGGATAGAATAAGAATTTTATAAATTTATCGTCATGAATAGATATTTTAACTGAAATATAATAATAATTTTTAAGTTTTATCATAAAATAGATTAATATAGGATGAGAGATCAAACTCTCTTTTTCGCCCGCTTTATATATAAATGATGATTATTTATTTATTTATTTGTACAAGAAAAAGATAGTGTTATAATCTAACACTTGAAATTTTTACTTTGTATCCATTAATACTCCTCGTGTATATCATGGAAATATTATTAAATTTTAAAGAATACTGAGGCCTGAACTCTACCCAGTCCTAAAGAAAATTGGCCAGTTCACCAATTAATCAACAAACTATGGCAATGAAAGATTTATTGTTAAATTTGAAATGTCAAAAAGGCTAAGGGAAATGTTATTCCTAGACGTATCTGTTGATTAATTTTTTTAAAAGTAAAAGGCAACATTTTTTCATGAAATACCAAAACTAGTACTTCCTAGTTTCAAAGCAAAGCATTATTGAGTTTAAAAAATGCAATATTATTATTGATTTTTTTTAAGTTTAAACTCAAAAATTGATATAAATTTAGTGAATTGATATTTTCACATGTTAATTTAATATTTTCATAAATAAATCCCATTTAATCTTGAAAAAATATCAAATTAACTTATAAAAATATCAAATTTATTTATTACGGTCATTGTAAATTATCTAAAGAACAATATTAATTATAACTTTTGTTTTTATAATTTTAAATGAATTTGAATTTTAAAAATAATAATAATTTTATAATCTAAAACGGAGTAAGTATATCAATTTGTAATCTTTAAAATAAAAATAAAAATTAACATATCAATATGTTGGGCAGCTTGGGAACCACTAATAATATCCTATATCAACAACAAGCGTCTGATAAATTGAGAGTTGTAGTTAGATACTCCATCGATTCGTTAAAATTTGAGAGAGATTTTCAAAACGACAAGGATGATGTGATATTAGAAATTATATGGTAAGAAAGTATATGGCTAATAAATAGGAACTAGAATAATAGCATCATATTGTACTAGAAAACCAAAAAAATGCGCTAACAAAAAAATAATGACGAGACATTCCCTCCTAGTTCTGAGGAGCAGGCTAAAATTTTGTCGCAAGAAATAAACATGAGCTTGTGACAGCATTTGTATACTCTCCCATATTTCACCACTGGCATTGGCCGACTACTTGAGCCTAACATCGATTGATAATTGAACCTTTTGACAAGTTAGTTAGTACATGCTGAAAGGAAATTTAAATTATTTTTTTAAAAAAGGGGAGGACGTCAGCTGACTTCAAAAAATTTCAAGGTAATGGCTGAATCATGAAATCTGTCCTCCTACTTTAAGATTCTCCACCACAGCTTTCTCCAGATTTTGGGGCAGCATTCTTGTGAAACAGCAGAGTGAGCTGGTCAACATAAAGAAGATTCTTCATTTGCTCTAGCTGCTGGGACTTTTCTCCGTCTGTATGTCAAACTCATCAAAATGAACAATCTTCTCTTGAATCTCCATCTAAAAAGGTTAATGACAAGGAAGAAAGCCCATGCACTAGAAACGTCAGAAAGCCCTCAGTGTTACGAGTGTAAAATGGATATGCTAGTACCTGCACTTGTACAATGCCAGAGATTGCTTGTTCCCAAGTCGTCTTCTTCCTTATTAAAAGCTGCAACCGTGCCTCCTCACAAGCTTCTACGGTTGCATTTGTGGTGGTATTGCAATTAGATGTAACACAAGGTTCTGCATCAGGGAGAAAGTAATCATTTAAAACTGATAGCTGTATGGCAAGAGGATTTGAGGGACATAAAGCTTGTATATATATGCTCTCTACACAAAGACCATAGGTTTAGGCTTCACTTGCATGTAAGGAATATATGAAGGGAGGTGTATACATACGAGTGCACATGCAAATATGTGAAAGAACTTGCTCCTAATCAAATAGACCGACCTGCATTAGAAGAACTCAAAATCCATACAAGCAGTGTCTCTCACACCACCTACCATTGGGTACTTTCTCACACAGCTGCAAAAACTGAACATATGCAGATACAGATACTTTTAATCAATTACTCTGCACTAAGAGAGCTAAAAATCGTTTACTCTACTTAGAAAGCAACATGTACAGATACTTTAAAACAATTGTAGAGCATGCCATGGTCAATTTATAAGATTGGACCGCACTTCATACACACCAAATCGTTCTCAGTTCAACAAGAAAAACCTACAAGCTACAGATACTCTCAACAGAAGGATATTCTTGCCTTGCTGTCTTGCACCACCACTGCTAAGAGATCCAAGGCTCTATTTATTGCTTGTACCATTATAGCCTTCATATATAGCCCATACAGCAAGCAGCATGAGCAGCTGCTTCAGCCACATCTACACCCACTAAAGCTGAGAGGAGAGCAGCCTGAGAAATATTTTCAAGGAGAAAATTTTCAATTGGATCTCCTTACAATTTACAATAAGCAGTTAGCAAATTCAAATTCAAATTCTCACCTCTAGTGGATAAAGATAACTAATCAGTTAGAGATTAACCAGAGTATCAGTCCACCCTAGTCGATAACCAAGGTCTCACTAGTTTCAAATCTAGTTAGAAGTGGGAGACTTGACATTAACCACATCTTACCAATCTGATAGCATAACATGCATATTGGAGTTCTCAATTATTCCTCCAAACCACAAGTTAAAGGAGTGATTAGGATAGAGAATAAGTTTTTACTAGTTTCATTCATGGATCAGGATAAACATGAATATCATCATAAAAGTCAAGGTAAACTTGATTGCTAAAATTTGCAAAAGTAAAGCAATTTGGCTTATTGAGCTCATGACAATTACTAGCATGTTACACACTTTTGTACTAGGCAATTCTGACACCATAAACACTTAAGGCCCAGATGATAGCAAACTTGGCTGCAAAAGATGCTCGTGGTGGGCTCTGGTTTCAGACAAAAATCATAACTTGTGGATCACTTTAGGTTTCTTTACTTTTTCCATTTTTTAATGCAAAATAGAACAATAAAATTCTTTACCCAAGCCATAATGGGGTTGATTGCATCAGCAAAGGGGGTGAGCCGCATTCTTTTGGTGGGGAGGCTGTAGTACTTCGCAATAAAAACTTGGTGCTACTCTGGCCATTTGACTGATGAATCTTGTCATCAACTTCAGTAGAATCTGGAGGCCCAACAAATTGTTCCCCAAAAGGAAGCTTAAGAAAATGAGCAACACATTCTCTCGTACTTCTTCTACCAACATGCTCTGCAACCCTCTTCCAGTCATCTCGATAATGCATTATGGCTTCTAGAAGGTGCAAAGTTTCTTTATCAGTCCAATCTGTCTTCACCTCATCGCTTATCTCAACTCTTCTGAAATCTGAAGGTACCTTATAACTACAATGGACAAAGCATCTTGCACAAAGAGTCACATCATCCTGCTCAAAAATGGATTCTTTATCAAATCCATTGTGTTCAGTATTGCATGTATGTAGATGTGCAAGAACCTTGTAGAGAAACTAAGGAATTTGATAATATTTAGATTAAACAAACAGCTAATATAGTATTCCAAAAGAGTGTAGGAAAGAGTACATTTTTTCTGGAGACGCATGAAGTTATGAGAATACAAAGGTTAAGTTGTTCATGTAAACTCTAACTAGCTTCTCATACCATAATTTTGAATTGCCCACACAAAGTTTGGGCAGGATAAAATTTTGGAATAATGCAATATTCTCGATAGTGTAATAATAGGTCATTACTATTCATTCATCTGATTCCGACTTGGAAGAGAAATTGAAGAACACTTAATCCTAGGTATACAAGTGCTAAGCGTATATAACAGAAGGCTGCACATACTAGAAAATAAAAAGACTGATTACCGAGGCATGTAACACTTCATGTAGGGTTTCTGGTCAAGTCATTCGAGAAATACAAAGAATATACTATGATAAGTGAGAAGAGGTGGAGAACACACAGGATCTAGTACAAGTAGAATACTGAATGGCACGAATACCAAATTAAACTCGGTCATGCTGGCATGGCAAATTTTTAAAGATCAAAATCTAGTCATTAATCTTATCCAAGTCCACGTCTCAATATTATATGTTAATCCACCATGTATATCCTGAACCCAAATGTTGAAAATATTTATCAGTGAATGGTGAATTATAAGCAATTTTCCTTGGCTTTTTTTTGAAGTTTTATCTTCACAAACATCTTCTTGTTTCTTTTTTTTCCTTTGCCTTGTGGCATCATTATATAAATTAAATAGAAATAATATAGAAAATATTAACATTACTATGAAATCCATGAATCCAAATGCAACTCATTACGAGGCTGTTCCGGAAGTACTTATAAGTTGGTCAACCCAACTTCTAAGTAGGTAAGTTAAAAAAAAGTGTTTGAGAACAACTTCTTTTTTGGCTTATAAATTAAAAAAAAAAGAGTAACTAATTGTGACTTAAAAACATAACTTATAAGTCGTTTTTTTTTTAAGTTGGTCTAACACAAATGAAATGACAAAAATACGCTCTTTTATTTTTCTTATGTTCTTCCTATTAAAGGACATTTTAATAATATTTACATTTTACTTAACTTATAAATCATTGTTAACTGAACACATCCACAACTATTATTTATAATTCCCGACTTATATAAATAATAGTAACGCCGAACACTTTACTTATAAATCTATTAAAATTTTAACTTATAAATCTACTAAAATTTTAACTTTAAATAAAAAAAAAAATCATTCCCTAGCGCCCCCGCATAGAAGAACTATGGGAAAAAGGGCACCTCATCACAAGCAAAGCAGGCAATGCTGCACACAGATTTGCATATACTGCACAATCTTTTCTTCGACCATGTAAAATCAACAGTAGTTGCCCCACTATCATTTGCAGCCACGGCGGAGGCAGCTGCAGCGGCATTATAATTAGAAGAAGACTTGGCGGTCTCCTTGTGGCTTCAGGGGCTTGGATGAAGGGGAGCCCAAATAATCGATCAAACTCCAAGCCTCCAAGAAATCAAAAACCCTCCGAACCGACCCAACATCTCCTATAATGGTCTTGCGAGCCTGTGTGAAGGTGATTTTCCGGCTAGGGTTTTCTCTGAACCCTCGAATTATAGAATTTCTGTAGTACTTGTAAACCCTAGGGTTCTTGGATGCTGACCTCCCCTCGAAAAACTCCGGCAGGAACCTAACCTCGCATTCATGAATGTTGCTCTACGAAAACCACCCTATAAATTAAATAAAAAGGCAAAACATTAACAAACAGAATCAGAATTCGAGAGAATTAACGAGGAGAAGAAGGTTAAGATTAATTTTCTTTCAAGTGCTAGAGAAGGGGAAGGCCTGGGTTAGGGTTTAATTAATTATAGAGAAGACGAGAGGTAGATAGGTTACGGGAATAGCTGGGGTCCTGGGGATGAAGATGACGTTAGCTTGGGTGGAGGATGGTTCCGGCGGTCGGGAGCTGACGAGGGCAGTAGTTGGGGTTTCTTTGGTAGCCTGCGGAGGAGGGGCAGGGAGCTGTTGATATAGTTTATTAGTATTATTATTAATCGTGGTTCCGGTGGCGAGTGGTGCTGATTTATCGTTAGCAGTGAGAGAGCAGCACTAGAACTCGCCATTTCTTTCGGCCGTTGAGGAAGTTTGGTATTTTCTTTTTTATTACTAAATATTTTTTGACTTTTGCCCCCAAATTCCAATCAGGCTCCTCTATCTAAATATGACCAACAACAAATACGTTATGATATTTGATGGATATTTTTGTAATAAAAATTGATATTTTTATAAACTTTTATTTATATGAAAATAAATTTTATTTATTATTTATGTGAGTAAATTTTTAAAAAAAATATCAATTCTTTGTCTTTATAATTATCAATTAAAAACTATGTTTCAATTTTAGAAAGCTTTTGGAAAAATAGAATTTAAAAGTTTACTGCTTTCAATCATTTTTTACACAGATCAGATTAAAGGTAATATAGCCTATTATTAGTAAGTTCTGTTGAGCAAGGTAACATAATTAAATAATTATTTTTTACACAAATTAAAGTTATTATAGCCTATTTGATAAGTTCAGGTAACATATCTATCTAGGTTAAATTCATCCTATTAATCTCTTTCCTAAATTTTGCTCCTAGAATTGACTTGTTATATTATAACAATAATTATATTTTATAATTATTTTGATATTAACTTTTTAAAAGGATAGGTAGTTAGATTTATCTTCATAAAGATTTTTTCTTTTTTGTAATTATTTGTGCAATTTTAAATCTTAAGGAGTTGGAATGTACAACTGTTTTGAGTGAGTTGCAGTTTTCCCTACTTAAAAATGAGGGAGGGGGTTCACATGTAAAGCACCATTATGGTTTTTTTAATAACTAAAGGTGGGCAAAAGTTCTCTACTTTGTTAGTTCAATGTATATATTTCATTTTAAAATATTTTTAAGGGCTCCAAAGTTCTGTCTAGTCTTGGTACGAGGATTAAAGAAACAAAGTTTCTGTTTGACTGTGGCCTGGAGGGACCATAATGTATAGCTTACAAGGATCTTTACCTCAACCGTCGAGTATAGTACCGAACAGGTTTGCCAAGCAAATAAATATCAAGACACAATGAAAACTAGAGAATAGAAGCGACGGAGATGCAGATTACTTCCTTGTAGAAATAAATTCAAGAAAAATCCCATTTTCTGTATTGATCAGGCTCTCAAAGTAATCCAAACTACAGAATGAGTTTCTAATAAACTTCCAAGTTCCACCAATATGCACAATACTCCAAAATTTAAATACAATGTAGGACTCACCAACACACAAACCCACAAACTATCTACACGCCCAAAATGTTGGGGAAGATTATAAAAGAATCATATTTTGATTCTAACATATTCTTATAAACAATTTTAGGGAGCCAGAAACCCATCCCAGCACCCACCCCGACCATCAATCCTTGACGAGCTACCAGTCATCCATAACACTGGCAGAATGTGAGGGTTTAGATTCACAATTTGAAGGACGAGCAGTTTGCATCCTCCATGTTTCCTTTCTCCACCATTAGGAGCGACTCAGACATGATATCTATGGTGAGCATGAAAATGTATGACCTGCATAATTAAAGAAACATTAGAGCTTGATGAGCATGAAAACTAAATTTCAAATCCATGTGTATGGACCTTAAGAGCTTAACAAGGATCAAGACATAAAAAACCATAAATGCAAACCCATCCAATAGCAAAAACAGCTACTCCTATTTATTCATCCCAACAAGAAGTTGATAACAGTTGATTCATAAAATTCATTTTTAATTGTTTAAGAAGTGATTCGTGGTTTTCATTCTTCTGTAGTACATTTGAGGGGTATGCATATCTTAAACTATTAATAGATTATGGCCTAGAGAAATGATATCATCTGAAACATTCCATTTGGCATAAAAGATAAAAAACTATGGATACTTTTGAAACCGTCACAATTCAGTGAAATTTTGTAATGATAGGTGTGTATAGCTGCAGGCATCTTTAACCGGGGGGGGGGGGGGGGGGGGGGGGGGATATTCAGTATCTAAAGATGGAATGCGTGATGATATTGACGAAAGGCAGCTTTAGGATTTTCCCATCAACATTGTTGGTAGGCATGTAGAGCTTGTGAATTTTGGATACTATAAAGTAAACCCAGGCTTATTATGTTGTGGGGGATAAAAAGAGAAGAAATTAGCTTCACTGTTCACTCTGATAACATTTGGACAGAAGATTTTCAGGAAGGAGAGCAGGATTTCCTGAACTGCTTGAGTTGAATGAAAGGACAAAAACTTTTAAGAGTTAAAAACTCACCAGGGGCTGATACAAATTTGAGTTTTGGGTCGAAGATTCGTTGGAACATATGTAAGTCAGTGCTTCGTTCTTGTTGCTTTAAAGTTTTCTTTTTTCACCACTTCTGTACATTACGCATGTGCATGGGCTCGGTAGATATATAATTATAAATATATATACACCCACAAACACTCTAGAGTTTCACATAGGGAGTTTAGCAGGACTGTGGACCGTGTCCGTAGAGCTCCAGAGAACAACAAATTTACAAGATTGTTCTTCTTTGAGTTGTTAATACCAGAACTTTTAACGGAAGAAATTCAATCTTCTTAAAGAGCCAAAACTTAGGCCGAAAAAAGTACGAGCTCTACCTAGAGTTCCTCAGGATCAGGCCCAGGTAAGGCTGCATCATTTAGCTATAAAAGTTTCACATAATTTCTAAAAAGTTAATTTTTGTGGCTACAACAGGATCCAATAGCAATTTGAGACGACACAAATACTGAAAAATCTGAGACTCAAAATTAAAACTCACTATTTTCCTCTCACATCAAACACTGGATAGCGACTCAAAACTTGACCCAAGGATAATGGTTAACAGTGATCTAACACAAGAACGCATATTTAGTAACACTACTGGAAGCATAAGCATAAATACCAAATACCCTTGATACATAAAACATAAGCAGAATTAAATAAAGGTTAGCATCTTAAAACCCTTAACATGACGTTTATTAAAAAAAAAACCTTAACATGAAATAAACCAAGAGAAAAGCTTTAATAAACTAAATTCAAACTAAATTCAAAGTATGCTGCACGTTAAGATCATAATTAACAAAACCCATAACATGAAATAAACTAAGAGAAAAGCTTTAATAAACTAACTTCAAAGTGATCACAATATGCCTCCACTAAGCAACTATCAAAAAAAAAAAATTCCTACTACAACCAATTTTAGTCTTAAATTTAAAACTGAAATAGATTATATATGTAATAAAAAGGTCAAATTCAAATGGGATTCTCATTTTTCAACAAGGGGGTATTAACATATAGATTACAGATTAAACAAAACAACAACTAGATTGCACCAATATTACTTGTTAGTATGTTAAAATGTCTACTAGGATTCCCACTTTTTCATATAAGTGAAACTGCTCCCTACATTGAGTATACATTTGTTCTTTTTTCTTTCTTTCTTTTGTTGCTGTTCACTGGTCTTGATGTTGAATTTGAATCAACTTATAACAATCCTGAAAATAGACCTACCTCTAGAATGCAAGACGAATAATTTGCAAGGCTAGATCCAAAGTCCGCCACTCAAGTAGCAGTACTGCTGTTCTTAGTCCTGCTGCAAATCTAAGGGAACCTGCATATAGCATTAAAATCAAAATTCTCCATCTAGAAAATCATACAAAGTTTATACAACAAAGAGCTTCAAACCAGAAAAACTCTCACCTTGTCAAACCCTCACCCAGCATTTTGGTCAGAACCGCTTCCTTGTATGAATTGAGGAGAGTGACTAGGAAGTATAAATTGTGGTTGTCCGGGAACTGGAGGCGCCACACCTGATAATGCCAAAAAGACTACCCCCATTAGATATTCCTTATTGACATTCTATTTTGATAACTACCTATATTTAAAAATAAAAAATGGCTTTATGCTAGGCCAAATGTGATTTGTGGATTTCTAAATTTTAAATGGAAGAAAAGCAAATGTTCAAGAAAGAAAACTTTGCCCGTAGCAAATGGAGCTTGAATTGTAGCAATAGATGAATTTGTGATTGCATTGACGCTGGGCCCACCAAACTGCACAATCTGATTACCAGGAAATGCATAACCCTGCAATGTTGTATAACCATGACCACTGGGAACATTCTGACCAATGTTGTAAGGATTCATAGCTGTATTAACTGTTCCAGGTACTCCATATATTTGAAGGTACTGCTGACCAACATAAGGGTTGTAAATACCCTACCATCAAGCAAAAGAGATGCATTGGAAACAAGTTAGCATTCCATGAACACAACATTTTAGTCAAGAGAGAGAAATTATATATATATATTACAGGTCTTGAAGATATGATATGGAGTGCTACTGACCTGTGGATAAACATACTCTGAACCATATGTTGCATACCTGCATGCATGAACAATTATCACATCACTCAGGTTTCTCTACTAAACTATGTACTATGGTTCTCATAATCAAGAATAAGCCATATTATGTAAAGCATGAATACAAAGATATATGGGGCTTCCGTTTGTTCTGTCCTCAATTAATTTGATCCTGTGCAACAATGAAAAATGCAAGGAGCATGACACTGAATTTTTTTTTCATCTTAAAACCAGATCACTGACCACTATTTCTGCTTATTTAAAACTGAAGATTGCACTGGGAAAATATCCTCTTCAATTGCCACTCTGCCCATTTCTGGAACCAGTCGTACTATGTCCTAGGACAAATATCCTCTTCAACTGCCAGTTTGCCCATTCCTGGAACAACCAGTCGTACCATATGTCCTAGCACAGTCAGATAGCTGCAAGCTACCTTATTTTTTCGGAATAACTAACATCTCTAAGTTACCAAACATTCACTCCTAGTTGGCTATTGGTAAACTCAAGATATACAAACTATGGGATATTTTTGCCAAAGCCCCAAAGAAAGAAGGTGGGAATGTGAGCTCAGTGATCACCACTCCATCAAGATAATGATGGCAGATCCACTGAAGGGGTACAAAGAACATAAATGTTGTTGGTAACGAACCAAAAAAATGTTGGTGAAGTGCAAGCCAATAGGGCTAAAAATATAATATCTCATGTCTTAGAAGTGTTATCAAATGCATAATGGTCCATATCAGCAGAAGTATGTACATGCATATACATGTAAAAAACACAATCGGAGAATGAGAAAAGCTGAAAACAAAAGAAACTAAAAATATAAAATGAAAGTGAGACTGCCTATAAAGAAGTTCAAATGTTCAACAGCTGAAACAAAAAACACACATAGCTCATATAAAGGTGCTAAATAAAGCTTATTAAAGAAAAAAAAGAGAGGTGATAATAAAGAAGTTCAAAGAACAAACTGCACTTAATAACTTTATATTCATTTCCAAGTGCATTCACCCAGGCAACAGTACCATGAGGGCAAGGCAATGCTTGTGCACACCATCCAAAAAAAACATTTATGGTGTGTGTCGGCAGCAGGAAACACGTCTAGCTTCAGTAGTACTTGAAGCTAAGTCTTGATGACATGTTACTGCAAGACACTTGTCAACTAGCCAAGACAGCAACATAACCTATTAAAAACTTCCAAACTAAAAAGATAAACAGTAGACATCATACTCGTCTAGTCTGACTCCATGCTTAAGCGTATCACACTATATCATATGAACTAATTTCTATTAAAGCAGAACTCACCCGTACTGTGGATATGTAAGACCCTGCTGATAGCCATAAGAAACCGGTTGCTGGTAGCCAAAACTCCCAATGTAAGCCCCACGAGCAGCTGGCACACCTCCAGGGAAAGGTAATGCTGATCTAAAACGTCCTACGATCAACAAAAGCAGTACCAGGAAGTTAAACTTTTGCAAATAGACTCTGATCTATGTGTTCATATATAGGAAAAAGAAGTTTTAATTTCTTTGACACAACTATATAAAACACTCCACCAACTTTAAACGTCCACGGTTGGATTACAATGGAAGCTTTTATGCCATAATAGACAGCAAACAAGTATTCATACCGTCTTCTAGCTTAAAATTCAGCAACATGGGTGTAAGCAAGGTAGCTCTAATGTTCATTAAAATTTTATATACCCCAGGAGCAAAAGTCAGCAAGCAACAAACATCTTTCTTCTGTTCACATGGGCATTATAAACATTTAAAATATTTCTTTAACAATATGCATATAAAATTCTTATCCCACGAGTAGTATTGTGCGTCTAGTGCCACTACTAAAGAGGCTCACGCTATGGTGTTTTAAAATTTTCAGTATTCATATTCTCACTCTACGCTCATCTTAATAGTTAATACCTATTATAATAATAAATAAAAAGTTGGGTACTGGTTTTTCTGGTTGAGTTGTGTGCGTTATAGTAGTTTCAAAATTCAATATGGATTTAACTTTTCAAGTTTTATAATAAAGTCCTATAAATTCAGCCCAGCACTAATTACTGCCAGCTTGGGTGCAATGCACACTAGACACTCCTATACGACAAAAATCTTATAGTAATCCCGATCATAATGAAAACACACTATGTAGGAATCATACCAATTCATTGACAAACATAATAGACCATCATCCAAAAAGAAGTAAAGTCGGATAAAAGTGAGCAATCAAACTCCCCTGTGACGTTTTAGTTAGCAAAAAACTCTGAAAGTACAATTGGGCACTGAAAGATAGGGAGTACAGAAACATAATATATACAATGTCCATGCAAATTTGTAACCGAGTTATGATATTACCAAGAGACAAAGCAGGCCGAGGACGTCCAAGTGAAGCCAAATTACAGTTTGCTCTTCTGCCATCAATAACTGGAGTTGGATCAACACAAGCTCTCTTAGCGGATTCAGGGTCCCGGAAAGTCACCTAAAACCTCCATACAAAACCAATGCAAACCAAATCACTCAACATTTAGCCACTGCCATAATTCTTTTTTACTAATCCCTGCTGCTTACAAACATTATCGTTTTAAGATTAATTTTTTTTTAATCCGGATTAATATAACCAGGATTGCTTTTTAATTTTTTTTATTAACATTTAATTAATTTACTTTGTATGATATGGATAGAGATTGGAGTGAAAGAAAATAAAAGCACTCACAAATCCATATCCTTTGGATCGGCCAGTGTTCTTATCAGTGATGACAACAGCCTCAAGGATTTCGCCAAACTGCTCGAAATAACGTCGCATGGTCTCACTCTGACTCTCCCAAGCCAGCCCTCCCACAAACACCTTCGTGAAAGTCGTATCCCCAAAAGGGGAATTCAAGTATTGAAACCCTGAGCTAGAACTCGATCCTGAACTGGGTCCTGGTTGATAAGCCATAAAGTAAAAGGCCTGTGTTTTTTTCTTTCTCGACAAAGAAAGGAGAATTTCAATCCGATCAGAAAAGACAAGATGATTTTAAGTTAATCTATGATCGATTCAAGTAATACTTTAGCCTCCTACCAGAAGGAAAACCCCACAAAAACCCACATATGTAGTAGCTGAGAGAGAGAGAGAGAGGGAATTGAGGCAATTGATTAGATTAATTTGAAATTCGAAAAAAAGAAAGAGCGAGCAAACAAATTAGGCGTGACCGAAAAGGGAACCAACTGTTAACACAAGGATCGAGACAATATACGTAAGGATCATTTTAAGAGAGAGAAAGAGTAGAGAGAAAAGAAACCCTAGAATTGAGGTGGAAAAGGCTTAGTAGAAGTAGGTCAAAAGGAGGAGGAGGTGCGTGGTGCGATCAACTGTACAACAGAGTATACAATGGTGGGGTTGCGGAAAAAAGGTTGAAGAAGTTCGTTCACTTCTTGGGGGCGGGATATATTAATCGACACACGTAGGAGAGAGAATGAGAGAATCTACAAGATCATGGACATGGAGGGTATTAACAAAAAAGAGGGATTTTTGTTTTGCTTTTTGATGACGATGAAGGTAACAGCTTCTACGGGGTCAATTGTGGCTAGGTTATTGTCCATGAAATACTCCCTAGCGCTACCAACACTAAAGAAAAATTATTAAATATTCATGATTGTCTTTTATGTGATATTTTATATTATTTATGTGTTAATTATTTTAATATTTAAAATAAATTATTTTATATTAAATATTAAAATAACAACACATAAATAATATGAGACATTACGCGACAGATGTGTTAAGACTATTAAATAATTATTCTAACACCAATACGTAAAAATCGATGTTCATAGCGGGGTTTTCCCCCATTATGCAGCATAAAAGACGTGATCTGACTTAAATTTAAATAATTTAATTTTAAATTAGGTATAGTGAGTAATTATGTTCTATGATAATTAATATAATAAAAAAATAATTTATTTAGTAATTATGAAAATAATAATTAAAAGATTAATGATAATATTAAGTTCCGCTCAAGATAAACTAAATAAAATATAAGTTATTGTAATATGTGTGTGTGTGTATAACAACATTACGATTTCTGCACATTTTTCTTAAATGTTAAATAAATAAAAATTAAAAATTTCATTTAGACGAAATAAGTATATATATTTATTGCATTTTTTTTTATGAACATTTAATGTGGCAATAAGCACGAAAGTTTTGTAGCAATTGTCAAAACAATTTACTGTATTTATTTCTAATTTATTGAAAGAATTCTTGATCAGGATTTTGAGTATCTTAATTTATATTGGAGGGAAAAGTCATAATATTATATGTTATTATAGCTATCTTTAGTGACTTAATATTACTCTTCTGCATGCACCCCGCCACCCACCCACCGACCAAATGAGTAATTTATAAATTACTGCAGCGAGTAAAACTCGATCGTAACATAATCATGCAGCTATAATTAATATGGTCCGTCCTTCTTTATAGTTTGAATGTTCCACCATGTTATGGTCACTTTAATTTGAAGATCTCATGATTTATACTTATTTACCATCTTATATGCATGGTGCTTGTCAAAATAAGAACCGATATTTTCACATAACTCTTTTTTATATAAAAAAATATTAAATTTATATATAAAAATAATATTATTTTTTCAAAATATATGTGCCGCATTCTTTTATCAGACTCATATTTAAAATGTATAGAATAAGGAGAATTTTTTTTAAGGTGAAGTGGTATGACAATTCAGAATAGTAATTTCGAAATGTAATTTGGATTTTATTTAGCATGTTGACTAAATTTCTTGAATGGAAATTGAAAATTTAATTGTGAAATAAATGCCGTCTCAAAAAAATTAAAAATCTTAGAAAAATTGTATAAAAAACACTATTCTGTGACCCATTTATTCAAATAATTGTTTGAAATTTTTTTTAGGTAAGTGGATAAAGCTAACTAGCTAAGTAATGAATTTGTCAGCAGAACCCAACGCCATGGGGTCAATAAAGGGCCCTTGCAATGGATGGCGACGTGAATTACTTTATTTACTTTCTCCATTGTTAGGTTTTTGCATTGACATTTGAAAACACTTTATCGAAAAATCTGTGGCACCGGATTTATCTTACCTGAAACATGCCGGATACATCTTGGTGTTATATTAGTCTCTTTTTAATTAACGTTTTAGTGTTGGGGAGTACTATTTTATTATGTATATTTGATATTTTCAAATAATCGGTAAGTCTTATTTTTATGAGAGAGGAGACCATATATTGTGAAAATATCAATTTGCTTCTACAGTTATATACAAATTAAGAAACATAATTAATATTTTGTTTTATTAATTAAAGTGAATTTAATATTTTTACAAATTTTTTGTTGATATTTCTATAAGACTTCTGTCACATGAATAAAAGAGGATCCACATTTATGTGAATAAGTTCATGTGAAAAATATCAAAATATAATAATTTTCTAACTAAATGAAGTATAAAATTTTAATATTATTTTTTTAAAATTTATTAAAGGGAAATAAATTAGCGTGTAATCAAAATGAATAATATAAAAAATAAAGTATTTAATTTTTTTTTAAAATCTACAAAAAATAAATAAAAAAATAAAAATCTATCTTTAAAAAGGCAAATAAAAAAGAACAGATAAAGTACAAGACTTTGAACCGTAATATGAACCACCTAGATGAAGTCAGTACGACACTTTTGAGCTGTAATATGAAACACCTAGATGACATCTGGGTGTTATATTGTACAACACTTTGTAGTGTAGCGTACAACATCTAGATGCTTGTCCGAATATATCTTTTACCCAAATGCCCGCATGTGGGTGCTCTACTACTGTATAAAAAAGAGTTGTATTGTTCAACATCTAACTAGATTTTGAATAATATAACCCTTTTTAAAAATAAATAAATTAGGAGATAAGTTTTTTTTTAAATATATATAATTTTTAATTTTTTAAATGGTATAATCTAATATTTTTATTTTTCTCTTCACTCATTTTAATTATAGTAAGAGACAAAGATAAATAAGTGAATTATCTTTTTAATATCTTTAATATATAATTGAGTAGGTGAGTAACTATTTTATTATTGGCTGAATATAAACAAACATTTCAAAGACAAAAATAATATTTACAATAATAACATATTAATTAAAGATTATTTTATAATAGCGACCTGTAAATCAGATCGGACCCGATTTTTTTTAAGTTAGGCTGTAATATTCAAACAACGGCTTTTTTAAAGTCTGCAGGCCGGACTTGAATGGGTTAGGTCTAGTTAAATGCTGGACAATCTGAAATAAAATAAATCTGAGAGAACCCCATCACTACTCAAAATTTATTTATGTTCTAAATTAAAAAGAGAAAATATTACAATAATTAAGTACAACCACGCGGATCACCACACCAGTGTTGTTTATACAATAAATAAATCTGTCAAATTACCACATAGAAAAAACAAAACGAAAGAAAATATGGTGAACGAAATGCAGATTACATTTTACACTAGATTCCATTTTAAGGCTTCAATGGGGTGCAAATGGAGATAAGTGGAATGCAACATCACGAGTCAATCTCATATATTATTCAAACGCAGATCTTTTCCTCAGGCAATCATGTCGGTTACTTAGTAATTTATTTAACCAGTAAACCATTTTCTTCGAAATTCTTGACGGCATCCATTAGAGTCTCTTCCAAAGGCTTAAACTTCCACCCCAAATTCTCCAGCTTCCTGGAACTCAATTTCCCGGAATTCAACTTCTGTACTTCAGTGAAACTGTAATGAATTATGAATAGGTTATAGTATCTTTATGGAATTAGTTGGTGTTAAAAAGTATGGGGAATTTATTTCCTCAAACAAAAGAAAAGAAAGGAGCTTTACCTTGTAGGGTACTTGTAGTCTGGAAACATGCTCTGCAGTTTTTCCACCAAATCTTTTGTGGGCATAGTAAACGAGGAACATATATATCTTCCCTCTGCTTCCGGCTTTTCATATGCCAGCAGAATTGCATCGGCCACATCTTGCACATCTACAAGGGGATAATTTCTATCATCCACCGTTCCATTTTCATCTGGTTTTCATGACAATCAAAAATAACAAATTAAGTAACACATTTATTGTAATGACCCAAAGCCCAAAATAATGCTCAATCCACCACATAGTACTAGCTAGCCGGTTCATTTTGACACCTAAAAGTCACCACAGGCACATCCAAAATTCATCACAGGTTATTGATAACCGTGGTAGTAGAGAATCCAGACCTTATATACAACACAACATAAGTTGCATAGGATATGGGACTGGGGTGTTACACATATTCATACACAAGTAGAAAAAAGTAAAGAAAAGAAATTGCATTAGCGTGACCTTTCATGTAGTCCAGGAGAAATGAGCTACTAGCATTCAATGTAGATTGCAGCATTGGTCCAACGACAATAGATGGGCAAACTGTCACTATGTTTAGTCCACTATTCTTTGCATAATTGAAAGCCTCTTTCTCTGCAATAGTCTTGGCAACAGAATACCAGCTCTGATATTCATGTGAATGAGAGTTCAGTATATAAATGATTAACCGATTGAGTTCCAAAACTTTGCTAGCTAACTGGATATACATATATATACCTCAATGGTTTTGCAAAATTCAATGTCGGTCCAACAGCTTTCATCCATTGCCTCATCCTTGAGCCAACTAGGGTTTAGCAAAACAGCGGCAACAGATGAAACAACCACAACCTTCTTCACTTTAGCCTTTAAACATGCATTTAGTACGTTTAATGTACCCGTTATGGCTGGCTCAAGCAACTCTACCTAAATTCATCCAATAAAAAGTCAATCAGAATTCACAATTAGAAAATATATGAAGGTGAGCTAGATGCATTTGACTATGACAAATTCTAAGCCTTTTTTACCCAGAAAATAAAGTTTAATTTATTCACAACGATCAATTAGTTGCCTAGCTAAATTAATCCAACTGTATAAGCAGACACAGGAGTAATTAAAATCTTGCCTCGGGATTAAGCGCTTTACGAGTACCGGGAACTGGGCAGGCAACATGGAAAACACCGGTGCATCCCTCAATGGCAGCATAAACACCTTCATAGTCTAGCAAATCTGCCTTAAAGAGCTTCAAATTCTCTGCTGCTTTTTCCAACTTCTTCAGATGACCATTCTTTTTCTCATCACCTGATACGTGATCAGAACCATTTTGTTATGAACCATCTAGTTAAACAAA
The DNA here is from genome assembly GCA_947179155.2 of Hedera helix. Lineage (NCBI taxonomy): Eukaryota > Viridiplantae > Streptophyta > Magnoliopsida > Apiales > Araliaceae > Hedera > Hedera helix. Next base: position 41,051,022 of record OX359283.1, on the reverse strand, counting down.
AAGAGACCCATTTACAAATATTAAGGATGAATGTTTAATAAATTATTAGTTCAGTAGCAGTGGCCTGATAATTATGGCATCCTATCCTAGTATCCTGTCATTTAAGATGACTTCTTTGGGAAAAAATCGACAAACGGGGCTCTTTTTGTGTGGGACGGAAAAGTATATATGTGTGGAACTCGGAAACATTTATAAAAAGGAAAGGAAAATATAACCGAACATGCGGAATCCTTAATTTCTGATTGTTAAAAGTTACCAAGAATTCAATTCAGGAAGAAAAATTCGAAGAATCTATGCCTAGGGGATAAAGGGTCTCCTAATTCCCCTTCCCCCTCCCTATACTGATTCAACTCAAAAGGTTAGTTCTTGAAGTAACAAGAAAACAAAACTTGGAATTCAATGGAACTAGAAAAACTGGTAAAAAGAGAAACAATTGGAATTTGTGGAAGCCAAGCCTAAATCTTGTGAAGTGAAACTATCCATAGTTGTAGCAGTTAAAAATTAAGAGAGCATGAGCAAAATAAACAAGAGTATCCATACATACAGGGGTCTCTAACAGTTCCATGGACAAAGTAACCCTTAGAGAGTAGATCCTTCACTACCCATGATGCCACGTACCCCCCTGCACCAGTTACACATACCCTTTCCATTTCTAAACTCCCCCCCGTAGCTTACCAAGTTTGCTATTTGTAAGCAACTTCTGAAGCTGGTCCTCAAATAATAATTTAGTAACAATTTGATATATTACTTTAACTGAATATTCAATAATTCTAAGGAAAAAAAGAAGAAGTTAAATTTTACAACAGATACGTAAATTAATTTTACAGTTTAAACTTTAAATCTCTAGTCAGATTCAAATCGCGGCTTATGCGATTATTCTTGTCACTTTGTGACTCTTAAATTTTAAAGTCAATACTTGTCTGGTGGATAACCTTTTTTAAATATATGGACACATACATAATCATATAATTTTCTCAACATTTTCCCTTCAAAAATTAGTTTACCTTTTAATCTTTAATATTAATTTTTTTTTGTAAGACTTTCATTTTCAAATTTCAACCAGAGTAGTAAAAACACAGAGCAACTATCTTGCTGCATAGTGTCTCGCGTGCTGTCATTTTAATATTGAAAATAAATTATTTTATTTTAAATACTAAAATGATAGTATATAAATGATATAAAATATTACGTGACAAATATATCAAGACCACTAAATAATTACTGCCGGCAGTTGAGAATCAGTTGGTGTCATTTACGAGTGCGGAGTTAAAATTGCAATTAATGGCTCTTCTTTTAAAGAGGTGACGCGACGCACCAGGTTAAGTTTTTAAGATCTGTTAAGTGCTTTAATTTTAGTTCAAGTACATAATACGCTGAACATGTAATAAGAATATGCAGTCGGCCTAATATTATCCCGGTCGTTCAATTTGCATACTCACTTATTTGTTTCATCTGTTTTTTTGTTTTTTGTTTTAAAATGACCCATCACTCAAAATTAAATTTAGAATTATCAAATAAATTCATAATTTTTTTTTGAGTAATCTATCCTAAAGATACGGGAAAATAAAAGACAATTGTAATGTTGGATGAATTTATTTTATTTTTTTAAAAGCGGTGGATATATATAGTTGGCCTTTAAGAGAGTGGGTAGAAATTTATATATTTCTATTATGGTCCCCAAACACATTGATTGCTTTTGCGGCGCATTATTATTATCGACTTGTAGAGCTTTATCCCAGCGCTGCGATTTGTGAAGCAGACCGTGATATTCCGCTGTCCGAAAAAGACCCGTCACTTGTAATTGTTTGACTTTCTCTTCTGTTTATAGACATAGGGTGTTGATATTTTTATAAATTAATTTAATATTTTTAATTAATAATTTTTTTATTGATATTATTACAAGATATAGAATTTATTTATAAAAATATTAAATTAATTTATAAAAATATTAATTCTTATATGAAACTAATATTTTTACAAGAACAAATATTATTTATTTGTATAAATATCAAATTAACTCGTAAAAATATCAATTCTCTAAATATACTCCGTAAAAGTAAAGTACATTTTCATACACCAAGAAAAATTAAAGTAGAAGAAAATATAATTAAATTCTTATTTTTCCCTCACATAAAGTATATTTAAAATAAAATCTTAGTGAACCATATTTAATACTTTATAAAAAAATATAAATTTATTTCTTTCAAAAAAAATTGTACTGGAGTCATCTTTTCTTTTGAGATGGAGGAGCGAGTGATTTTCTATAATAATTCTGCCGGGAAAAACTGATAAAGAGAATTTTTTCCATAAATTTATGAGGTAAAACTAAGCATAGTTGTAGCAGTTTAAATAAACATAGCATGCTTACTATTTATATCGTGCTTGTATATGGATGGTGCAAGTTAAAGGAGAGCCGTAAAGGCTACGGACCAGATGGCTAAGGCCCTACCAGCCTGGGTTCATTCATCCCATGAAATTTCTCAAGTTTGGTGCAGCAAAAACGCATAAGTGAAGACACGTCCAAATGAAATAATTCACAATCCAATTTATAACATTTTCAACTAACAAGCCTTGCAAAGCTAAAACTATTATATTTGCTAAATGGTTTATTAAAAAAATTACTTCCAAAAATATTACTAACACACTCCACTAATTAGCTTTCTCTGGGGCATAATAATAGTTCCATTCAAACTTTGGGCAAATCAGAACACATGGGACAGCAAAAAGAAATACAAATGGAGTTCAACATTACATTCAACAACATCATTGAATGATCATTACCATCGGCAGCATATGTTTTACTACAGCGAAAAAGGCATCAGCAGACGGCAGCATATAAACTACTACAACAAAAAGGCTGCCAATTTAAGAAAATTTATTGACCGCAAAAGTCGTGTATATAAATTCCAATCTCAATTTAGTCCAGAATTCCAGCCTGTTTGTAGCCTTCGATAGAATCGACTAGAGTTTCCTCCAACGGCCTGTATCTCCAACCCAGTGTCTGCAATTTCTCTGAACTGATCTTCGTAGTTTCCTCCCCATTAGTAAAACTGCCAATTACATAAAGCAAATGAAACAAATTACAGAGAAGGCAACAATACCACAAAGCAAAAGGATGGACCAGCTGAAAAAAAATCCACATGAGAGATCTTAATCAAATTATACTAGAATTTATCGAAGTTTCTCTTTCTGAGTAACTATGATAAAAATTAAGCAGAATAAAGATATAGAACTCCTTTAAGAAGAATATTTATCATAATGAAAGAAATTACTTCTTAGGATAACTGTGGTCAGGATAAACTCTACTCAGCATTTCCACCAAATCATGTGTATTGATCACGTGAGCTGTGCATATGTATCTTCCTTCAGCTTCAGGTGTCTCGTATACCATCAACAGTGCTTCAGCAACATCACGTACATCAACCACCAACCGAGTCTTGTTCTCCAACTGTTCGTATGTTTCTATCAGATCAAATAAAAACAGTGCTATTCAGTAAAGATCTATATTTTAAAAACCATATTTAAAAGGAAAACTACAAAGAAGATGAAAAATATTCAATCAAAAAATCCTTCACTTCTTCTTTCATCTTCTGCAAGAGACCTACACCACTGAAAGATTACCGAGACAAATAATTAAAACATGATAAATAATATGTTTCGAAAGTGAAAATCTGGTAGAGAAACTGGTCATGGAATCTATGAAAGCATCCAATGGCCAAAAATGGTCATGAAACTCTTTTTGATGCTCAGAAACTTTACGACAATGATACGGTGCCACTAGCCACAATTGGTAAAGACTACTAACTATAAAGAAATTTTTTAGATAGAAATCAACACAAGTAACAATGCTAATCCAAAAGGCAGGTATCAGTGACTTTCACGGTTCAAGTGGGAGGCATTGACAGACTTGGTATTGCCATGAAGACGTGTCATTACATAGTGTATTAGTGTTGACCTTTGGATTTAGCTTATTATGTGTCTACTTGACAAGAAATATAATAAGGACCATTACCACCCCACATCTAGAAGGAAAAGGAGAAATATGATGGCCACGTATTGATAAGATGCCAACTTATGTTAAAAGGCACCTTTATGCATGCATTTGATTTTTTACAAGCAGCGAAACATCACTTCCTTTACAAGAAGACACAAATAATTAAAAATGGATTTGAATATTTTACCCCGCGGGCGGGGCGGGCTGGGGGAATTTCCCAGATCTTTGGGTAAGTTAGCATTCCCAGTTCCCACAAGTCGTAAGTTATTTATCATGTCTAGACAAGCATTCACTCTTGAGAATGAGTTGTCTACAGTTTTCGATAAGTTCTATTCAAGAAAATGAACATTTGGAATATATCATAGAAACTATTCAACTAACCAAAGTAGGTCTATAGTTTTCGTTAAGTTCAATTCAAGAAAATGAACATTTGGAATATATCATAGAAACTATTCAACTAACCAAAGTAGGCATTCAGGCTTCATTACATACTCATTGATCACATACATCTACATAAAGAAAAATAAATAAATATGACTCCCTCTGTCCTCAAAGAGATCACTACTATTTTTGTTGATGATTTTTTAAGAAAATTATGTTTTACACAAGACAAACTTCGACACTTTCCCCAACAACTCTTTAAAGTTTAATACTAAAAGATCGTCACAAAAAGTCATAGCTATGCAAATCTTAATACTAGTATCTAAAAAGAAGAGGAAGAATAATAGAATTCAACAAAAGCAGTACTCTTTCTTAGTCTTAGAATGGAGGAAGATGAAATTAGAGTATGGAAGGAGCACTACCTTTCAGAAGCTTAACAAGTACCAAACTACTAGCATTTGTCGTGCACTGCAGCATTGGCCCTAAAACAAGGGTTGGACATACACTTATAAGATTCATCCCACTTCGTTTTGCAAACTCCCAAGCCTCAAATTCTGCTTCAGTTTTGGAAAGGCAAAACCAGTTCTGTACCAGGAAAACAGAGTATTAAATAAATATTTTTCTCAAAACAACCCTTCAGAATTGCTCTGACATTGTAGTACTGAACAATGTCATGCAATGCATTTATCAGAATAACAAGTTCATATAGATTAGCTATTTAGTTGATTACGTTAGTTGTTCTGCAGTATTCCTTGTCAGACCAACATGTCTCATCCATTACTTTTCCCTTGGGCCAGTTAGGGTTCAGGCCAATAGCAGCTGCCGACGATACATACACAACTTTCTTGACATTTGCTTCAGAACATGCCTTGAGTACATTAAGAGTGCCTTTCACGGCAGGCTCAACTAATTCTACCTGCATCAAAGCTATTAGAAACTGTATGGGAGAAAATAATTCACTCAATGCACAACACACACACTTATATGTGAGGTGAATGAACAGTTAATATGCACAACTCTAGTGTATTATCTTAGCTTAGTTGTATAAGCAAACTCAGGTAGATGCTAAAACTGATGCACGTTTACAGTAAGATGTAAAGCCAGTTGATGGATCCCAAGTCAAGAGCACAATATTATGAATGCCAACATGGTCTCTTTTTGTTTTGCATTGTTTTGGCAGTACTTTATTGTACTTTTTAAAGTTGTTTCACCAACCAAAACGAAAGATCAAACAGCTAAAATCCTCAGCGCAGGTCATAAGAACATATGGAAATATTATACCAGGACTTGTATATAATATATACACGCACACACACACACACATAAGATCATGATATTAGCTGAGGGATTCATCTCCAAATAATAATATAAGTAGATGCCGAGTGAATGTATAGAGTATAGAGTTTTCTGGTCCCAGGAGAAGCTGCTAGTCTTGCATTTTGATGTTAAACATGCGGGCAGTTAAAATAACATTATATGGGATTTCAATATAACAAATACCAAGTTATCTTATTTTGGACAAGTCAAATAGTACAATTCTTAGCATTTTAACTTATAACAGAGAAGCTAACTGTATGAGCTAATGTAAATCTTGCCTCGGGATTTGATACAGAGCTTGAGGGAACTGGACTTGCAACATGGAATACTCCATCGCATCCTCTGATGGCTGCAAGTATAGAGTTGTAATCCAGCAGGTCAGCCTTGAAGAGTTTCAGGCTATCAGGTGCTTTTTCAAGTTTCTTCAAATGATTATACTTATCATCCTCTGCAAGATATAAATGATGAAGTTAAGCTTTAAAAGTTTTAAACTCAAACAGTACAATTCTTACTCCGTTTATTATATAAAAGAATCTTTCCACTTGCATGTTAGGATGATCAAACAACTTAAGCTTAGGAAATGAAATAATTAGGCTCCATTTGGTTCACAGTATTGGCAAAAGTCAAAAGGAAAAGAAGAAAAGTCTTGTTATGAAAGAAGAGTTATTTTTTTGTCCTTATATTCAGAACCCAACACACTCTCAATAAATTGTCAGCAGTAGAAGACACTCAATTGAAATAGGAGATGATGACATGCAAAATCTGAAAAAATATATGAATATAAGAATAAAATAAAACAAAATTTAATCTAATTTCATTTTTTTCTAGATATTTATTTATGATAGCCGAACTAAGATTAAACAAGTTGTTTTGCACATGTCCTTCCACACCGTAGATCCATAAGTCTAATGAGTCCTTGAGGAAATTTTATAAAGGATATAAAAGATTGTTAGGAGAGTAAAAAGCAGCCAGCTCTTGAGAACTATGTATATATACAGTAAATAGGTATATGGAAAACTAGAAAGAAATTAAGTTATCACTAGCCCGTAACTATTGCTTTCAACTCCTCTCACAGGACAAAAGTCAAACACCTTGTGGGTAAATCGAAACAAACACGCATAAAAGATTAGCCTAAGAAATCAGCATAATAAATAAAAAAGGACCAATTATTTTGTTATATATAACGGGGGACTTGAATAAAAACAAGAAAGGAAGTAGATTAGCAAGAGAAGAGAAGAGAACAAACGTGGGTCTCTAACGGTGCCATGAACAGTGTAGTTGTTGGAGAGGAGAAGCTTCACTACCCACGATGCAACGTACCCTCCAGCCCCTGTTACACATACCGTCCCCTTCGCCGCCATTAAACCCACTCTCTCTCTCTCACACACACACACAGAGCGACGAAGAGACCGACCTTATCAAGAAAAATTGGAAGAGCTCTTAATAAAATGTTAGACGAATTATTCCAACTTAACTGGAGATTTCATTTATTTGAAGGAACATAAAATGAATTAAGCTTAATATTTTTTGACGAGTGGCATAATAATAATAATAATAATAATAATAATAATAATATTGATACTCCTTTCCCGTTCCATAATATAAGATTAAAATTAAATTTTCAAAGTTAACTAATTAAGAAATTTTTATATTTGAAATTAATGTCATTTATTTAAAATTTTAAAAATAAAAATTAGTCAAATAAAATAAAAAAATTCAAATAGTCTATAATAATCATAATGACTAAATTTGAATTTATAAAACTTCAAATTGAATTTGAAAAATAAAATTTGATCACCGAAAATGCGTTTGGGAGAAAAAGGGTTGAAATAATAGAAATCACAAAAGGAACTTACTTTAAGCCTGCCGACATATAACAATTACTATCTAATTACACGAGTCATGGAAAAGAAAATTATAAAATGAAGATTTTACTGCTCTTTTGTTTTAAAATATAAGAGTTTTTTATGCGTAATTTATATATTATTTTGATTCAAAGGAAGGGAATATGTAATAATAATAATAATAATAATAATAATAATAATAATAATAATAATAATAATAATATCTTTGTGTGTGTTTTTCCCTTATATACATACTTGCATTCTTCTTTTTTCTTGATTATTTATGATTAATCATAAGTTAATAAATTGAGCTAGTTAAATCAGCCTTTTATTTTATTCAGCTTTATTAATTAAAAACAGACTAGTCGTAATTACTTGGAAAAATGATTTTAGTCCTATCACATTATCTCAACCACATGTATTCAATTCCATTACTTAAACTTTATGTTGAAAATGTTTATACTATTACGTAATATTACTCCATATATTACTGCTATCTTGTTTGGCCCTCCAAATTCTTCCTCAACTACAGCAGTAGTACTACTCAACAACCAACCGACTCCAAGTCAAAATTATTATTCATTAGGTTTTCTATTCAATTTTATCCAATATATCATATTTTTATATTTATAGATAAATAATATAATTAAAATTAAGACTGATTAATTAATTTATTAGCATAATTATTTTTAAAATAAAAATAATCCGATTGATGATAAACATATAAATTTTTCATCAAGATTTTAATAGTTTTAATTTTTTTAAAAATTTTAACGGGAAAAATATTTTGTGTGATTTTAATTTATTTTTTTGTATAATTTATCTTAATATTATTAATTATTTATTCATATATTTTAATTATTATTAATAAAATTATTAAATTCAAATAATAATTAATGTATTAGATAAAATTAAAGGAAAAATATAATAGGAGGAGCCAAATCTATTTTATTTTATCCCAAAAACAACACGTAAATATATGGAGTATTATTTTTTCTCCTTTTAGAAATTTTCCTTTTCTTTCCAGAACAATGCCAGCGCAGCGCACTCCTGTATGCCTAATCTTCCTCTCCCAAGGCCCACCCAACAACTCCTCGAAATATTTTTCTGTTTAAATTAATTGAACAGAATATATTTACGTGTGAATGCATATATATAACCTCCTAATTCCCGAAGCCATCGCTCGTCCGCCCAGTTTCAAAGCAAATCGTGCTACGTCTCTGTCCCTCCGCTATTTTCTCTCCGCCGGAATATCCAATTCCATGGAAATCAGCCGGAGATTACCCCCCAAACCTCCCCCTCCGACCCCCCTCAACGAATCCTCCCACCGCCACCCCTATCATAAGAGGCCATATTCGCCGGCCGATCGCTCCCCATCCCCAGCCCCAAAAGCCTCCGACGCTCTCCCTCTCCCCCTGTACCTAACCAACGGCATTTTCTTCACCCTCTTCTTCTCCGTCGCCTACTACCTCCTGCACCGTTGGCGCGATAAGATTCGCTCCTCCACCCCTCTCCACGTCGTCACTCTCACCGAACTCGCCGCCATTGTCTCCCTTATCGCCTCCTTCATTTACCTCCTTGGATTCTTCGGCATTGATTTCGTCCAATCCTTCATCTCACGTGCGGACGTTGAAATCGACGCCGAGACCGACATTCTCAAAGCTGATCGCCGACCTTGCCCTAAATTAATGGATCAGAGTTTGCCGCCGCCTGTAATGATTTCATCGGTGGAGGACGAGGAAATAGTCAATTCGGTGGTTTCGGGGAAAACTCAATCGTATTCTTTGGAATCAAAACTCGGGGACTGTTATCGAGCGGCGTCGATTCGGCGAGAAGCGGTGCAGAGGACTACGGAGAGGTCTTTGGTGGGATTGCCGTTGGAGGGGTTCGATTATGAATCGATATTGGGGCAGTGTTGTGAGATGCCGATTGGGTATGTGCAAATTCCGGTGGGGATTGCGGGTCCATTGTTGCTCAATGGGTGCGAGTACTTGGTGCCAATGGCCACCACGGAGGGCTGTTTGGTTGCGAGTGCTAACAGGGGCTGCAAGGCAATATATGCTTCAGGTGGTGCGACGGGGATTTTGTTGAAGGATGGGATGACCAGAGCGCCCGTGGTTAGGTTTGCTACGGCGAAGAGGGCTTCGGATTTGAAGTTCTTCTTGGAAGATCCTCTTAATTTTGATACACTGGCCATCGTTTTCAACAAGTATTTATCTTTCTATCTATATATAGGCAATTACAGTTCTAGGAATAGTATGGTGTCGGAGTTGTTTGCTTTTATGCTTAAATGGTATTGCGTTTCTTTTATTGGTGGCGTTTCTAGGATATCAAACCTGTCCCTTATTTGATGCAGTTTCTCTAATTTTGATTTTAGCCTTGAGCTGCCAGTAACTTTTAGTCTTTTCTTTGTTTGGGTTCGTGATGTTATTATATCTGATATATTTCCATTTAAGACATGATTTTTTGACATTATCTATTGGTCTTAATTCTTCCCTATTTTGGCCCTTATAGCTATCCAAGTTGGATTAAGTCTGAATTTTTTCCGAATCTCATATTTGTTTAATTCTGCTTAATGTATAACTGGTTAAAACATGTTGATTGATCGCTTAGATGCGGTTGCTTATTTGACTAATGATTAGTCTTTTAATTTGATGATAAATTGATCTCGTGTTTAATGATTTTTTATTTTTTTATTGGGGGAGTACTTCTTGTCCGTGTTTAGGAGAATAGGATCTAATTTATTTTTTTACTATATTGATGTAGCATTTCCCACCTGAACCTTGTATTCATCTAGTAACTTTTGTTTTTTCTGCTTGCAGATCTAGCAGATTTGGTAGGCTGCAAAGTATTCAATGCTCAATGGCAGGGAAAAATCTTTACATCAGATTTAGCTGCAGCACTGGTGATGCTATGGGAATGAACATGGTGTCCAAGGGTGTTCAGAATGTGTTGGAGTTCCTTCAGAGTGATTTTCCGGACATGGATGTAATTGGTATTTCTGGTGAGTTCTTATTCTCCATCGGATTTGGACTTCAATCCTTTAGACTGATATAATATTAGTGTAAGTTGGCTTGGGGCTCTAAATTTCTTGCAGGTGTATAATCGTTTAGCTTTGTTGAATGTGGAACTCTTTAATAGTTGATCCATTATAATTATGTTGACGTGTATGTCTTTTGTGTGCCATCTAATACTTGGCGCCATCTTCCCTTGGATTTTAGTCTATACTATCATTTGGGTAATCAGGTTGTTCTTTAGATCACTAGACTCTTCTTCAAGCTCAATTTTTATTTGGTTCTGAGGTAGTAATTTTATTGGTTGATGCACTTTTTCAAATGATGTGAAAAGCTACAATCGAAAGCTATGCGAGTCCTTTTCACTCTTGTTGGTTTAACTTTTGGCTCAACTTTGGAGTCAACTTATATTCCTTCTTGAAGCATCTATTGATGGGGCTGACTATCTCTTTGATCGACTTACTATGTGCTCTTGGTTTTTATTTTTCTCTTAATTGCCAGGAAATTTTTGTTCTGATAAGAAACCAGCTGCAGTCAATTGGATTGAAGGGCGAGGAAAATCTGTTGTTTGTGAGGCTATTATAACGGAGGATGTGGTGAAGAAGGTATTGAAAACAACTGTACCTGCTCTTGTAGAGCTTAACATGCTTAAGAATCTTGCTGGTTCTGCTGTTGCTGGTGCTCTTGGTGGCTTTAATGCCCATGCTGCCAACATCGTCTCTGCAGTTTTCATAGCCACTGGGCAGGACCCAGCGCAAAATATTGAAAGTTCTCACTGTATAACTATGATGGAGGCCATTAACGCTGGAAAGGATCTTCACATCTCTGTCACCATGCCTTCAATTGAGGTATTTATTTTGCTCGACAATGCAATCTAAGGTTCGTCTTTTTATCTGGATTTCAAGAAAAATCTGGAATATATTAAGTATGAACTACTGCAAGGTGGTTTCATTGATATCTGTAAATGTTTAGTTGAAGAGGCCGGTGAAGTTGCTCGCATAAAGAGTTTGGCTAAGGCCATTCCCATAGGAGCCTAATCCATTGTCCAGTTTTGTTAGAACATATAAACTGGTTAAGCCATCTGTCGTCATGCTAGGTTTCTTCAGTATCGGAATCAAAACTCGTGTCATAAAAAAGATTAATTGAATCTAGTATAATATATTACATGCAGGTTGGTACTGTTGGAGGTGGAACTCAATTGGCATCTCAGTCTGCTTGCTTGAACCTGCTTGGTGTAAAGGGTGCAAATAAAGAGTCCCCAGGATCAAACTCGAGGCTCTTGGCCACCATAGTAGCTGGTTCAGTTTTGGCAGGAGAGCTGTCCTTGATGTCTGCCATTGCAGCCGGCCAGCTTGTTAAGAGCCATATGAGATATAACAGGTCGAGCAGGGATATCTCCAAAATTGTGAGCAAGGATTAAAAACTCCCAGCAATTAAAACATTTAAAGATACTGGGAGACAGCAGGGGAGGATATTCGGAAACATGCTCAATGTGAGGTTGCATCTTGTTGTAGCTGTAAGTTTGGAAAACATTTGAAGTGAGAACGTTGAAGCTAACATGCATGGTTGCACTCTCGAATACATCTCAATGGGAATGAACAGGCAATCCCTAATGACAACAAAGCCCCCCACCCAAAAAAAATGAAAAAGGAAGAAAAAAAGAGTAAGCTATTGTATTTTTGTGTGCATGACCTTTCTTTGTTGTTTAGATAATTCTTTAATTGTTTCTAGGCGGGGGAGAGATTTGTCTTAGAATTTGATGAAAAGATATCTGGGGTTTATGTTTTCCTTTTCACTACTTGATGTTACAGGTTGAGAATTTTCAATAAATAGAATTCGGAGATCTCCGATGTTAGTTTGTCATCTCATTATTATCATTTTGAATTTGTTTGGGTTGTTCGTACTTCGTATGGTGCACATATCTCATACAGTAACGTGACTATTTTATTTTAAATTTTATAAGGGGTTAATTGACTTTTGGGTCATTGTACTTGATTTTTAATATGGTTATCGATTTTTTTTTTCAATCGCAAGAATATATTCAAAAATAATTACAAAATAATCATTATGCTTAATTCTGTCCAAATATCTGACGTTATAAACGTCAGCGAGAAAGTATTTTAAAAATAAAATAAAATTTAATAATAACAATAATAATAATAATAATAATAATAATAATAATAATAATAATATCTTCTTCGTTATACAAAAAAAGAAAAAAAAAGATCAGTTTTGCTATTTAAAAATTAATTTGAGGTATTTTAAAAATAAATTTTGATTTAATAATAATAATATCCTCTCCGTCACCAAAAAAAAAAATCAGTTTTGCTCTTTAAAAATTAATTTGATGTATTTTAAAAATAATTTTTTATTTAATAATAATAATAATAATATCCTCTCTATTACACAGGGGAAAAAATATCAGCTTTGCTCTTTTTTTCATTATGCTTTTTTTTGTGTAATGGAGATGATATTATTATTATTATATTATTATCAAAATTTATTTTTAAAAGACCTCAAATTAATTTTTAAATAGATCTTTTTTGTACAAAGGAAAAGATATTATTATTATTATTATTAAAAAATTAAAATTTATTTCTAAAATGCTTTCTCGCTAACGGTCAGTGACGAATTCTGTCAGATATTTGGACGGAATCAAACGTAATTACTATTTTGTAATTATTTTTGAGTATAGTCATGTGATTAAAAAAAAAATAAAAATTCGGTAACCACATTAAAAATCGAGTCGTAGTACAGTGACTAAAAAGTCAATTAACCCATTTCAAAAGTGAGTGATTTTTTATTTTATTTTTATAGATCCTATACTTGGTGACATTGATGCAAATTGCATAAATACAAAATTGATGAAATTGTTGGCTATGCATTAAACTCCCCTTGTTAGATAAGCATCATAAAAAAATGTCCATTTAATACTACATGCAAAAGTGCATATGTTGGTTGTGGAGATTTACTTTTATCCAGAGAAATGTATACTTGTCTTCATTAGTTGTTCTAAGTCGTGTCCGTCTACACCTCATCCCATTTCAATCATCTAAACAGATCGAGATAGATAGGTTCAAAATTCATGCCAGCATTTGAATAATGGTTATTTCAGTGTCGGTTATCATATTTGATTTGTTCTCAGTTTTCTTCTTCCAGGCATACTAGTAATTTTAGGGAGATGATTTGTGTGTTGATATATAGGATATATTAATTAATTAGCCGACAATATTCCACCTTTTCAAGGGAATATTAGCATAAAGGATAATATGATGTATCAAACAAACAAACCACATGCATGCCACTAAAATGATCGACACAAATAAAGCAAGCAAGTCAAATAAATGCAAAAAAATGTCTAAAACCAACCAACCAACCGGCCTAGCCTTGAACACGACTAGACTACAACCACAAACACAGATCATATCAAAATTACTAAAACTGAACAAAAACAATGTATCATAACCAACAAATCAACAGCATGCATGTATATACATTTATATTTTTTCTCAAATTAAAACTATCTATCTATTGGCCCAAACTTTCATAAGGAATTAATGGATGATCTATTGAAGGTGCTAACCATTTGATAGCTTAAAATTTTGAGAGCAAAGAGTTGAATAGATTGCTTTGATTGTACGTACCTCATATATATCCCCTGCACTTGTTTTTGACTTTAAAGACAAACTCGATCGCCAGCACTGCTTAATATATGCTTGTTGTCATTGATCTTTTCATTGTCTTCAATTATTATTAATTCGTTTTTTCTTACATCACAGTCAACTTTCAAGTTTCAAGTATCAGTGCTAGCTAGCTTCTCTACATTTCTGCATATACTATTTTCATTAAAAATGATTCTTTGTAATTATTTTCTGGAAAACGTTCTCCTTAATTGGAGCCTAATGTACTGAAAATTGTACAGCCAAGCGCTATAATTAAAGTCTTTCGGATTTGGTCAATTTGTAACTTGATGTAAATACTCCTTCTGTCGAGGTACGTACGTTTGAGATTAAGCATTAGTTTGTGTAACATGGATAAGCGATTAAATGCCAATGTGACAAAATTCTTGATGCCAATTATGTTTGTGTATCATTCAATATCTTCATTACCCTAGTAGTATATATTGTTCTTGTACCGTAAGAGTTCCAATGCTGTATAAGATTAAGATAATTATGTACTGTATCCTCGACCATGTACGTCTCAGGAGATCTCTGTGTGTGTCTTATCAATAATATAATAAAATAAAAATATTTCCCTTGAATATGAATTCAGCAATTAGGTAGAGAGATCTGAATTATAGAACATAGAAATAATTTCTTACATTGCTGCTGCTGCTATGATTTCTGAAGAAATATAGAATCAACAGTTTGTCATCAAACTTGAATTCTAAGGTGATGGGAAGTGGGAACTCTTTGCTTCTTGGTTCGCATGGCATCAGGTTACTCGATCTTCAGACAGAAATGACTGCTTCACGTACGAAAGTTTAACTTGATGGCTTATCTAAATCACAACTTGATCAATTGGTATCATATTTTGCCCATTTGTTAGCTGCACCTGGTGACAAACAAAGTATGATTTAATTTTGTTTGATTGAG
The DNA here is from genome assembly GCA_947179155.2 of Hedera helix. NCBI lineage: Eukaryota > Viridiplantae > Streptophyta > Magnoliopsida > Apiales > Araliaceae > Hedera > Hedera helix. The sequence goes on along the minus strand of OX359283.1, from coordinate 41,035,877 downwards.
GGACTCCCATCAATATATATCTTTTTGTAGTATTGGTCGAGACGAGAAGGTTCAAAGAATTGGCTTGGGTTGGCAAATCTAGTAACATCATTAATTAAGATGTTTTTTTTATCTCTCTCATTCAATATTACTCATTACGTGATGTTCAGATGTATAGATACGCCTTAGCATTATCACAAAGGTTGGTAACCAATATTTTCTCTTCTCCTCTTTTACGATTTGTGAATTTAAACATTGATGTTGTTGCCATAAATTAAACTATTTTAGCTCCTCAACCTATGAAAGAGTTGACATATAACTCAAATGTGACATTATTAATAAAGCATCGAATAAAATATGAGGAGAGAGATCCATTTGTGCCTCGTTAGTCACTGATACATAAATTTTTTGACTATTTAATTATCGTGAAAAAGGGATATACCCTATAGGATATCCAATAACTATACCCCATAAAATTAATACGTTAATTTTCAGGGTTTTATAGACAAATCAAAACATATGAATTTAAAGAACATATAAAAATATTTAAACATCATGCAGATGTTTATTATCAAGTTTATGGTAATAAATTTTTAATTAATCTTAATCGTCAAAAAATATATTTATTTTTTAATGTTATAATAATAGTGTTACACAACTTCAAATTAAATGAAAAATTACATTTATTCATATTTTTGCATAATCTTTCTATCCGTAAAGTTAAATTTTACTAAAATTTTTGGGATAAACTTGTTTTATAAAACAAAGATATACTTGTATACCGTATTTTCCGTAATCCATTTATTATTATTATTAATTTTATTGACTCTGGGAAAATAAACAATACAACTATTATCCTTAAGCTATATTTGTTTATAAAAAATATATTTGGAATTGGATTATTTACTTTAATTGAATACTACTTTGTATTATTTAATCATTTGATGATGACTTATTAATTCCTTAATGTTAGACTATTAGTCTCATAAAATCATTTAATAGCTTAAAATGAAGGGGACTATTACTCTCAAATTTTTCATGGGATTATATAATCCCACATGAATAGACTTAGGAATGATAAAAAAAATAGTCCATAAAACTATTAAAAGGACTATTAATCTCCTATCATGAGATAAAATAGTATTAAATTAATATAAATAATTCAATTTCAAATATATTTTTTTCAAACAAACATACCATCAGAGTATTGGTCTTTAGTTTAATAATTGCAATAAAAAAATTACGTTTACTCATATTTTTGTATAATCTTTTCATCCGTAAAATTAAATTTTACTAAAAAATTTGGGATAAAGTTGTTTTATAAAACAAATATATACTTGTATACCCTTCAAGAGTATTTCCCGTAAGCCATTTATTATTATTATTATTATTATTATTATTATTATTATTATTATTATTATTAATTTTATTGACTATGGGGAAATAAACAATACAATTATTATCCTTAAGTTATATTTGTTTATAAAAAATATATTTAGAATTGGACTATTTATTTTAATTTAATACTACTTTGTATTATTTAATCATTTGATAATAAATTATTAATTTATTAATATTAAACTATTAGTCTCATAAAATTATTTAATTATTAAACTAAAGTCCAAGATTCTGAGAAAAGAAGTCTTTTAAATAGTTTTATAAATTATTTTTTAAATAAATTTATAAATTTTATAAGAGAAACTATTAATTTTAAATTTTTTATGAAATTATATAATCTCATATAAATAAATTTAAAAATAATAATAATAAATTTAAAAAATAATCTATAAAACTATTTAAAAAATTTATTCCCTCATAATCTTGGACTTTAGTTTAATAATTGCGCGCCCCCCTCCCCCACCTCCCAAAAAAAAATAAAAAAATAAAAACAAGGAAACAAAGTAGTGATGTCTAATCCACAGGTTATTCCTATTATACTTTTTATTCACCCTCTGTCCCTGTAGTTCCTCCCCCCTAACTTTAATTTTGTGCTCTCTGGGACAAGACGACAAGTATTTGGGCCCGCTCGCTCACAAAAGAACAACAAAACGAAAAAGGAGAAGGAAAAAAAACCAAGTTGATATTAGTGGAATATTACATAATCTTTCTATAGTAGCTGCATTTCCATAAGATCACCCATTCATAAATGGTAAAATTAATGAATTAGTCTCATTGGTCATGCTGCACTTTATTTATATGTCCAAATTTGTATTCTTTCATCCTCGTAAAAATTGCTACAATAATTTCATCTCAAAATGATTATTACCCTCGGGATAACATTATTGATTTTATATATATATATATATATATATATTTATATAATTATTTTCACCCTCTTTAATAATCATCTTGTGACAGAAAAAGCCCAATTCTTGTAAAAAGGAAAAAAGAAAACAATTATATAACTTAAGCAAATGGCATACACAGATGCATGTAATGATCAAGAAATATATATATATAGCTAGCTACTTATAATGAAGAGTTTAGGTTTGGGTCTTTTAATTTTTCTTAAAAGAAAGATAAGTAAGAAAATGGAAAGATAAGGGTGGGTGTGGGCACTATAATTATAAAGCAAATGCAACTTGCTTAAGCTTATTTTACTTTGATTATATATTGAGACATGTAGTGGTGCTTTGAAAAGGCCAGGCCTTTATTATCAACTTAAATGTGACATACGTTTCAGTTATTATATTATTAAGTGGTCCTTTCAAAGTTTCAAATCCAGAAGTCTTTTTCTTTATGAAACATAATGACAGTTTTAGAGATTTTTTCCTTTTTTAGAAATTGAGAGAGTCAAAATGGGTGGAAGTTTATTATAGTATAATAGATTAATTTCAAGTTGTGATATACCGATTATATATTTGCCATTCTAAGTGATCTTCCTGAGGACCTGAACAATATTGTGAAGGGCATTTGTTAGCTTGCGATGGATGGTTTTAGTTATATATATACACCTTAATCAATACAATAATGAATATTGTAAATTATTTAAAAAGTATTATTCATTGTAAGTTTTACTGTTTCATAATTTTTAATGAGTCATCTTAATTTTGAATTTAAAAATATTTTAAATTGACTTTTAAAACTCAACAATGATCAAATAATTTGGAAGATGGAGAATATTAAAGATTTATTTTTATTCCATCTTTACATATAAAAAGAATAAATTGTTAATTTAATAGTAAAGATATGATAATGAAATTATTAAATTGAAGAATTAATTTAATATCATTATTAATAAATAGAGTAGCACTCCTTCTTTTTTTGTGAAAATTATACGACTAATAAGACACTTTTTGTGGAACGCCCAAAGTGCAAGTAATAGCAAACAGTGGTACTACAAAAAAAGTTGGTACCAAATTTAACAATTCTCTTGTTAGATTAATAGATATTTTTATAAAACATAGTAATGGGAATATATGAAGGATGTTTAAGATGCATTGTCAAGATAGTAATTCCCAAGTTAAGTTAATTATAATTGTTCTCCTTAGGGAAGCAGATGGATCTATTACAAATGTTCAATATACTAAGAAGGTAGTGATATTTTAATCAAGTGAAAAACGAATCAATTAGAGAAAAGCTAGATGATGGGAATGAGACTTATAACACATATATATATATATATATATATATATATATATATATATATATATATATATACTAACTGTCCAATTGTGTCTGATGAGTACTTAAACGTGTAATAGAATATATAAAAATAAGGACAATATTCATTGTATCCGGTTATGAGAAAATTGAAAATCAATTTCATCACGGTAAGTTATAATCTTTTTTATTATATTATTATCAATACACATTTAATGTGACAAAAAAACTTATAACTTATTATGGTGAAGTTGATTTTCAACTTCATCATAATTCTTGGGGGTCAGATGGTGAGCCTCACCAAACTTCTAACAGAAGACGACGACATTTTTATAAATAATATATTTCCAGTTTTTTTAGCTTCTTATTCCATGATATACAGCAGCTGCATGAGAATAATGAACGTATATATCTACTAATGACCTGACATTTAACAATAATATTTTGCTGAATAATGAGCAAGAGAATTCTTTCAAACAAATCAGAAATATTAGTATTCTTAATTTCAGGAAATTACTCCTATATGGAAATTTTATAAGGAGCATCTGTCTTGTGAGTTATGACTTTGCAATCCAATATATATTGTACAAGCTAGCTAGGTGCTTTTGGCGAAGATGCGAATTTGCTTAGGAAGCTTGGCAATGGCTCTGTTTTTGTTCTGTTAGTGCTTACCTACTGCCTACTTAGTATACTGTATACAAGTGTTGTTAGTGCACATAAAAGGATTCTAATTACCAATATTGTATTTTTTAGCTTTTAATTAAAATAATAGTCAGTTGTACAAGGAAAAATGTATGGGATTGATTCCAAAAACTGCTTCCTTCCCCCCACCCCAAACACCCCAAACGAGTCATGCAAATAACCCTACAGTAGATATCCTTATTATCATTAATCTATTGACCCTCCAAAACTTATTAATTTAGCACAAAATTAATATAAAACATATGAATTCCTTTTACATTTTTACGATGTGTATATATGAAAGTAGTTGCTAAGCTAGGTGATGAGCTTGCGCGCGTCCAATTAATTCATTTGACGATCAAGGGATCGGAATGGGGGTGCAAGCAGCAAGTGGTGGTTAGCAAGTGGTGGTTGAATGAATGATAGCTAGGTTGATGTGGAAATTATATACGCTAAGCCCATCACATCCCAAGTTTCTAGTCATCCCACTTATCCCTCCAAAGGGACCATTTTGCCTTGCTTCATTCATGCATCATCATAATTAATATTCATACACCTAGATCCCTCTAGCTTTTCTGTTTTTGGACATTTTGCGCGATACACTTTCTTTTCTTCGTCTTATGGGCATGTATGATTAGATTAGACTTCACTTCGTGGGTCAATCAGAGTATTATCCAAGTATCTTCTATATTATAAAGTACATTATATTAGTAATTTTGTGTATGCATGATTAGATTAGACTTCATTTTGTGGGTCAATCAGAGTATTCTCCAAGTATCTTCTTCTATATTATAAAACACATTATCTTAGTAATTTTGTGTCACGGTTGATTTTTTTTTTCTCCTCCCTCATAACTTTAGATATATTATTATTTTATTCTTTATAATTAAAATTATTTTATCTTTTTATTTACTTATTTAAATTTTATAAAATACTAATTTTATCTCATATAATTTATATACGCAACGTATATGTCACATGTACTAATACAATATAAAGAATTAAATTTAGTCATATTTTTATGTGCACTATTGTTTATATATATAATAAATAAGACAAAATCTTCGTTCAACCTTAAATTTTAAGAGCAATCATTCAACCCTAAAATTTTACAATAAATTCTAACTGTAAATAAAATTTATATCAACTATATAATTAAACGTACAAACTTGATTAATTTGGTTTCATAAATTTTTTATTCAACTTTCCTATTTATTCAATTCATATGAACATAAATACTGTCCAAATTTATTTATATATATAATAAATAAGACAAAATCTTCGTTCAACCTTAAATTTTAAGAGCGATCGTTTAACCCTAAAATTTTACAATAAATTCTAACTGTAAATAAAATTTATGTCAACTATATAATTAAACGTACAAACTTGATTAATTTGGTTTCATAAATTTTTTATTCAGCTTTCCTATTTATTCAATTCATATTAACATAAATACTGTCCAAATTTGTATTAATTAAATACTATCTAAATTTAAAAATATTTCTATCGCTAATAGGAACAAAATAAAGGAAGATCTTTTTCTTTCCTATTCAAATTAGTAAAAGTATTATAAAAATTTATAATAATTAAATATATACTATCAAAAATTTAAAAGTATTAAAAAGAAACTCAACCAATCTCTAATAGAAAAAGTAACTTCTAAAAGAATTTTTAGTTTTAGTTTTACTAATTTAATTATAATTTCTTCTATCATTATTTTGTGTAATTATTTAAGACAATATAACATATTATATTATATATTACTTAAATTTATTAAAACTTGAAATTATACCAAATCACATAATTAATTGTATTAATAATAGATGTAAATTTTTTTAAAACATAATAATTATAAAATTAGTTGAAAATTTATATTTGATTCATTACTAACTAATTGCTATAGCTAAATTAAAACTTATAAGAGTTTGAGTTTCATACTTTAGTTCGAATTAGAATTTCAAGTAAAAATTTTCAATATAAACACTTACATATTAAAATAATTATTTTTTCATCATCATAACTAAATAAATATGCACTCCATTTAAATATTTAGCTTAATTATTGATTGAAGTAAACTATAATATATAATTTATTATTTATTATTTAAATAAATATTTAATAATTTAATAACTACAATTATCTTCTCAAAATTTTATTTAATATTTATCTATTTAATAATATAATAAACCATTATCATACCGTCATTGTACTTCGTCTTTGTACTTCGCACGTGGTTGATGAACTTATATATAAATAAATAACACAAAATAGTCTCTCAACCCTAAAACTTATGAATGACCATTATCTCTTATATTTATATACTTTTTAATTTACTTAGTGCTCTTTAAAATTCATATTATATATTGATAACAAAAATATTTTATTATATAATATTTTTTTATTATTAAATTATATAAGTATAACTATTTAAGTTTAATTAAAATTTTATTATTACATAAATAGGTGAACATTGGAATATCAAAACAAATAAATCATTTTAAAGAATAATACTATCATTTATATTATATAAGTAGAAGAATTATCTTTGTAGATTTTTAAATTTATTTAATTTTTCGACAATATATATAATTAGTTATATATTATTAGTTAGACAAGATATTTCAAAAGAAAATATATTCTTTATTTTAAAATTATTGTGCGCAATATTAACCTATCATTAGTAGAATTAATATATTAGTATATACAATGTAATATAAAAAAGTATAAATCATACTCCTTCTATCCCAAATTAAATGTCCAGTTTTATTTTTATTTTTTTAAGTCAAATTGACTATTTTTAGAATTAGTAACTAAGCCTATATAAATATATTTTTAAGATTATAAGAATTTGGGTTAATAATAAATTGTCTATACTTTCTTTGGTTATAATCTCTTCATCTAAATTTTACTAAAAAAATAGTATAAAAAATAATTTTAAAAATGGTCAATTTAACTTTAAAAAGTCAAAATTGAAAATTTAATTTGAGCCGAAGAGAGTACAATAATTTTATACTTCATCCGTCTTAGGATAAAAGTCCTGGTTGACTTTTTATATATATTAAGAAAAATGATAAAATTGTTCATATTTAAATTCTCATTTAATTTCTTAGTTTTCTACGTACACATAACTAGTATTACTCCATAAATATGCATAAAAATAAAAATATAACAATTAATACTAAGGATATTATAGGCAAATTATTATAAAAAAAAAAATTATTTAAGGTATGTAGACATTTAACTTGAGACTACCTAAAATACTAATAAGGATTTTTATCCTAGAACTCGTACTTCGCATAAAAAAAAAAGAGCTTAAACACCATATTAATATGGATATAATAATTTTTCATGGATCAAATTCAAAATATATAAGTAGTCTTATTAGCAATTACCATATTTGTTAATTTTAAGACTTAAATAAATTTAAAATTTTATAAATTGACTTAAAATTTAGAATTTAAAATTTTATAAATTGACTTAAACTTAAAAAATTAGAATGCATATCTAATTTTAAAATATATTGACTAGTTATGACTCTCTCTTTTATAAAAAAATCTTTTAATGATCATATAGATATATATAAAAATAAATCAAATTTATTTTTACTGAAATGCATGCGGAATGGGTTAATATATGTTTTGGTTATTGTATTAGGGGTCGATTTTTATTGTGCTTACCGACTTCTTTTTTTGTTACAAACTATGAGTGTCCATCGATAAAAAACCGAACCGGCACCGAACTCAAATTACCGCTAAAACAAGAATCGATATCGGTACCGAATTATTGATTTTGGTACATGTTCGGTACAAATTCAGTTCTGTTTTTTTGGTTTATACTAATTGGTAATATACATAATTATAATTTATAAATAATAATTATATATTAATTTATTTATAAATTATAAAAATATATATAATTATTATATATACTATAATAATTAATATTAATTTATTATTATATTATTTAATTTAGTTCTTTTGGTATACCGATTTTTATCGAATTCAAAAATGTTCATACTGCTACCAGTACCGAAAAGTATAAAAAATCGAAAAAATTGGTACCTAAAAAACCGAAACCTATCAGTTAGGTAAAAAACCGAAAAAATTAAATTTTTTGAACACCTCTATTACAAACGCAATATTGTTTTCGAAAAAAATTATAAAATGATCACTACTTGACATTCCGTCAAAAAAAGTGTACGAAAATGTTGAGTTGACGTTGGTTAACACTTGTTAATTATCTGGCAAGTAACGTGGATCGAGTTAAATGATGTTTTGATCATTGTACTAGGGATCGATTTTTATTTTGGTTACTGAAACTTTTTTGTTACATTCTTGTTATCGAAGTACTAAAAATATTACAAATTAGTGATTTTACATTTAAGGTAATACTGAATTCTCACTTTTTTTTCTATCAAATAGTTAGTTTGAACATGTGATCTTACATGATGAAAGAATATATATATATATATATATATATATATTATCACTAGACTACCATCTTTTGTTTATAATATAATTACATTAAAATCACAATTGCATAACATAATTTCTCACAGCCCCAACTTTTAATTCGGTAAAATTCAAAATTGTAATTTAACATACAAATAAAATATAGAAATATATGAAAAATTAAATTAAATTTATAAAGGTGGCTTTCAAAGCTTGCAACTTGATTTTGAGGTATCATCAAATAGACTTTTGTAATTGGTCTTTTATTTAAGTCATGTACGTATTAGATAATAAGTTTTGTTTACTGGGTCTAAAATTATAAAACCATATCGATCTACCCTACTACATGATACTCAACTGTTTCAAATCAAAAGAAATCAATTCGTATTTTGGGCACACAATTACATTCCTAGTCAATTAAAGAAATGGATATTTCAATTATAAAAAAAACTAATGAATAATAATTGAACTTTATATTTATGTGAGAGGAATCTTGATAAAAATATATAAATTACTTGTGAAAATGTCAATTTTATTGATTAATCCAACCCTGTAGTGTCTTTAAATCATTTTTCTTTTCTAGATTTTTTAAATTTTCGTAAAACATATTTAGCCATATATCCTTGAATGACACATAATTACACTCCTAATTAAAAAAAAACCCATAAAGTCTCTTTTATAACTAGTATTTTTAATTAGTAAATTATATCCAAATACGGCATATGCGAACTTTAATATTTATCAAAGAAAAGGCCCATTGTAGGATAGTATTTTTAATTTTTTTTAAAAAATAAGTTTGAAATATATACAACTTCAACATATAATTTTCTAGTGTAATTTTATTTGTCCAATTTTTCATATGTAGTCCTAGAAAAGCAATTTCATGTTAATAATTTATATATATTGAAATTAATATACTTATACATATTTGAAAGCACTTGTAATTAAAGGTGGACGAAAAATTATAAAATCACTAATTTGTAATATTTTTGGTACTTTGATAACGAGAATATAACAAAAAAAAATTAATAACCAAAATGAAAATCGATCCCTAGTACAATGATCAAAACATCAATTAATTCGATCCACATCACTTGCCACATAATTAATACGTGTTAACCGTTAGTTTACTTTGTATTTGCATCCACTTTTTTGGACGGAATGTTAAGTAATGATCATTTTGTATTTTTTTCGAGTATAGTAATGTATTTGTAACAAAAAAAGAGTCGGTAATCACAATAAAAATCAACCCATAGTACAGTAACCAAAACATATATTAACCCGTGTAGAATAAACATATGATGAGATAGGGGTGCACACAAAATCGAAAACAACTAAAAAATCGACGGCACCAAACCGAACCGTTAATAATCCAAACTGAAAATCACAAAATCGAAACTTATAAAATTGAAAAATCGAAACTAAATCGATCGGTTTCGATTTGGTTTATTCAAAAATCGAAATCGACTTAACCGACCGAACGCTTTAATATTATAATATATTAAGTTGATTTATGATAATTAATCATAAGTTAACCAGTTTACTGTTTAAGTTTTTCTCTTGTTAGTGCATTTAATGCACAACTATTTACGCACAATTACTTTTTCTTTTTTTTAAAGATTATACAACTGTTGGTGTACCTAATTAATTATCTTTTTTAAAGATTTTTTAGGAAAAAAAATAATCTGCAAAACGTTTTCTAGTTAGTTAGTTAATTATTCTTTAGAGAGATAAGTTTATCTAAACCCAATTATAAATGAAAACTGTACCACATTAAGAACAGAGGAGTGAAACAAATCATGACATTCAACTTGTTTATCATTTTGCTTTAAAATTTGATAATATATCAAGTCTATCTTTTATGCTTAAGTTTTAATAATTGACCGATTTAATCGAAATCAGATAAACTGATTACGAAATAAAAATTTAAATGATTTTGATTTTTAATTTTTTATAACCGATTTTAATAATTTAATTACTTTGTTATCTACCAAGTCGATCGTTGTGCACCCGTACGAGGAGATTACCGTTGAAGCTGCACTTATGACAATTTATACCCCTCCACCCAGTCGCCATACTATGTTATCAAAACATCTCTTAATCACAGAAAAAAAAACCCAAAGATGGTCATATAAAAGTATAAAAAGATGGAGCAAATATACATACATACATACATACATATATATATATATATATATATATATATGTATGTATGTATGTATGTATGTGCCCGCGCGCGTAATTAATATATTATTATTGTGAAATAGATGAAATATACAATTGTGATGGCAGGGGTTAATTGCCGGATTTTGTACCGGATTTGCCTCTGATCGTAAGAACATTTGTTGGTACTACTACTACTCCTGGTTACTGCTAGTAGTTGGAGAGGAGAGGGACGAATAAATGAAGGAGTACATAATTTGATCCAAGTCATGAGAGGGAGGGGACAGAGAGAGACCGACAGAAACGAATGGATGGATGGATTCTTGTTTTAGAAACGATAAGGTTGACCAAGTTCCGATGTTCCGCCGATCTCCACGTGGGTCTGACACCAAGACGTACGTTTCGGATCCCTTCCGGGGAAGTATATATATATATATATATATATATATATATATATATATTATATTCAAGCTCCTTTGATCTCACGTGACTTCACTCTTCCCCGGCTCACCGCTCCTCTACTATTCTCTTCATTTACTTGAAGCAGCAATTCCACTAATAACAATACAGCACTGTCAGTAGCAGTCGTAGTAATTACTCCACGTAAAAACTGTTTCTCAACGTTTGCCGCAGCTTTGGCTCCCTCCTCTATCCTAATTCTATCCTAATTCCTATGTATAAACTGCTCATACTTAATTTTTTAGATCCACAAAAATAATCCAATCATTTATAAAATTTTATAAATCGTACGTATATTTTCTTTATATATATTCTTAAACATTCTCTTAATTTCATAAATAAAAAAATAAAATTATTTGAGTTTGACCTTTTTAAAATTTAAATTATGATGTGAATTTTTTTATTCGACACTCTATTTCTAAAATAAAAGGAGATGTTAGACAAAAAAGCACAATAAAATTTATAAAGAATTTAAAAGTTTTATATCACAAAATAAATTCATAATAATATGTGAGATAACTACGACCCTTCGTATAATAATAAATCTTCGTAATCTCTTTTGCGGCCGTTTAATATTAATTTTACTTTTACAACTTGAAAAGTAAAATTTTAGTCTGCCGAATATATTTGATTTTTTTTGTTATTGGAACATTCCAAATTCCAAAAACCCGGAATTCTTTTGAAAATACAAGTTGTTAATATTATACCTGCGGTTACTTTCTGTTTGATAAACTTTATTTCTTTCTCAATTTATAAAAAATTTGTATTCATTATCATGTGGATGTGTACATATTGAACTCCACACTATACATCACAAATTAAGCAAATTTTTATATGACATTATGTTAAACTCGGATTAATGAGCGGTTACAATACGTTAATAGAAAAAATTTCAATCTGGTGACTACATACTAGTATATTTTAGAGATGTATCAACGTTAACCCTTCAACAAATGGATGTATGTATGTACGTACGTATAACCGATGCTTATAGTAGTATCACATTAGGAGAATATATATGGAGGTACGCGTAAGTAAGACATAGTTGAAAACCAAACCACACCTCTATTCATGCTTCACGCCGTATATATATGTTATTTTTTGCTTGTTATTTTGACAGAAATTAAGTCATAGCTTAATGCTTTATATGGAGTATTTGAAATTTTGAAACCTAGCTAGCTTAATTTGACAATTAATTAATTTTTTGGTTCAAATTCAAACTGACATTCAACCATATGGGGCTTTGAGATATATAGCTAGCTAGGGACAGCAAACACGACATGTGAGTGAAAATGACTAGAGCTTACGGTTCCTTGGTCTCTCCCTACCCCAATAATAATTATACAACAGTGTCTAATGAATTACCTTTTAATTCAATTACATCATACAGTCTAATTCTTCTATGTGATATATATATATGTTCATTCAGTTAACTACATCTGGTTATATATAACGCAATAGATTACTTATAGTTAGTTTAATCTATTAACGTAAAGGTAGATAAATCTTTGAACTTTTCAAGAAAAAACACAAACTTCAATCGGCAATTGCATTGCTTTGAACACATTTTCTGGCTTGAAACAGTGTCATTAAGCATAATTAGGTACTGCTCGTGTAAATAAAGCTGCTGGTCGATCACTTGTGTTTGAGATATTATGGACCGTAGCTCTTTTTTTACCAAAGTTACTTCCGTTAGGAGACATACATCAGCTCAACTGTTGAGAAACAGCAAAGCAAAGGTTTTATTGGGTATTTAATTGCATCTTAAAGTATACCACTGTGTCATTCGCTTAGATACTTGAAGTAGTTTGGTAAAAAAAAATATCTCTTTTAATACCTTTAAATCGATAAAATAAAAAATAAAATTCAAATTATTGAGAGCGTTAATGAAAATTTTATATCTATGGACAAAAATAGCCTCAATAAATATTATACTCCCTCCATTCCAAATTTTAAGATTATTATTAATTTTTGAAAAGTCAATTTGAGATATTCTTAAATTTAAAATTGAGATGATTAAAAATTATAAAATAATAAATCTTACAATGATTATTAGTTTTTCGATATTTTACAATATTTATTATCGTATAAACTAAAATAAAATAAAAACTTCATGTCAATTATGAGTTTAAAAATATTTTAAATTGACTTTATGAAGTCAATAATGATATTATAATTTGAAACAGAAAAAATATTCTTCTTCTCTTAAACTATTACATTATGTTGTTATTCTATTAAACTTAGCACATTTTCTTATTTAATGTAATAGTCATCATATTATATATTATTACTAATTTTTTTAGGTGATTTGTTTAATATTTTTTTATTAGAGTATATAAAAAAATATATATAAATATATTCAGCAATATTATTCACTCATTTTTACTAAATTGAAGATTTAAAATTGTCAAATAAAATTTTTAGACAAGACAGAGGGTTTTTATAGTAAAATAGTATTATTCAGATATTTTGAAAAAATTAATTATCAAACAGTATTTTATTATTCAAATATAATTCTAAATAAATATTCTATATTATTCAAATATTTAAAATTTTCAGATCTTAATATTCACTTTTATACCTTAGAATAATTAAAAGGCCTAAGAGCATCTCCAGCAGATGGACTATCTGCTGGATTATATTTAGTCCATATGACATCAGCAGATGTCCTTTAGTCTTCAATCATTCCAGCAGATGAACTATCATGCGGACTATCTCGTGGACTATAATATTAAAATATTAAAATAATTAATAAATTCAAAAAATACAATTGCTATATTCCATTTAAAAAATAAATTAGAGATATATTATCAATAAAAAAAACATAAATTAAATATAATAAAAATACAAACTATTATTAACAATATACTTACAATTGCTAAATGTTGAAATAGCTGATTGAGAGATGGTAAAATAAATTGAATAATTATACATATTTATAGATTTTTCAATCAACTTTTTTTTTTATTACCGTTGCTTTAAAATAATTGAAGCATATTATAATTGTAAAATAATTGTAAATATCCAACATTAGTGTAAATTGAAGCAGCAAAACCCATATCTCATTCTCGCTCGTCTTTTGAAACAAAGCAAGATATAGTCCATCATCTCCCGTTCCTAGATTTAGTCTGCCTTGCTTGCCGCAAAATTCCTTAGACTAAATTTAGTCTGCCTGCTGGAGCTTCAATTTGAGTCCTAGACTAAATATAGTCTACGATCTGCTGGACGGCAGCCTGCTAAAGATGCTCTAACATTGCAAGACGTCCTTGCACCTAAAGAGAAACACAAGTTTTTCTTGAAATTACTGTGCAAAATGAAACATTTTAAATGGAAAAGAAAAAAGAAGAAGAGGAATTTATACTTGTCTTGATGTGATGGTAATTGTTATATACTGCACATCGGTGCTTCCTCAAAAATCTCATCCGTCGCTCCCAAAGAAGAATAAAAATAGCCAGCTTTAATTTGATTGTAGACCTGATCATTCATTAAGCGCGTGGCCGTGGAGAGTTTGGTAACAGTTAAGGAATAGATATGATATAGCATTCCTTTCTTCTCTCTCCCCTTTCCTTGTATTTTTTTTCTTCTTATAGCTGGCTTTCTTTCTTTCTTTCTTTCTTTCTTAGATTCTCCTCCTTATATCACCAGTGACAAATGAACTTGTTTGAGGGAAAACTATTTGTTATTATATTATATCCATCGATTGATTTCATTCTTCACGTTTTCATTAGCTAGCTAGCTGATCATCGTCTTCTTATGATTTTGCTTCTCCATCAACATCAACTGAACGTACGCCGGCTACTTACTTGGATGTATATAAATGGTAATAATAATTATACTGTACTGCAAAATTTAAAACCTAGCTTGGGATTCTGAATTTTTATGATTTCATAGTTCAAGCCATGTTAATTACTACTATAAAAGAAAAGAGGCTGCAAGATTTCTTCAAGTTTGACTAGGAGGATGATAGTGTGAAATTAAGTAAAATTATATATGTAACGTAACGGATCGATCGTAGTCCCATCAAATCCTCTTGGATTCTAGTCATTAATTAATTTACTCTTCCTTTGGATCTGAAATTCTTCATATCTTTTTTCTGAAGTTCAATATCTGCAAATATTAATTATGGGTTAAACTTGACTAGTACAGTGTAGATTGGACCTACTGATCACCCGAATTGTTTGTGACATGCAGTTTACTAGTTCATTTCTCTTCTAGCGTAAGCTGCCAAAACACAAGTGGTGGGAAATTAAAAGCAGTGGGTATGGCAGTTTACCGAGGTAATTCTCGCTACAATCACCACCTCCTCCCATCGGATCTCCACCACTCACCCTCAGATTCCAACGACGACAATTTAGATGATAATGATGATGATGATCACAAGTCCCAACTCGAAGTTACCACCACTACCCCCAGCTCTGGCGGTCCAACAACCTCTAACCGCCGCCCACGAGGCCGCCCACCGGGCTCCAAGAACAAGCCCAAGCCCCCAATAATTGTCACACGCGACAGCCCAAACGCGCTACGATCTCACGTTCTTGAAATATCGGGAGGCGCTGACGTCATGGAGAGCATCTCCATGTATGCGAGGCGAAGGGGGAGGGGAGTTTCTGTGCTGAGGGGGAGCGGCACGGTTTTTAATGTCAACCTTCGCCGGCCTGCAGCTCCGTCCGGGAGCGTTGTCACTCTGCACGGCAGGTTCGAGATACTTTCGCTGTCGGGGACGGTTCTCCCGCCACCGGCACCTCCCGGTGTGGGTGGGCTATCGATATTCTTGTCGGGTGGACAAGGGCAGGTTGTTGGAGGCAGTGTGGTGGGGCCCTTGATGGCTTCGGGCCCTGTGGTTTTGGTGGCGGCGACTTTTGCGAATGCGATGCTTGAGAGTTTACCGTTGGAGGATCAAGCGGAGGAGGGTACTAGTGCTAGTGCTGCTGCTACTCCCAGTCATGTGCCGCATGTTCAGCCTTCTGCGTTGCAGTCTTCCGGTGCGACTGGAGGTGGTGACGGAGGCGGCGGTGGTACTCTCCTTAATGAGGGATATTCAGCAGGCAATGTGGGTCATCCTAATTATCCATTTTCCGCTGATTTGTTTGGATGGGGCGGAAGCAGTACTGCAGCAAGGCCTCCATTTTGAATTATATATACATGTACATATGGTACTTGTGAGCAAAAGAGGGCAAGTATTTTCAGAATGCATGTGTGATTGATATATATATCATTTAAAGGGTTTAGCTCAGAGTTGAATTCCCTAGGCGTTATTGGTTCACGGAGGAGAATATAAATTTGAGGAGAGAGACAAGTAAAATTTATGAAGGAAGCTAGCCAGCTAGTTAGCTTTTGATCGACTGATTGGAAACCTATCAACTGATCATAATTTGGAGGAGGAGAAGCATAAGAAGAATTAAAGAGGGATGGATATATATATAGCTAGCTAAGGATTGATGAAGTTGTTATGATGATGTGCATGTTTTGAGTTGAAGATCGATTGATGGAGGATCAAATTCAAACCTAATTTGGAGGAATATATATTTATTAACAAGGTCAGTGATCGACTTCAACTTTAATTTTGTACATATTATTTTGACTTTAATTCTCCTTAATTTGATTGATATATCCCTTTCTTCTTTTGTCTCCCTTATAATTGGGTGGATCCATGTAATTGACCGTATGGGAGTCTATTATGCGATCGGTGCACATTACTATGATCTAATTTTGCATCTCTCTCTTAAGTGCAGCTGCTAAGTGTTTTTTTTCCATCCTATAATGTGTTTCCCCCCCTTTAATCATCTTGTTTAGTGAATACAGAAGATCATATATATCACATTTGAGTTCATGTAGGGTTCTTTTTTAACAATTCTCCAAGTGCTAGCTAGATTATCAATAATAATTTACTTTTTCATATTGTTCGTTTGATTGTGTCATGTTATTTATATATATAAACCTAAATGTGAATATGTTGCATTAACATTATTATTTATTAATTGAACTTTACACAAATAAAAATGTTAATTACACAATATATCATCACATGAATAGTAAATGAGATCCACTTGATATATATGGATGAGGTTTTTGTAAAATTAACAATTTCACTTGTGCAAATTAATGTCAATTCTTAAAATATAAATATATGTTGTTAGGACTCGATCTAGCTAAGTTATATTACAACAATATATATCCTGTGCCCCCTAAAGACGGTAGATGTTAGTTGAAGCTTTTTGTTAAACTAAATACGTACTCATTTTGTTTTAAAATATAAAATTATTATCTTTGTAAATAGAACATGTAACCTTATTAATTAGATGGTATGAGAAATCTAGAATTGGCACTTTTTCTCAAAGGTCTAAACTATGAAATTGTTAATCCTAATTATAAATTGTTTCTTGCACTTCTTTCTTTGAATTGAAATGTTTCGATTAATGGTGTCATGTCAAACACAATTATGTACAAAACACACTCAATTTTATTTTATTATTTGTTGATATCGACAATACACTCTCAATTTAAATAAATATGTGCTGTATTTTTCTAGTACGTATACTATTGAATTTAATTTACAGACTACGTACCTCTTAATATGTATCTATAAAAATAATGTATGATATTTTGTAAGTATAATATATAGTTGGAGACTGATATTTTTACATAAGATTTTTATATTTTCACATATAGCCCCCACTAAAAGTATTGTCATAAATATATAAGGATTGTTAAACCGTCGCTATAAACTTTACATACATGTAAAAATATCAAAATCTCATATGAGAATATCAGTTTCCTATATAGTTTTGGGTTCAGTACTGATCTTCCTGCCCTGACTGCTGTATCTTAGATTGTCTTGCATGTTAGTAAGTTTTATAACTATATATACAATAAATCCATATTCTTTGGTCCCTTATTCTTTCATACTGCAACCTACCCAGTTCAGAGAAAAGACACCTGAAGAACCTTAATAGCTAGCTTGATTCTCTCCCCTGTCCAAAAAAAAAAAAAAAAAACCGTAGAGAAATTTGTGCTCACTTAAAATTTGCAGAAAGAAAAAAAGAAAGTTCGCTCGTCTGTTATGGAGTATATCATTGGAAAAGTGAAAGATTAGTGCCTGTTATAAATTCAAATTGCCAGGGGGATATGAACATCTGTCCCAAATTTCTCCTACTCTAGCTAGGAAATTGGATTGTGCATTAATTTCAGGAGTGTTTCTGCACTTACCATCAAACCTTACCCACAAGTCTTACCCTCATAAAAGACAAAGAAGTATGACCCCACCTCATTTGTAAAATACAAATAAAGTGAGACCATACTCTTTCGTCTTTTTTGCGGGTAAGGTTTTGAGAGTAAGTCTAGATTTTTTCTAATTCCAGGTAGTATCAACCCTAATTGGCAAAAAAGAGAGAAACCTACTTTCAGGATAAAGAAATTACTGTAGTCGAGGTATATATGAGGAATCCGTCTTGCATGTTTGTGCATTGAAACTTGTAAAAGACAAAGGAATTCCTATTTCCTAGTGTGAAACTTTTAAATTTTTTGCTTCATATATTAATTTACATCTCATTAATTAAGGATAATATAATCTCTTTAACATATAAAAGTGTGTAACAATCAATTTAAAGTGTGCATATATCACTATTCCACAAAATTGTATTTCAATTTTAATAATATAAAACAATGTCAACGAAGATATAAGTATAACTTTTTTCTATATGAACTTAACCAAGGATCAAGGCGTGCGTACGTATTTCACCAAAATGTATGTGACACCTCCAACAACGGTCTTTCATATTTATTATATTTCGTTTAGTTTTCGGTTAAACACGTACTATGACAATTTATATTATTGATTCATAAAGAAAAACTATTGCTTTGGTTTATTCTAATTAATAAACAAGAACATGTTTAAAAATGCAACTGCCGCATCTTAATTAGCAACCCCCATACCTGGACACTACGGAACAGGAATTAAAAAAAATTATTGCTATATAGGCAGTCTATCCCTAAATAGAATGTCCACTAATTTAAGCTATGGCCAAGTAGGTAATTAGATGGGCTTAGAAAAAGATGAGGGTAACAGTTTTAGTGCCCTAAAATACAAAAATACAGTCATTCTAATAATGATCCTTCCTGTGCTAACTACTTACTTCATTTGCATTAAATATTTTATTTTTTTTGGAGCCAAGCTCCGATCCTTGTATATATAATAATTAAGCAGATATCTGCACATATATAGTTACGTGCATGCAGGCAGCACTGTAACTTGGTTTGTAAAAAACAATGCATGCATACTGCGCGCATGCTGCTTCTTTCGTATTTGGTTGTTTGTCTACAAAGATAGATTATATAAGTTAGTTTGTTTTGTAGCACAAATTAATTAGAAATTAATATTAATGGCCTACTTGTGAGTTTTAATTTTGAGGGAAGAAAAGGGATGGGAAGAGAAATTAAGTTTCTTCCTTCCGAAACATAACTCACAAACACAGCTGAAGGATCGATCTGGAGTCCTTTAATACTCCTATTCACCATATCCCAGGCTAGCTACCATTCTGGAAAACTTCCTCGGCATTAATTGTTATTGCATGTATCAATTTTCTTCAAGAAAGGAATTAAAAAATAAAAACTGATGACATAAAGACATGTAAATGGAGGAGACGGCCACCATATGTCTATCATGAATTATTTTTGTTTTGGCATATACATATAGAGAGATAACCAAGCCAAATTAAAAGTATTTTCCGAATGGACACAGTGTTGTCCTTCGGCGGCGACACCAGGATTTTGTTTTGGGGGTCAATATATATATATATATATATATATATATATATATATATATATATATATATATATATATATATATATTATAAAATTCAATAGTTAATATACTTTATAATAAGACACTAACACAACACACAAGACAACATAATGACAAACAGAGTTATGCACGGGAAGTTATAGAATCACAAATGCACAATATAAGCCAATTTTCAAACAAATAAAAAGACAAAAATATAAAAATAAAAAGTAATCCTTTCGTTCCAAAATTTGAAATGGTTTTGAATTTTTTAAAATCAATTTTAAAAAACTTTCTTTTAGGGGAAAAAGAAAGTAGCAAATGGAACTTGTATTATCCAAAGGGCTGGTGGCCGAGTCACGTATATATATCCTCAAAGTACTAGCTCGTTAATTTGCTTGCAAAGCCACTTCTATATCTGGGTTTCATCTTCCTTGGATCGTTGATTTTGAGATGGTGAATTAAACTTGAGGTCGTCTTTATCTGTACGGAATTGGAAAATATCCAGTCATGCACATTTTATTATTTTTATGATGTTTATATGATCCGGCAATATGTGTATATTATCAATGTAACTGAGCATAGCCAGAACTTGCCTTTGCATACCAAATGATTCACTGCAACTTAAAAATTCTAACATAAAATCATAAAACTACAATTTCGTAGTAACTAACATTTTTTCCACAATATTGCCCAGTTTGGAATGGCGTTGCAGAATATTTAGTGCCTTTGTTATTTTTCGTCGTCTTCCTCTAATTTTATCAAATAAACTCTCGATTCCACGAAATAATTTCATTTGCAAGAAAGATATTAAAAAAAACATTTTTAATGATATTAACATAAAATAATTCTCAACGTTGTTCTTATAATTTTATTATCATACCACAATATTAAATTAACAACTTATTTTTAAAAATGTATATAGAATAAAAATATATCCTTAATTTTACAAATGAGGTTGAATTATATTTTTAATTTTATCGATCAACATATTCTAATCTAATTTGGACTTTTGTTTGAAACTAGGTGGATTTACAAATTTCTAAACCCAAGTTCAAAAACAATGAAGCTCATGGACACGTCGATTTCTCGGGGGGTTTTCTCCCTCCTTTTTTCTCTCTATATATAATACTCCCTGGCCACAAAAAAGAGGTTTCATTTGTGATATACAAAAATTCATAATTAATATAATAGTTAATATTATACACTACTTTTTAAAATAATAATAATTAAGAAGCGTCTTAAATTATTAAATTTCCAAAGTCAAATATGACCCTTTTTTGTGTAACGAGGGAGTACAAATATAGCATACTCACACGGGGTAACTTTTAACTTGGTCTTAAACATGATTTTGTGGACAACAGTGTTGGATCTTACCATATTCACAATGAGTACAAGGAAACTCAGCTTCGTGGTGGATCAGTTAACTGAGTTCTCTAAAAGCTAGCACCTTGCCAGCATATATTCCACATGAAGGAATTGCTGTCCTGGATCATTTAAGCAACTTTGGTCTTTAGCAACGGTATCGATGTATCATCCAAGCGTTTGCTTGAAAATAAACCGGAAATCTACAATTAAAACGATCCCAATAAGTTTTACCACTGCTACACTGTCACTAGTTCTACAATGAAGTCATGAGCTATTAGGGCAACCTAAGCCGAAACAGAGAAGAACCTATATAAATTACTTTGAAGAAAGCAGCCATACACAAGACACCTAAAGCTGTTAATTCACAAAATTATGATGATTCTATTCCAGTTTGTGCTCGATTCTTCTATTTCTGCCAAAGAACTCATGGTTGTGAAACTTTTGATTTAATTATTGGACTGCTCAAAAGGCACACGAACAAAGAGCCGTCCATGCAGGCTAACAACAGCAGATGTTTGAAGCGGATCAATTCTTGCAGGTAAGCTGACCACCTGAAAACCATGGATCAGAGGTTAACTGAGAATATTAATAAAGATGGATCACAACCTAGTGCATGCATCCCCAGTAATACAGGGTATTCAGAGGAGCCAAGTGGATACAAACCAAAAGGTTTGCTTATTTGCACAAATTAGATTCCAAAAACCTTAAAACAAATTTAAATACTTTTAAAGCAGATGGTGATTTATCTACATCCATCATCATATAAACTATCTAGTTGACAGTACTGAGCCATGAACAATTCTAACAAGATATCAAGCTCTGTTTTTTGTGACCCATCAACATATCGGATGGGATCCAGACATTTGTAGAGACAGCCTCAATGGAGATCAGCATGCTGCAGCTTGCTGATGTTTTTGAACTCGAATTTGCTAGACAACTTAACTATATTTGTGCCGGAAACTTCCTTAAAACCAAAAATAAAATAAATATATAGAGAGTCAGAGAGGACCTTTTTAAAGGCTGTGATACCCCATGGACTGTCAAGCTGCTCAGGTTGGCCTGTTATGACAAGACGCCCTGCTGGATCTGACTGTACTCGAACCTTAATCCACCAAGAAACAAGATTATTAGAGATGTCTAAAATCTAATTGCAGTACAAGTAAATGAAATTAACGTAATGTATTATAACTGCGAAACAAGTTCATCTTCATCTACCATAGTGCTTACGGAAAAGATAAAACTGGATTTCATTGAAGATTCTTAGTCATTCAAATACTCTCACAATTTGGATCATGCGTATGTGCATTTCTGTGTGTGCGCAACAATAAAACAGGAGGACCCAAATAACCCGTGACAAAGTACGAGTATCCACAAGGTTTAGTGCAAAATACAGGAAATGACCGAGAGAAGCCTATAATATGTGGAATATATTATCTTTCTTCAAAGAGAAGCTGAGATAATCACCGACTCTGCATGTCTTTCGTGCTGGCTAATGCACACAACTATTTCTACTGTAATTGACAAATACCCTCTGCCTGACCTCAAAAAAGTAAAAACAAATACCCTCAGTAAGATTACAGTGCTACCGTTCAGGCAAACACAACAGATCGGAAGGCCCTTTAGGAAGATCATTTTTACACATGTTTCTACAAAAATTACTTTCCCTAATAGCAAAAAGCATATAACAACCATGAATGTCTTTAGTGGTTGTTATTCAGTAGTGTACAAGAAACAAAGTACTATATCAAACCAGGACCAACCAATAATTTGACCCCACTGAAAGGGGGACAAAAACTGTGGAGACAGACAAGGTGCATACCTCCTCGCGCAAAAGCCCTGGGACTAGAGCATAGACTTCAAAACAATCTTTCTGATTAAAGACATCATAGTTTGTCAGAATTTTAATGGAAGAAACTTTACCATGAGATGATTATAAATATATAAGATTTAACAAACTTACACTTTCTTGTACATTGATCTTCACCCAATCAGCAGGAGGGCCAACATCGACTACTGTAGTGACCAGTCTAGAAACAGAATGCAATTTAGCAGTTTTTCAGATGCTGGGGGAGAACATAAAGAGGAAGGGAAGAAGAAGGGCTCCTTAATTCATTTCAGTCGGGAGGAAAATAAAAATAAGAAAAAGTAGCCTAGTTTTTAGCATTGTTCACCAATATTGGAACAACAACCATCACGATTGTCAGGCTAATCACGTTAATATATCGGAATATCACATTTCTGAAGCAAAGACTCTTCAAAAGAGAGAAGGTATCCATGTCAAACTAAATGTTGGTTATGGACAAAGATGTCAAGGAATAAAAACAGAATTAACATTTTGCAAATTGCCAAAAAGCATCAACATTCACCAGATACAAGAAATTGCAGCTGTGAAAAGGAAAGCCCGTAAGAGATGAGGGATACACATACATGTAAGATGTAGATACATATCACATATAACAATACACGTTTAGTATGAAAAAATAATGACAAGTAGAACAGTTGTAGAAGGATACAATAAGGATTAAACTTTGTTTCGGAAGAAATTCTTAGTAAATAAATTTGAATAATCAATCAATTTAAAATAGTTTTATAATGCAAAGAATGTAACTACATGTACTATACGAATAGGTATAATTTGTTGTATCCACCCGAGTTTTTGCTGTGTGGTGCCATAACGCTTATGTTTAAATCTGTTGTTATTGCCTATACTGTTACCTAAACATATCAAGAAGCCTTCAAAGACTTTAAACAGATGGAAATAGTTGTATAATGTTAAGTATATAACCACAAAAGTTTTAAAAGGTGTCCTAACTTTACTAAAGTTCCTGAATTTTGAAAGTTAATTGTAGTTGAATAATCAAAAATACAAAACCAACATTTGTTACAAATCAAGAAATAGTCACTTGGAAAAGAAGAGCAGATATCTTGATCTAGGCCGGCAAACAGATGCAGTAATATCACAGATTACAAGTAACAAGGAAAATCATATTTATTAGAGCACTTGTATTACAGGGAATCACCAGATTAAACTTGCGTCTCCAGTTAACAAAACCGCCATGGCCAAAACCTTCCTAAATAAAATTAGTAGTCCAGTGTGCATATGTATGTATGTGGTCCTCCAAAGTGGGTAAAGAGGTACGTGTGTTTAGTTATAGCTATGCATACAAGGACACCTATCATATACATAAAAGGACAAAATTGTGTTCCCAAGAACAAAGCCAAATTACGAGTTTATTTATGTGCTGCATCAAAGGGAGGGAGGAGGGAGGACGGAGGAAGGAGGAATCCAAGTTGATAAACCTTACACCGCCGCTCAAAAGCATTTTTCATTTTAGTAGTGATTTATCTAACTTCTAACGTTGAAGAAAAAGGATCTATATAGTAACAAAGATACAACTGTTATTGGTGAAACCCTTATCCGAACTTTTACTTCAAAGGTGCTTGTAGAGCTACCCAAAATAGGCCCATACTTTCAAGTGAATTTAGGGTTACATATAATGCGTTATATTGACATGCACAAACGGCCTGAAGCCTGGAGCCTGGAGCCTAACCCGAGCCCGGCCTAGACCCGGCCTGGTCAAAAGCCCGGGCCAGATCGGCCTAGCCTAGAAGGCTGTAAAAAGACCTCCAATTTTTGGACAAAATCCGGCCTAGCCAAAAGCCCGGCCTAGACTGGCCTGAGGCCTTAGTCCGGCCTGGTCCGGTATAACAAGTCTGGCCTGCTATAACCCATGGACCCATCAAATTAAGTTCTTTTAAAGTAGCATGCATGTTTTATTTATAGGCCAAGGCCTAGCTTAAACTTTGTGGATAGGCGATGTGGGACTAAGACATCAATGCACAAGGAACATTTGCTTGCGAAAGCAACTCCAAAACTAATGACACCTGAGATCTCACTTTTGGTTCCTTATCCGATGTAACAGCCAATAATGAGAGCACTAAATTTCCAACAACATCAGCATATCCAAATACTTGACAAGGATAACTTGTTGCTCTATCTTCTCATACACATTACACACCAATAACTGCCAAATGAGAAAAAATGTGGAGAGCATTTTTCATGGAACACAGTAAACTTCCCTAATCCAGGTAATGCCAGAAAATCTTCTTCTACACACTTGAGTTGGCTAGTCTCTTCTTGTTAATATATATATAATTATATACAAGAAATATATTTTATGTTTAATGATTGTCTTCGCAATATAAGAGTAATTTTGTTGGATGTTGTCGGTCATGACCAAGTTTATTCAATCTAATCAAATAAAAGAACCCTGTCTTTAAAAATAAAAAATAATAATAATAAATTTGTGAGATCCATATATATATATTTCTCATGTATAATATTATTTTTACATTCTTTAATATTTAGGAATAAATATGAAATTCTTAGCATTTACAGATTTTGCAAATGAAATTCTTTTTACTGATACACAAGAGTATTAATTTTAAATCTATTATTTTTGAAAAATATGCATGGGAATCACAACATGTATGCTCAAAGATTATTATTAAATGTCCATCCCTCAAATCATTAATGCGTGAGAGAGATCAAAATAATGGGGATAGTGTTTGAAAAAAGGTGATGGAGATTGATGGATATTTAAATTGAAAGGTGAAGTGGAAGAAAATTTAAGGAGAGGTGAAATTTGACATTTTTTAGCTCAAGAGAAGAGCTCGTATTTCATAAGATTTTACGCACATTCTTCTAATAATTTTAAAGGAGAGTTTCCTAAATGGTACTGATGTAGAATGCAGTGAGCTCTTTAACAAGTTTACAGGTTTGATTGAGAGGGTAACATTATTTCTCAAAGAGGTGAGGAGGTATATATAGAACACAATAGTTCGAAACCTTAGGCATGGCCAGTGTAATGTATCTGCGTATATTTTTTGGTTCATGTAATGAAAAATAATGGGATACGTGATTGTAGGACCATTTGGCTGTTGTTGCACTGTTATAATAAGAAAGATTCTTTTCCATTAATTTAACTTTTATGTTTGAACATTTAGACACTTCTAAAACCAGTATATGTCCCTGAGATGTGAATGATTTTACCTCATGAGCTTGGATATTGGTTCATCAAATTTTAAGATTTTACGCACATTTTTCTAATAATCAAAACATATTAGCCATGTACTTTATATATATTGAAAAGCAACTGATTTTGACAATTGGAGAGGAATCATGTGATATGTGATTTTCAATAACAATGCTAATGAAAAAAGAAAAAAAAACAAATTGAAGTTATAATTAATTTCAAGTATATCTTCTTTAAGAAGGATTAAAATTAATTAATTTGGAAAACTGATGAATTAAATTTTGAGTACATTGCTTTTGATTCATTGCTATAGATGCCAGTAGGATGTTCACAGCCATATCTTTGGCTCTCTACCAACTCCCATAAGAAAATGGAGACTCACCACCTTAACCGTATAGAGAGAATGTGACTAATATATTTACAGCTAATCCCATATAGATTGCAAAATAGCATAACAGTTAGTACAGATAAGGAATTGTACTCCATAGTTTATATGTGTATGGCCATGTGAGGGAACAAATTAACACAACTGGAGCTCTTCTTTTGATTAAGACCCAAAAAAAATAGGAAGCAAAACGTTGTGAGTCACAGTAAAAAGAGCAACAGCCAAACAAGTTGGAAAATTTTCGTTCCAACTAAAATATGATCTTGGGTTTGCAGCTTATCCCACATCGGTTGCAAAATACCATAACAGTTAGTATAAATAAGGAATTGCACTCCTCAATCTACAAACACATGGTAGCGTGGATAATGGGTTAGCATAGCAGCTAGGTGCATGGAGTTTCGTTTTGCTTCTATAAAACCCAAAAACAAAAAGGGTTGCCCTTGATGATCAAGGTGGTGGTGTCCCGTACCAAAGAAAAAAAGATTTACAAGTCCCTTAGTGTCACATCGATAGGCAGTAGAGAATTCACAATACCATTAGGCTATAAATAAGGAAATGGCTACTCAATATCATTCATAGCTACTTTGGGTTACTTGTTTTAAAGTTAGCTCGAGTTGTTGAGCTTGGGCTTCTATTTTACTTTAGATCAGTCCAACAATTTTTTATAAATTGGAGCCCGGTATGGCCTGGCCTGCAGGCCTTAACAAGCCGTAATTTTTTCAGTTAAATCCGATTTGGCCCGGTTTTGTGGGTTAAAAAGTAAAACCCGATCTGACCTGACCTTGTCAAAGTTAAAAACTTGACAGACCTAGGCCAGACCGGACCAGGCCGGCCCGTTGTACACCACTAGCGTTATATAAGGAGGGATCCTGCAATATATTATGTACAAATTTTCTAAGAGATAATTAAACTGTCAGCCGCCCACCGTGGACTAGCCCAAACGTCTTGGGTGAACCATGTAAATATTGTTTTTTTTATTTTTCTTTACTATTGTTTTCGCTGCATTGTTATTCTCTAACAACACCTACAAAAATAGTAGTTGGTATTCTAATAATGTACTGATATTGAAATCCAATTTGTCAAAAAAGAAACTGACAATACATCAAGAATTCAAGAAATAATTGAGACTTAACTGCTTAGATGTTTCAGTTCGTGCAGCTTTCACGGGATGCTGATTCTCCACTGCGCTCGGTCTCTTGTGTCTGAAAGAACCTGAGTCAAAGGCAAACTTTAAGTTCAGAATGAATACACAAAGAATTGTACCAATAGATTAAGAAAGCAATCCTGAATGTACCAAGCAACATAATACATTAATCATAATACTTCTGGGGAAGTAATATTCTACAAATAAAATTGACTTTTCCACAAGTTTTTCTGTCACATGAGCGTGGGACTCATTATTCATGTGAGGACCTTGTGGAAAAATCAATCCCTTACTTTTAACCTTGTCGGTAAGATTTTAAAGTTAGAAAGAGAAAAAATAGAACACTTTCAAATGAGAATACATGTTGATACTGAATTCATGATTGATAATGCTTAGATTTTAAAAGGCATTGATCTAAGAAGTATACCAATGCTTTTGAGATTTTTTTCACGCTTGTTCAAGTTCTTGTCCTACAAAAACAGTAAAATATGAATATGTATGAATGAAATTAAATTACAGGTTTGAGGAAGGTTTTGAATCTCAGCAGACCTTGATAATTGGCTCCCCAACCTCACCGTAGGCATAGTGACGCTGGGCATGCCAACCCTGCATAGCACGAGCTGCAGCATCTCTCCTCGCCCTACCTGAACCTGGAGTCTGATAACCATTCGCCAGTGAAGGTGACTCAAAAATTTAATTCATAGACATAGAAATGAAGATTTCCACCAGCCAATCAGCCTAATTAACAGTAATGTACATGACTAGGCAGACCCATTGTCTCATAATCACAAGTCACACTCAACAATAGATTTCTTTTCAAGCTAATGTAGATCCTTTGATTATGAACACATGATTACACCAAAAATAGATATGTAGAAAAATATGTGAACTCCCATCCAAGGCACTCAAAAAACTGAAAAATAAGCTCACCTGATTTTCAACCGTTACAGGCTCGGGTATAACTGCAAAAGTGAGTTCAAGTTCGCCATTTTGCAACTTCTGTCTTTCATATTCCAAAAGTGCCTTCACAAGAAGAAAAGAATCAGGGACAAGAAACACGAAAATTTTATTGCATATTGATGACGGACAATAGCAATTGATAGAAATTAAAGCTAATATTGTATCACCCTAAAGCAACCACTGGAAGCAAGTGCCACAATGATTGGTAGAGCTACAGAAGGATTAGAATGCAAACAAGTGATTTAAGATTACCACCTATTTTTTTTGGTCATCCAGATACCCACCTCGTGTGGGCATCTTTACACTTTACCGGATACGTGTGATTATCAGGAATGTAAGATTGACGATGTACCAAACAAAACACGACTTACAAAGATGACCGACGCATATTATTGGAAATCTAAGATGACCGCCTAAGATGACTTGTATCAAACAGCCCCCAAGTATAATGCATGTTGACTATGGGTGCCTTCTCTTCTTCTATCTACTATTAAATTTAGTATTACACCGGTTACACCAGTACTGAAACACAATCCTTCTAAGCCTAGAGATCCCAATTTAACAAGCCAAGACATTTCCTCCAACAAAGACTCAGTCCTCGTAAACCTAAAAAAGAGAAAACATGTAAAAAACTACCACTGATGATGCCAAAGAGTCTCCTTTACATGGCCAATTAATCCCCGATTCCTATTGAATTTTCACATAATTTACAGAGCTAATTCCCAATATCTAGACAAACTGAAGCACGAAACCCTTGCTGCTGCTCATAATGGAACCACAAAATCCTTCAGTTCTGGTTTGTCAAGGATAGCTTCAATGCTTGTTTTTACATCATTTAACAACTTTTCTACAATAGAAAAGTACAACTCAATTCATATACAAATAAGAAAGATGTTACTTCTTTCTTTCTGTTTATAAGTTAAGAACATCTACTTCAAGGGTTTCATAATTAGCGATTGAGGATTTTATTTTTTGATAGAAAATAAAGATTTTAATGAGTAAAAAGACATTACAAAATGATAAGCGGATGATGTGAAATTCTCCTAAACCAGGAAAATGAAAAGCAGAAATCCCTTAGAAGAGGACATCCCTCCAGTCCCTACGCAAATCTGAACACGAAATCCCACCAAAAGCACCAATCACAGAAGACCACAAAGTAGCCACAAAGATAACCCTACAAAGGAGATGAGAAACATGAATTGGTCGCTTAAAACATGAGAATTCCTGTCTGACCAAATAACAAACAACCACATCACCAGAGGACCTTATCATATCTCTTCCAACCAAATCCCTGAAACCTGGATAATAATGTTGCTTCACTTCAATTTTAAAATCAATTTTTTTTGGAAGTTTTTTGTGTTTGCTGCAAGAAAACTCTAGATGCCTTGTAAGGGAAAACCATTCCAAAGCAAAATAGCGTAAGGCAAAATAATAAGAGCAATAGTACTCATATAGCAAATGAGATGTGAACCATCAGATTAGAGGATAAAGTGTTCACAAATATGTCAGAAAGGTTTCAAATAGTTATACATGTACCAAGACTTCTCAGAATTAAAGCTTTCATCCAACTAATCAAAGGATAAAAACAAGATGCCCAATAATTAAAATTTCATTTTATGCTAGCAAACAATGTAAAACATCATACAAGTATAGAAGGGTGAAATTCGTTACGGCGCTACCTTCTCATAAAAAATGCGGAATGTCCAAGATACAGTTGTGCAGGTCCTGAGAGAGAGAGAGAGAGAGTCACAACTTAATGACATAATTAAGTGAACAACATATTAGCCTTCAAATGTGATGAACCACAAGACCAATTTAGGCATGGATAGGCTTAACTAGCAAACTCTAAAACTTAGAATGTAATATTACTATAGTACTCTCTCCCGTCTCTGTGTGTGTGTGTATATATACACATACATATATATAGTATCTCGAAAGGAAAAACAAAAGAGTCAATATTAGCAAGGGAAGTGCTAAAAATCAGCTCTCAAAACAGTGGATTGTTTGCATGTTACAAGGAAAGGACAACATAGTTCCAAAATGCTACTTATCGAAAGGGGGGAAATGACATAAAAGCGAACAATCACATTCTTCTTACTTGGGGGGGTGGAAAGATTCTCCTACTTGCCGCCATAACTTGTCTCCAGTAACCTGTAAAAAAATACATATCCCAGCATTGGTAAAAAGAAAATAACGTATAAATATGTAGAGGGGCAAAAGTGACCCTGGCACGAATAACAAAACGAAAATATATAATTATATATAAATTTATATATAAATATATAACATAGAAACCTTTTCAGGTTAACACATTCGATATTACAATCATAATCTTATTACTCGAGTATAAATGAACTATATGTCAGTAATCAATCCATTCACAGAAAGGTGGTGGGGGCGAGGGGGGGAGGGGGTGTTGAAGATGGTCCCCATTTTTTAAGCATATAGAACAAGATTGACGCAAAAGAGCATTATATTTTCCTGCTCTAATCTCCAATTTGCTGTCTCAATCAATATGTGATATTAGCAAAATTGTTATCCCCGTCTAATCAAATCAGCTCAACGTTAAATCTTATGATAAGCAGGGGAAAAGAATTAGATGATGCTTGTTGTGGCGGATGATAAATTGGGATGTTGCCGGCTACGTTAATGTAGTTGTATATTACTTTGAAAACCAATCATTTTATTTAAACAGCAAGAGAGGTGGTCAGCAAAGGCAAAATAAATCTTCTCATACAATGAAGTTTTTTGCAAGTTCCTGTGATGCATAAATTTTTATTCTGAGCATGTAAAGGTACAAAAAAATTCAAGGAGAAATGTGAGAATAGAGATGTATAACCATCAATTCGTCCGTATGGCCCTGATCCGCTAAATATCTAAGATGGTGTAAATTATAACATCACACAGATCCTCAAATAGAACAGTAAGTATGCTCAAATCCATTAGTTTCATCTCATGTTTACTAGAGGATTAGTAAGTAACAATATGTTGATGGCGATAGTTCTACTCATGCATCAAAACACAAATCTTACGCACGATCCAAGCATTTGTTATTAAAGGCATGCGCCTAGCTGAAAGGCGCTACCCCCCTCTAGGACCTTGTCTTGGCTAAGGGGAGGCGCATGCCTTTTGGGCCTAGATATGAGGTGCAAGGAACATTCAAAGCGTATTTTATTGAAGTCTTCTAAGACAAAGCTCCATGTGGAATGACTTGTTTTAAAATGACTTATAAGTTACAATTTAAAGGACTTATAATTCATTCTAAATTGTGACTTATAGCACCATTTTTACTTAAAAGTCAAAGATTAAATTAAAGTAAGTTGTGAAAGTGTTTGGCTAAAATGACTTATAAGTGAAATAAGTTAAAAAAAAATAGTAAAATAAGGGCAAAAGAGTCTTTATATTTGGTCAAACCTACTTATTTTAAAATGACTTATAAGTCATTTTTTGAGAAGTAAAAATTTGTTACTTCTCAAAAACAACTTATAAATCAAGTTATAAGTTAAAAATTAAGTCATTTTCAAACACTTAAATAGTGAAAAATGACTTATAAGTGGGTTTGCTAACTTATAAGTCATAGTCAAACATGCTTGTAATATTTTTCCACCTAATTTCCTTTTCTTTTTTTTAGTTTTCTTCCTTTTTTACTCACCTTTTCTTCAAATTTTCTTCATCTCTTTTCTTTTCTTACTATTTTTCTTTATCATTTTTTATTCTCCCCCCTATTTTTTCACCCTTTTTCTTTCTTCTCTTTCTCCTTTTTTTTTCTTCTTCCCCTCTCCTCTTTATCTTCCCCTGTTTGTCTTCTTTCTTCTATCTAGTGGTTATTCATGTCATGTGTAGTACATTTATATCCTAACACACTTTAAAGTTAAATATGAGTCATATGACACTATATTTTAATTTTACTTTCGGAGAACGTGCAGTTCACTTTGATGAGGTGTGCGTCTCGCCTTGGCTCTTGGGAGAACTTTGTTCCTTGGTGCACTTATGGCTTTCAATAACTATTGATCCAAGAATACAAATGTGCAACCATTAACTTGCCTTTTAGGGCCTAATTCCACTAAATATCTTAGATGGTCTATTTTATCATAGCAATCTAATCCGCAAACATAATAGCAAGAAGCATGTCCTATTCATTAGCTTTATTAGTGTAAATAACGAAGCGGATATTCTTGCTCCCTGATTACATGGTTGGGTGAGAGTATGAGTCCATGACTTATTTAGGTGTCCCTCTATGAGGATCCGAGATCTCAAATTTTTTAAAATTTTGTAGTAGAGCGAATGGGTAAGAGACCTAACTTTTAGAAAAGGACTTACTTCGCTCTATATAATGTAACATTTGTACAAGCCTATCTAGCAAGTGTTAAACTTTATTCTTTCTCATTGTTTAAAATCTCGATAAGAGTGACTCAATAGCCTGAGAACAGTATGCAAGTTTTCGTGGGGGTAGGAGTTTAGGACAAGAAACCTATCTAAGAAAATGTCTTTGTGGGTAAACGGTCGTATCGCTTTCCTTTGGAACCTGACCCTCTATGGCATCAAGTAATCACAAGCATGTTTTTCAAGATAACGGATAGGATGCAAATTCATATCCTTTTTCTATATACTTCTCCGATCCTTGGAAGTTCATCCCCCAATTAAACAATTACTTGTTCAGCTTCAAGTTAGTAAGCATATCTAATTTTGCATATGTAATTTGATGGGATATCTAGGGTCGAGGGTTCTCCTTTTGTATAGTTTTTCTTCGCGATTATTATCACTTGTCTGAGTATATTTCTCCCCTTTAAAGTTTTATACGTGGGAGTCGAATTTTTCTCCAATTTAAATGACAAGCAAACTAAACAATTTTCTTTATTTCTTCATCTTCTCAATATTGCTTATATTTCTCAATGCGGGTTTGGTGTTTTAATCCGTAGGAAATCTTATCATTTCGATTTTATTCACTTACTATGTTATCGCCCAATACGACATTTACCTCAAACTCTCATTTAATTGGCAAACTTTCCCCTCAAATTACTACCTTTGTCTTGGGATAAATGTCCCAATTTAACATTTATTGTCGAATTGACTATTTTTAAAATCAATGAATCTTACTATTCTTCTAAATATAGGCGAAGAGAAACTAAACATAATAAATTACAATAAATATACTACTAACTTCAAGGTTCATGATTTCAAAAAATTTTAAAAACATGCTTAATTATTAATTTTAAAATGGTGAATTTGACGATATGTCAAATAAGGACATTTATCTCTAGGTGGAAAGAGTGATACTTTTGTTTGGTCTTCAACCCTTGGTCTGCTTAATAACAGTGACATGTCAGAGACATAGTCATTACAAATCTTTATAAACAACTGTGTTATATGTATGGAAAAAAAGGAGTCTCATTCTCATATCTTTATTCACTATCTGTCTCTTAGGAACCGTGTTGTTTTTTATTGGCATATTGGGTAAATATTGGATTTGTCCCTCTTCAACCTTCCTATATCTTCTCCTATGCATTTTCACGGGTGTTGGTAGTGGGAAGCATAGGATTTGGATCGAGAGGCATTATATGATTAGATTTGGTCGCCAATGAATATCGATTTACCTTGTATAAAGTCTCTTTTTGCCTCTCTTGGCAATGCATAGTGAGCATTTAGAGGAATTTCTTTACTAAATCTTCATAGGGATAGGCGGTCAGTGCTTCACTAATACCTAATTTTTTCCATTCATTTGTTCTCTCTTTCTTTTGGGAAGGCTTCTTGCCCTCGAAATGCCTTGTAATTACTTCTCTTTTCCTCAAAAAAGAAAAAATATTCTTTCTTCTAACTGGGGGAAAAAAATCATTAGCTTCATTGTACTCTTGTCTACAACGTATCTTACATATAAAGTTCCTAAACTCCAAAAATGTGGAGAGCAAATATAAAAGCTCCTTGTGTACCAGAATGTCTAAAACACTCAAGCACCCAACACGGGAGTGGGGTGGGCATTTTTAATCAAGTTGTGAGGAAACATGCTCGAAATCAAGCTTACTTCAATAGTCCAATATCCTTTTGGAAACATCTGACTCGCATATAGGACTGACGAACCTCATTTGAACTATAATCGTCACATTTACAATTATGTCGTGTAAACTGCAAATGAAGTAACTCATACTAAATCATTCCACTAAACTACACAAATCCTAAAAAGAACATAAAGAAGTGATTATCAATGCATATATAGAGAGAGCAAGACCGAGAGAGAAGTGAAGGAAATAAATAGAGAATAAAAGCTGAATATCTTTTTATATCAAGCTCTGCCTTTAAACAACTAAGTAAAATTAAAGATATTACATCAGGAACAAATTAAAGGATATGATTTAAATGAAAATGTGTTCGCAAATTGCTCAACTATGTTGATTGTTTACTCGATTAAACCAAAATATTGTAAACTAGACCATGTAGTGCAATAATACATATGTTTGACAAATTTTAGCACAAACATTCTAAATCGGGAACTTTAATACTGTCAATCTAATTCTATTTAAAAATTAATCAATTAACAAAATTCTAAGTGCTGCCCTTTTACTGTGTACCGATCATTAATAACAAGGGTCAGCACGGAAGTGATTGATAATGAAACCAGAATTAGAAACCCTAAAAGTAAATGAAAAAGGAGAAGACACCTCCATACCCGATCATAGCCACCCAGTGTAGTCACAGATCTGTATAACCTAGCAACCAAGGACCATAAAATTGAGTATTAGTTAACAAAAGGAAGCTACGACACACAAAGAAATCCTGAGGATAACTTACTTCAGGCAATTTAATGTCTGGCCGTAAAACTTAGGGGGCTTAAAATCCATAGACCGCTCCTTGTAAAAACTCTCTAGTTCCTTCATGAATGCGTCTTGATCCTCTGGTGTCCCAGTTTCCTCCTCCCCAGTCATCTAAAAACCAGAAATAGATAAATAAGTATGTATTAGTAATAACACTTGAAACCCTTTTCAGATTGGAAATACCTTCGTTACCCCACTGTCATCCTTGGATTTCTCAGCCGCGTATTTAACAAGAGCATAGGGTGCAACTGGTTCAACTTGACCAACCTCATCATTGTTTTCTGGCATTTCATTACAACCAGCATCACCATCAGCAGCAACAATAGTAACGACAATTTTGTCATTGGGCTCATCGACCAACAATGCTCCCTTCTCACTTTGATTAGCTTCAGTCTCATTGTCAGGAGGGGATTCAGTAAATTGTTGTGGATCTTCACCAGATATCTTCCCTCCCTGCATATCATTTTCAGCAGAACCCTTATCTCCGTCCATGTCACTGGCGTTCTTGTTAGGTTTTTGCTCCTCCAAAATTTTACTAGGGACTACTCGGACCTCCATGCCATTTCCCACACTATCACTTTGATGTTCCGCCAGACTTTGTACAATGTTCTGATCTCTCTTCCCCATTTCTTGACAGGAATTAGGGTCCTCCACGTGCAATTTTTCTTGCTGCTTGTGCTCCCTTTCTTGTTCACCTTGTTTGCTGTTTTCCAACTCTGGTTTACCTTCAGCTGAAGCTACTGAAGATTTCTCAGCATCCTCCATATCTACAAGCATAAGTTATACTGTATATAAACATAATGATAAGTAAAAACATGCATATAAACAAATCATCATTAAAAATAAAAAACAGAACATATATATATATATATATATATATATATATATATATATATATATATATATATATATATATATATAAATTCATGAAAGTGATTATGCCCTTGATCCTCCAAATCACTAGAAACTAGATGTATTAAAACGAGGGGAACTAAATCCAATCAAGGCCAAATAATCAGGGGAAAAAAAGGAGAAACATGCATGGTCGGAAAATCATGCCTGATTCTGGGTTTCGGAGGGCCCAAAACCACCACAAAACGGAACCTAACCGATAGAAAAGAAAGAAAGAAGTTTTCAAAGCGATGCAATGTCGTTAAACCTAACTAGGGTTTTCTTCAGAGTTGAGGAGGTGGTGAGAGACAAAGGATACTATGTTCGTCATAACGGCTATAAACATACGGCCGTCGAAATTAACGTTAACAAAAAGACGAAGAAGTGAAGGGAGAACACACCGGTAGCCGAGGAGAGGTCTCTTGTTCTCTGGTGTTCAAAATCGGCGGTAAATCGTGAGCACAGCGGACAGAAAAAACCCACCGCCGCTTGCTATGTCTATGCTTCTGCGTTTTTCAAAAGCACGTATGTACTTGGCTCATATCTGGATTGATAAAATTATAAAATAAAAATGTATAACATAACTCTTAAAAAAATTTACGACTTACCGATATGATTTTATTAATTAATGCTATTGTGTGGTGCAAATGCAATCCTGAATGATGTCATTAATTAATGCTATGAAAACAAACTTATATGCAATGCAGACCCGTTAAATCTAGGAGTATCTTTTTTGGGTCTGCGCAAAATTAAATATTATTTTTTTATGTATTAAACTCAGTACAAATATATAAATAAATAATATTATGTATTAAATTACGCGTTTAAGATGTACCCTAAAAGAACACATTCTAAGAAAATTCATCTTTTTTCTACTCAAATTGTAAGAATTTCAATTAGACATGACTGACTGACTGACAGTAGAGGGAGCGAGCGAGGTATAGAGAGAAAATTCGGCTTCCGCCTCATTTCAACGTCAAAAAAATTATTCGTTGCGCTTGAAATATTATTACGTAATATTTTAAATTAAATTATATAATTATAATATCAGTAAAAAAAATATCAAAAATTTTGCGTTTATAACTTTTTTATTTTTAACACTTCTGTATTTACAACCCGACCCACCATAATTATGTAATATTAAAGGAAGGAAGAATATATAATAAATTTATTGACTTAATTTTAAATAAAACAATTTATACTAATAAAGATAAATAATATAATTCTACAATAAGACAATTATAAGATCATCTTTCTTAATATTAATTTTTTATTATTATTAAAATATAAGCCATGTTTTATTATTATTAGTATATAATATAATTTTTTTTTAAATTATAATTTAAAACATAATTTTGTTCATTCGGTTCGGTCGAGTAAAAATCAAGGATTAGTAATATATAATTTACGAGAAAACAAAATAATTTGGTTCGTACTGGATTGATTCGTAAATAAAAATTCATAACACCTTCTCAAATATTAAACTATTTTGTTAATAAAATATATATTGCTATAAATCTAAAAAAATTGACCAGTAATATATTTCAATTAATGAGTGTTTGAGTATATATTCAAACCCATACATACATATATATATATATATATAAAATGATTCATAGTAAATAGTTGTTATGCGCATTATTTTTGTAAACTAATTTTACACTATTTATAAAAAAAATTAACGGTGATTTTTTTTTTGTCCAATTACTAGTAGGAGTAATTATTGGACAAATTAGGTCAAAACGTCGTCGCTTTTTCCAATCTAACCTAATTTGTCTAATGGCTACTCTTATTAGCGATTAGGCAAAAAAAAAAAAAAGAAGTTAGATCTTCATATGAATAGTGTAATATCAGTTTGTTGAAATAGTTACCCCCATAATAATTATTTGTTACAGATCACTCTCATATATATATATATATATATTAATCCGCCTAACTTGGCCTTGTCTTAAAACTTTCATTTTTGTCTTAAAACTTTCATTTTTTATATGTTATGAGGGTATTTAAGTCATTTGTTATCATAAACTAGCTTATCAACCTATTTGTCACTTTTCAGTTTTTGAACGATCAAAACGAGTTTAATAAATAATTTTTTATTTGTTTAAAATTATAAGATTAATATTAACTTTTAAAAAAATAATTTTAAATATTTTCTAACTTAAAATTGAAATAAATTTATTTTGTTTATGTCAATACATTATAAATATCATAAATTACCTAAAAAGTGTTATTAGTTATAATATTTATTATTTAAAAAAATTAAATGAATCGTGTTAATTTTAAATTTAAAAATATCTTAAATTAATATTAATTTTATAATTCAGAACGGAAGAGAACTAACAACTTTTAAAAAATCATAATAAGTAGATTTTTAGAATTAAGATGGTGTTTGAGTAGCCTATAAGCTCTCAAACTTGTTTATAATCAATTTAAAAAAAATAAAAAGTGTTTGATAAATCGATTTTAAATATGCTTATAATTGCTTTTTTTATAGAAATAATCAAAAACTGTAATTTGGAGTTTATGATTATTTATCAAATCTAATAATCAGGACCAAGTATATTACTGATTTATTCTTATTTATTTTAATAATTTCAACTATTACCCATATTTATTTTTTAAAGCATTATTTTTTAGTAATTTACATTTGAAATAAGTGATTAATAATTTTTTTTATACCAAAATTTTTTCATTTATTACTAATTTAAGTAATTTTTATTTATCAAATACAAATTATTATTTTTAAATTAATTATAATAAAAAACACTAATTAAAACCGATAATTACATTTTTTAAGTAAAGTCAAAGATACAAAAATATATTATATATTCCTAAGACGAAGTTACAATATATTTTATTCTCCCACATGAAAATAAGATTTACATAAATCACACATAATAAAATTTGTGTGAATTCTACTCTGATATAAAAAAATAAAATATACTGTAATTCTGTTCCGTAAAGAAATAATAATTTCTCCAAAGATACTCCCAGACAAATATGGCTGCTTAGGCATTCCGTCTTAATATTCTCCGACAATTAATGATCTGATGCAGAAATTACTTTTTGATTACTGAACATTTAGCTCGATAGACATGTACGACACACCATCATTTTACACGACTTTCGCTCAATTTAACAAGGATTTAAAAATGGCACAGCTACCCCACTAAACACGTCCACTTCATCAATAGTTTTATAATGACAGCAAAGTTTACACTAATCACTTGCTGCCCATACAAGAGCAATTAATAAACTCATAAAGATTAAAAAATAACTGGTGTAAAAGACCGTGCGAGGTACAAACTTTGTTTATTAATAATAATATTTAATCAAGATATTTATGTAATTAAATAAAATAAATGATATAAAAAATATTTATATAAAAATAGTATTTATAGCATATGTAAATGGTAAATACATGCACAAGAACAAAATTACATGAGTACATTTTAATATAAATTGATTTTTTTTAATATTTACAATTCAATGTATCTGATTCTTGAAATTCTTCCATATGTAAACCTCAGAATTTTATATAAATACATGCACACGTATCAAAAGTCATTTCACATTAACTTATATATATATATATACATATATGTATGCATTAATTTTAGAAGACACAAACAAGTAAAGAAAGCAAAATTAATCATTATTATTGACTAAAGAAATTTATTACTGTAAATATATCTACTCGAGTACTGTCCAAATCAACTCATAAGGATATACATCAGCTATTATTCACGGAATACCTTCATTTTAACTATTAGATTAATAATTCGTTGGCGAAACTCAATATTTATTGGATTTTCTTAAAATGTGTCCTAAGGGTATATTCTAAGCGCTGAAATTAATGCATAATAATATTTATTTATGTATTTATACTGAATTCAATGCATAAAAAAATAATATACTAGTGAACTTCATGTATTGAATTCCGTACAAATATATAAACAAATAAAATTTACCCTTATTTTTCGCGCTTAACATGTACCCTAAAAACACATGCCAAGAGAACCCGTATTTATTATAAGACAAATATCCTATCGATCAGTTTCGAAGTTATAGCCCTACCTGCCTCCTTGTTCTCATACTAAGGGATGCGGAAATACATAATTATTGTGTACTTAAATATTACCGAAAAAATTAATGAATTCTTGTTAATTTATTAAAAATATATATAATTTTGTAATATAAATAATATTAAATTTTCAAACAATTATTAAAATTATTTAAAAATTGATCAAAGCTTTTCAACTATAATTAATTATGACTGATGTGGCATTAGACATGGCATCTAATGTGTAAATTAAATTAGTCCTCACATGACATGACTCTTATTTTTAAATACATATCCAATTTTTTTGTATTTGGTTTTTATATTTTTTTTACCTTCCAATTCATTTATGTCTTGTTTGAAAAGAAAAAAAAAACACGCTCAAAGGTTAGTGGCTGCGAGTTCCTACATCACCGAAATATAATTAAAAAGTCGCCTGATTGTGCAAGCTAAAGAGTATCTATCGAATTTGATACATTAATGAAACTTTAAAATATGCAACCTCTTTATGTAGCACTTGCATTCTCCCAGGATAAGAATTCGGGAACTAATTTCTGTCCATGGCAAACTGATAGCTGCATGGTTTTGTTGGAGACTTGGCAAATTCTGACTTTAACCTCTCAGTACTCAAATCAACTGAGTGTGGGTTAGGAACCCCAAACCTGACTCTGAACAACAATACTAAATATGTCACAGACCGAAAGTGTCGTAGACATCTTTATGATATGATGAACATATCTCCAACCTTACAAAAGCTGTTTTTTATTGCATTAAGAGGAATCTAATCTTTTTGTTTATTCCTTACCCGACTTAAATATTCCACGACCGAACAGATGAGGACTGATTTATAGCTATTTTTAGAGTAGTTATGCCTGGCAGTGAGAGAGAGAAATGTGCCAAACAAAATTGCAGTTTGACAGTCAACTTGAAATGTATGGACAATTTTGGACCTGGTTTAATTTCAACTTGCAACAAGTTCAAGTTTTATGCTCTCTTGTTCCTTTCTTCTTATTGAATCATTTTCTGTACCTAAGCTCCTTAAACTGCAGGGAAGGAGCCATCCCAGCTCTCACTCTAATAATTAGAGCTAACCTTCTTAATGGTAACAACTGATCATGCCTTTGCCACTTAGTTCAGTCTGGAATTTCTTCCGAACAAATGAAGCCTCTGATGGTTCTGCATATTTTCTTTCAGGCTTACGAGCATCAGGAATTCAGAAATCCATG
Organism: Hedera helix; assembly: GCA_947179155.2. Lineage (NCBI taxonomy): Eukaryota > Viridiplantae > Streptophyta > Magnoliopsida > Apiales > Araliaceae > Hedera > Hedera helix. The sequence goes on along the minus strand of OX359283.1, from coordinate 40,993,886 downwards.
GTTGTTGGCGTCACAGTTGCTCGTTACATTGCCCTGCCTCTAGTAGGCATTGTCATTGTTAGAGGTGCAATCCGGTTTAATTTGGTTCTTTTGATTCGTACGCAGTTCCACCTGCGATGAACATGGGTACAGACATCACTTTGATTAATTTGCAAAATATCTGTCTTACTTTATGCTGTCTGAGTACACATTTTCTGGCTTTCTGTTTGACATTCTCTATTTTTTAATTTTTTTTCTTCTTGTTACGAGTTATGGTGAAATAAATGCAGCTATTTCCTTTTTTGCTAAAGCTAATATTACGTATGCTACATTAAGCTGATATTTTACTGAGGTCAGACAGGTGCAGTAGGGCTCACCTCGACCTTTATTTCTTTCCATATTTTTGTACGTAATAGAATCCCTTCATTCTTCACATCTTTTAACTTGTAATGTTGGAGCTGTGTCTTTTCACTGATTCAAGATATTACTAGCATGTACATTGCTGGGTGTTTCATCCATCCCTTCCCATAGGATATATGCTAGAGTTCCTCCCATAGGATAGTTGAAACCTCAACCTTACAAATCAATAAATGCTACATTGTTGCCCCTTTCTCTTATAGTACGGTGTCTTCCCTCGACTTCTTTGTCAATTTTTTCTTATCAACAGTTTGATGCATCATGTAAGGGATAACCTCTTGGAGCCATCTCCAAAATAATTTTGTTTTCTGTGTGTTTCACAAGGGTGATAAAAATGTATTTTGACTTGTCTTTTACACGTGGCAGGCACCATAACACAGTTGTTTGGAACTGGTGAAACCGAACGTTCTGTTATTATGCTATGGACTTATATGTTAGCTTCGGTTTCACCTACTCTTTGGTCACGTGGCTGGTTGCTTGATTTCATTCCTTCTCAGATTACATCCCCTGGTCAAGAAAGGTAGATTCTTATACACCGTAGCGAAAATGAATGAATGTTTCTAGTCTCTAAGAATCCAATTAAAGAACCTTATTTTCATGTAATTTTTTTCATTCTTCATTCGCCCTGTATCTGTTAAAGAACATGAGTCCTCTGGCAAAAATAAATGTTCTTTTATTAGCTATGAACTTGCGTGTTAGCTTCAACACGTCTCTTACTCTTTGGCTCGTCTTTCTCCATTCGTCTTGTCGCTCGATTTCATTGATTCTCAAATTGCATTCACTGAATGGCACGTTTGTTTTCATTCCCTGAAGGTTATGATGCTAGAAATAATGCTCGTCATGACTACTATAACAAATATTATTGCGTTAAAGAAGCTCCTCTTATCACGTTAGGCGTTTTTACATTCTCGAAAAGTACATCCAACAGTACATGCAATTCAAAAAGATGATTTTTTTTTCTACTTCTGGTGTCATGCCTAAATGTAAGGCATCGGCAAACAATGTGCCTCATCACACAAAATTGGATGCTTAAAAGTTGTTGCGACAGTTATTCAACAAACATTTGATGAAAATGGATTTAAACAAGAATTATGTGGTTCGGCTTTTGGTCGATGTTCACGGCGAGAGGGGGATTTTAATTTATTGTACTGAAATCTTGAGGATATACCAAAAGCCGTGAAGAATCACTCTGGGAGTATCTTAAATAAGGCAAAGAATTTACTTTTCTTTACCATACCATCTCGTGTAGTCATGATCATCTTCATTTTTTTGAAGGTTCAGGTTATGCAACCAAAGTATTCAAATGATCTTCAACATTAATATACTATAGTTGTTCTGTAATCGTATTTTGGACTTGGGACAGCATATATGCATACTAATTGGAAAAGATAACCTTTTTAACATCTGGTTTCATAAATATCGATTAAAAGACAATACAATTGAAATGTAATTCAGTAAGCATGTTAGAAGGTCGACCAACAGCAAGGTGTAGAGATCAAGACAAATTGTTCTAGATATGATTGAAGAATGCTTGAGAGAAGCAATAGAATTCACCAAAGAGCTGGTTCTAAAATATGATAAAACAACATTCCTAAAATCAGCTGATGGATTGGTCACAATCAGTGACATTCAGAGAGAAGCCTTCTCTAAATCTTCGAAGTAAGAATGCTCCATTGCTTTTTTTGCCGAGATCCGTTTTGAAGGTTCATACTGCAGCATTTGCTGCAAAACCCAAAAACAATAAATAAGTTCTAAAAAATAAATAATTATCAAGATTTTTTTTTTTAAAAATGTTAAAGATTTTATTTAGCAGAAAGCCCAGAAGATTAAGGGAAAACAAGAATGAAAAGCTTACTGATAACAGGTCTAGACCATCCTTATCCAGATTAGGGACAGCTGATGACATTTGCTGAGGTTTCCACTGGGGATACTCATGCCAGTTCATTAGCTTGCTTACTCCAGGCCACATCTCTTCATTTGGAGTCCCCAATAACCTGCAATGGAATTTCCCAGAGACAAGATAAAATTAGGAATTACTATAGCAATATCTCAATAAACCTGAAACCATATTATATTTCAATAAACCTGAAAATGTGAAGCAACTGCTGCAGCTCAGAATCTCCAGGGAATAGTGCTTGCTTTTTTACCAGTTCAGCTAGAGTTCAAATCGAGAAGAGGAAAATTGATAAATTTACAACTACAGTCAATATATCCAATATGTAAATTTTGATACTAAATTGAACAATATTGAAGGGAAACATTACCAAATATACAGCCAACAGACCACATGTCCACTGCTGTGGAGTAATGGGTAGCCCCCAAAAGAACCTCAGGAGCTCTATACCACAGAGTCAATATCTGCAATAGGTAATAACAAAAAAAGCTATGTTTCGCAATGTAAAAAATTCAAATGCATTTGCAGTTTTATGCTTAGGATGGAAGAACTAAACAAGCGTAACACCTCATGTGTATACTTCTTAATAGGTAAAGTAAATGCTCTGGCCAGTCCAAGATCTGCTATTTTTAGCATAGATGTCTTTCGGTCCATCAAAAGATTATGAGGCTTAAGGTCTCTGAATTAAACCAATGAGAGAAAAAGTTATTGACTAAGACTACAAAGAACTGCCAAAATATTGTACAAATGTGGGGAAAAACATGCCACAGGAATGAAATTAACAAGTTACCTGTGCAATACACCATGGCCATGGCAGAAAGCAACCCCCTTGCAAAGTTGATACATCAAGCTCTGCATTCAAAAAGGAAAACTAATTAGGGACCATATTTCCCAACCGTTTGGTAAGAAACCTCCTCACTGATAAACCCTCATCTACTCTGTACCTTGATAGTTTTGGGGGGAATGTTCTCTCCACTTTGACGGAATGGTCGGATGAATTTCTTGAGATCAGTGTCCATGTACTCAAATACCAAGTACAAAACTGTTTTCCCTTCTTTATTCTGGCCTTGTTTGACATCCATAAGCCTGTATATATATACACATACAGTGGTAACATGAAACATGAGAATGAGATATTTCTTTTTCTATGAAGGGCACCTCACAGCCAGTCAAATTTATCCGACTGTAAATACAAACTGTTGATATTAATTAGAATTTTGTAAATATGTTAACTTCTATACTAGTTTACACTTGTTACTAATGTTAAGCATTAGGGTTTATACTTCAAGTGTATAAATAGGCTACTTGTCCTCTTGTATTATACTCGGTATATATATACAATACAATCAATTTTCACACAACTTCTTGTTCTCCGTCTCATATAATCCTAACTAGCATAAGAATGAATAAATTGGGATCCTAACTAGCATAAGATTGAATAAATTAACCCCTCAAAAAAACAAAGAAAACGAAACATTTTCTCAATTTGTTACTTCATATAAATGAATCAAGTAGAGAATAGGTCAAATGAGAAACACTCTGAATAACTGGAGACCGATTGAAACCCTAATTATAGACAAAGAAGGCATATAAAAAGAAAATGGAAAGCCTAAATAGAAATAAGAAATTAATAGTAGGGCAGGGCAGGGCGGTACCTGACGATATGGGGATCCCGAGAAAGCATACGCAACAAAGAGACCTCACGGAGAGTGGTGGGAGGGACACCTTCATCGTCCTCGTGGAGCCTCGTCTTCTTGAGGGCTACAATTTTGCCAGTAGCCCTTTCTCTCGCTCTGTAAACCTTCCCATAAGTTCCCTCCCCTACTTTTTCTAGCTTCTCGAACGCATCCATAGCGGATGCTGATGATTTCTCCATTATCTCTCTCTAATCTCACTTTCTCTCTCTAAAGATCTCAAAAGTGAAGACCGGAATATTAGGGCTCGTCGGACCGGCGGATCGTTTCTGCGCTGAATATATAACCGCGTTGCGTTGCCTAACGGCAACAATCTTTTGAAATTCAAATGCAGGACGAATTCCCACAAATACCCTTTCAGAATTCTTTACCACCTCTCTTATTTGAGAAAACACGTTACTCACCGTCTTTCTTTTCCACTTATTTGTTCTGGGTTTGAAAAGGATGTTGGGCTCGGATTTGGTGTTAGGGCTGGGCTTTGTTTTTGGGTCCCCCTTTCTTCTGAGATTGTTTCGCTAGAGAAATTAAAATGTGCTTTTTTTTATTATTAAAAAGAGAACTCTTTTGTGAAATATATTTTTTTATAATTACAAAATGATTTTTTTATTTATAATTACAATAGAACTGAAGAAACTCAATAGTGTGAATACAAATAAGCTACTGAAGAAACTCAAAAGATATAATTTCCATGTCAATTCTCCATCCATTTTGATAAATTAATCTACAATTACAATTCTGCATAAGGTGCAACTATTCTAGACTTTCATCCCAAACTAGCAACTAAAGTAACATATGCAACACTCTACGGCAAAGGGGAAGCCGTTAATGTGGCATAGCCCCTGTATCTTCCATGAAGCTACTGGGTAGTATACAGATGAAATGGCATACTGTCCTCTCCAATTCAACTTCTACAATTGAGCTTCAAATTTTGAACTTTCACTGATATTTTCAGCTTCTGTTCTTCCATATCTTTTAAAACTGCTAGCAAATTTGCTCGGTATGCTTCACAACGCTGACTTGCATTCTCCGACTCAGCAGTCAATTCCTGTATCTTGTTCTGATTCTACAAATTGGGAAGCAGTGGCAAAGTGTATCAGTAAAGACTTAAAGAACAGTCACAAAACTAGATGCACAAACAACCAGAAAGAGAGACAAACTTGACATACTTTCTTGCCTATCCCTAATCCCTTTCAAGAAATTACAAGTAATATTGTAAGCTAAAGTTGAGATTTCATATTACAAGTACAATTGACGCTAAAATTATAGCGAAGAGTACGGACTACCAAAAATCTTCAAATGACACAGAAGACAGATGATGATTATGGTAGTTGTGTATGTCTAGAAACCCATGTCCAGATCCAATTCAAGACCCAACTTGAAGATTCTTGAGGTCTTTATTGGAATTCACCCAGGCAGCATGGATCTACTCCATGCTGTAGACATATATTGATGCATACTTTAGATTAGGGTAACGAGTTTTTATGAGACATTGGGTGAAATTTTGGAGCTCGGGTTTAGAGAGACGTTCTCTTAGTTATGAGTGTTCTTCACAGTTGTGTAGTACTCAGTTTCAATATAGTGAATTAATTCCTTTCTCATCCGTCAATGTAGGCCAAAACCCAAACCACTTAATTCCTGTGCTTTTCTCTGTTTTCTGTTCTTTCTGCTTTTATTGGTTTGCCAGTAGAGTAATTTTTGTGTCATAATAGTAGTCAAAGTCCTACCAGGACTAAAAGAACTATATCCTTCACAGCACACAAGCTAAATGTAGTAAAGTCAAGCTTTTAATTGAACAATGGAAGAGGTATATGCCTCCAGAATAGCTTCATATTTGGGTATTAAAGTACAATGCCAGGGACAAACAAAAACCAAGAGAGATTTACTTGAAGATGTTCTAGGGCTTCATTCACCAATCATTAATACTTCAAGTAAACAATTGAACATTTTTTATGTATTCTGCCTACTTTGGTGAAATCCTCTCCAGGCTTGGACCTCACAATTAGCAGTTCTATAAGGTGAAAAGGGAAACTAGGCACTATTTTACAGCCTAAAGTACGGAAACCATCTTGCTACAGATCTTCTCAAAGAATCTATACAGATATAAAGTTCAAAGTTTGTTCTCTTGATTTTGCTAAACTTGACCGGTATTATGGCCAAGTATGGAAATAGCAAGAAAATCACTGGGAAGATCACAAAAAATATCATGTTTTTTTAAATAGATTATTTTGGCTCCAAGTAAGAAGATTGGAACTAGCAACCATGAGTTTATTCCTCAAGGCCTCAGCCATTTTCACAATCAACAAATGTCATGTTCTGCCACCCCACAATACCATAAAGGAAAAAGAAGGAAACACTATCTTTGCTTCTATCGTCAGCTGTCTGGAAGGGCCTTTAGCATGCACTGGGCCTTGTAACAGTGTAATTTTCCAAGCTATGCACTACCAGATGGATGCCTGAGATGCAGGTAGAATGGTAGATTGATTCAGTGAACCTAGTACGTACTATGGTCTTGTACAGCTAAAAGTGGTGGTGTGGGGATCCTTCCCAACCACCCCCCCCCCCCCCCCCACAAAAAAAAAAACAAAAAAAAACTCCTAATTATTTTTTTTGAGAGTCGACCTATTTAATGGCAAAATTACCTTGCCAATTTCAAAGTTCAGTACTTGTGTCGCACTCCAAAGAGAACATGTACATAATGAAACACACCTACAGAAACGTACTGAAGATCCAGATATAACTCACTTAAGGGAAAAACATATATCGCATTTATAGTCTTCCCATTACTTTTATTTTGATAATCTAAATTGTGTATACAACTTATATTTAATAATTAAAAAGTTCAATTATCTGACTAAACTGCTTAACTAACTATCAGTGCCCTTGCCAAGGTTGATGGCCAATCCAGATCAGGTTATTATCTTACAGGTAGGTTTGCTTCCCAGAGCAAAGAGAAGGATATCATAAGTTGTTTAGCTTATCATGTTAACAGATTTGTAAGGATGGAGCCATATAAAAGTAACTGGTGACAACTTGTAGAATGCATAATTTATTAGATATAAATATTGTAAAAGGAATAAGTCAAATAGTGATCAACAAAAATACACAAGAAATAACAGAAAAAATAGTGGGTTGGACCTATGTAAATGAACACCACAAAATTATTTCAGAACAGTACCTGTAACTTTAGAAATACATAGATTACACTCATTCTCCGAAACTCTTAAAGAAGAAAAAGGAAGGCATCCAGGGTGAAATCACACTCAAAAAAACATAGCACATTAGAAGTTTTATACTAAATAAAAAGCCTACTTCTTGCACAAATTCATAACGTGAACACTCTTTTGATAATGTGAAACGAGAAAGAATACCAAAAATGCAGCATGTACATAGAACTTCAGAGAAAAAAACTTGTTCAAGCCATGGAAAGTAGAAAAGTGTAATGAGAAGCAATAATACTATGCTTACTAAAGAATGGTTACAAAAAGGAGATACAAAATTATGTGTATATTTTTTGGTTGGCTACAATTATTGGACCCACCCATATATGGTGGATCATTTACTAATTATATTTTGACACAACATTTTGTAAGGCTCTTTTTGTAAGATTTCTTTGTAAGCGTGTAGCAATACTTAATGAGAAATAAACTAACCACTGAAGAAGATTGAAGCTGACCAATCTGATCTTCACTTATCTTTATTTCCTGATCACTTCTGTTGACCACAGAGCTCCTTATCACTCCTGGAAGATTCTGCTTCGCAGCAACAACCTTCCTTGCAGCCTCGCGCAGAGCACTTATTGCTACATTATAAACCTCTACCGAATCTGCCCCTTCTTCTACATATTTAATGGCTTCTCGGCTTAGATTGTCATAGCGAGCAGTAGAGGATTGTTGATAATTACTAGGCAGTCCAAGATTCTGGTCATCCAACAAAATCCCACTTTTGGCATTTCTTGTCCACCGTCTCAAGATATAATGAGAAGGAAGTGTAAGAACATTCGTCACTCTGAAAACCGCTAAGATGTGCCTACAAAGAACCCCTGAAAACTCAAACATTTGGCAGCTACAACTAGCTTTCTTTTTAAAAACATTGAACCTTATAAAGTGTGCCTTGTGGTCTTCCCCAAACTTTGCCACCCGATACGTAATTTCCAACCCCTTATCATCAATTAAAGTTGCTGGATTAGCAAGAGTCTCAACTAATTCCTCTTGCAATTTCAAGAATATTTTCCTTGTATAAAGGGAAGCGGCTTGTTTCTCCATAGGAGATGGTGTTTTCAAAACTGGTGAATTATTCATTGTATCATAATCTAACTGAACTTCCTTTTCATCTTGACTGGCAATGGTTTTCTCATACTGCTTGATTAGGACATTGATATTAGTCGATGCATTTATGTATCCATCGAAGAATGAGTTCATACTATCACTTGACTGGGTTATAGACATCTCGCCAAAAAATGTATCACGGAGATAAACTGGCACCCATTGTTGTCATACATTGTACATTGACTGAAGCCATTCATTACCTTCAAGATTATATTTCACAAAAAGGGTCTCCCAACATGATTCAAACTCCTCAATTGTTTCTGTCAAATTGATGCACTTCTGGAATTCTGCTTCAAAAGTGGGGCACAAGTGATATACATGGGAAAGTTTCTCCTGGGCTTCTTTAAATATGTTCCACTTACACAAACGGTGACGGGTTCCTGGAAAAACCTGCACAACAGCTGACCTTATGATCCTATCCTGATCTGTTGTTATACTGATGGGGTGGTGACCGGACATAGCAGCAAGCCAAGTCTGCAATAGCCAAACAAACGAGGATTCTGACTCATTGAAGAGTAATGCACAGCCAAACAATACAGGTAGTCCGTGATGGTTCATGCCTGTAAATGGGGCAAAGGGGACCCTACAGTGGTTAGTCCTATATGTCATATTGTTAAGTTGAATTTTATTCATATTTAATATATATTTTTGGCTTAATTATTTGCAAGTTCTTAGGTATTTTAATTGATTTTAGGTAATTTATTTGTTATTACTCATTATTATTATTTTTAGTATTTTTATATTATTTTTAATTAATTTATATTTAATTTTGTAGGAAAATAAATCCTGATGGCAAAAGTGCAATTTCTGCAAAGCTGGAGGGCGAAATTGGTAAATAAATAGAAGCTTGGTGGCAGAACTGTAATTAGCCGGCTGAATGGCAATATGGTAATAACCGGAACAGGCATGACCGCGCCATGCGCGCGCGCACGGATGTTGGAGGAAGAACCGGGCAACAAAACGACGCCGTTCACAGAAGAAGTAAGAAACAGGAGATCGCGCAATGCGCGCAGATGTTTTTAGTAGGCGGAAAGATGATACGGCGTCGTTTCACTTGGGCGGCGAGCATCAATACACGCGCAATGCGCGCGAACCGCTCGTTGACTAGTCAAGGGGCTAAGGACGCGTTTGGCCGACGCGGAAATGCTGGGAAATTGTACCAGATCGGATTAATCGCGAATTTGAGCTATAATTTGATTCCCAATTGGATTTCTTTTCCACATTAGCTTAGGATTATTATTATACTCCTATAAATAAATTATGTAGCTTTGATATTCAGTACTTTTAACCAACTTTTAACATAGATCAGAATATATTAACATAGAATAGGAGATTATTAGAGTAGTTTAGGAGTAGATTTTTATTTTATTTGGAACAAATATTCAACGCGAAGGATTCAACAATTGAAGGCGGAGCTTGGGAGTTGAAGACTGTGATCCGAGTGACAAACGGATGTCAAACACAGATTTGATTTCTTTTTCTTTTTCTTTAATTGTTGTAATTTTGATACGTTGAATTATTTGTGGATTATTTTATTTATGCATTATTTATTTATGTTTTGTGTTTTAATTTTAAGTATGTTAGGTTAGAGTAATTTCTAGGGTTAAGGATGATTATATTTGATTGATTTCATTGCACAAATTCATGTCAATTAATTTTACAGATTTAGTACTTTAACGTAAATAATAATTCTTTTTATTGGATGCCTATTTTTATCGCTTAAATATAAAATTGGATTCTCATTATGATTTGTTGGATTCAGTTTATAATTTGTTAAAAGCGGATATAAATTGTGTTTCGATAGATATAGTGAGTGTTTTAATTTTATACATTTGCTTGGCTGTAAAAGAATTAACAATTTGATTTAAAACATAATTGGGCTTAATTGATTTTATTTTCCGCATCTAATAGAGTCGAGAGACCAAATTAGTGTGAGATAAAAAGTAGAGTTTTTGGGCATGAAAATTGAGAAGATGATATTAAATATATGATTCTGCCATCCTAGCATTTTATTATTGAGTAATTTCTTTATTAATTAGATATATTTCACAAATTTGAAATCATTTGTTTAAATAAGATTAAGGCGATATAAATTTAATAATTGGATAATAATTATTTTAATTCCCTGTGGGTTCGACACTCCATTTTATCACTATATTATTTGTTGATTGCGTACACTTGCGTATAAATTGCTAACTAAATTTAAGCACAACAAGTTTTTGGCGCCGTTGCCGGGGAATTAATTTATAATTGTTACCAATATTAATTTTTATCAAATTAGTCTTAATTTAAACGTTTTTATTTTTATTTTATTTTATTTTTACTTTCTTTTCAGGTACGATGGCTGGATTTAATTATCAATGGTCTTCTGAGGGGATGCGAGAACCAAGTATGACAGAATTAATGGACCAAATGTCTACACAGTTGGCGGAGCTTGAGATGATGATTGACACTCGTGGGAATCAGTCCAATCAGAATGACTATTATTATCAGCGACAGTCTAGTGCCACCCCAAACTACTATCATCAGAGTTGGCAATATAGTCCAGATTCTTCATGGAGCTACGAGCAAGACCAATTCTACGCTCCAAATTTTCCATACCCATGTCCACAACCACCGGTGCAGAAATCTGATTTGGAGAAAACTCTTGAAGATTACATAGAGCAAATCAACATGAGCCGGAATGATCAAGAAGTTTATACTCCAATACCATCATTCTCACCAGAATTATCGTTTCAAGTACCTCCACCGCAAGCAGATCAGGGATCGAATTTGGAGGAGACTTTGAATAGATACATAGAGAGTACTAAGACGATTATGGCCGATCATGAAGTTTCAACTCAAGAGCACGAGTTTCACATGGAACTACTTGCCAGAATTATCAACAGCAGTCCTCGCAAAACTTTTCCTAGCGATACAGAGATTAATCTCGAGGAGGAAGGTCAGCAATGTGAGGCAGAAACATTAGACGATGGCGAGGAGTTACACAAGACTATTGAGGCCGAGTTCGTGATGCCATATCTTGGTGAAGAAGAAGGTGGTGAGAATGAGATGCAATTGAGCGAAATTGATGAAGAGGAAAAGAAGGATGAGGATGATCAAGCCTTGGATTCTAAACAGATTTTAATTGTGTCACCTGTGTCAGTTGTGGAGACAGTTCAGAATTCAGTTGAATATATTCAAGTCGACATAGGGAAAGGCAAAGAAAATCACTTGGATGAATTCAAGTTTGGGGGTGATTTTCAATCATGTCTGCATGCCCACGAATTCAAAGAAAAGACAGCGAGGCGGCATGACATGACAATTTTTGCGATTGAGCCTGATTGAAAGAAAGGAAAGTAGTCAGGCTGAGACTATAAAACAAGCGCTTATTGGGAGGCAACCCAAGATTTTATTTTTATTTTTAGTAGTTAATTTTATTTGTTTAGTTAGTTTTTGTTTTAATAGATTTTAATATTTTTGTTTTTGTTTTTGTTTTGTTTTTCAGGTTATTTCCCAGACTTGGCGGACAGTGAGAATGATAATTGCTATATATTTAGGGGAGTTCTCTATTCTTAATCTCTTTATTTTACACATTGAGGACAATGTCTGTTTTAAGTTTGGGGGTGTGATTAGTTTTTAAATTTAGTAGGAAATTTTTATTTTTTTATTTTTTTGAAAATTTTTGTTAGTTTTTTTTTTTTTTTTTTATTTTAGAATTTTGTGGGTATATTCACTGCAAACCCTCACGAGACATAACTCGTCCACTTGGGGTAACCTTGGGGTTTAAAGGCTTGTTGCACATACTAAGTGCAATCGTGTTTTCCTACGAAAATGGGGTAACTTAGTTTTAGGTTGAGTCACTTGAGCAATGAGTTATTTGAATTAAAATTTAAGACCAACGATAAAACTTTTGGTTTGTATTGCATAACTTTTTGGGAAATTGATTAATTATTGCATAATTTAAATTTTGGTTATTTGTTAGTTATTATTTTATTTAAGATCCTTTAAATTTTCAAGCACATATCCATTTGTGTTGAATTAGTTTTAGCTTAAAGAAAATTTATCTAATTGAATTCTTATGATAGATATTTATGAACTCTATATCTTATTTGATCATAATTTAAAGCAAAATATTAGGCGGAATAAGATTTGGAGGAGATGATTTAGGTGATTTTTCTAGGATTATTTAATATTGATTTTCCCAAGTAAAATTGAAAGAGGAAAAATGAGGTGAGTTGAGATGGAGCGTAAAACGCACTCACTCATAAACATATGCAAAAACGAGAAGGAGCGTAAAACGCACTCGTATTAAGAAAAAAAAATTGAGATGGAGCATAAAATGCACTCACCTATGAAGAAAAAAAAAAGAATGAAAAGAAAACTAGAAAAGGAAGGCCACCTATTTTAGTTAAATATTTGGGAAATTATGTGGTTAATGCAAATAATGATCCTAGTGTGTTTAATACATTGATACCTTTTGATCTTCTAGTTATATTTTGCCTATTTATTAGCTTAAAGATGTGAAAAAGTGAGTTTATAGAGTTTTGCTTTGTAATTCTTTTATTGTGTAATATCTTTTATGAGATATTTAATTGTATGAACTTATTTGAGTTTTAATTAGTTTGATACATTATGGATTCACACACACACAAAGGATCTTGAGTAGAGTAAGATTAATAAATATGTTAAAAATTTTGACGTTGCATAATTTTGAAATTTTCTTTGAGTTATTATTTAAAAACTTTTGAGGTTAATAATTTTATTCACGTTGATTCATTGCTTGAGTAATTTTGATGTAGTTAGTAGAGTCTTTGTTTTATTTTTCGTTTTGCTTGAGGGCAAGCAAAAGGTTAAGTTTGGGGGTATTTGTTAAGTTGAATTTTATTCATATTTAATATATATTTTTGGCTTAATTATTTGCAAGTTCTTAGGTATTTTAATTGATTTTAGGTAATTTATTTGTTATTACTCATTATTATTATTTTTAGTATTTTTATATTATTTTTAATTAATTTATATTTAATTTTGTAGGAAAATAAATCCTGATGGCAAAAGTGCAATTTCTGCAAAGCTGGAGGGCGAAATTGGTAAATAAATAGAAGCTTGGTGGCAGAACTGTAATTAGCCGGCTGAATGGCAATATGGTAATAACCGGAACAGGCATGACCGCGCCATGCGCGCGCGCACGGATGTTGGAGGAAGAACCGGGCAACAAAACGACGCCGTTCACAGAAGAAGTAAGAAACAGGAGATCGCGCAATGCGCGCAGATGTTTTTAGTAGGCGGAAAGATGATACGGCGTCGTTTCACTTGGGCGGCGAGCATCAATACACGCGCAATGCGCGCGAACCGCTCGTTTACTAGTCAAGGGGCTAAGGACGCGTTTGGCCGACGCGGAAATGCTGGGAAATTGTACCAGATCGGATTAATCGCGAATTTGAGCTATAATTTGATTCCCAATTGGATTTCTTTTCCACATTAGCTTAGGATTATTATTATACTCCTATAAATAAATTATGTAGCTTTGATATTCAGTACTTTTAACCAACTTTTAACATAGATCAGAATATATTAACATAGAATAGGAGATTATTAGAGTAGTTTAGGAGTAGATTTTTATTTTATTTGGAACAAATATTCAACGCGAAGGATTCAACAATTGAAGGCGGAGCTTGGGAGTTGAAGACTGTGATCCGAGTGACAAACGGATGTCAAACACAGATTTGATTTCTTTTTCTTTTTCTTTAATTGTTGTAATTTTGATACGTTGAATTATTTGTGGATTATTTTATTTATGCATTATTTATTTATGTTTTGTGTTTTAATTTTAAGTATGTTAGGTTAGAGTAATTTCTAGGGTTAAGGATGATTATATTTGATTGATTTCATTGCACAAATTCATGTCAATTAATTTTACAGATTTAGTACTTTAACGTAAATAATAATTCTTTTTATTGGATGCCTATTTTTATCGCTTAAATATAAAATTGGATTCTCATTATGATTTGTTGGATTCAGTTTATAATTTGTTAAAAGCGGATATAAATTGTGTTTCGATAGATATAGTGAGTGTTTTAATTTTATACATTTGCTTGGCTGTAAAAGAATTAACAATTTGATTTAAAACATAATTGGGCTTAATTGATTTTATTTTCCGCATCTAATAGAGTCGAGAGACCAAATTAGTGTGAGATAAAAAGTAGAGTTTTTGGGCATGAAAATTGAGAAGATGATATTAAATATATGATTCTGCCATCCTAGCATTTTATTATTGAGTAATTTCTTTATTAATTAGTTATATTTCACAAATTTGAAATCATTTGTTTAAATAAGATTAAGGCGATATAAATTTAATAATTGGATAATAATTATTTTAATTCCCTGTGGGTTCGACACTCCATTTTATCACTATATTATTTGTTGATTGCGTACACTTGCGTATAAATTGCTAACTAAATTTAAGCACAACACATATCAAACTTAACTGTGTCTCCAAAGTAGTTATAATTCAATCTCGAGTTTGCATCAGCCCAGAAAACATTGCCTGATGTGTTTTCACAATCACCTTGAACAGCATAGAAGAAACTAGGATCCACTGCTTGCATTTGCTTCAGGTAGTCAAAAACACAGTGACCCCCACTCCCGAGAGTCCTTTGCCTGCTGCTGCTCATATAATTCTGGCAATCAACTTTTGTGAAACCAACATTGTTAATTCCACCAGACTCTTTAAATAATACAGACATCACACCACTTGGTCCCATCCCAGCCGCTTGAAGGGTATCTATCAAGCTCTGGGCAGGACCAGATACGTGCCTGTGCGACCTGAGGCAGTGTACCTTATCCGGGGGCACAAGCTCATGATTATGTTCTTTAACAAGTTTGGTGACAACCCATTTTCCAGAATTATGTTTCTTGACAGTTAATTGGGCCCTGCAACCCATCCTAGTAACAGTTCACTGGCGCTTGGACTTGTTTTCACCACCCCCACGGCGAAATCCCTCCCTTGAACACACAACTTGGCGGCATATGATTGAGCCATCACGGTGCGATCTCTGGTACACACTGGCTCGAGTACTAAACCCAATACAGCGTGCATACGAGTTGTAAAAAATTCGGGCAGCGTGTTCAGAGTCAAATTCCATGCCCTCATAGGGCTCAATATTAGGGTCCCCTTTCGTAGAAGACAATAAATTGTGATTCCCAGTAGAATTATGTAATAAATCGTCATCATAGGTATCATCATGAGGCTGTTCTAAGTCAAGACCAGTGTCCTTTTCTTCACCAGAATCCATATCAAATTCCATCACCTCATTTTCCAAATTTAAGGGTTCATAATCCATTCTTACCAGTTAAACTACAGTACTACAATTCAATTGTCTTTCTTTATTTTTCTCTTCTTTTGAAGCTTAAGGTGTATTGTTTGAGGTGTGTGCATATAATATATCAGGGAGAAGAAATTAAACGGAAGTTAAAGGCACCCAAAAAAAGTGGATAGAGCAAGAGAAAGGCTAACCGCAGAGCATATACACCTCCTCCAGCGAGAAATGAGAGCGGAACGCAGTGAATGATGAAAGCACTGGGGGGTTTTATTCAAGTACTTTTCGTTAAATAGTAGAGAGAGAAACACAAATCGGGGTTTTGAGAGTTTTTCGAGGACTTATAATTTTTCTTCGGGATTTGTGTTAGAGAAAGAGAGAGAGGGTTGGGACAAAAAATTGATCCTCTTGTTTTACACGTCCATTCTGGGTTTGGTAATAAAGATCCGGTGGTGTCTGAAACAGCGCAATATTCTTGAAAATCATGATCGAAAAATATTTGAATTAATATTTTCACAAAAATATTGATGTTTTTACAAATTATCTCACATAAATATAAATTTTATTTATTATTTATATTAAAAGAAATTTGTCAAAATATCATTTTTATTTATATAAACATCAATTCTCATTCTATTTTGAAAGTCTTGAGTGGAATAGTTTTTGTGTTCAATGTATAAAGTTACACTTTACTAGTGGTGTTTCAAAATAACAAGACTATTTATAATAACAGTATTTATAATAATAATAATAATAATAATAAAGATTTTTTTTTGAAAAATGAAATACTCAGTTTTGCACTTATTTTTTCAAAACTATTCTTAATTAATTATTTTTTAAGAAAACTAAAAATCTTTTTGAATCTATAGTTTGAAACAAATAGAATAAAATTAAATTACTAATAATATGTTGTCTGAAAGAAGTCTCTATGATATTTTTATTGGATAAGTATATGTACAAAAAAATCAAGCCCAAAATCAACCACACATTGATCGAATAGTCATTAAAAGTATGTGAATGACACATATTTTAATATAAATATATATTTTTTAATGGTTAAAATTAATGAAGTAGTTGATTTATGTATACTTAGACTTATTCATTCTTATTTGGCATCGCCAGACATACACGGAATAAAAACTTGTTATGAAAAATATGGTTAAGCATAAATTTGGACAGTTCATTTATAGTGTCGAGTTATACAAAAATAAAGTTGGGAAGTTTGATATCTCTTTGTTTCTTTTGTGTGTTTAATTTGACTAGTTCTAACATAATGAAAATATTTTTAAAAAGAGAATAAATTATACATAAATAGTCTATAAAATTAGAGTTTTACACATTCAATAAAGGCCCAATTAATTGTCATGTCGTGTAAAATTTTTTAGGAATAAATGAAAGAATTTGAAAATTAATATGATTAGTTAAACAATTTTATCATGCTAAATAATAAATAGCAAATGAGTGGATACAATTTAAATTCTTTACCTATCTTGTTATCGGAGAGTATTAAACTCCGGTTATAATTTATTCTCTCTCAATCTCATTTATGGGCCATCCTTCTGAAAGAGAGATTGATTGGAAGACATTCATTGGTCTGCTGTGAAGTTGCTCTTCTCCGTTTGGTCCCCTCCTTAAAGTGCTATTTCATCTTCATTTAGAATCTGTCGAGGGATTCAAAACTATAAAATTGAGCAATGCCTACAATGAATTATGCCAACTAACACAAGTCCTCAGCTTATGAACATATTCGAACAGCGGTAATACCACTTCATCTTGGATGACACGTACATTTTATCTATTTTGCGAGTGCCTTTAAATGATGACGTAGTAATACATCACTGTTGTGTCGAATAATTTTTCCTCAACTTGTGGTAACAAAACATGAAAAACCAGCTCAACCTTGAACAATATGGAGTATCACCTCAACATCAAACTACCAAAATAATTATTGCAGCCACATAGTTGAACATGATATATATTCATTCAGTTTGTGGCCAGTTCAACAGCCAATTCCATGACAACTGGGGAATAGTACATGTTTCAGAAGAAGCAGGACTTTAATTGAACACTGAAATTAGAGTGCCAAAATCCAAGAAATAATTTCATCAATAGACTTATCCGAACTTCCATGTTCATCTATTGCCTCCTTAGCCAACTCCTTCAACTGCATAGCTCTCTTCTTAATCTCCTCTCCATTCATGACCCCACTGATGCATCTCCCAATCTCTTCAGCACTTGTAACATTTACTTCGTTTTCCATGGGTTGGATTCCAACTCCCCAAACTTTTTCCACAAAATAAGCATTAGTCACTTGGTCTAGAAACTGTGGCATTGCCACTACAGGCACCCCAAAGCTTAAAGCCTCTACAGTTGAATTCCATCCGCAGTGCGATATGAAGCAACCCACTGCATGATGGGGTAACACCTCCAACTGTGGGCACCAAGTCATAACCAGTCCCTTTTCTGACGTCTCCTTTATGAAATTAGAGGGAGCTTGCTCTCCTCAGTTGGTCTCACCACCCACAAGAAACTATTTCTGTTTTGTTTTAGGGCCTCTGCCATTTCTGCCATCTGTTTAGCACTCAAACTTGCAGCACTGCCAAACGATACGTACACAACCGACCCAGTCTCCTTAGTGTTGAGCCACTGAATGCAAGCCTCGGTGCTTGGCTTAAGAAGATTAAAACCGTAATCACTGTCATTTTCAACTCGATTGTCCAGGTACACAGATGGCACAGTCAGTCCAATATTCCTCACAGTCCACAGATTTGACATCCATTTCACCACCTATATATAGCAAAATAACATTGAATGATTTTCTTTAACTTTTTGAAGCTATAAATTATGACATTACTCTACCAAAATTAAGCTTTCAAGGAAAGAAAGAGAAAAGTTGAAATATACTTGATCAAATTGGCTACAAAGCAGATAAAGTTAGATGAAGCTGGGGCTAAGAAAACCAGCCTCTTAGGCTATGTTTGTTTACAAAAAATATACTTGAGATTGGACAATTTGTATTAATTTAACAATACTTCGGACAATTTTATCTCTTGATGAGGGATTGAACTATTTTTTTTATCATTCCTAAAGTTATTTATGTGCGATTATATAATCCTATGAAAATTTTGGAATTAATAGTCCCTCTCATTTTAAGCTATTAAATGGCTTTACGGGATTAATAGTCCGACATTAAGGGATTAATAATCCATCATCAAATCATTAAATAGTGCAAAGTAGTATTAAATTAATATAAATAGTTCAATTCCAAACATATTTTTTGCAAACAAACATAACCTGAGAGTTTTGGCAAATTCATACACACAGAGAATTGAATGTTATTTGTTTCTTCAAGCCAACTGAAATCAATTCAAGATTTCATCCTCCTATTGTCAACTCATATAGGGACATTAGCTAGAAAAGTAACATCTGCTCAACAAACTTTCGACGGCAAAAGTAGTTTTATCTATACTGAAACTGAAGGAATGAAGTCAAAGGAAAAAGTAAATGAAAAGTGAAACAGGATTGGTCCATCATTTTATTCCACTTACCTCTTCTTCTAATTTATCAAAGGAGTTGAAAAGGACCCACTCTGCATTCTCTACATTGTTGGATTGCTTGCATATGTAATGGATTATTTTGGGGAGTACTGTCCTGTAACAGCACCAAATGATGGCAGATACAGAAGCTTAGGTGGTGGCAATCCAGGCATGGAAAAAGCAGGGAATGGCAGAGACTTCTCTGATAAATCGCAATGTATTGGGTAGTAGCTAGCAATAGCAGCACATGACTGCATAAAAAAAGCAGCCCCAGGTATCGCAAATTGCTTGGCTATATTTGAAGCCCATGGTATGTTAGCATCATAAACAAGGCACTTAATAGGGTATACAGAGTTTTCTTGTTTCTTAATGAGTTCAATTAAGTTTCTTGAGCCACTAGCTTCAAACCTGTCAAGAAAGCCGTTAAATCCTCCAGGTGCCCCCACTCCACCTTCAGTGGCGTCATCATATATGGATTCAAATATAACTGAGCTTGATGCCGTTTTCATGGCCTTGGTATTGGAGAGTGTGGTGGTCACTGTGATTTTAATTCTCCTTTAGAAGCAAGACATTTAGAAAATTGGACCATCAGATTTATGTAGCCTTGTCCATGATATGCTAGTACCATGATATGAGCTTTATAAGTTTTCTCATTCTCCATTTCTCCAATGAATATTATCCCTGCGTTAATTCTTAAGTATCACAACTAGTAACACCTAAAGCAAAATAAAATTATCTACAGACCGAATAAGGAATTATGCTATCTCATGAAGTCTAAAATTAACTTGTGAAAGTTAGACAGCTAGGGAAAGGAAGGATACACAACCGGAGAAATGCCATGGTTTTTGGAATTCCAAGGAGTGGATATTATTTTTTTCATCTAGCATTTCCCCTGTATTTCAAATTTATTGCATCTCCTAGTCCTACATATTGCAGCAGTATGATATTTCCTGGGGAGCCATAGAAACCAGCTATTTCATATACCTTGTCCTTCAGTAGCCCTAACTATTTAAAGAAAGCCTAAAGAATTTATTTGATAAATCCATGTCAGCACAAGAGTAGAGGTATTGTCATGAAATCAAAAGGAAAGGGGAAGAATCAGGGGTGCAAATGGCTAACATATTTTTTTGTTGTGAGTGTGTTGGGGGGGGGGGGGGGGGGGGGGGGGGGTGTCGAGACGCGGGGGAATTGATTTCAAGAAACATGAAAGAACAATCTTGAATAGGTATGTTGGACATTGGAGAATCAAACAAGGAAATTACCAAGATTCAAAGGAGTACAAAATTCGGATATGAGCAATAACAACTCCCAAATACAAAATAATCAGAGTTCCATAATCCAAATGCATATAAAGGAATATTAAAGATAGAAAATAGGATAACAGTAACAGTGACATATATTGTGGAAAGAGAAGTGATGCACTTTGGGTGGTTCTCACTTTCTTTTACCGTATAATGGAAAAATGTTAAACAGAAGGCACATATAAGAAGTGAAAATGGAAGACGAAACCTACCCGAAAAGGGTACACCACAGGGTACCCGAAAACGTAAATTGTCGGTCAACCGGAGCACTGTTAACAGTGTAATTTGGAGACCCTGTTAAAAGAAAAGTAAAGAAGCAAAAGCAGAAGGTAGCTGATGAATCCTTGTTTTTTCTTTTTCTTTATACTTCTATTCTTTGAAGAGGTAAGCTCGACTCCAAAATGAATATCCTGAACTCTGTTGTTAGTTAATGAAATCCTCCGGCAGCACCAAATCTGTCTCATCTATAATCTATAAGTCTGTATTTTTGAAAATATTATTCAAATTAATTTAGTTGATCGTGATTCAGTCGCCAGCTTATAATTTTTAAATATAAATTACATAATAATAATAATATATTTTTAAATACAACGAAAATAATTATAATTTAATATATATATATATAAAAGAAAAGTTATAAAAAACATTAATGTAGTATCAAGTACTTCTTAAATATCCTCATAAATATTTTGTAAAAAGATATTTTTATTGACAGTTGTACCATGAATTGCTAATTCTTAAAGTATAAACAGTTATCCAGACATAATTAATTATATAACTATCCAGTTCAATATATTACATATTATTAATATATATATATATATATACATATGACTTTTAACCACCAAAAGTAATTAAAGTTTTACATCGATGTTATTAACAATAACTCTAAATTAATATTATTAAATTCATTGGTTAATTAAAAATGCATACTATATAAATTTTATAAAAAATATCCGTAGAGTTACCAATTTAGTCTTTTAAAATAGTAACTCCATTCCTCAAAGAGTCTCTTTCTTTAAATTTTGCAAATGAAAGACTTCTTATGTAACAGACGCAATACTTGCTACAATCCATTGACAGTGTATTGCCAGAACCATATTGTAGGTTTCTTGCTCTTGCCACATTCTTCTGCACTTCGGCAAGTAACATATGTTTCTTGCAAACTGAATAACGACGACTTATGTTTATAGAAACAAAATCATTATCTATCGATTATCATTGTAGCCAAAAAATGTAACCCGGCAAGTCCCTTAAGCATGCAATCTCTTGAAAACATTGCCATTGATCACACAATTTTGTTCTATTGAGCAACGCCTTCTGTGCTGTATCATTCTTTGTCCTTAAATTTTGACTTGCAATATGCTCATACATTTCACCACTAGTGAGCATTCTCAATCTACTAAGAATTCTTACAAGAATCAAATCAGGCTTTAACATCATTGAAAACTCCATATTGGACGTCAAAACCATATCCAACTTGGTAAAAAAATTGAACTAGCACTTTAAAAAAAACTTCCAACTTTCATAAACCGCAGCATAGTCCTCTCTAATTATTTGGCATTCAGAAATTACAACATTAAAATAAAACAAGGATGAAGTTTATTGTCAAATCTAACTGTTCAGTACCCAAAGAAGTTAGGACATAAATAAAGAAAAACAGAAAGTAAGAAAAAGAGGAATTTAAATTTCCGGCATTATGAGCAGTCATAACAAAATTTCCAGAGGGATGTGACTGATAAATTTCTACTTCTACAGCCCGCTTTTTGCAGGTGAGGACATCACAGAGAGAATGTTTGTCACAGCAGCCATGGCACTTAAAGCTGCTCTCAGGACATCCTGTGAACACCCTGGTTTCACGATAGTTCGCACCTGAAAAACATACAAGAGGAAAAGAGAGGATACATCATACATGAGAAAACAATAACTTAGATCTTATTACATCACCCAAATATAAATTAGGCTAATACGAGGTAGGAGATAAACCTCTCTAGCAAAACATGGCACTTACCTCAAAACAATTACAACATCAATTGGCTAAAAGCCATCTGCATATGCATAATATAGTTCACCCAGTGCATGTCTAATTCTTTCTTCTTTTTATTCATTGACAAATATGCTAAAACTTACACTAGTACGAAACGAGGCATTACCAAACAAAAAGGGAACTCAAATTTTTCTCCGCTTGGCAAGTAAAATAATCAATTTCAGTAGTAACTAAAATAACCAAGTGTCAGTTTCGCATAAGAGACTGGTTGCAATAAAAAAAGATTAAAATGTTAGCAAGCCCATAAAACTTGAATAATAATAATAATAAACAAATAAAATAATGTGTTTTCCAAAACACTAGTTGCAAAATTTATATCCTCGGAAATGGGGCCACAAAAGAACTAATGATAAGTGACCTCAAGGTAATGTGACTTTCAAATTCTCTTTCCTCCAAGTAATAAAAATATGTTCAATATTCAGCAAGTTCCTATTGACCCTTGAAATTTCTTATCTTTGTATTTCAAGAGTAACTGGCTAATTGCAGCCAACACCAAAAAACATATAAAAAGACAAAGGTACCAATTTCAATGAACCAGTGTGAGTGCTCCAATACTTGAAAATGCCGCATTTAAAAGATTCATTGTCAAGATCAAGATATAATAGTGAATACACACGCATATATATAACTTTCAGCACCTTGTCAAGATATTCTTGCAATTCCTTGATACGACCCATGTAATCCTGGTCTTCAACACACAAAGTCACAGCCTTCGCATCAGCACCAGGACCATCGAACTGAAGGGGTCCTGGATTTCTGTAAACATCATCAATCAAAAACCTTGTTGCATTTTGACTCAGCAGCCTGCATCAAAACCCGGCATTGGTTAAGCATCAGCAGGGTAGCAGCTACTAATGTAGTGCTCATCCATTTTAACTACCATGTTATGATGTAACAGAAAGATTCTAAATCAGATTTCAACATTTCATTGAGAAGAGTAACCCTCAATTCTCCCTCGCCCCTAACCCCTGGCGAAAAACAATTTTATGAAGAAGCACAAGAAAACAACCCAAAATTAGGGTTTTCATTAATCTACAGAGAAATAGCCATTTAAGAAATCATGATAAGATAACATACTCGTATGCTTTGCCTTTCAGATCTACAGTAGCAGGATGTAAAGCAGGTTTCCCCATGAATGAGGCCCCTGGACCACTGCCATAACGCTTTACAGTCATCATTGTCTGCAGTTACCAATAAAACCAAGGAGACTAATTTCATTGTTAGTGCAAGAATTACCAAAATTAAGTGCAAGTGACAAGTACTCAGCAATATTTAAATTCACAAATAGGGCAAAAGGATGAGCAACATTCATCCTTCCCAAGTTACAACATGTGAACTGAGTACCAAGCATGTTTCTTACAGGAAGACAAACTCTACCGTTATTGGGGCAGCACCACAGCGCCACTTGTTCAAAGGATTCTTCAGGTTTGTTACAGTTGCCAAATACCCATTAAGACCAGCTGCCAGAATATGGTAAGCTATGTGTCCAAGGACCTACATGAACATTGTTTAACTAAATAATTTTTAGATCCAAATGTTATTTTACAAATATAAAAGGATTACAATATAGTACTGAAAACCAGATTGCAAAGGAGGTGAAACAACTCAAACCAAAACTCACGTAGGCATAATCACAATCAAACTTTGATGGCAAAGATCCCCGAGCTTGATAGCCAAAGAAGTGACAAATAGCATTAAATTTCTTTCCTTTGTATGTACCTTCTTTCTGTATATCCAAAGAAACACCCAATTTGAATGTTAAAAAGACCATAACGCTATATATAATTTCCGACATCACATGAACGGTAACTGTATACAATCACTTATTTTTGGTTTCAAACAAAGCAAATGCAACTAGGGACAATTAGCAGCCATGCTGTAAAGGCATTTAAAATTTTAACCACAGAAATTGCATTTATCACAAAAATTACATTTGATATTAAAATTCCAGATTGATTCTGTTATTCATATACTTATTCTTGAAAAAAATATTGCCACTTGGAAGTTTGCAGCACTTAATAACCAGTTTTTATTAGTAAAATGCAGTCCAATAGTCAGAAAGCCCGTGGGAATTTTGAGCACAAGCAGAGTATGCAAAGGATAGCCGAAAGCACAATCCAACACATATATCCTTTGTAAGTAATCAGGTGATTTAAGAGGACTTGTAACTGGAAATAAAGGGTGACTTGAAAAAACCTAGTAGGAGCAAAGAACATTTATCATACGCAGACTATACATAGAAACAATATAAGTACTATGGTAACGGGCTTTAAAGTTAAGGTGCAGGATAACGGGTGGGGGAATTGGGTTGCTATTTTTATTAGATTTATCATAAAAGAAATGAATGAAAACCAATTTAGTCAGCATCACGATGTGACTTGTCAAAAGAAGGGCTCTATCCTACCAATCGCTTGTTCATTTCTTCTTCCACAAGATGAGCAAGAAGCTTCTCTGTCTCAATCTGAAAAGGGCATAGAAGGAAGCAATTAATCGATATTTGCAGATTCCCCCTTACAAGAGTACCACAAGGATGGCAGTTTCAAATACCTGGGATAGTTGTGCAGAGTCATCTGATTCAGGATGGAGGAGCAACTGCAATATACGTACTTCAGATGAGAGCCTTTACATGCAGGTTAAGTGAAAATGCATGTACGAATATGAACATATGAGAAATTAGACCTGTTTCCTAATGAAGGGAGGCAAAAATTCAAACAAGGCAGATGCCCAAGGTGACAGCTGAGAGGAAATGTTATCAACTAAGATGCCTTTCCGGATTAAACCATGAATTTCCTGGAAGGAGCAAGATGTTAATACAAAACCACTAGCCAAATTAATAATTCTCGCAACATTTTAACTAGAATCACAATGACAAATTACAAGCTTTGACTTTTGCAGGAAAAGCAGGGCAGGAATGCAGGATGGGGTAAGAGTTGAGCATTAACAAACTTATGCTATAGCCGAGAGGTGATTTTACCTGCAAGAGAGCATATACTTCAGGAATGCTTTCAATAAGCCCCTCTGGTAGTAGGATGACACCATGGTACTTGTCTGTTAACAATAGATTCTGTTAGGTGATAACAATAGAGTAATAAACACCGCGGCAATAGCAATATAGGAATTCCTCACCTTGTTCTGCCCGGGCTTGAACTGCATCACACAGTTGTTTTGACAGGTCAAAAAGAGTAAGTTTTGATGCAGCAACCTCCTCACCTAGAATAACCTGCAATGAATGTATCAGAGTTTATTAGCTAAGAAGCTTAAGAGTAGCATCTTCCCAACAGTAATACCAATCAAGATTATAGAAGATAAGGAAGAAAACCATGTTTGGATGTGACTGTAAAGTGCATTCCAAAGCAACATGTGATGCCTTCCGTCCCATGAGTCGAATAAAATAATAATACTGAGGAGAAAAAAGGTCAATTAGATATTGGTGAAGACAAGAAGATACCCCCAAAAAAAAATACAATAGGCAAGACAGTTAAAGGGGGAAAGAGAAGATGGGGCACTCAAATTCATTCTAAATTACATATAGCACAGCTACTGATCAGTCATCAATCATCATTGCTACAGCCTATAAGCACTTCAGAATACATAACATGAGATGTACAAAGCATTGACTGTGCGTAAGTAAATTACCTTTTCTGCTGAGAGGGCATCAGTACAGACGTTGCTAATGAGCTGAGAATTAACCTATATAAGAGGGGGGAATAGGATACTCATATTATTTTTCCAACCTCATTTAGCAATATGTAATCTTAAAAGAATCACATTGAGAAACAATTTCATGTAATCAATCAAAACTTCATGATGGCACACCTTACAGATAGTATCAAAACCAACATTAGCTTCAACAAACTGATTCTTGAGATCTCCATTCAATGTAACAGGAACACCAACCACCTGCAGATTCCAAACCAATCAATTGCAATGGTCTAGTTCAATGAAGAAAGAAGTAAAGTGGAGGTTGTAAAGTTCCTTTTGCTGTTATATACAAAAGAAATCTTAATAATCAAAACATGTATTCATGTAGAAAAATGACTTTGACAATTAACATGCAATATAGATGTCAATTTTATCAAAGTGAACATTCACAAGCCCAAAATACCTTTGTCAGGCATTTTGTTTCAGCAAAAGTTTCGGCAAGCTGTGCAGCATCTGTGTTTGATGTTACCCCTGTAAAACATACCCAAGTTTCCTGTTAGAGAGGAGGAGCCGAGGAGGAGGAGGAGGATAGAGGAAGAGGATAGAGGAGGATAAGAGGAAAGACAGATAGATACCTCCAATAATTACAAGGCTGTCCAACTTCAAAGCTTTGCATGCAGCTAGTGCAGCATTGACCTGCTCTGTTGTTCTTATTTGATCTTTTGTCCTTCCCAACAAATCATAACCACCTTGAAAGGATTAAAGCAATCACAAGTTCATTGCATCTATTTGGAAAATGGATATCATAGTGTAGGATAAATACCTTGATTTTTATAGGTTGCGAGAATATCATCCGTAATTTCAAGAGTCTTTTGTGCAAATAATCCTTCAGATCCACCTGGAAACAGACGAGAAGACATCCATTTAGACAACAAACATTCTTCCTCAGGGAAAAGATTCACTCATAAACAATCATCCACTTGGAAATAAACCCCATAAACTTGAAATAATTTGTTTTGAACAGAATACATACTGAGAAAGTAGGAAATGTAACCAAAAAGGTAAGATAAAAGATAACAAAAAGGCCTCTCCAACCAGGAGATTCTCATTATAAACTAAAGAATTCATTTATGGCCATATGTGCTTGGAAAATTTTAGTGGTCCATGCATAAAGGAAAAAACTACATTCCGAAAAGGGGAAGTAGAATGTGACTTACCCAGAAATCCAAGCAAGGTGCTGTTGGAATTGTGAGTTTTGAGAGCATTGTGAAGACCCCATATGACATTATGTCCTCCAGGTGATTGTCTACCACAGAAGACTACTCCAACCCTGAGATAGAATAAAATAAAGTTGATTCCAACCAAAACATAAATTGCAAAACGAACATATAGAAATATTAGGAGCAAAAGGAACTACTTTTGTAATGAAAGTAATTTCCTTTTTCCAATTTTCAATTACTAATGTGCAACTTATATATACACAGTCTGAATGGAAACTGCATCAGAGTTCATCCTTAGTATAGTCCAATACTTTGAATGCAATGGTTTGTTTGGCAAGTAAACTGACAGGGAAATGAAAAGATTATCATGAATACCTGACTGCTGGATGTTCATTAATGATCTGAGCATCAGGTACCTTGGCTGTTGCTCTAAGAAAATGAGCTAAAGGCTGACCATAAGTGTGTGGAAAGGATCTACTTATGGTGTGAGCACCAGAGGGGTCTGCAGAAGCAGTTGCATCACCAAATTCTACACGCACACTTTTTCCCTGTATATGTCATAGTTAGTGAGCATAAAGCTCAGAAGAGTACAGCATGGGAGGCAAAGATTTGAGAATTTTCCATTCGAATATAAATTATCAACCAAAAGAACAAAAAAAGAAAAAAAGAAATGAAACAAAATACTAGGTCAAATACGCAACTTAAGATCAAAATAAAAAGGCAACTGCAAAGGATATTAACGAGAAGTGAAAGAACTACATTGCTTCTGCACATACAAATAAAAAATAAATGTAAAAAATAACACTGACACTAAAATGTTAGCATGTAGAAATCATTCAGCATGATGCAAATATCATCACAATGTGAAGAGCGTATGAGTGAACAACCATGTCCACCACACATTTTTGTCCCATAACAAGATTACAATTAACAAAATATGTACATCACAAAATATTGGTAGAAAAATCGATCTAAATTTCCAACGGAGGAAAAACAACATTTTAAATAACAAATACGAGGAAAGACCAAGGCCGAAACAACTAACGCAAACAACTTATCAGAAAAATGTTAGTAACGGGACAGGATTTTTACAATAAATAAACAAAAGGATAATGATAAATCGAAGCCCTAAAAAGGAGAGAGAGTGAAAGAGAGACCTGAAGACAAGGAGGAAGGTCGGGCTGGTACTGAGATCGAAGCTTTTGAAGATCAGAAAGTTCTCTCGGAACTCCGAAATCTGAATCCATTTTATCAATTCTCTCTCTCTCCTCTGCTCACTGTGATTCAACTAAATAGATACACTGTTTTGTTATATTTGGTGTTTCCTTTAAACAAATCGTTTATAAAGGAGGACGATTGATACAACCAGACTAATCAGGCCACCCGGATAACCTTCCTTCCGCCACTACAATCCTACAAACCCATGCTTTTCACCATTATTACAAGGAAGCCATCCCATTTTAGTTCTTCCTCACTCCCCACGTCGGAGATAAATCTCTAGAAACGATTATTAGGGATATCTTTTACGAAGATATTCCTAGTGACATTTATTTTAGGATTTTCTTATAATGTAAGTACTGAAAATAATGTATAATAATATTTATTTATGTATTTGTACTGAATTTAATGTATATAAAAATAATATACTAGTGGACCCCATATATTGAATTCCGTACAAATATATAAACAAATAAAATTTATCATTATTTTTCGCGCTTAACATGTGCCCTAAGGGCACATGCTAAGAGGACCTTTATTTTAAGTATCGTAGCGGATATAGCTGATATACCAGTATTGACTATGAACTAACGGATAATATAAATAAGCACACGCGTGCGATGCGTCTGATATTAATTTATCAATATAAATTAAAGAACGTATCATAAAATTTGAGAGATATTAGAGGTGATGAAAAAAAAATTATAAAAAAATCGTCGGTTATTGAAAACAATACTTATTAAATAACTTTTAATAACTAAATGACCATGTCTTCTTTCTTTATATGTTTGGGAAGAAAAATATAAACACAACTTGAATTATATTTTAAAGAGAAGATGTGACTTAATTACACTAAAATAATGATAAAAAAAAACTAGACTCTTTATAATATAAAAGATAATGATAAACCATAGTAATTTTTACGTGATATTTTAATTTAAAATGTAAATGTATCTATACTTTTAGAATATAAATATATTTATAATTCTAAAATGGTTTTAAAAAAATAATAATAAAGTATCACTTAGTAATTAAATTCGCACAAAAAATATTATATTTATAATGTGTTTGTTGTTTTGTGATTGTGTGCATAATAGCACATTCAGCAAACTTTATGAATTATCTGAACAAACAGAGGTCTGCAAGTCTTAGTACAGAGCTGTTGCTTCCTTTCGAAATTTGGTAAAAGAGTACGTACGTACTCCTGCATATGTCGAGGTGGCATACTTATGACCGACTTTGTAACATTTATAATTTTATGCGGAATTTATTTTCCCTGTCCTGCCAAATGCAAAGACAACAAAAAATAAATAAATAAAGGGGATCGCTTTCTTTCGGCATATAATAGTTGGACCAAAATACTTGAATGATTCACCAAGCAGAAATTTTAAAAGGAACGTAATAAGGGCAAATACGTCATTAGGCTCATCATGCAAAAGGCCAAGAAAAGGTTAAGGGGTTACACGCATCAAGGAATATACTGCATTGGATATGCTTTTGGTTTTGGTTGAATGGATTCCACGGACTTTGGCTTCAACACCTATAAACCCCCTCCCTCCACTTTCAACCTTTTCCAACAGGAGAATCCCTTTTCATTAGTTGGATGATGGATAACTTACTCACCTGTCAATCCCAAAGGGTCGAATACTCGGAGTTTGGCATGCTGTGTTGGCCTGACCATCGATTAAGATAATCCTGAGAATCAATATCCTAAACTCTGCCCCAACTTTATACCATTCCATCAAAGGACTATAAGCCTCTATGGCTATATCCCAAATGAAAGGTAATAATACACTTTGCACAAGTTAATCGTTAAAGTAAATAATACCATCAGAACTACGCAGCCAAATCAGTATAATTTTTTTCCAAAAAAAGAAAAACAGTCATGTTTTTAGTCTACTAATTCGATTATTTATATGATTTGGAAGGTGCTAGAACACATTAAAAATAAAATACAATAATATAATAAGGGTAAAAAAATAAGAAAAAAACAAAGGGTGAAAGAAATTCTCAACGTCTTGCTGCCCCTTCCATCCTTGGGTCACACCAAAACTTCTGGAGCAAGGGAACTTGGTTTCATCCTTGACCTTGAAGAAGCTTTGCATCTCTTGTCCATCATGATTGATATACCTAAAGTTAAAAGATCGAACTTACTGCCTTTCTTGGAGCCAGACTTCTGTCCACGTTTTCTGGTGGAACTTCTACCTGGGTCAACCGGAGCGGGTCTGGCAGAATTAGCAGACACATGGTGCCCAGAAACCAAAGCAGGGAACCCAACAGCAGGGATTCTGCACAAGGATCAAGGACGATATAAATCAAGACGATAACAGTAAAAAAAGAAGAAGAAAAATGGAACTCTTATAGAGATAAGAATCATTCACTACATGCTCTCTAAATTGTATGCAATAGATAATAAAGAAGCCCAAAAGCGCACACATACATCCGAAAAAACTTTACAAGCTAATGCGTTGGGATCTCCAACATACATTAACAAGAAAACTTGATTCTTTCCAACCAAAAAATAATTTTTTCCCAAGGGCTTTTACTTGACAAGGATATTACTCCATCTGACTCCAGCAATAGTTCATAGAAGAACTAAGTAAATGAGATCAAGGGCAAAAGGTAGAAGTTTTTGATACTATTGAAAATTAAATGCAACTCCTGTGAATCGTGTACTTACACCCAATGTGTTTTCTTATAATTTTCAAGTTAAGAAGAAAAAATAAGTCGACCATTGACACTACATACGAAAGAGGCACTTCCGATTATGTCGGTGCTTGAAACAATTCTGTCTTCTCCATATTACTATATTTCTAGAGTCAATAATTTTATAACTACTAAACTCAATCCTTTGATTTATTTGTGACCTTCGAGGAGCCGTATGAGATGAAAATCTCATGTACAGTTCTGT
This sequence comes from Hedera helix, assembly GCA_947179155.2. Classification (NCBI taxonomy): domain Eukaryota; kingdom Viridiplantae; phylum Streptophyta; class Magnoliopsida; order Apiales; family Araliaceae; genus Hedera; species Hedera helix. Next base: position 40,962,404 of record OX359283.1, on the reverse strand, counting down.
AATAGCAATGCGAATAGTGATGTTATCATCGAGTATGATTATCTAACAGCTCATAGTAATGTTTGAAAGTCATGGCATGAAATGCAGAGCTGGGTTTGTTTGGGGGAGAGGTGTCCCAGTAAGCTAAAACAAATTCAGTAACACGCATTTTGATGCATCATATGATGATGAAATTCCAAACAGGTATGAGGATACTCTTAGAAGTATTAAGAAATCATCTCAGGGAAGAATGATTAACCAGGTGACTAAAAGGGTAGTACGTATTTTTTGCCAAATCAAAGTTTTAACTTTTACTATATGTTGTAAAAGCACCAAGTGTAATCTATTCATGTACTTAATTAGAGTTTTCCTGGCCCAACTACAACAATAGTTACAGGTGCATAAAAGAGCTTGGGCAGGATAATAACTTGTAACCAAATCAAACCAACACCAATGACACTTGATATCCCATACTATGATAAGATAGGGCTACATCCACTGTATAATAACGTATAAGCATATAACAATAAAAATGAGAGAATGAAAGTGGTTTTGCAGTTTCATACCCAACAAGAGCACAGCAGACTCCTGCTTGGTCGTGGATGCATCAAATGCCTTACTACTTTGCAAGGAAAGGCGTAGCACTTGGTTCTCAGCTATGGCACAACATTCCAAGCCTCTTGCATTCCCCCTCAAAGTACCTACTCTTCATCTCCAGGTCCCTAACATACAGCTTCTTTCTCTCTCGAGATTTCACAGCTGCATCCCTATTCCTCTCTTGCCTGAAAATAATCAAACAACTTCAACTTAGCTCAGCAGATTGCAGATGAACAAAATTATCATTGTATCACTAAAAATACAATTCAACCACATTTCAAGAATAGCTATCACTGCATAGTATTGTTGTCCATGCCGTCCTTAATTCAATTCCTATTTAACCTAATGAAGGGAGTGCATGCCTACCTACTGCATACAAATCCACAAAGAGACAAGATGCCTGAAGCATGTAGCACCAGTAGAGACCTACAGATTCTGCACACTTCGCGGAGAAGATTGTCAGAAAGAACAACCATTGATTCAAAATGGCTGATAACACAAACCCTTGAAATAATCTAACACAAACATCAGCCATGTATTCCCTTTTCTTCCAAAAACTCCTGCACAGCACAGCAAGGGGCTGTGGAGCACAGCTTGCTCATCATACAAGTTCTCAAACTGAAAATTAATTCCCGATTTCAAAGTAGGGCCTGAGATATGGTGTGAATCAAGAAAATGCAACTTCTATAATGAAGATCTCATGTCATTGAGATGTAGACTGTAGGACTACATGGAAAAGTACAAGGATGTTGAAATCAAAGCATAATTTAAACCTACAAGGATATTTTGCACTAATCAACATTTTTGCCCACCTTTTCATATTGTCAAACAGCCAATTTGGGTAAAATCCTTACTTGTTTCTCAAAAAAAAAAGGGTATTACATTATTCACGTTTGGACACTAACCAAAAAAACAGCTTACTAACAGCTTTAAGCTGAGGCCCAATTCATGATCTGCACCTGGCCCTAAAAGGATATCTTAAAAAAGACATTAATAGGAAAACTATGCGGGAAAAGTAAATAATTACCTTAAAGAAAAACAAGCAAAAAAAATTTATACTCACTTTACCAATGAACGAGTAAACAATTACACAAAAGCACATAATTTTGGTCTTCTAAATTCAGAAAAGGAATGCTTTATTATAGAATAAGTAATTTGGAACTGAATTATACCATTCCCATACAGAACTCAACAAGGCCTTTTATCCTTATCTATAGGCGGAAGATGAATCCCATATGTAAAGAAATGATAAAAAAAAAAATTAAATAAGAAATAATAAAATATTTTAATAACACAATAGGAAATAATGAAAATAAATAAAATAAAAAACACGCCCACTTTCAGAAGTATACATACCACTCTCAAAATTACTAATAATTAACAAGGTCAAAGAGAGAACTGAGTTACCCTAAGACATTTGACTGATCGGCAAACATGTTTTGCTTAATATTAAGAACCTGGTAAAGTAAGAATCTAAATGGTTTCCAAAGAACTGCACACATAAATATTTTCCTTTTCAATACAACAACTCCTGTAAGGCACAGCAAGTGGCTTTGGAGCACAACTTATTCATCATACAAGTTCTCATAACAAAAATTAATTTCTGATTAAGTAAGTGTTGGATACTGTATGAATCAAGAAAGGTAACTTCTAGAACGAAGATCCCGTGGCATTGAGATGTAGCCAGTAGGCCTACATGAATGATAAGATAACAATGAAACTAAAGCATAGCTTTATCCTGTAAGTATATTTAGCACAAATCAGTAGTTTTTGCCACCTTGTATATTGATGACTTTTTCAAACAGCCACTTTGGAAACAATGCCTTCCGTGTTTCCAAAAATAAACAAACAAGAAGTATTATAAAAATTCACATTCAGAAACTAACCAAAAACAGCTTGCAACCGGCATAAAGCTCAGATACCCAATTTCATGTCGTCCCACCTGGCCCTAAAAGAATAGGTTTAGATATCATTTAAAAAGAAATCATAGCGGGATAAAAATACTTCCCCTGAGCACAACAAGCATAAATAGACACATGCAGGCTCTACCCTTGCATGCATAAGCATGCACAAAAATTGGATGCTCTCAGCAATGAACTGGTTGCTACGTCTGAAGCCTAACTGATAATCACAAAACCTTCTAAAGCTCAAAATCATAAGTCTAATACTAATCAATACCCACAAAAATGATTCGAATTTGTGCAATATAAATTATATTATTTTTCCCAGACATTTGGGAACACCTTTTGCTGATTCAACATTTTTTTTAGAGAAGAAGAAGAAGATACCAATTCACATTTTGACATTAACCAAACATGTTACCCTAGTGTCATACTTAGCCGGCCATCTGATGGCCTTCCAACCTGGCCCTATAAGGATATGTTAAAAATTCATTAGAAGAAAACCCCAGGAACACGTACACGAAATCAACACTTCTCTTGCAGACTTGTACCAAACAAATGTGCACATTAATACATGCAAACCCATGCTTGCCCACACACACACATTAGATCATGAGAATGCTCAAAACAGTAACCTTATCATAAACCTCTGAGCACTAAATAATTACTAAGAAACAACATTCTGAACTTCAAGGTATTAAATATAAACTGATTGGTTACGCACACAAGGATTAGAACTTTTCATCACAAGTTCAATACTATTAATAATTAATGTTATCCAACAGAGAACCATCTAAGGGATACAGATCACAATCATGAAGCCTCCACATAAAAATCAGTAATACAATAAGATACATTAAATCAACAAGATAATGACAGCAAGTAGACACGGAATATGAATAGGAAAGCACTCACTCCGGAAAATCTTCTACTCATGTTTGATACAACTATCATATTTGTTGAACATTTAGCAAAAGGGCGAGAACTCTTAAAGATATTTGACATGCTCATTTTACCAATGAATGAATAAACAATTTAACAAAAGCACGTAATATTATGCTTATTAATTCAAAGAAGAAAACAAAAGTAATAGCTAGTATAAACTCATCTCATCCAAGAAATCCAAAAGGGGTAAGATGAATAAAAGAAAAAGGGGAGTGGAAGGCATACAACAAATCAAGGCTATATATCTGATAAAAGAACAAGGAAGGAAGATAAACACTAACAGTAATCCCCATTATTTCCAGCCATAAAATTTCACACTCTCATTGTTGATAAATGGTATGCCTGAAATTCCCAATATTTTATACACTTGTTCAGAACTAGAAGAACATGCATAAGTATTCATCACACTAAGTATGCAATCTAATAGATAGGCAAAACAAGGCAAATTGGCAACAACATAAGAGAATTATTCACATAATCGCATAGAGACATTAACAAAGGACAGGCAAGGCAAACATGCACAGGGACACACACAAATGAAGGATAAAACAGAATATGTAAGCACCTTTACCCCTTTAATGTCCGACAGCTAAAATTTAAAATAATACTTTGGTGACAAAAGATTAGCTTCAAAAAGCGGATACAAAATGAAGTGAATCGTAACTATTGGTCATTGGACCCACCAACGTATAGCTGAACATCCACTAATTATAATTATTTTGTACCCACTTTTACGTAGCTATATTTTGTAGCTGTAGCATTACTCAAAATTTATAATTTAAAACCACATAAAGAAAGATAAACATAATACCGGCTACTTTTATCATCATCAAAACAAAAACTTGAAACTTTAAAATAAGTATAAAATACACCATACTAGGCTTACTAGCCTAAAATCACTACCATTACCAATCAAAATGCAATCATGAATCATTAATCAATCAATCAATGCCTCTCCTCCCTTTCTCGGTTCCACTGTTCAATTCTGGCCCTCCGCTCCTCGCTCCCATCCCTTTCAGGACTCCTACGAGTCCTTCTCGGACTCCCATCATCTCTCCTCCTTCCACCATCACTATCATATCTCCGCCCGCCATCGCCGTCATACCTTCCATGCCTGTCCCCGCTCCTTCTCCCACTGCCTCCTCTGTAATCGCGATCACGAGAATACTCTCGCTCTCGTCTATGACGCGGACTCAAGCTCCTACTCCGGCTCCGGGTACCACCATACCGGCGATACCTCCCATACAATTGCCTCCTCAAATCCCTCCCAATCAATTTCACATGCATGAAATTGCAATAACCCCCTCGGTTACAATTATCCTCCTCGAACTGCCGGCACGTGGCTTCGCGAAAATCAGTAACGGGTGAGAAATCGGCGATAATCGGGCGGCCGGAGTAAAACCGACCTTGCAAAGCCTGCAAAGCTGCGGCGGCCTGGTCTTCCTCCTTGAACTGGACGTAGACGTTACCGATCATGTGATCGGCGAGGTTATCGCACACATTTAGACTCTCAATTTCACCGAATTTGTTTAGTTCTTCAAAAATGTCCTCGTAGAAATCCTCAAAATGTTCCTGAATTTTGCGGGGCTCGATCGGGTTTCCTTGGGCGTCAACTCCGGGCGTGATCATGTCGGGGCGCTGGTACATGTTGGAGAGGAGTAGAGTCGGCGAGATCGTGGGTCGGTTGTGGAGGCGAGAGCAGCGGTCGCCGTGACGACACGCACCGATCTTGAAATAGAACGGGCAGTTCACTCGGTCCTTCTCTGTGCCAAAGATTGAAGCCAAGTGTTCCGCCATTGTTAATCAGGCAATAGAACTTTTAGGGTTTTACAAGGGAATCGGAATCGAGAAATTCAATCCACAAACATATGCAAGCCGCTCTAGTACTTAGAGCTATTCTAGTGTCCAGTGTTTGACATATATTCAACAGAAGGTTCTAGGTTCCAAGTTCCGACACCAGATGAAAGATGGCACTTGTGTTAGTAGTACGAGCTTGTTCGGAAGTAATTATAATTTGTTTATAAGTACTTAAATTTAAAAAGTTATTCGGGAATAATTTATTTGTTTGAACTTATAAAGTAAAAAAAAAATTAAAAAAATAAGTAAATTTTTAGTACTTAAAAAATATAATTTATTAAATAAAAAAAAATTAAAAAAATAAGTAAATTTTTAGTACTTAAAAAATATAATTTATAAGTCAATTTTTTTAAGTCAAGCAACTCAAATAAAATGACAAAAATTCCCTCTTTTATTTTTTTAATATTCTTCTTATTAAATGACATTTTAATAATTTTTACATTTTATTTAACTTATAAGTCATTATTAGTCAAGTACATCTACAACTATTACTTATAATTTATGACTTATAAGTAAAAGTGATGTCAATTGTTTTTACTTATAAATCTACTAAATTTTTACTTTAAGTCAAAAAAATAAAAAAACTCATTCCCAAACAGTCCTGGTCTTATTCTTGATTTTTAATTTTTATATTTATTTTTTATTAATATTTGTTTATATAATATTTTAAATAAAATAAATAACATTACTTTTAATTTAACAAGTTATTTTATTTTTTGCATATTAATATTTTTTAATTTCTTCAAATTTTATATAGTAATTATTTATTTTAATGTTAAATTCTCATTTTTTTTTATTTTTTATTTTTTAAGTTAATGTTTTGAACGTATTTTTTATGATTCAAAATTTTTAATGTTTTTTGAGCTCTTTATGTTCAAATTTTTTATTTTAAAATTAAAAATAATATACTAATACATGAAAAAAAATTCAATTTAAAATATTTTAAGATCCTATTATGCGAGAGCAATACAAGTAATATGTATAATAAAATATTTTATTTAATAATAAAACTTAATTATATATAATATAAATATTATATTTTGCTTGTAATAATAAATTGAATAATGATGGTCATAAACTCATTAAATATTATAACATAATAAGTTATTGTAAGAATAGTCCAAATCATTGAAACATGTAATGTGACACTCCCAAATTTGGGCCCACACAGTTTAAACTTGAGTTGTCAAAATACTACAACAAAATTATTACAAAGTAGAACAACGTTCAACAATACAGTGTATAATAATACACAACTAAATCTTCACTATTATTATCACACTATTTTATAATACGAGAAGACTACGATAGCTATCCCTCAGACTCTCACTCCATTCTCCGGCTAGACCCAGCTACATTTTCATCTCCTATTGAAAAATAATTGAACAAAAGCCTAGTAAAGAATATCATGACCAAAATAATGATGAATAAATTATCGTTAGCCTTCAACAGTTGAGTTCTTGATAGAATACAATAGACTACAAGATTTATATCAAAAACTGCAGTTAAATTATTGATCAACGTTCAGATCAATAATAGCAGCGGAATGAGTAATCTATTAGAAGAATAATGCAGACTATAATGTCCGTTCGTTTCTTTTTTTAGGAAAAACATCATCAACTTTTATCATCTGAAATACCATTAGTCAAGATAATACAAATTCACAGTTCATGGTCATAATCATGCAGATTAACAGTTCATCTTTACACTACGGGCCAAAGACATTCAATATAACATTAATGGTCATGATTATACCAGATTCAGCATTTGGTCATAATCATACCAAACAACAATTCATCTTTGCACTGCGGGCCAAAAATATTCAATATAACACCAACGGTCATGATTATACCAGATTCAGCCTTTGGTCATAATCATACCAAACAACAGTTCATCTTTACACTACGGATCAAAGAGAACATTCACCACGTGCCATAAAAGACACCGAACAGATGTATTGCCTTTAACCTATTATATCGCCTTTAACCTATCATCTGTTCAACAATTATATCGCATCTTGGCCCCCGACCACATATATTTACAACAACTTGATTTTGGATTATTAGAATGATATAAATGATGAACAGAAGAAACAGGATAAACAATAAGTATCAGAAATTTACTTTGTGCATATTCAAATAATGTCCAAATTGTCAACATGATGTGGAGTGAAATTCAAAAATGATATTCAAGATCCACAGTTTAGAATAACGATTACAGTTCAATAGAAAGGTTCACGTAAATAGGAAGGTTCAATTGAAATGATGAAGTGCAACTATTATGGAACATGTGACGCCCCCAAATCTAGGCCTACATAGCCCAATTTGAGACGCCATAAAATACATAATCTTTAATACAAATAGTTCATAGAACAGAAATGCAAAACTCAATAATACACAACTAAGTCTTCACTATTATTTTCACACTATATACAACATGTGAAGACTACAATAGCTATCACTCGGACCGTCACTCCATTCCCCTGCTAGACCCGGCTACTCTCTCTTTTTCTGAAAAACAATGGAACAAAAGAAAGGGTGAGCTCAAATAGCCCAGTAAGAAATATCATGACTAAGATAACGACGAATAAATTATCATTAGCCTTGAATATAATAGACAATAAGCTTTGTATCAATAATAGCAGCGGAAAGAGCAATCTATTAGAAGAATAATGCAGACTATAATGTTCACTCGGTTCTCTTTTTAGGAAAAACATCATCAACTTTTATCATCTTAAACATCGCTGGTCATGATAATATAAATTTTCAGTTCCTGATTATAATCATGTCAGTCAATAGTTCATCTTTGCATTACGAGCCAAAGATATTCAAATATAACACCAACGGTAATGATTATACCAGTTTTCAGCCTTTGGTCATAATCATACCAACAACAGTTCATCTTTGCCCCAGGCCAAAGAGAATATTCACCACGTGCCCTAAAAGACACAATAATTATATCGCTTTTATCCTATCAACTGTGCCCCAGGCCACAGATATTCACAACAACATGGTTCTTGATAATTAGAATAACAACCGTGATATAGATGATGAATCAGAAGAAACAGTATGATCAATAAATATCAAAAGTTTATGATTTTACTTTGTGCAGATTCAAATAATGTCCAAATTGCCAACATGATGTGGACTAAAATTCAAGAATGATGTTTCAGATCCACAGTTCAGAATAACAGTTAAGGTTCAATAGAAAGATTTAGAAAAATAGGAAGGTTCAGTTGAAATGATATTAGATGAAGCGCAAACTATTAAAGAATATATAATCATTTCAGGAAACTTTACCAACAAGAGACAAGTAAGAAATGAATACGAAGAGTAATTCGCCAAACATGCGGTAGTCCGCGTAGTCAGGTTATTCTCAGAGATTAATAAGGAATGAATACGAAAGGTTATTCACCAACAGGCGATAATCCGCACCGTAAGGTTATTCCCACAATTTAATACATGGAAATAAATACGAAAGGTTATTCACCAACAGGCGATAATCCGCACCGTAAGGTTATTCCCACAATTTAATACATGGAAATAAATACGAAAGGTTATTCACCAACAGGCGATAATTCGCACCGTAAGGTTATTCTCACAATTTAATACATGGAAATAAATACGAAAGGTTATTCACCAACAAGCGATAATCCGCGCCGTAAGGTTATTCCCACAATTTAATACATGGAAATAAATGGCACATCTTATGAGTAAGAAAGAAACGATATTATTTTTTAGAATCAAATATTGATATACCCTTACCATAGTAAGTTTGAACAATGGAAGATGAAAAAGATGGTATCCACCACGGGGTCCACCAATAATTTGTTATTTCGGCGCCGTCGGACCAAACGAATATTCCCCGACCAAACGAATATTCCCCGATAAAGCGAATATTGTCCGACAAAATAAAATTTGCACATAACATCCTTAACTTTTAACTTTATCGATTTAACCACTTACTGTTTCAAAAATATATATATGAAGAAAAATTAAATTTTGTATTTCATAAAATTCGGGGTCTTACAACCTCCCCTCCTTATGAAATTTCGTCCCCGAAATTGACGTACCAGGCATTTCATAGTTAACCTCTTGATTTCTAGATGTCATACTAAACTGTTGTCACAAAATAATTGTTAGTTCAAACAAACTGACTCATCACTTCCTGTTCCTACATTCAAATCGACTCATTAGATAATAAAATCTATTTTAGGTAGGACACACTAGTGACTGATTCTATTCGTCTCTCCCCTCCTAGTTCTACCCCAGATCTCCATTAAAGACCATATCCCTAAGCTCTGATGCCAACTGTGACTCTCATCCCACCATAGGGACAGCACCTCACAATGGTACCTATCAGTTTGTCACCTGTACTATAGGCGTCCCCTACGGAGAGTCTGGCTTCGGTGCATCCCCTTTCCCTAGGAAGTCACCAGCGAGAGGCTCGGGGCTCTTCGTTATATGGCTCTGATACCAACTGTGACGCCCCCAAATCTGGGCCTACACAGCCCAAACTTGAGTCGTCAAAAGACTACAACAAAATTATTACAACAAAGCACAACGTACTACAATACAGTGTATAATAATACACAACTAAGTCTTCACTATTATTGCCACACTATTTTACAAAACGTGAAGACTATGATAACTATTCCTCGGACCCTCACTCCATTCCCCGGCTAGACCCTGTTATGCTTTCATTTCCTGTTGAAAAACAATGGAACAAAAGAAAGGGTGAGCTCAAATAGCCCAGTAAGAAATATCATGACTAAGATAATGACGAATAAATTATCATTAGCCTTCAACAGTTGAGTTCTTGATAGAATACAATAGAATACAAGGTTTATATCAAAAACTGCAGTTAAATTCTTAAACAATGTTCAGATCAATAATAACAGCGGAATGAGCAATCTATTAGAAGAATAATGCAGATTATAATGTCCACTCGCTTCTCTTTTTCGTAAAAACATCATCAACTTTTATCATCTGAAATACCATTAGTCATGATAATAAAAATTCACAGTTCCTGATCATAATCATGCAAATCAACAGTTCATCTTTGCACTACGGGCCAAAGATATTTAATATAGCACCAGCGATCATGATTATACCAGATTCAGCCTTTGGTGATAATCATACCAAACAACAGTTCATCTATGCACTACGGGCCAAAGAGAACTTTCACCACGTGCCATAAAAGACACCGAACAGATGTATCGCCTTTAACCTATTATATCGCCTTTAACCTATCATCTGTTCAACAAATATATCACATCTGTGCCCCCGGCCACAGATATTCACAACAGCTTGATTTTTGGATGATTAGAATGATATAAATGATGAACAGAAGAAATAGGATAACAATAAGTATCGGAAGTTTACTTTGTACAGATTCAAATAATGTCCAAATTGTCAACATGATGTGGAGTGAAATTTAAAAATGATATTCAAGATCCACAGTTCAGAATAACGGTTACAATTCAATAGAAAGGTTCACGTAAATAGGAAGGTTCAGTTGAAATAATGAAGTTCAACTATTATGGAACATATAATATTTTCAGGAATTATAGAAGCAATAGTTCCATAATAAATTTCGATTTAGGAGTATGAAAGAAAATAATATCCCTTACCGTAGCAGGTTTGATTAACAAAAGGTGAAGAAAATTAATACAAAGGGTTATTCACCAACAGGCGGCAATCCGCTCCGTAAGGTTATTCCCACAATTTAATACATGGAAATAAAAGGCACGTCTTATGAGTAAGGAAGAAACAATATTATTATCGAGAATCAAATAATGATAATCCCTTACCATAGTACGTTTGAATAATGGAAGATGAAAAAGATGGTATCCCTTACGAGTAGTAATTTTAAGAGTATGAAAGAAAATGACATCACTTACCATAATAGGGTTAAGAGTATGAAAGAAAATAATTTTTCTTACAAGTAAGAAAAGAAAATGACATTCCTTACCGTAATAAATTTAAGAGTGTGAAAAGAATGATATTCCTTACGAGTAGTAAATTTAAGAGTATGAAAGAAGATGACATTCCTTACCGTAGTAAGTTTTAATAATAGAAGATGAAAGAAGATGACATTCCTTACCTTGATATTGTGAAACAAGTTTATAGCCGAACAAATCCTTCCTTGTTTGTAGCAGTAAAGAATCTGACTTTTGAGTCTTCTAGAGTTTTTAAAATCTCTTTATGTTTTTAAAATAATGTTACTCTCGGAAAGATAGACGGCATAGACTCAAGAATCACTCAATTCGGAGTTAATATGAATGAGTTATGAATTTTCAAAACTAAGACTGAAAATAGTGACGAAAATCAGAATATGTTACGATTTTTAGTATTTTAAGGCATGAAGATATTTCAGATGACTTTTCTTCCTTCTTCAAAGTTGTAGAGGACGAAAAACTGAAGAGACAGGCTTTTAATTCATTAAATTCTGACAAATAATGAATTTACTACGATTTTTCGAAAGAGTTGTTGTACATAAGAAAATTCTACTCGAGAATTCAAAGAAGAATGAAAAAGATTTCAAAACTAGGAATGACTTAAGAACACTTAGAGAGAACTTACACAAAAAGTATTTAGAGAGAGAAAGAAAGAACAAGTAAGGAAGTTTATGAAAAATCCTTAAGTTAAGGCTTCTATTTATAGCCAAAAATCTTATCATTCATTTAATCTAAACCATTCATTTAAAGATCATCTTTTAATTTACACCATCCATTTCAAATATTATATTATCTTTAATCTACACCATTCATTTCATATCACCTAATAATCACCTAACTTTATATTATAAACAAATCAATTTAATTATTCAACAATAATTCACACTTTAATCTACACCATTTATTTCATATCACCTAATAATCACCTAACTTTATATTATAAACAAATCAATTCAATTATTCAACAATAATTCACACTTTAATCTACACCATTCATTTCATATCACCTAATAATCACCTAACTTTATATTATAAACAAGTCAATTCAATTATTCAACAATATTTCACACTTTAATCTACACCATTCATTTCATATCACCTAATAATCACCTAACTTTATATTATAAACAAATAACTTTATCAATTCAATTATTATGACTAATTGTTATAAATACAGTATAGTTAGCTCTTAGATATCAAGTCAATAAATTAATGAAATACAGCTGCTTAAATAATACCGTAATAGAGATAACAATAATACAGAAAGTATGTAAAAAAAAAATACGTTACTGTGTCATGACAATTATTGATTCAATAACGTGAATTACTGTGCATATGTTACTGTGACAATTATTAGGTTCAATAATTTTAAAAACAGTGCAGCAACAATTATTGACTCAATGATATAAAATACAGTGTAATGACAATTATTAAATCAATAATGCAAAATACTGTGTAACAACAATTATTGAATTGATAATATAAAATATTATGCAGTGACAATTATCGATGAAATGATGCGTAACAGTTATGGTGTCAATTATCAGACCAATAATATGAGACACTATGCAATACCGTGTGTTACTGTAGAGTACCGAGTGCTACAGAAAATACCAATAACTACCGTATGCTACTATTCTTTTATTACCGGTATTTTAACAGTTCCGTTGACTATTTTTATTTAAAAAGGTTATTTCTGTCGTTTTCTATATCCGACAAATATTCCGTTGTGGGGTCCACCAATAATTTGTTATTTCGGCGCCGTCGGACCAAACGAATATTCCCCGACCAAACGAATATTCCCCGACAAAGCGAATATTGTCCGACAAAATAAAATTTGCACATAACATCCTTAACTTTTAACTTTATCGATTTAACCACTTACTGTTTCAAAAATATATATATGAAGAAAAATTAAATTTTGTATTTCATAAAATTCGGGGTCTTACATAGTTGGTTTTTCGAGTTAGAGAAATAGGAAAATCAACCAATAATAGAATACAACAGTTTAATCAATATCATAAAAGAGATAACAATAATGCTGAAAATAAATAAGAAAATAACACGTTACTGTGTAATGACAATTATTGATTCAGTAATGTGAATTATTGTGCATATGCTACTGTGACAATTATCAGCTCAATAATATGAATTATTATGCATGTGACAATTATTGGTTCAATAAAGTCAATATAGTACAATAACCACTTTATCATTTAATAATATGAAATACTGTGCAATACCGTGTACTACAGTGCAATACCGTGTGCTACTATGTAATACCGTGTGCTACTATGTAATACCGTATGTTACTATTCTTTTACCATCAGGTATTTTAACAGTTCAAGATGATAATACCGTTGACTATATTTATTTAGAAAGGTTACGTATGTCGCTTTCTATATCCGACAATAAGTCGTTGTGGGGGTCCACCATTATTTTGTTATTTCGGCGCCGTCATACGAATCGAATATTCCCCGACAAAACGAATATTCTCCGACCAAATGAATATTGTCCGACATTGTAAGACCCCGAATTTATGAAATACAAAATTTAATTTTTCTTCATATATATTTTTCCTGAAACAGTAAATGGTTAAATTGACAAAATTGAAAGTTAAGGATGTTATGTGCAAATTTTATTTTGTCGGGGAATATTCGTTTGGTCGGGGAATATTCGTGCCGTACGACGGCGCCGAAATAACAAATTATTTGTGGACCCCACAACGGAATAATTGTCGGATATAGAAAACGACAGAAGTAACCTTTTTAAATATAAATAGTCAACGGTGTTAACTGTTTAAATACTGGTGATAAAAGAATAGTAGTATACGGTAATTTATGGTATTTCAGTATAGCACACGGTATTCTACAGTAGCACACGGTATTGCACAGTGTCTCGTATTATTGGTCTGATAATTGACACCGTAACTGTTGCGCATCATTTCATCAATAATTGTCACTGCATAATATTTTATGTTATCAATTTAATAAGTGTTATTACACAGTATTTTGCATTATTGATTCAATAATTGTCATTACACTGTATTTCATATCATCGACTCAATAATTGTTGTTGCGCTGTTTTTAAAATTATTGAACCTAATAATTGTCACAGTTGAAAATATACTGTAATTTATATTATTAAATTAATAATAATATGTAACGTGTTTCTTACATTATTGTGGTAACATTATTTTATATGTTGGACTCACAGGAAGAATAAATAAATAAATAAAAAATAAAAAATAAAATAATTAATTTTACTATTTGAAATAGTAACGTGAATAGTGACGTGAATAGTGACGTGAATAGTACGTGAATAGTAAGAAACATGTGGGACTCATTGTGGGGCCCACATGAAATGTGAGAAATGTGAGAATTTGCTGAAGAGTTGGTGGAGGCTGCGCAGCAGCCTCTGCTGAAAATTTTTTCTGTTCACCTACCACGCATAGTAACTTATTTTCTCCTATAAATAGCTTGTTCAACTGAATAGAAAAATCACACCTAAAACATAGAATTTTTCTATAAGAATTTTATGAGTTTTCTCTGAGAATAGTAAGGTTATTTTGAGAGTTTGAAAGCCAAAAGGAGTGCAGAAAATTTTCAAGTAAGTCTTTTATTAAAGAGTAGTAATTTCATAAATTCCTATATTTTACGGTATTCACAAATCTTCCTTTAGAAGATTCATTTTAAAAGCTTTCTTTGGAAGATTTATTTTGGAATATTACTTTAAAAACTATTTTAAAGTTGTTATATTATACTACAAAAAATTATGTTAAATATATATAATTTTGATAATTCATATTATACGAGTTATCATACACTTTAAAATTTATATGTGGTAATTACTAATTTTATTATAAATATATAGGTTGATCAACCTCATTTAAATCAATATCCAGTCACGTGTTAAGGTAAGGAATATCATTCTTTTCACACTCTTAAATTATTACGGTAAGGGGTATCACTCTTTTCATCATCATAAATGGATATTATTTTCTTTTTTACTTGAAGGGATTATCATTCTTTGATTCTCGAAAATAATATCGTTTCTTTCTTGTGCCATTTATTTCCATGTATTAAATTGTGGGAATAACCTTACGGCGCGGTTTACCGCCTGTTGGTGAATAACCTTTTGTATTCATTCCTTATTAATCTTTGAGAATAACCTTACGGTGCGGATTATCGCCTGTTTGGTGAATAACTCTTCGTGTTCAAATTCTATTAAATTGTGGGAATAACCTTACGGTGCGGATTACGCCTGTTTGGTGAATAACTCTTCGTGTTCAAATTCTATTAAATTGTGGGAATAACCTTACGGTGCGGATTACGCCTGTTTGGTGAATAACTATTCGTATTCAAATTGATGGGAATAACCTTACGGTGCGGATTATCGCCTGTTGGTGAATAACCCTTTTTATTTGTCTCGTGTGGAAATAATTTGTCTACACGAATTATCACATGACACTTTTATTCCATATTCGTAAGTGATATCATTTTCCTTTATACTCATAAGGGATACCATCTTTTTCATCTTCCATTATTCAAACTTACTATGGTAAGGGATATTAATTCCCTTCACCTTTTGTTAATCAAACCTGCTACGGTAAGGGATATTATTTTCTTCCATACACCTAAATCGAAACTTATTATGGAACTATTGCTTCTATAATTCCTGAAAATATTATATGTTCCATAATAGTTGAATTTCATTAGTTCAACTGAACCTTCCTATTTTCTGAACATTTCTATTGAACTGTAATCGTTATTCTGAACTGTGGATCTTGAATATCATTTTTAAATTTCACTCCACATCATGTTGGCAATTTGGACATTATTTGAATCTGTACAAAGTAAACTTCCGATACTTATTGTTTATCCTGTTCTTCTGTTCATCATTTGTATCACTGTTATTTGTATTAATCATCAAGAATCAAGCTGTTGTGAATATCTGTGGCCGGGGGCACAGATGTAATATAATTGTTGAACAGATGATAGGTTAAAGACGATATACTAGGTTAAAGGCGATACATCTGTTCGGTGTCTTTTATGACACGTGGTGAATGTTCTCTTTGGCCCGTAGTGCAAAGATGAACTGTTGGTTGGTATGATTATGACCAAAGGCTGAATCTGGTATAATCATGACCGTTGGTGTTATATTGAATGTCTTTGGCCCGTAGTGCAAAGACGAACTGTTGATCTGCATGATTATGACCAGGAACTGTGAAGTTGTATTATCTTGAGTAATGGTATTTCAGATGATAAAAGTTGATGATATTTTTACTAAAAAGAGAAGCGAGTGGACATTATAGTCTGCATTATTCTTCTAATAGATTGCTCATTCCGCTGCTATTATTGATCTGAACGTTGTTTAAGAATTTAACTGCAGTTTTTGATATAAACCTTGTAGTCTATTGTATTCTATCAAGAACTCAACTGTTGAAGGCTAATGATAAATTATTCGTCATTATCTTAGTCATGATATTTCTTACTGGGCTATTTGAGCTCACCCTTTCTTTTCGTTCCATTGTTTTTCAACAGGAGATGAGAACGTAACGGGGTCTAGCCGGGGAATGGAGTGAGAGTGCGGGGATAGCTATCATAGTCTTCACGTGTTATAAAATAGTGTGGCAATAATAATGAAGACTTAGTTGTGTTGTATTATCCACTGTATTGTTGTACGTTGTATTTCATTGTAATAATTTTGTTGTAGTCTTTTGACGACTCAAGTTTGGGCTGTGTGGGCCTAGATTTGGGGGCGTCACAGACATAATAAAATTTGCACATAACATCCTTAACCTTTAACCTTATCAATTTAACCACCTACTGTTTCAGGAAAAATATATATATGAATTAAATTTTGTATTTCATAAATTTCGGGGTCTTACAGAACATGTAATATTTTCAGGAATTATAGAAGTAACAGTTTCATAATAAGTTTCGATTTAGGTGTATGAAAGAAAATAATATCCCTTACCGTAGCAGGTTTGATTAACAAAATGTGAAGAAAATTAATATCCCTTACCATAGCAAGTTTGAATAATGGAAAATGAAAAAGATGGTATCTCTTATGAGTATAAAGAAAAATAATATCACTTACGAATATGAAAGAAAATGATATTACAAATGAATATGGAATAAAAGTGTCATGTGATAATTCGTGTAAACAAATTATTTTCACAATAGACAAAGAAGAAATGAATATAAAGAGTAATTCACCAAACATGCAGTAATCCGCGTAGTTAGGTTATTCTCAGAGATTAATAAGGAATGAATACAAAAAGTTATTCACCAACAGGCGGTAATCCACGCTGTAAGGTTATTCCCACAATTTAATAAAAATTGAATACGAAGAGTTATTCACCAAACAGATGGTAATTCGCGCAATAAGGTTATTCTCAGAGATTAATAATGAATGAATACGAAAGGTTATTCACTAACAGGCGGTAATCCGCGCTGTAAGGTTATTCCCATAAATTAATACATGAAAATAAATGACACATCTTATGAGTAAGAAATAAACGGTATTATTTTCGAGAATCAAAGAATGATAATCCCTTATAGTAAGAAAGAAAATAATATCTATTTATGACGATGAAAAGAATGATACCCCTTACTAGACTTGCACAACAGGCCGAACTGACCTGATCCGGCCCAGGCCTCTCAGGCTTTGACCGTTGACAGGTCAGGCCGGGCCTCAACTTTAGAGCCTTTAGGCCGGACCAGGCCGGATTTATCATAAAAATCCATGGCCTGATTAAGCCCGCAGGCCAGGCCGAGCCAGACCCTACTAAATTAAGCCAAGCAAAGCTCAAGCTTTACTATGAACCTTAGATCACTTCCACTTGCAAAACGCAAAACTGCAACGAAAGCCCAAGCTTGTTTAAAATTGAGCAAGCTTTTCCTCTCTTGCCTTATTTATAGGAAGGAACTCTCTGATTTTCTTTTGAACAATCGATGTGGGACTTGGCGACGAACTGAAAGAAAATTAATTGACACGGAGGATTGAAAACATGTATTTTGCAAGCCTTCAGGGTTAGTTCGATTGAATTCCAACGTCTGTTGTTTTCCATAATATATCATTGTCTTATTTATAGTGGTTTGAAACTCTCTGAACAATCGATGTGGGACTAGATTGAAAGAAATGTTAAAGTTTGCAGGGACAGAGGTCGGGCTTGTTCAAACGACCCTTTATGCTTCTAATTATTATGAAAGAATTTCTACAAAATCTCACAAACACAGCCATAAAAACCAACTACCTATTTTTTTTATTGCCTACAATATATCATTGTCTTATTTATAGTGTTTTGAAACTCTCTGAACAACCGATGTGGGATTGGGACTAAGGGACTTGGAAAAGCGAAACTCAACCCCAATCGATGGGCACAAACCTTGCGAACAGAATTTTATCATGCTGTGTTAATTTGTTATCTAACATGACCAAACGCACGCCGTATTGGAAGTACAATTCTTTATCTATACTAACTATTATGCTATTTTGCAATCGATGTGGGATTAACTGTAAACATAAATGAAACTATTTTTTCAAATCCTTGAGCTGAATGTTTACCAGAAATTTCTCTATGATGATGTCCATTTCCTGAAGATACCATTTTTATATGGTCCTAATTCCTAAACCCCCAACTCTCAACTATGTAGCAACGTTAGGCTAAAGAAAATTCTCCCAACACCAAACTTCATATCCAACAAGGTAAATTTACCTTATCATAAATTCTGTCAGTTCCATAAAACAATTCCTATAACCACCTTATCATAAATTTAAACACTCTATTTAGCATAGCTAATTTACCATAAAACAATTCCTATAACCACCTTCAAATCATCAGTTCCTACTTCCAACTTTCCTGTACAAAACAGTTTATGCAGAACACAAGACGCATAATCTGTTTAAACATATCAAGATGAGCACATTAAGGAATGGAATATCAAGGAGTCAAACTATGAATCCAACAAGCTGTTATCATGATTGAAAATTTCAAAATAAACCATATGAAAAAAGTTCCAAAGCTGGGTAAAGGCATTGTCGACTTCATATTTATTTGACCACCATGTCTTAGAAAAGAAAACTAACATATCATGCATGCAATTTAATTACATATCATGTGGTTTTATTATATTATTAATTATGTACTTTTTCTATTAAATTAGTTTTCTAACTAAATTAAAATTCATTAGCACTTATAAATTTAACATAACACGTACGTGGATTAATTAAATTTATTTTACACATGATCTTTTTACTAAATTAGTACTCTAATTAAATTACACTTCATTAGAACTTAAAATTTTAACTCTTGGGCTTCATTGTGAAAACTTGAAAGTTGATTACATGTTTAGAGTTGATTAAAGTTGATTACTTGGAAACTTTGGGAGTTGATTAAATGTTCAGTTGTCGAAACTTGGAAGTTGATTTGGAAGCTTTCTACTAACATGTTTGATAAAATGTGCCGTAATCAACATTTATGTTACACTGCATAACAAACTCCAATAAAATATACCACAATACATTTACATTATAAAATTTTAAATCAATAAGTTGATTGTAAACGATACCAAATTTCAAAAAGACGGGACCATTAACACGTCATTTCGTATATTTTTGTTATTTTGACGATTAATTAGTCATCGTCAACATGTTATAATGACTACCATTAAACGTTCGATTTTGTAAGAGCGAACGTGGGAACTTTATTCTTACGATTATTTGAATGGGCTTACCTACTAAACACTATAAATTTGATCAAACTCTATAACGAAAAATTACACATACATCATTCTTTTTCTTCTTCTTCACTAGCTAGCTACCAGTATAGATGGAAATTTATTTATAGACTTGAATGGTCTTATGGTGTTACAATATAAGTAGTAAAACAGAGACTTGAATGGTCTTGTAGGTATAGTTTAACTAGATCATTGGTTTTTTTTTTCTAGATTTGTGTATTGGATAATTCTCATGTTAGTTTATAATTTCCATTAGTTAGAGAGGTTTGTGTATCTAGCTATAAATCATACTGTTTAGTATGTACAGGTGGTTCTAGGCCTTTGTATTAGTCCTACTTCTATCAATCCTTGAAGGGAAAATTTTCTACATAAAATTAGCAGGATTTATGAACTTTTCCAGTAAAATATCTGATAATCTTTATATATCTATTAGGAAAAGAAATCACTGAACCAATTTTGTTCCATAGGTGATAGCTGATAATTCTAATATATCTAATAATTAAGACATTTCAGGTAAAAAAATATTTATTTCTTAACAATTACACATTGTTAAATTTCACTGCCATAAATGCATCAACCATCTGAACAGAAACAAAGTAAAATAATCATAACAGTCAGTCATCACACTCAACTCTTTGCAGTCCATATCGTAATTTGAGAACATAAGTATAGCTACTCAAAACAAAACAAAAAATTGAACATTAATCACAAGAATTAAAAATTGAACAAAAATCTTCATTTTGATTACAGGCTGCATATCATCAGTAGAACATCCCAATCTTTAGATAAGAGATTCCAATTAGATGTTATATAATAAAAGGAGGTAATTAGAATCTTATTTAATAAGAACAAAGGTGATGGTTCGAATATTAGAAAATCTAAAACTTACACACTTGTCTAGATTCTCTATAAGTTAATTAACTTATCCTTACTCATCTAGTTTGGCTGCAAGTACTGAACAAATATTTTCAGCCATGAAATTTGTCAAAATTAGACTTCAAAATAATATGGATGATGATTTTCTCACAATACATTGATCCTATACATCAAGAAGTAAATTGCACAGAATTTATTACCTACTCAATCATATATGAATTTTGTGAACTAAAAAGAGCATCGAGTATTAATTTCATGGACGGATTCATATGTATCTTAAAAATCTATGTGTAAGTTTTATTTATGCTTATATTTTTTGAATACCACATTAACACTTTTTAGTTCTTATAACTTTTTCAATTTTTGTCCCCTTCCCACTCAATTTCCTGGTTACGCTATGATTTTTGTAACAGCTATGACATTTATTTTAGTTCTTATAACAGCTATGGTTTTTGTTTCTTATTAACATTTATTTTAACTTTTCCATTGCAGGTACGGTATAGATGATTTACTTTGGAGAACTACATTTTTCATATGCGAATAGATCTTTAACTAAGCAGTTCAGGAACATGATTTAGGAAGAGAGAAACAGAAATGTGTTTGGTGATCTGGTGGATTGCGGAGACATCGTCCGTAGTGGTGATGAAGTGAGTATAAATATGGTTGATGTTGTAGATGATGTGTGTAATAGGGATGGAGGGGTTGTTAATTCTCTAAAGAGGGACATAAATTCCTACGTGTATGGTTTTTTTTTAAGTTGGTTTTGGTTGAAGCTTTTATTTACTGGTTGAAATTCTAGACCCACATAGCTTAGTTGAGATTCTCCTTCCAACCTCTCATCTATAAATAGCTGAGAGGGTCTCATGCTTTACTTCTATAATTGGAACTTACTTGTCCAACATAGCTGCTGGACTCAAGTTTCCAGATAGTGGCTTAGCCTGTATGATTGGACCAAAGCCCCAGGCCGAATCAGGCCCCAGCCCGGGCCAGGTTTTATTGCAGGCCCCAGGCCGAACCAGGCTTTAGGCCGGGTCAATTTTATTGGCAGGCCGGGCCGGGCCGGATATGTAGCTCAAAATCATGGTCTGAGAAGGGTCTGGCAAGCTGGCCTGACCTGGTCTAGGCTTTGACCAGGCCGGTCTTTGACCAGGCCGGGTCAAGGTCGGACTAGGGCCAGGCCTCAGGCCCCAGGCCGAATGTGCATGTCTACCCCTTACCGTGGTAAGTTTAAATAATAGAATATGAAAGAAGATGATATTCCTTACCTTAACACGTGACTGAATATTAATTTAAATGAGGTTGATTAACTTGAACAATACTCGTACACTTATAGATCTTCACAAATACTTAAGATGACTTAAGCACACTTACAGAGAACTTACACAAGAAGTATTTAGAGAGTGAAAGAAATAACAAGTAAGAAAGTTTATGAAAAAACCTTAAGTTAAGGCCTCTATTTATAGTCAAAAATCTTATCATAACCAAGATTTCATAATTTAATCCAAACTGTTCATTTCAAGATAATGTTTAATCCATACCATTCATTTCATCTTTTAAGATTTCTTTAATCTAAACCATTAATTTAAAGATCATCTTTTAATCTATACCATCCATTTCAAATTCTATATTATCTTTAATCTATACCATTCATTTTATATCACCTAACTTTATATTACAAACAAATAACTTTATCAATTCAATTATTCAACAATAATTCACACTTATTCATTGTTATGACTAATTGTTATAAATACAGTGTAGTTGGCTCTCTGAGTTAGATATCAAATTAATTAATAATGAAATACAACAGTTTAATTAACATCATAATAGAGATAACAATAATGCAGAAAGTATATAAAAAAAAGAATATGTTACTGTGTAATGACAATGATTGATTCAATTATGTGAATTATTATGCATATGTTATTGTGACAATTATCAGTTTAATATTATGAATTATTGTGCATGTGACAATAAAGTCAAATATTGTACGATAACCACTTTATCAGTTTAATAATACGAAACACTGTGCAATGTTGTGTGCTACTTTGCAATACCGTGTGCTACTGTACAATACCGTATGTTACTATTCTTTTACCACTGGGTTTTTAACAATTAAAAGTTATAGTACTATTGACCATTAAAAATTATTTATATCGTTTTTTATATCCGACAATTATTCGTTGTGGGGTCCACCAATGATTAGTTCGTACGGCGCCATCGTACGAATATTCTCCGACAAAACGAATATTCCCCGACCAAACGAATATTGTCCGAAATAATATAATTTACACATAACATCCTTAACTTTTAACTATATCAATTTAACAACTTACTGTTTCAGAATATATATATATATATATATATGAAGAAAAATTAAATTTTGTATTTTATAAAATTCAGAGTCTTACATGTAATGTATCAAGTTGATGGGGATATTAATGATTATCAAAGTATTTTATCAATAATAAACTTGATTCTATGATAATATATATGTATATGTAGATGTGTTAGTTTTTTACTTAACGTAGAAAAAAAATATTTTGACTTAAAATAGGAGAAATGATATTGCAAGACAAGTATTTTTTGTTAAAAAAAGAGAATGAATTAAATTGGCTATTTAATTAAAGTATTGATATATAATACTTATAGTATCTACGTCTTCTCATTATTGTGTCTTGTGTAAAGTACGATATTTTATTATAATATTATAAACATTTTATTAAAGTTTTTAATAAATATATTATTGAATTTATTAAGTAAAATGATTATGATAAAAAATGTGCTTTCATTATAAAATTACATTAGTTAACCTATAATAAATTTTCCTAATATTTGAATATAATTACAATCATATTTAATCAAGAATAACAAATTAAAGTTAGGCACGACGATTTATTTGTATTTTTTTTTCTTTTTCAAATCATATTATATAAGTTGTAATAAAATTTTATTTAATAGTGGTACCAAATTAAGTAAAATGATATTATGATTATTTTTTTGTAAATTATATTACTAATTTTTATTTTTGACTCAATTGAATTGAATGAAAGGTCTTTTGTACAATAATATTATTATTGATGTTTTGAATTTTACTTTTACAAATTTTTATTGGATAGAGTAATTAATTTTTAAAATACTTAAATTATGTGGCCGATTAGTATATTATATTTTTATTTTAATAATAATTCAATTATATTATCTAAATAATGATTAACTCTTTCTTATACTCGAAACACTAATTATATTTATATTTTAATAATAGTAACAAATTTAATGTACAAAGATGATTTTATGATAATTTTATTTTCTTCTCAAACTATATTATTTAAGTGATAACATAATTTAACTTAAACTTTTATATATATGAATAAAAATCAATTAATATTAGATAACATGATATTATTTTGATTATTTAAAAAATAATAACTTAAACAAAGTTCAGAGAAAATAAGAAATTTTAAATAATTACAAAGGCACCTTACAACAACCACAATATTTCGAGTGTGCCGAGAAAAATCCTCGACACTTGCCCTAGAAGCGTCAAACTTGCTGATACTAATGCTTACATTTATGCAAGCTTGAGACTAGAAACATAAAAGCATAAGAGAAAGTAATCAATAATTTACAATGATTTATTTTTTTTGTCTAAATCTTCTTTAACAAATTCAAAGAATTTTTAATATAATTAAAATTAAAATTAAGAGAGGAATTTCATATGAACCGTACATAATTTGCTAAAGTTACGAGAACATCAAATGACAAACCAAAGGGGAAAATATAGCAAATTCAACATTATCAGCTAGCCTAACTGCCTAAGGCAGCACACTTTTGCTTACCAAATATCCATCCATCAAAAGTTTCATTAGAACATAAAAGTCTCAATTTCTCAACCCATGGCCATTAATACATAAACATGGATCAAGCTTTAAAGATTAAAGCTGACCCCCACCCATGTAGAGGATACAACAACGCAACAAAGATAAATGAATGTTGTACTTTGATCATCTATCTTATCTAGGTAGACAATAACTTGGAGGAAAATTGCGCAAGGGGTGTTCCCTCAACAGCTCTGTTTCCCTGCAAAAAGCAAAGCTTTACAAGGATATTGTTTGTTTACACACAAAACACAATTTGTACTCCACCAATACTTACTTTTTAAGGTCCTTAATGTCCTCATTTCTAAGCCTAAGAGGGGTCGAGTTTTCGTTCTTATAATCCACTAGTGTCCTGTTAAAGATTTAATAAGTAAGCTGAAAATCTAAAAATTATACACAAAATATATTGTGATATAGTATGCATATTTTGAGACACATTAGAAAATACAATGAATATATTGAGATAGAGTACATCGATATAAAATGAAAAGAAAAAGATGAATGCTGCTCATCGCTATGAATACATGGTGCGAAATATCTAGTGTGACTAGAAATGCCACAAGTATCTTCTTTTCATTAATTTAAAGCGCTTGAAATTTTTCAGGAGCAATTGAGCTTTACCAAGGTTTAGTACTGGTATGGGGTATTCAATTCCAAACTGGAGTGGTAGATATTACTCTCATATGTGATTTTGCTAGATGTATACAATGATTTCTATTCCAATTTTACAGCTTATCAATGTTGGAAATGTCTTTTTGTAAGATTCCCAAAGAAAAGGAAGAGTGCTGCCTGATGGGACTTCCGCATATAAGAGCTATACTAAAAAATGATTGAAATCCACATGCTTTTCACATTTGTAGATACGCTCACAAGGATAATAATTTCTAGAAAACGCAATCCAAACCCCCCCCCCCCCACCCCCACCCCCAAAAAAAAAAAAATATATCACATCCACAGAAGAATCCATTTTGTTATGTGTGAATAACTCCCGCCAAATCACTGATGCAAGGATTCATGTGAAATTTATGGATATTTTCTTTTGATGCGTATGAAATGTCTTTTCTTAAGGTTCACAAAGTAAAAGAAGCGTGGCACCTGATGGAACTTCCAAATATAAAAGTTATCCTAAAAATGATTAGAGTAAACATGCTTTTAAAATTTCTAGATACTAGCACACATGCTTAATAGTTTGGCATGAAATGCAGTCCAAATTTGATTTGTGGTTGCAGGCAAATTAAACAACCCATGTTCTTGGTAGAATTAGAGGATAATTCTGCATCCAGACTTCCCCTCGAGTGATACCTGGAATGATATGTCAAATATGTAGAGGGACTGAATCTGTAGAATGACATGTCAAATATGTAGAGGGACTGAATACTCACTCTTGACATTTCTCATCCACAAAGACCTCAATGCAGGCACTAGCAGTTGCTCCTCCAATTCTATGTCCAGATCTTTGGGGAATCTGAAAAGGTTTAAGCATTAGATACTGTTAAAGTTATACCATGAGGAAGTCTCAGGGGCAATTGGACATAACTGCAAGTTAAAGTAACCTTATTTGATGTCCACTTGGTTGGGATGGCATTGTTCTCTTTATTTCTCTCTGCTCGAGGTCCAAGAGTGTGCCAGGGTTTCAGGTCTGACTTTGACAATTCTGATCGATGATCCAAGGTGGTGGCAGAGTTGGCATCTTTGTAAATAGATAATGGAGTCCCATGAGCCCTAAAAGGAAAAGGAAAGAGTAAAGTTGTGTTAGAAGAAAAGTATGCATGGTAGCATTGATCATATTTGTTTCTGCACTCTTATCAGTAACATAGCAAGTCAAAAAAGATTTGGTTGTTCTATATTTATGCTGAATGCATTGGAAAATCTTTCGATTCTATATTAAATAAGAACCTCCAACTGATGGGGCAACATAAATTCTGTAACCCACCTATCTTGCTTCAATCTTTTCCTAGCAAGATCAAAACTCTCAATAGTTTGGTTCCCTGCAGCAGCAGAAAAAGTTTTATCCAGAGGCAATTTCAGATAACCAAAAGACTGAAACGAAACTTACGGTTTACCCCCTTTGCCAAGACAGTTCCGAAATTTCGCACTGGTGGACGATTCTCAGTTAAATCCTCCTGAAAAATGGTAAAAATGATATTAATGTTTTTCCTTGATGTAAAAGATACAAGAAAAAACAACAGGGGCAAAGGAGTTGAGCTCAGTTGAATTGTATTGCACGCCTCTGTAGCTTTAGGGCTTCTCATTGAACGTGCAAGAAATGTTTTATAAGCTGCCTTCAACTTTTCACTTGGTTGAGCATTCCTAGTACATAATAAATTCAATTAAAAAGTATGCTTTGTCATTTCATAAGACAAGTGAGAAGAATCAAATTTAGCAATCAACATGCAAATTTACTGCATTTTGGGCAACTGGTCAAAATAAAGGTACTACTTATAAAAATAAAAGAAAAAAAAAAACTCAACACAAAGGGAGAGAAAAACAACATCTGCAAACGAAATCTGAACAAATTAGTACTTATTAATTGTAATATCTTATTCATAATGAATATGTAACAATAATATAGTTGTCCAAAAATTAATATGTTGAATTCATACATGCAATCCAGGAACCGATAGAACACATTGTGTACATGTTAATTCTGCCACAGAGAGAATGAGGAGAAGTCTTTCCTTCAAAAAGTACAACCAAGCAGAAACACAGAATGCACTATATATAACACATCATCAACTCGCTGTCACTCAGGAAACACACTATCCATTCAAAAGTTTAAAAGGAGAATCAAAAGACTTGGGTAAATGTTTAGGCCATATAAAGTATTCATGAGGACAGACAAAGCTATCCACCCAACCTAAAAATTCAATAAATAAATAGAAGAAGATGGGGGCAATAGTCAGTGACAAGCTTGATTATTATTTATTTACGTGGTCTACAGGGTGGGTTCATAACTACTCTTACCACAAGCCTTTCATCTGGCTCAAGTAGGTACACCAAATAAAGATAACGAAAAGAGTTAGAGTATTGAATACACCCTTAATTCTAAGCTTCATGTTACTTTGTTGTCTTACCATCTCACTGTTAATAAGATGCTCATATGATTACCTCATACAAAAAAGTCCAAGATGCCTAATTGAAATAACAATTTGGGAACCTAAAACAACTTGCGATGTATAGTGAAGTAGGCATCAGTAAATACATCAATTAATTCAAATTCGATGAAAAATCATTGTTCACTAAAACGAGTCACTGTTTTCTTCAGAGTTTACTGCTGATGGCTCAATCCACTGATGAGTCGTACAGAATCATCTAACCAACCAAATCTTGTAACCAACTAGCATTTGTTATATAGCCCACTAGAGTCTATTGATCAAGAATCAGTAAATTAAGTGGTTGAGCAAAACTACAAAACACAAACAATGGGGGATTAACACAAACAATGGGGGCTTACCTAGATATCCCACGATTAAATATGTCATTTGCAGTTTTAATCTTGGTCTTCGACTCCATGTGCAAAGCATATGATATGAAGAAGATAGAATGTGTTTGCCCAATTTCATTTGAATCCAGAAAACTAAATATTACTTCAGCATCCACACAATTGTCAGCCTGAAATGCCATATCAAAGGCAAGGTACATAATTTTATATCTGAAGCATACAGCATAAATACAGATGAATATGCACTTGTAAAAGCACAAAATAGAACTCATAATGAGAACATACATATTCCAACCACACTTTAAGGTAGCGAAGATCATCCTTGTAGCGGGGTTCATGCCAAAAGGTGCGCACGCATTGTTCGTAGATCACCACCAGTCCCGAGTAATCTCCACCAGGAGGAAATGCTTCCTGAACCCACTTGATGCACCTTTGAAAGAAAAAAATAAATGAAATAGAAATATCATTGGGCTTGAGAATTAAGAAACATTAACATGGCTCCATTAACTAGTCTAGATCAAACCTAACTAGTCAAGACCAAACCTTACATTCTAATAGAAAATGTAAAAATTTCCATTTCTAGTGATCTGAAAGACTGATAGCTTTATTTAACTTGACCTAAAAACACTCATTGTATCCTACTTGAGTCAAGCCTTTCGTGCTCCTCCAGAAATTACATAATAAATCGCCCTTAATTAAAATTTAGAAAAAGAGATGCCCCACAGTTCTCATACTAAACAATCAAGTTGAAATATACTATGTACATTTGTCCTCCAAAGATCATTTTGCTACAAAAATCTATTTAAAAATGAGAAACGCACAAGAACATGTATCTGCATCACATTAAAAATTAAAATAAAGAATAATATTAATATTAATATTTCAAAAAAAAGTAATGAAGTTAGGAGAGCTATCATTAAGTTCACCTAATCCAAAAAAAAAAAAGAAGAAGAAAAAATCGATCTCTCCCTAGGACTAATAATACCGTGAATTCAAATGAAAACCCTAAATCTAAGCAACAAGATGTGAAATTTTTTTTAAAATAAAAATAAAATGGAGGGCTACTCACTCAATCCATGGTTGAAGAGGATCATTCCCTTTATACTCATCAATCGCTTCAATCAACCTCCTAAAAATGAAACTGTTGTTTAGTACAATAAAAAGAAAAGAATGAAAACTTTTCTTATTCGGATCAATTTTTGAAGAATCTTAAAAAGAGGGGTGAATCTAAAAGCGAAAATTTATAGACCTTCGATATTCAAGGAGGGATTTCTTGAGTTGATTATCGGATTGGGATTTGAGAGCCTGGTTGAGGAGACGAACATTACGGCCCCTTTTCAAAGGCCTCACATTCTCCTTGTACAGTTCCCATTCATTACCCGTCTCTACTTTTGAGGCCAAGAACTCCGTCTCCGGATCCATCATTATCTCAAGCTTCTCCATGGCTGTGCTGGTGTGCGTGTTTTTGTGTGTGAGAGAGAAAGAGAGCTGCGTGAAAAAATTTGAATTCTTTGTTAGGCTCCAAGGAAGTTCAGGTTCAGGGCCGTTGTGAGTAAACTGCGCTCCTATAAAGCGGGCGGGGCATGGTTAGATTTGTGCCCGACTTGTGTACCTCAATGAATTTTGAAAAACTTGGGCCAGTTTGTATGGATACAAACGTCCATTAACTATATACGGGCTTTTAATTAAACTAATTAGGAGTTTATTTTTGGTTCACTACGACATGTATTATATACTTCATCTTAAATATACTCATTTCCTTCGAAAATTAGGGTTTTATTTTAAACGTATTTAATTTATATTATTTAAATCAATTTTTTTAATTATTTTCTAACTCAATTTAAATAGTAATGTTGATATTGGAAAACAGGGCTCAAAAGTTTTTGACAAAAAAAAAATCCTTCTTGTTCTCTTAAGATCACGAAATGCAAAACTCGCATCATTTCTACTAGTTAATTTTTTTAATGCACATATAATTTTTAAATATTAATATTTAGAAGTAAATGATAACTAAAAAAAATGATAAGAGAAATTTGGGACAAATAAGAGATTTTAGTATCACAATTTCTCTCGCGTTTTAGGGTTTTCAAATTAATTTTGAGCCCAATCTAAGTTATTTTTCAAAACTATTTAAGTTTACATGTGCATTTATTCTGCAAGTTAAAAATATGGCATTAAACTTTAGTGCATTGATAGTTGTTGCCTTCAATGTTGAAAAAATCGGATCGGACCGGCGGTACCGGTCGACTTTCCGGTCCGGTTCGATCAAAAAACTTGAAGTCAAGACCCGGTCAAAAATCAGTTGACCACCGGTTCAACCGATAAAATCAGTAGTTAAACCGGTTTTCAAGTTTTTTTTTTTTTTTTACAAAAATATTTTTAATAATATTATAACATTGTTTTACTATATTTTAGTTTATAAAAAATTAGATATTTTAAAATTTTATTAATTATTAATAATATATATTTTTTATGTATTTATGACGTTACTAGTTCAATAACGGTTCGACCACTAGTTGGACCAGTGACCTATCCACCCGGTAACTTTTTCGATTCGATGACCGATCCGATTTTCTAAACATTGATTGCCTTAAATATGGGGGGAAATAATTAGGGTGATAACATTCTTCAGCTACGTCGATATGAATATTTGTTGTTAAATTAATATATTCAAACACTTAAAAACTTTGCATTTTGATTTAAAATGAATGCATGTACCTAATAAATTCAAAAATTAGGTCTCTATATTCTAAATAAGATTTTGCATGGATAAATTTTGAAGATTTAAAGTTATCAGAAAATCATTTAAATTAAATTAACATGAAGTACGAGTCAACTCAAATATTTGATTATATTATACTTACGAAATGTGATTTTAGCTTAGTTACATCGCTATTATTAATTTTAATTAATTATCAATTTATTTATTTACGAAATTTTATATGTAAGATATAAATGCATTTCATGTAGTTCAAATTATTATCTTCTAAATCAAATTATATACTAGTGGTTTATTAATATGTTCGAAAAATAAAAAATAGCGGCTGTTTTAAAAATTTATCACTGGTTTATAAACGGGGAGGGTAATATATAATGGTAATGGAATCAATAATAAAAAATGTCCACGATTTAACTCTATGAACTGATATGTATATGGACATGTTACATATGAATTGATCAAATTTTTGAGTATTTATGATAATTATTTAAAAAATTAATAATTTTGTTGAAAAATATTATTTGTAATTTTAAATATCTTAAAAATAATTCAATAATTTTATCGATCATTAAATTTAAAACTTTACTGTGTTACCTAGAGTCGGCAAGTAATATACTTGCATCCATTTATAAATTACTCCCACCGTATATTTATTATATATTCTACTCCAATCAAGCATAAGCTGTTGAAAAAGCCAAGGTATTTCAATATAGTTCATTTATGAACGTAACCACGTAGGAAGAAGAGAGGGGGCCATTAATAGCTGCTGTATATACGTGAAGATGAGGGGGTCTTTCAGTCTTTTATAAAATACGTCATCGATATGGAAAAGTTTAACAAAAGTGAAGATAAAAACGTCAACTTTATTTTTGAGTTGTTACGTACACAAAATTGCTTTTAGCTTTGTTGCTTAATGGCTGATTATTTTAATTTTTAAAAGCGTAAAAGAATTGAATCGAGTTTAAATATTAAATTATTTAAATTTAATTTATAAAATTTATCGAGCATAAAATAAAATTTGATTGAGATTCGTTTACTTATCTAGTCGGGTTCGATATCGAATTGAGTTCGAGCAATTTGAATTTTTTTAGCGAATATGATCTGAATATCAATATAAAATTATAATTTAAAGAGATTCAAGTAATTTATCAAATTTTAAACTTTATTCATATTTAAATCGTTTATATTTCGAGTCAAGTACGAATTGAACTCAACCCGTTTAATTTATTTTATAATTTTATTTATTTTTCACATCATTCTAGTTTTATAAGCTGCACAATACAAAAATTCTTCTCTTTAAACCATAAAGATAACGAAACTTGGGGTTTATCTTTAAGAAAGTTTGATATAACATGATATTGTTTAATATGATAATAGTGAAAAGGCGAGACGCGCATGATAAGTGGAGAGGAAAGGGTCCCGTTGATGGTCAGTAGTACTAGATTAATAGTAAACTAAATTAAACGTGTGTTATCTCGGATTATTCAGGTTTAGTTCAATTATTGGTAGGTTAAAATTGGACGTCTTTGAGAACTTTATGTGAAGGAGAATAATAATTTTACATGAGGCTACATCCTCGTCCATCTCATCCTTAACCTTTCGATTAGATTTGTCGCATATAGTAAACACTTGCATATCGTTCTAATTTAACAAACTCACTATTAAATTTTAAATATGTTACGTTTTGATTGTACGAATAAAAACAAAAATGTGTTTAATTATTTATTAGAATAAAATGAATTAATTTTATTTTTATTAAATTTGTAAATTTTAATTATTGGATGATGATATGAAACGACTTATTTATAGTTAAAATAGAATAAATTATTTTAGTTTAATTTTATTTTAAAATTTAAATAGATCGTGATAATTTTAAATTTATATTTAAAAAATTATAATTGATCTAATAATTTGGGACGGATGAAATATTTTTTTGTTTATAATATTATATATCTAACAAATTTATTTGAAATATTAAATTTTTAGTAGATATATGGAACATAAATACTTAATGCTACAATGCATGCTTTCTCAGCAAATATTTGTAGGACTTGTCACACACATAAAATCACATACAATCATAATTTATAACCAAATAAAGAATATATAAGTTTGAAAATAACTATTTCAAATTATCATAATTTATGCCATATTCTAAGCTAAATTTCGGTAACGTAATTTTATAGTATTTAGGGTTTTATTACGAGTTTGATGAATAATAATTAAATACAAACAAAATATATTACAAAATTACGAATTTAACCTAAAACATGTCGAATAAAATTTTATGATATAAATAGTGGACAAAACTTATCAAACAAGATGGAATTTTTCTTAAATGGTAACATGATTATTAGTACTACTTACTACTTGCAAAGTTAAACACACACATCAAGATGAGTTTGGCAATGATAAGGTGAGAGTGCGTCTATTTAAATATGAGTTTAATATAGTATTAAAATAAATAAATTCAAAGTCAAATAAATAAAAAGGATAAAATTGTAAAACAGAGAATGACAGGGATGGAAGTTGTGTTTGAGTTCAAATAGGAGACTGGATAATACAATACAAAATATAAACTGAAAGAGAGTAGGCAAAATTTCCCTCGCCAGCTGTTTTGTTTCCGACTCTGCTGAGAGACAGAGAGAGCTTCTCCTTCTCTCTTTCCCCTTATCAATTCCTCTTATTCATTATCTTTCCAACCCTAATTATAATTCAGTTTTCGTTTCACTCCATAAAAAAGCTTGGGAATTTTGCTGATCTCGATCTGGAGGGAGATTCTCGCATCTGGATCATACCAAATCCTGTAAGTAAATCCGATCCTCACTCTTTTAAGAGATATATGTATGTATAAACACACACATTGCACGTGGTTTAATTTTTTTCCTTTTTTGTTTTTACCTTTTTGTACTCTGTTATGGATCTATTTGGTGTCGATGTTTTATAGAATTTTTATTCCTTTTTTTTTAATTTTAGATTCTTTTGGGGTTTAATGACGGTTGGTACTGAAGTTGGTACTGGGGTTTCTGAGGTCTCGAAGGCTGAAATTGATATGACTTCGTGCCAGGATCTGGCCAAAGTCGGTGCAGATTGTAATGGGGCAAGGCTTGATGTTGTTAATGTCAACGAGAATGGCAACGTGCCTCGTGATCCAGATGGTTCCTATCTTTTTATCCGTGATACACGTGAGGTAACTACTGATGATCCTAACTCTGATAAGAATTCTGATGCAGAGTTCAAACCCGTGGTAGATTGTGAGGTTAAAAGTGCTTTAGAGGTCCAATTTGGAGAAGTAGTTGTTAAAAATGGGGGGAATATTCAATCATCGGCAGAGGACGAGAATCATCGTGTCTTGTCGTCAACAAACAAAGATGTTCCCTTGCATGGTAAACCCAATGGGGAAGTTGTCGACCTCGCAACAACTGGTATAGAGCAGCCAAATGGAACTGCTGTTGAGGAACATGAGAACGAGAAGCTTGATTGTGAGGTAGAGGATCAAGTTGAGACTGGGTCTAGCCCAAATCAATATTCGCAGATTGCTGTGGAGGACAACACCCATGGAGAGTTGGGAGAGACTGTTGGATCGGTAATTTTTTCACCAAAAGCTGGTTATTCCTTTGATGAGAGCGTAAAGTCTGCGGAGATAAATAATCCACACTCTGCACCGGAGTTGGGAGAGAGACAGGAGTCAATCATTATGTCAGTGGTGGATCAAAGTAATCTAAAGTCAAATGCCGAGTTAGGAGAAATCCGGGAGTTGGTAATTAAGTCACCAGAGGCCGGCGATTTGTCTGATGGGAGTGTAAAGCTCGCGGTGAAGAATAATATAGATTCAAATGCAGAATTAGGAGAGATTAAGATATACCAACATGCGGTTTTGGTGTCTGCTGGATGTGAATTGTCAGAGGTTGTTGTTGGGGAGGGGAAGTTGCACGAGCAGTCAGAGGTAGAGTCATTTAGAGAAGTGGAAGAAAGTCTAAAATCTCAATTTAGGATAACAAGATCTTTTGATTCTGTGTCCCAGCAGCTTGATAAGGAGGATAAAGAGGAAGACAATGTTGAGAAAACGACGGATTTGGATGTAAATGTGGATGTAACAGTCAAATTGGCTAATGACACTGATCCGTTAGTCGAAAAGGCATCAGTGCAAAAAGGACTTGATGAATTCATTAATGTGACTCCCGAAAATGCCGTAACTTTGCCTTCTCCCGTGTGTGTGATATCTGAAAACAAGATAGGGAAGGTGCCAGTTGAATGTGGTGGAAATCTAGACGATGGTAGAGTAGTAGAACAAGAACTTGCGATTGCTGTCAATTCCGAAACTGTTTTAGTTCAAGAGGATGAAGTAGCAAACTTGGTGAAGGAAACCTGTACGCCTTGGGATACAAAGACTGCCTGCAACTCTGACTCGGATATAATTAAGGTTTCACAAAGCGAACATGGTGATGAAAGTCAACAGATTGCAGAACCAACTGGGAATCCCAAAAATGCTGAAAGTTTGCATTCTCTTACCAATGATGATGATGAAAATGAGATTGGGGATGTACAGATTAAAAGTTGTGGAAGTTTCCTTAGTAGTCCTGATGTACCAGCATCAGATCAAGGACTTGTGGTTGCTGACAATATTTTTAGCGGTCTGGTTGAGGGGCATGAAGCAGAACAAATTGTCCTGAATACTGATGGATCACTGCAGACTGAAACTGCCACTCGCCCTGTCTCAGATCAAAACAAGATTTCACAGATTGATCACCTTAGTGAATGCATCCATTTTCCTGAACTGTATGGGAGTCCTGAAAGTGCTGAAAGTGTTCCCGGTGTTCAAGTTGAAAGTGATGGAAGCATAGATGACACCAAGGTAACAAAAGAGAAGACTCGAGAACTACCAGTTGAAAGTGATGGAAGCATAGATGACACCAAGGTTGAAATGAAAGTAGAAAATTGTAATCTTAGAATCACTTCTGGCAGCACAGAATCAGAAACTATAGTTGATAATGGCCTCAATGGCGTGTTAGGTTACCCTGCTAATTACGTGAGCTTTGAAACTAAGATTGAATTTGGTTCTTTTGGACCTGCAGCAATAGTTTTTACTTCCCAGTGTGATAACGTGCTTACAAAATCCCAAGTTTCAAAAGGAGAAACTGAATGTTCCCACAACCAGAATATCTCCAACCATTTGAGCCCACAAATTCGAAAGTGTGCCGTTATGAAATCAGATTCTGACGCTCAAAGCTCTTCTGCCATAAGCAGTTCGGATATGTCTGCCAAAGATGCTACCATACCTACTGATGCTGTGGATAAATATGTTTTGGGTGGTGAGGCTGGCACAAAGCCATTCCAATTCCTGATAAGATTTCCTAGGTTTGATGATCAAAACCTTCGAGAAAAATTAAGAGATGCCCAGCTCCTAGTTGATGAGAAGACTCGCCAAAGAGATGCTATAGGAGATGCAAAGCATAGGAAAATGGTGAGTACTCTTAAATAATACTTTTATTGTTTATTATACTTTTAGAAATTAGTTTGTGAACACTGGATGCTCCCATGAACAGGCCAATTTAAAAGCCCTTGGTAGTAATTGGGAAGCTGCAAAGTCAAAAGAGAGAGCTGCACGGTCGTTACTTAACCTAAAATGGCAGGAAATAGATTCTGTTCAAGTTGTGATTAATAGAGTGAAGAATGTAATGTCAGTTGCGGATATAGATAACAGGGTAAGCATTCACTCCCCTTTTGTCTACCATATAAAATTTGGTTTATAAATACACCCGAAGCATATTACTATTTGCTGACCTGAATCAAATTTATTATTCTCACTTAAGTGATTTCATTGGCATGGTAGCAGATAAAAAATATGGAGCATACGATAGAACATGAAACGCTGCACTTAAAAGAGGAAAAGCTGCTCATCCGTGAAATTAAGCAACTGAAGAAACGTCGAGATGAACTATCTTCTAATATGGGTACCAAGGATGAAGTTCAACAGGCTTTGGATCAAAGAGATCATATTGAAGGGCGTCTAAAGGTATGTGTAGCTGTGTCGTGCCTTTGCTTTTTATATTCAAATTTAGTTGGTGCACTAATCTGCAGCTAGTTTGAGAAAGTTGAGATGGAGGTGGTAATAATATATCCAACTTCTTTCACAATCAATTCTTTAGATTTACCTATCAAAATAATAATAATATCAATTCTTTATTATGCACATTATTATTTTAATGGGTTTGAGGTTTCATTCAGAAAGTAAGAAATTATCTTTTAATGTAGAAACTGGAACTATCTACTTTTATTGTTTTACTATATCTGTTCATTTACTGAGTTGATCTTTGACACATGCAGATTTTGAAGAATGAACTGGATGGTCTCAAAGACGAGGTATCAAAAGCTGAAAAATCTGCTTCATTATCAAAAGAGAAATATGATGACGAAAGAAAAAGGATAAATGAATTGAAGGCTCAATTCAATGCTGCCAATTTTGATCGCCAAAAAGCATATGGACATTTATCATATTTGAAGACAGAATTGCGTGAGAAGGTTTGTTGTCAAATTTTGCACGGTATATTTTACTTGCATATAATAGAATTACGTATGAGTACTCCACTTTTGAGGGGCAGTTCTTGTGGAGCTCCACGTACAGGTGTCATCTCTCAATACTGTTACTTCATTGAAATTAAAAGGTACATGGTAAGTTGAGAATGGGAATCTAGCCTGATGAGGATTGACGATAATCTAATTAGAATACCTCATTTTCCATATGACATAGTATGATATTTCTATTTGTAACTCTTATTTAATGCAACTGTCCTCCAACTGGGAAATAAATTGTCATGACAATATTCATGCAGTACTGAAATGCATGAACCAAATCATATACAACTATAGTTGTAACTTAGGTCGACTCTTAAGTTAATTCTTTAAAGAAAATGATTATTATGATAAGTTGGTGGTAGTCTCTCTCCCTCACACACACACACAGCACACAGAGGATGTTTACATGCTAGCTCTATGGTTCTGTGTGTTTGATTTATGGATTGTATCCAACGGTGAAATGTCCTTATTGGCAATCTAATTGTTAGTTGATGCCTTTTGGAAGTCACTTGAGCAGAATTAGGTTCAGACAAATAGTTCTTTATTATGATCGGAGAGTCCTCAGTGCGTCTTTATTTCTTTTTTCTTTTCTTGCAACATAATTTTGTGTACTGTATTTGTAGGTTTATTCTTGTCATATCAAACTATTGATGATTGGTAGGTTTATGATCGGAGTGTGATGAGTTTAGGAGAAACATCAGTTTGATTAACCTTATGGCGATGCCTAGTTTTTTATTGTAATATCTTATTTACTATTAGTCTATTCTGTCCAAAACTAGATGTGGCAAATGGGTTGATTTAGTGGGTAATGGATAATACTTAATGGGTTGGGTAATGAATGGATAATATTAAATGGGTTGAATATAGGTAAATTTTAAATGGATATGGGTTAAACCCATCAACTCGCAACCCACAACTTAATTTTTTGTTTTTGTTTTTTCAAAAAACAACTAAGCTTAATTTGTTTCTGGATCACCTGGGTCGGATTGGAAACACACACACATATTCAAATGGAATGAGAAATTACAGTGATTCTTTAAAAGAAAAAGTGAGACTACCAAGAGGAAGAGGACAAGAGAGGCTTTAAGGAAGAGGATGATGCTAACATTCATTAATCTATGCTTGTGCATGAAAAGCAGGAGTACCACCTGGATGGAGAGGTTGCGAGGACGAAGATGTGATTTGATTTGTTGTTAATCCCAACTGAATCTAAAAAGAAGAGATTGAGAGATGGGTGCCAGTAGAAGAGTTTGTCGAGTAACCCATTTCAACACATTAATTTACCCATTTACCCCAACCCATTAAAATAAATGGATAACTCAACCCACTAAATCATAGTTAATTGGTCAGCGTTTAATTTTGCCACCTCTATCCATAACTAATTTTGATGCTTTTTGTTTTGGAGATATACGTCTACTCGCTTTAATTGGTGATTTGAAGACACTATTTAGTTACTTTTTTTTTTGTTTTTGTTTTTTTTGCTAGTTTAAGGAAAATTTAACAATCTTGCCTTTTTGTCAAGATTGGATCCCCCGACCTCATGGATACCATGAAGTGGGTATTACCACTCAAGCACCATGAGGTGAGGTACTTGCTTGTTTAATATAATTGTAGTGAATAGTGATACATGTGAATGCATGCATATCAGCAGAATACAATGGTGTGAATAGTTCCTCGAAGTTGACCTTAACTTACATTTTACTTTTTGCACATTCTTTATGACACGTGAAGAGGAATGTGATAAACCTGCATTGGAATTCTGTTAAACTTGATTCTATCATTATATTTTGGGTATGGTTTGGTCTGTTTCAGTTAGAATGTATAATC
Source organism: Hedera helix (assembly GCA_947179155.2). Taxonomy (NCBI): domain Eukaryota; kingdom Viridiplantae; phylum Streptophyta; class Magnoliopsida; order Apiales; family Araliaceae; genus Hedera; species Hedera helix. The sequence goes on along the minus strand of OX359283.1, from coordinate 40,923,104 downwards.
CAATATTTTAAACTTGGGCCGAGATTGTGATGCACAACTTTGGATGATCAAAACTCGTCTCTGTCTATATTTCTTTCTGAGATGCATATTGATTGTCAAAAGTGTAGAAACTTACATCAGAAACAAAGAAAATGCCTTAAATAAAGTAAATTACATTACTAAAAACTAAGATATTGGAGCTTCTTGTTAAATGTTAATACTTGCATTGCAGAGTAGCTATTTCTGGACGTACAAGACGACGGCAAAGGAGGCCAATGGTTATGCATTACTTGGGGATAGAGTGGCACTTCATCGTCTTTGCATCGATCAGGTTAGTTATGCTTTCTTTAGTGCCTTCACTTGAAGAGGCTGCTCCAGTATGAATTTACACTTAAATTATTTAGGTGGAGACTGTGATGGAACTATGGAACAAGAATCATGAGTTCCGGAAAGAATATGTTAGATGCAACATGAGAAGTACACTGAGGAGATTGAAGACATTGGATGGTCGTTCTCTTGGCCCTGATGAGGAGGCACCTGTATTGCCCATTTATGTAGATGAAAGAGTGGATAGGCATCTTTCCGGCCCGTATGAGGCCACCTCCCCAAGGTTGGTTTCAACTCTGGAACAAGAAAAGCCAATGCCACCTGTTAAAGGTGAAGTAGCAGATGGTATATCCATGGAGGCGGCAGAGCCAAAGAATCAGATGCTGAAAAGCAAAACAAGTGTCAAACCTACCCCAGGGAATGAATCTGAAACTGTTTCTAGCAAGGTTGAAACTGAGGAGACAAAAGCGAAAGAGAATTTGCAAACAAGAGAGGAGCTGGAGTTGGCGAGGAAGGCTGAGATGGCCAGGAAAGAAGAGATTGATGCAAAGTTGAAGGAGCAATGTCGATTGGAGGAGAAGGCCAAAGCTCAGGAGGCTCTGGAGAGGAAAAAGCGAAATGTGGAGAAGGCCCAAATTAGGGCTGAGCTACGAGCGCAGAAGGAAGCTGAACAAAAAGAAAAGGTAATTACCATCCCATTCCAATGCGTCTTTTATCACATCTTTTAGGAATATGATGAAATGGCATGAATTTTTCTTTCAATTTTTTTTGGTGTTCTTTGCCTTGCCCGTATTGATAGTTTATTGATTAATAACCATTGCGTAGGAGAGGGAAACGAGACTGAGAAGGAAAGAAAAAAAGAAGTCAGCTGTAGCAACAGACGATCACAATGGTAACAATGATGGAGAAACTGCTCCAGCTTTAGAACTCCGGACTGAGACTACTAAGCAGCCTGGGAGTAAGGAGAGTCTTACAACTGTAACAAGGCCTCAAAAAACTTTACATTATGCAAAGCAAAGCAAGACAAAAGCTATCCCTCCACCTCTTCGCAACAGGGGTAAGAGAAGATTGAAGCAAGTGATGGGCTGGATTGTTGTAGTTGTGATAGTTCTTTTTATAATCTTTGGGGGGGAAGGAGGTGCCTTTGGCAGCCGTAAGTCATGAAAAGGTGACAACATCTTTGGCAACCCCTTGGCCGCAAAAAGGTGATAGGGGTATTTGACAGCGGTCAGCCACAAAAGATGACTTCAAAATTAATTGCCTATATTCTTGGCAATCATCAGAGGTTTGGTGCATCTTATCACATAAATAGGCAATTCTTTTGTTGACTAATTCAGGTTTGTTCTTTGTTTAGTTTGCCATCAGTTACATAGGCGTTTTTAATTTTATATACAGCTGATAGAGTGGTTTTTTTAAATATGCTATGTGAGCAATAGGAACATTGGTTTGAACTGCAGTAATTTAATAAGCTTGTTGGTTTGAACTACAGTAATTTATTTAATAAGCTTGTTGGTTCATGGAATTCCTCTCTCCCGTCTTCTCATGCACGCGGATTTTATACTTGGTTCGACCCTTAATTTCCTAACTAATCCGATGTTAGATATCAATTGATATCCGAAAGGTTTCCTTTAATAATAACAAATTACAAACTCTATGTTAAAAAAAGAAAATCATAATTTCTTGAGCACACAGCTCACCTATGACCTACCTATGCAATATTAAAGAGAACTTTAATATCTCAGTTGTGTTTCCTTGAATGGTGTTTTTAAGCTTCAAGTTTATATTTTTGAACTTGGAAAAATTGTTATAAAAATAGAACATTTAAAACTTAGTTTTCCAGTTTGTTGAACCAAACGGGTCATTAATTTAAAAATCTGTTTTGATCATCAATATATATCAGGACCAAGTAAACCAGAGATTTTCTAAATAAATCCTCAAACTCCAAACTCATTGAATAGTTCAGCTCAATCATTATTCCTAATACGTAGGAAGATTTTAAAAATTCCTTGACGTACAGCAAATCCACATATTCCATAATATATATATATATATATATATATGAAGAAGAAGATTATTAGCTAATATTGACGGAAACTCTTTTATATATAATCGAATCCCATGTATATTATTTAGGACTGTGACGCCCCCAAATCTGGGCCCACACAGCCCAAACTTGAGTCGTCAAAAGACTACAACAAAATTATTACAACAAAGCACAACGTACAACAATACAGTGTATAATAATACACAACTAAGTCTTCACTATTATTGCCACACTATTTTACAAAACGTGAAGACTATGATAACTATTCCTCGGACCCTCACTCCATTCCCCGGCTAGACCCTGTTATGTTTTCATCTCCTGTTGAAAAATAATGGAACAAAAGAAAGGGTGAGCTCAAATAGCCCAGTAAAGAATATCATGACTAAGATAATGACGAATAAATTATCATTAGTCTTCAACAGTTGAGTTCTTGATAGAATACAATAGACTACAAGGTTTATATCAAAAACTGCAGTTAAATTCTTAAACAACGTTCAGATCAATAATAGCAGCGGAATGAGTAATCTATTAGAAGAATAATGCAGACTATAATGTTCACTTGGTTCTCTTTTTAGGAAAAACATCCTCGACTTTTATCATCTGAATTATCATTAGTCAAGATAATACAAATTCACAGTTCCTGATCATAATCATGCACATCAACAGTTCATTTTTGTACTACGGGCCAAAGATATTCAATATAGCACCAACGGTCATGATTATACCAGATTCAGCCTTTGGTCATAATCATACCAAACAACAGTTCATCTTTGCACTACGGGCCAAAGAGAACATTCACCACGTGCCATAAAAGACACCGAACAGATGTATCGCCTTTAACCTATTATATCGCCTTTAACCTATCATCTGTTCAACAAATATATCACATCTGTGCCCCCGGCCACAGATATTCACAACAGCTTGATTTTTGGATGATTAGAATGATATAAATGATGAACAGAAGAAATAGGATAACAATAAGTATCGGAAGTTTACTTTGTACAGATTCAAATAATGTCCAAATTGTCAACATGATGTGGAGTGAAATTCAAGATCCACAGTTCAGAATAACGGTTACAATTCAATAGAAAGGTTCACGTAAATAGGAAGGTTCAGTTGAAATAATGAAGTTCAACTATTATGGAACATATAATATTTTCAGGAATTATAGAAGCAATAGTTCCATAATAAATTTCGATTTAGGAGTATGAAAGAAAATAATATCCCTTACCGTAGCAGGTTTGATTAACAAAAGGTGAAGGAAATTAATACAAAGGGTTATTCACCAACAGGCGGCAAACCGCTCCGTAAGGTTATTCCCACAATTTAATAGAATTTGAGTACAAAGAGTTGTTCACCAAACAGGCGGCAATCCGCTCCGTAAGGTTATTCTCAGAGATTAATAATGAATGAATACGAAAGGTTATTCACCAACAGGCGGCAATCCGCTCCGTAAGGTTATTCCCACAATTTAATAGGATTTGAGTACAAAGAGTTATTCACCAAGCAGGCGGCAATCCGCTCCGTAAGGTTATTCTCAGAGATTAATAATGAATGAATACGAAAGGTTATTCACCAACAGGCGGCAATCCGCTCCGTAAGGTTATTCCCACAATTTAATACATGGAAATAAAAGGCACGTCTTATGAGTAAGGAAGAAACAATATTATTATCGAGAATCAAATAATGATAATCCCTTACCATAGTACGTTTGAATAATGGAAGATGAAAAAGATGGTATCCCTTACCGTAACACGTGACTGGATATTGATTTAAATGAGGTTGATTAACTTGAACAGTACACGTATACTTATAGATCTTCACAAATACTCAAGATGACTTAAGCACACTTAGAGAGAACTTTCACAAGAAGTATTTAGAGAGAGAAAGAAAGAATAAGTAAGGAAGTTTATGAAAAATCCTTAAGTTAAGGCTTCTATTTATAGCCAAAAATCTTATCATTCATTTAATCTAAACCATTCATTTAAAGATCACCTTTTAATCTACACCATCCATTTCAAATATTATATTATCTTTAATCTACACCATTCATTTCATATCACCTAATAATCACCTAACTTTATATTATAAACAAATAACTTTATCAATTCAATTATTATGACTAATTGTTATAAATACAGTATAGTTAGCTCTTAGATATCAAGTCAATAAATTAATGAAATACAACTGTTTAAATAACATCATAATAGAGATAACAATAATGTAAAATAAAGCATACGTTACTGTGTAATGACAATTATTGATTCAATAATGTGAATTACTGTGCATATGTTACTGTGACAATTATTAGGTTCAATAATTTTAAAAACAGTGCAACAACAATTATTGACTCAATGATATAAAATACAGTGTAATGACAATTATTAAATCAATAATGCAAAATACTGTGTAACAACAATCATTGAATTGATAATATAAAATATTATGCAGTGACAATTATCGATGAAATGATGCGTAACAGTTACGGTGTCAATTATCAGACCAATAATATGAGACACTATGCAATACCGTGTGTTACTGTAGAGTACCGTGTGCTACAGAAAATACCATAAACTACCGTATGCTACTATTCTTTTATCACCGGTATTTTAACAGTTCCGTTGACTATTTTTATTTAAAAAGGTTACTTCTGTCGTTTTCTATATCCGACAAATATTCCGTTGTGGGGTCCACCAATAATTTATTATTTCGGCGCCGTCGTACGGCACGAATATTCCCCGACCAAACGAATATTCCCCGACAAAGCGAATATTGTCCGACAAAATAAAATTTGCACATAACATCCTTAACTTTCAATTTTGTTAATTTAACCACTTACTGTTTCAAAAAAAATATATATGAAGAAAAATTAAATTTTGTATTTCATAAAATTCGGGGTCTTACAACCTCCCCTCCTTATGAAATTTCGTCCCCGAAATTGACGTACCTGACATATCGAAGAGGTAAGGATACTTAGATTTCATCTCAGATTCTAGCTCCCAGGTCATTTCCTCAGTATCTTGGTTCCTCCATAAAACCTTAACTTGAGGTATAACCTTTGAGCGTAGGATCTGCTCCTTCTTATCCAGGATCTTAACAGGTACCTCCTCGTATGTTAAATCCTCTGCTATAACGTCTGCTTCTAACTCAATGACGTGGTTTGGGTCCTTCACATATTTACGTAACATAGATATGTGAAAAACGTTATGGATGCGGGACATACTTGGTGATAGGGCTAGTCTGTAGGCTACGGTTCCTATTCGATCTAGGATTTCAAATGGGCCAATAAATCGAGGGTTAAGCTTTCCTCTCTTTCCGAATCTCGTAACCCCTTTCCATGGAGAAACACGTAAGAATACATGATCTCCGACGTTGAAACTTTCGTCTCTCCGATGAAGATCAGCATAACTCTTTTGTCGTTCTTGTGCGGTCTGTATTCGTTGTCGGATCATTTGGATCTTTTCGGTCGTCAAGCGTACCAACTCGGGTCCCAACAATTTTGCTTCTCCTACCTCATTCCAACATATTGGAGAGCGACACTTCCTTCCATACAATGCCTCGAATGGAGCCATGCCTATGCTTGCTTGGTAACTGTTGTTGTAAGAAAATTCCACCAACGGCAAGTACTTATCCCAACTTCCTTTGAAGTCTAATACACAAAGTCTCAAAAGATCTTCGAGGGTCTGGATCGTCCTTTCCGATTGTCCGTCCGTTTGAGGATGGTATGCAGAACTAAAACGTAGTTCAGTGCCCATAGCTTTTTGTAGACTGATCCAAAAGCGTGAAGTGAATCTAGGATCTCGATCAGAAATTATGGAAACTGGCATGCCATGCAATCTCACGATCTCATTTATGTACATACCGGCAAGACGTTCAAGTGAAAAGTTTTCTCGTATAGGCAAGAAATGAGCAGATTTGGTCAATCTATCTACGATCACCCAAATTGCATCTAAGCCTTGAGAAACTTTTGGAAGACCCGTCACGAAGTCCATATTGATGTGTTCCCACTTCCATTCGGGAATTTCAAGTGATTGTAATGGACCTTTAGGAACTTGATGTTCTGCCTTGACACGTTGACAAGTTAGGCACCTTGAGATAAACTCCGCAATCTCTCTTTTCATATTGTTCCACCAAAATGTATGTCGAAGATCTCGATACATCTTGGTACCTCCTGGGTGGATTGCGAACGGCGTGTTGTGTGCCTCCATCATGATTTTATGCTTTAATTCAGGATCGTTAGGAACACAGAGTCGAGAGTTGACTCGAAGTATTCATTTCTCGTCGATTCTTGCTTCGGGAATGGCACCTTCTTGTACTTTCTTTATCATGTTTATCAGTTCCGGATCGGTAGCTTGAGCAGCTTTAATTTTATCGATTAAAGTTGGTTCTACTCGCACGTGAGCAATCTTCGAGCGGGTCCCTGGTGTCTTTAGCTCTATCTCCATCTTTTGCAAGTCGTACAAAATACACTTTTGTGTTGTCAGCAGTGCACTTGTACTTGCATAAGATTTTCTGCTCAAAGCGTCAGCTACAACGTTCGCCTTTCCCGGGTGATACTGGATTGTGTGCTCATAATCCTTTAACAGCTCAAGCCAACGTCGTTGTCGCATGTTGAGTTCCTTCTGGGTGAAGAAATACTTGAGACTTTTATGATCCGTATAGATATCCACTTTTTCTCCGTACAAGTAGTGTCTCCAGATCTTCAACGCGAAAACGACTGCTGCCAACTCTAGATCATGAGTAGGATAATTTTTCTCATAATCTTTGAGTTGTCGAGAGGCATAGGCTATAACATTTCCATGTTGCATAAGGACACAGCCTAGACCTTTGCCAGAAGCATCGCTGTAGATAACAAATTCTCCTGATCCTGATGGTATGGTCAGAACAGGAGCTGAAACAAGTCTCCTCTTGAGTTCTTGAAAACTCTTCTCGCATTCCTCGCTCGATATAAGTTTTGTACTAGAATGAATGATACCGATATCTAGTAATTAAACTTTCAACTCTTGGTGTTCTATGGGGGACATTTGGTATGAGACTTTAAAAATGGGCTTAGTGCCGGGTTCAAGATCGATACAGAATTCAATTTCACGGTTTGGGGTAAGCCAGAAAGTTCCTCAGAAAAAAAACGACAGGAAACTCATTAACAATGGGAATATCATTCAAGTTTGACGTGTTTTTGTTCAAATCAGTGACATGAGCTAAAAAGGCTTGACATCCGTTTTTCAATAAACGAATGGCTTTATGGCTAGAAATAACAGTTATAGATTTCAATGGTTTAGTTGCTTGAATTTGCATGACAGGTTGATTAGGAATATGAAAACTAATAATCTTATGAAAACAATCAATTTTAGCATGATGGGTAGTCAACCAATCAATTCCTAAAATCACATCAAATTCACGCATCTCCAAAGAAATAAGGTCAACAGGTAATGTGAGGTTGTTGATTTGAACTAGGCAAGATTTATAGATAGTAAATGTAATAGGTATTTCTCCCAATGAGGTTTCAACTGATAAGACAAGATTTAAGTTTTCAATAGTCAAATTTAAACGTTGAGTACATATAGGTGGGATAAAAGAGTGGATAGAGCCAGTATCTAATATGGCATAGACTTCACGAGAATTTATGAATAGCTTACCGGTTATCACCTCATTCGGTTTCTTGACTGTTATCGTCAAATCGAATCCCGAATACTTCATTCGGATCTTCACGTATTTCAACCCTGGGAATACCACTGAATAATTTTCTAGCAAACTGTTTCTCGGGTTCATCAACTTCATCAGTAGTAAGGTACCAATGATTTCCATTAAAATAGTATTTTCGATAGACTGCAGTTTCCACGATAGTGACTAACTTAACCTGAATTCCTCTAAATTGTAACGCCCAAAAGTATAGAAACATCATTTTTAAATAATCTTGAAAATCATAGCTGGAACACCATAAATCCCAAAGACTAATATGAAAAGTCCATATATTCTGATCCTTTGTTATAGAGCATAACCAGGTAATATCACTCTCCCAATTAGTGAGTAAATTAAAGGCAATAATTTCCGCAAGTTCGTTACTTCCTTTAATTGCTTCTAAGAATGGATCTGGAATGACTGTAGCAGAGCTTTCACCTTCATCCTTACTGGATAGAACACGCATAATTTTTGCCTTAGGCAAATGATTCAACTCTGAGTTTGTAAGAAGATTATTCGTCGCCTCTTGTTTTGCAGCTACATTTGTTTCGGTAATTTCATAGTTAACCTCCTGATTTCCAGATGCCATAATTAACTGTGGTCACAAGATAAATGTTAGTTCAAATAAACTGACTCATCTCTTCATGTTCCTACATTCAAATCGATTCATTAGATAAAAAAATAAATCTAATTTAGGTAGGACACACTAGTGATTGATTCTATTCGTCTCTCCCCTCCTAGTTCTAACCCCAGATCTCCATTAAAGACCATATCCCTAAGCTCTGATGCCAACTGTGACGCCCCCAAATCTGGGCCCACACAGCCCAAACTTGAGTCGTCAAAAGACTACAACAAAATTATTACAACAAAGCACAACGTACAACAATACAGTGTATAATAATACACAACTAAGTCTTCACTATTATTGCCACACTATTTTACAAAACGTGAAGACTATGATAACTATTCCTCGGACCCTCACTCCATTCCCCGGCTAGACCCTGTTATGTTTTCATCTCCTGTTGAAAAATAATGGAACAAAAGAAAGGGTGAGCTCAAATAGCCCAGTAAAGAATATCATGACTAAGATAATGACGAATAAATTATCATTAGTCTTCAACAGTTGAGTTCTTGATAGAATACAATAGACTACAAGGTTTATATCAAAAACTGCAGTTAAATTCTTAAACAACGTTCAGATCAATAATAGCAGCGGAATGAGTAATCTATTAGAAGAATAATGCAGACTATAATGTTCACTTGGTTCTCTTTTTAGGAAAAACATCCTCGACTTTTATCATCTGAATTATCATTAGTCAAGATAATACAAATTCACAGTTCCTGATCATAATCATGCACATCAACAGTTCATTTTTGTACTACGGGCCAAAGATATTCAATATAGCACCAACGGTCATGATTATACCAGATTCAGCCTTTGGTCATAATCATACCAAACAACAGTTCATCTTTGCACTACGGGCCAAAGAGAACATTCACCACGTGCCATAAAAGACACCGAACAGATGTATCGCCTTTAACCTATTATATCGCCTTTAACCTATCATCTGTTCAACAAATATATCACATCTGTGCCCCCGGCCACAGATATTCACAACAGCTTGATTTTTGGATGATTAGAATGATATAAATGATGAACAGAAGAAATAGGATAACAATAAGTATCGGAAGTTTACTTTGTACAGATTCAAATAATGTCCAAATTGTCAACATGATGTGGAGTGAAATTCAAGATCCACAGTTCAGAATAACGGTTACAATTCAATAGAAAGGTTCACGTAAATAGGAAGGTTCAGTTGAAATAATGAAGTTCAACTATTATGGAACATATAATATTTTCAGGAATTATAGAAGCAATAGTTCCATAATAAATTTCGATTTAGGAGTATGAAAGAAAATAATATCCCTTACCGTAGCAGGTTTGATTAACAAAAGGTGAAGGAAATTAATACAAAGGGTTATTCACCAACAGGCGGCAAACCGCTCCGTAAGGTTATTCCCACAATTTAATAGAATTTGAGTACAAAGAGTTGTTCACCAAACAGGCGGCAATCCGCTCCGTAAGGTTATTCTCAGAGATTAATAATGAATGAATACGAAAGGTTATTCACCAACAGGCGGCAATCCGCTCCGTAAGGTTATTCCCACAATTTAATAGGATTTGAGTACAAAGAGTTATTCACCAAGCAGGCGGCAATCCGCTCCGTAAGGTTATTCTCAGAGATTAATAATGAATGAATACGAAAGGTTATTCACCAACAGGCGGCAATCCGCTCCGTAAGGTTATTCCCACAATTTAATACATGGAAATAAAAGGCACGTCTTATGAGTAAGGAAGAAACAATATTATTATCGAGAATCAAATAATGATAATCCCTTACCATAGTACGTTTGAATAATGGAAGATGAAAAAGATGGTATCCCTTACCGTAACACGTGACTGGATATTGATTTAAATGAGGTTGATTAACTTGAACAGTACACGTATACTTATAGATCTTCACAAATACTCAAGATGACTTAAGCACACTTAGAGAGAACTTTCACAAGAAGTATTTAGAGAGAGAAAGAAAGAATAAGTAAGGAAGTTTATGAAAAATCCTTAAGTTAAGGCTTCTATTTATAGCCAAAAATCTTATCATTCATTTAATCTAAACCATTCATTTAAAGATCACCTTTTAATCTACACCATCCATTTCAAATATTATATTATCTTTAATCTACACCATTCATTTCATATCACCTAATAATCACCTAACTTTATATTATAAACAAATAACTTTATCAATTCAATTATTATGACTAATTGTTATAAATACAGTATAGTTAGCTCTTAGATATCAAGTCAATAAATTAATGAAATACAACTGTTTAAATAACATCATAATAGAGATAACAATAATGTAAAATAAAGCATACGTTACTGTGTAATGACAATTATTGATTCAATAATGTGAATTACTGTGCATATGTTACTGTGACAATTATTAGGTTCAATAATTTTAAAAACAGTGCAACAACAATTATTGACTCAATGATATAAAATACAGTGTAATGACAATTATTAAATCAATAATGCAAAATACTGTGTAACAACAATCATTGAATTGATAATATAAAATATTATGCAGTGACAATTATCGATGAAATGATGCGTAACAGTTACGGTGTCAATTATCAGACCAATAATATGAGACACTATGCAATACCGTGTGTTACTGTAGAGTACCGTGTGCTACAGAAAATACCATAAACTACCGTATGCTACTATTCTTTTATCACCGGTATTTTAACAGTTCCGTTGACTATTTTTATTTAAAAAGGTTACTTCTGTCGTTTTCTATATCCGACAAATATTCCGTTGTGGGGTCCACCAATAATTTATTATTTCGGCGCCGTCGTACGGCACGAATATTCCCCGACCAAACGAATATTCCCCGACAAAGCGAATATTGTCCGACAAAATAAAATTTGCACATAACATCCTTAACTTTCAATTTTGTTAATTTAACCACTTACTGTTTCAAAAAAAATATATATGAAGAAAAATTAAATTTTGTATTTCATAAAATTCGGGGTCTTACAAGTTTTGCTAGGATAAAACTAGCTAGTCAGTCAGATTACTATATAGTTTTAATCGGATCAGCCCCCATTAATTATCTCTCAGACAGTTGTTATAAAAATCTAATCCATTAAAAGTGTTAGGCTATGTTTGTTTTAACAATCTGTTTTCTTTTCAAACGGATAAAGAACAAAATAACTCAAAAACAGTTATATATATATATAAAAATAGGATAAATAAAGATTTTATGTTTCCCTTTATTTTACACATAATTCATTTAGCTACGACTCTTATTGTAATTTTAAGATCTTTTTAATTATATTGCATAGAAAAAATATCTTATTCTAAAAATATTGAATTCTTCCTTCTTTTAAATTCCAACAACTTCTACTTTTATCTATGTCCAAAAATTCATTTCTTTGTAATAAACAAAACAAATACTATTAGACAATATTTTGTCATCGTCGAAATGGTAATTAAATTTAACAGAGACTCAGGCGCACCGAGAAAAATCTCTTCCATGTATGAAGCAGTTTTTATTTGGAAGGTCCAACTTATTGAATGCCTACTTTTCCTACTCCTGTATTTGACAAAATGAAATTAGAAAGTCAATTTGACAAAATAATGAGCTAATTTGTTACCATAACGAAGAACATAATTAAATTGATGACAGGAGAATCCGGCAAATATGAAGGCATGCTCAATTAGGTGACCAATATCGGAGAGATCGCCATGCCCTGAATTAAGAAAGTTAATCGCGTCAGACTCCATAATTATAGCGTTATAATTTAAATCAAAAAATAAGATTGCATATATATATATATATATATATATGTTTAACAATTTTTTTAGTTATTGTAATATTAATGATAATATTGTTCTTCTTTATTATAATTTTTAAATATTTCATACTTTTTTATTTTACCATTTCAAGAGAATGTTTCAGGACGTAGTAATAACGTAGGTGAGAAGGAAAGGTTAGAAGAAAGACGCAAGTTTATTGACTGAAATTGGCCGGCGGCAGAAGTAAACTGCACATGGGACCAAGTGGGCCCAACTGGACACATCAATACGTTATCGTTCAATACCTACGGATGGACACATCAAATCTATTCAATTCATTAGTTACCAAATTCAATGAATTTAATTGTCAGGTTTTTGACGTCATCAGTGTTTAACTTATCCACATGTCAAGTACGTAGTACATCAACCAGTTTAATATTATTATTAGCAGTACTGTACTGCAGTACGACCAACAATATTAGCAACTTTGAGTACTCGACTTTTTGCTCAAAGAGAATCTAGTTAAAAAAATAAAATGATAAACTAATTCTTACTTAAATGGTACTCCATCTTTTTTATTATATAAATCACTTAAAAAAAAAAATTCTTTTCAAAATATAAGACTTTGTACATATATTTTTAAAAAAAAAAATAATTTTTTCCTACTTTACCTTTAAAGATAAAGTATTTGTGTGTGTGAAAGAGAGAGAAGGATGAATAATTAATTATTACATAAGTACTAATGAAATTTTAAATCAACATTAATTATTTAATATTAGTATTAATGTGATTTTTTAATATATGGGATTATACCTTAAACGACATATATAATTAAAAAGAGAGTACTATGGTAGTCTTCTTGTACACACCCCTACTGTAATATACATTATTTTAAACCTTAAATAGTAAATATTTATATATTAATTAACGTGGCCTCACCCAGAAAAAAATTATTCATTGATTTTGAAAAATCACGTGATCATGCGTCAGATTCATAGAATAATTTTTTCCAATCAAATACATAATTATTTATGGGAGTACAGCTAGCTAATTTTTATGTATTGTGTCCATTGTGGGACGGAAGTAGTCACCATACTTTACTTCATATTTTTATATGAGAATTAATATTTTTATAAATAAAAATAATAATTTTGTAAAATTATTTTTACATGGATGCTAAATAGACTTCATACTTATATGAGAAGATACTTGTAAAAATAGTATTTTTTATTTATAAAAATATCAATTTTCTTTTATATTTATGTGTTATTTAGTTTTTCATTTGATAAAGAATGGTCAAATTTATTTATTTTGGCTATAGAAAATTTGAATTTAATGTCTTCAACTTAATTTACTATGAGATTACCATGTATAAATAATTTAAAAAACAATGACATCTGTCAGGACATTGTTTATTGGATCTTACATTTTAAATGTGGGCTAAAAATTATTTTGTGTGAGAGTTGGACAGAGTTATTTTTATCTATTATGATAACTTAGCCCATTCAAGTATCTTTATCCTTTAGGTGATTTAAGTGAGTGGATGAAGATGTCATGTTTCCATTCAGTAAAATGTGATGGGACTCCTAGCGATGTGTGGATGGATATATACATAAAGTCTCAAAAGGGAACCAGGTAATGTTTTTCTACATTTAAAAGAAGAGTTATCAAATATCTTACATTTATTCCAACATATATTTCGATTCTCTATTGTGACGTTTAGTCGTCTATACTTATTTTTGCACCGGAGTATTTTTAAACGGCTCAAGCCGTGACTTAATCTGTGGGGTGTTTAACGGTTTGTTAAGCGTGCAGATATCTTATTGTGAGTTAATTTCGACAAGAGAAATAATTTGGTATCAATAATGCTCATTTTTCATAAGAATAATAGTATGGGCCTTATTTTATTTTATTTTTTTAAAAAATTAAGGACCAAAATTTTTACAATAATCTAAAAGACTTGGATTATGAGTTTTAAATTACAAAGCAATCATGCACCGAAAAGTTCCCACATTAGGGGTCTTAAAGAACATTGATCTTATTTAATGAAGGGTCCTCTTAGCATGTGCCCTTAGGGTAAATTTTATTTGTTTATATATTTATACGGAATTCAATACATGGAGTCCACAGTATATTATTTTTTTATGTATTGAATTCAGTGCAAATACATAAATAAATATTATTATGCATTGTTTTCGGCGTTTAGAATTGCCCTTAGGACAATAGCACATTCTAAGAAAATTCTTTAATGAATACCCCCATAAATGGGACAAAAATTAAATTAAGAAACTTCCAACAATACCCATAGCAACATTGACATTTGGGCAAGTAGTATATAAATCCAAACTCCGTCATGAATGGCTCCTTAAACCTTAACAAGTGCGGAGTGTTGTATCGTTTTCGCATTAATGGGGAGCAAAGCGCACACACGTGCAATTCAAATTGGAGTAGATGGACATCTTCCATACCATGCCATGCCTGCGCTACCGTTTCGTTTCTTGAAAAAAAGCAGGTGTATTCTTGGAAGAGGAGAGATGAATGAGAGATAAGGCACCCATTCGGCGGCTGCCCTATACCAAACACGGTTTTAGCCTGTCGTTACTTTCCTTGGGTTTTATGGAGTAGTATCTTTCTTGTTTTAATTAAAAAAAAAAGAGGAAGCATGGGCCCACTATTATGCTAAGTTTTTACTATTATTTTTGTTTTTAGAACCATAACTAACTCAAATCGGTTAATTTTATCTCAAATAAGGAAAATAATTTATCATCTTTCATTCTAGATATGTGTTTACAAAGAATTTCACTTTTGAGTAAATTTTATAATATAACAAGTATAAAACTATAGATTGGCGTGGGTAGAGCATTACTCTCTAAATAATTATATTTATTCAATCAAAATATTTTTTAAAATGTAAATACTATCATCATTTCATAAAAATACAACAATTTTAATAATTTTACATAAATTAAATTAAGATTTTTTTTATCTTATAAGTCTGTAAAATAAGAGAATTGATATTTTTGCGAATAAAACTAATGTTTTTAGAGCATTACTCTCTAAATAATTATATTTATTCAATCAAAATATTTTTTTAAATGTAAATACTATCATCATTTCATAAAAATACAACAATTTTAATAATTTTACATAAATTAAATTAAGATTTTTTTTATCATATAAGTCTGTAAAATAAGAGAATTGATATTTTTGCGAATAAAACTAATATTTTTATTGAATTTCTCTCACATGACTTTTTTTTTAATCTTACTTGTGAAAAAATCACTTTTTAAAAATAATTTGTAGTGAATTTTTTTTAATAAAAAAAAATTATCTTGTACTCATTAGATATATAATTGAAAAATATGACCGTGTGGATACAAAATATAACTTTCCTAACTCCTGGAACCATTATTTTCATCTCCAAAATAACTCGACTGTATTCAATGAATCCTTAATATATTTAATTTAATGCATATAATTTAATTTCATCTGAATCTAACTAAGAAAAAGAAATCAATCTTCTGCGTTAAAAATCTCTCCAAACAGAGAAAAAATGGAAGTGCCGTGGAGTCTTCAAAGTCCGCGGCGGACCCAAACTTTTAACCCCTAAATCTTCATTTAATTTACCATTTTTGCCAAATTGGTACGGATGACGGAGACGAAAAGAAAGAAAAGCGAAAGAAAAGTTTATTGCGACTTGCGAGGGAAGGGAAAGACGGGAAAGTAAAAGATAGTTGCTTGCTTACAGAAAGGCCTCAACTTTAATCTTCTCAGATCCTATTTCTACCGGTCGTCTAGATCTGCCGGGCAATTTCCCATTTCCGGGTCAGTTTCTTTGTGGGTTGATGATCGGACTCTGACAGATCCACCACAGTTAAAGAAAAAGTAGAAGAAGCAGAGTTGCAATTTGAAGGATTTCTGGATCGCTACTTGATGTCTAGAGACATGGAAGTCACTCCTTTGGATGGTTTCTAAGTAAGGTGAGTAATTTATTTAGATGAGTAATTCCATATGTAGGAGTTGTTGATTTCCTTTTCTATCTGTTTGCTTAAATTTGAGCTTTGATTTGGATACTTCAAAATCTCTACTTCTCAATTTTCTTCATATGCTTTAGTTTCCAGTCTTGTTAATGGAGTTAACTGTTTTCTTTGTTGTTTCTATTCCCCAATTTTGCTGGTAGATTCATTTATTAAAGTTTAGAATTTTAGGAAGTTCGAATAGTATTCTGGGTTGGTGTAGTCTCTTACGAAGTCTTGATATTTACTCAAAAACTATGGTGATAGGCGTGTGCGGTCAGATTTTTTAAGGGAAGAAGATGGAAGAGATGGGTACTCAAGTTACCCCTTCAATTTATATTCACCAATCACTTTCGAGTCGGTTCCCTGAGTCGCATCCCATGGCTAAGAAGCGCAGTATGCCTTTCCAACCAACCAATTTTCACCTCCAGCAGCTGCAGCCTCAGCAGTTTGTCTCGGGGCTTCAGGACTCGAGGGAGCACTGGAACCCTAGGGTATGGGACTGGGACAGTGCTAGGTTTCTGGCAAAACCATTGGAATCGGATATACTACGTGCTGGAACGTCGGCATCTGTTCAATCTGAGACACAAAGGTGCAGAGATGATGAAACTGGTGCAGCAAATTCGGGGATTTTAAGGAAGAATTCTGTGGGGGAAGACGACGAAAGCCTCCTTCTGAAACTCGGTGCAGGCCATGTAAATTCTGTCGAGGAGCCTGTGTCAAGGCCCAACAAGAGAGTCAGATCTGGATCTCCTGGTGGTGGCAACTATCCCATGTGTCAAGTAGATAATTGCAAGGAGGATCTATCAACTGCGAAAGACTATCATAGGCGTCACAAGGTGTGTGAAGTTCATAGCAAAGCCACTAAGGCCTTGGTGGGGAAGCAGATGCAGAGGTTTTGTCAACAGTGCAGCAGGTTTGTGAATTCATTTCCCTGATTTAACACCATATTATCGTGTTATGTTTTAAGAATTTGTGTTTATTGCTTATTGTCTATTTTCTTTGTGAATTGCATTGTTGTCGCGATGCAACTTTTTTCCTCATAAGTTGCTTGCAGTTATTATGACCACCTTTGCCTCTGCTATATGTTTCTGAACCCGAATTATGCACTCCATTTCCCCCAGGTTTCACCCTCTTTTAGAATTTGATGAGGGAAAGCGAAGTTGTAGGCGTAGGCTTGCTGGGCATAATAGGCGAAGGCGGAAAACTCAGCCAGACGATGTTACCTCCCGGCTATTACCCCCTGGAAACCATCAGAACATTGGCAATGGAGATATGGATATTGTCAATCTTATAGCAATTTTAGCTCGTGCACAAGGTAAAACTATTTAGTTATTTACGTTCATGTTTTTTTCTCCCTACTATGCATGTATGCGCACACGCACACGCACACGCATACCATACATATACATATCAAAAACCTATGACAGGATTAAAATTTTAATGTCTGGGATATCAGGGAAAACTGAAGACAGTAGCACAAACTGCTCATCACCTAGTAAGGATCAACTCATTCATATTCTTCAGAAGATTAATTCATTACCTTTGCCAGCGGACCTTGCTGCAAATTTGCCTCTTTCAGGAGTTTCCAATAAAAATGTTTGCGACCAAGTTGAAAATCAAAATAAATTGAATGGAAATAATTCTTCTTCATCAACAATGGATTTGCTTGCTGTTCTTTCGGGGACTCTGGCAGGACCTTCTCCTGATGGCCTTGCAATTCCAGCTCAAAGAAGCAGCCATGGGAGTGACACTGAGAAAACTAAGTCTGCGTGCATTAACCAAGCTACGTGTCTCAATTTGCAAAATGGACAACATACCGAGTTTCCTTCGGTTGGAGAGAGAAGTAGTTCCTGTTATCAGTCTCCTGTGGAAGATTCAGGTGGCCAAGTCCAAGAAACTTGTACAAATTTACCATTACAACTCTTTAGTTCCTCACCTGAAAATGACAGCCCACCGAAGCTGGCATCTAGTAGGAAATACTTTTCATCTGATAGCAGTAATCCAATGGAAGAGAGGTCGCCTTCATCTTCTCCACCTATTGTGCAAAAGCTGTTACCTACACAGACCTCAAGAGAAGCAGTGAAGCCTGAGAGCATCTCGACTAGCGGAGAGGTTACTGGGAATGTTAAATCTATTAGAACTAAAGGTTGCTTTACATCTCTTGATCTTTTTGGTGGGTCAAATAGAGGTGTTGACAATGGTTCAGTTCAAAGTTTTCCATACCAGGCAGGATACACGTCTTCTTCTGGCTCTGATCATTCTCCTTCTAGTTTGAATTCTGATGCTCAGGTAGTTCAGTACACTAGAGCCTTCTCCTTTTTTTGGAATCTGATTATATTTCTGTTTTGCCTTTGAATTTATTTTTTCTCATCTCGTCTGCTGTGGGATTGAATGAAATATATGGTACCTCTCAGGATCGTTCTGGACGGATACTTTTCAAATTGTTTGACAAGGATCCTAGTCAATTACCGGAAACATTGAGAACACAGGTGAGAAATCTGTGATTTATTTTGATCTCTTAATGTTTTTATACATAATATATCTGAATGCTATAAATAGTTTATTGCTTCTTTTGTTTTAGATCTATAATTGGCTCTCTCAAAGTCCATCAGAAATGGAGAGCTACATAAGGCCTGGTTGTGTAGTTCTGTCTATCTACGTATCGATGTCATCTTCTGCTTGGGAGCAGGTGAATATACATAGATAGTAAAAGTTAACTTTTCTCGTGTAGCTTTTCTGCTGACTACTTGCAGGGTTTGTGTGGTCTTTGCAGCTTGAAGATAATCTGCATCAAAATGTCACTTCTTTGGTTCAAGATTCTGACAATCAATTCTGGAGGAATGGAAGGTTCTTAGTTCATACTGGCAGGCAGTTGGCATCACATATAGATGGTGAGTGTTCTATAATTATGACTCTTGTGAATTTACCCTTCCAAGGTTTGTTTTAGACAGGTGCTCTGGTAGTTTATGACAAAGTTTCTTGAAATTAAGGGCTTACGGCGCAGTATTGGAATGAGAAATTGTTTTGACCTTGTTTACCATAATTATTAGTTTGGATGGAACACTAATTTGGCTTTCAACTAATCAACGTATGTCATCTATCTTCAGGAAAGGTCAAAGCCTGGAGAGCATGGAGTTCCCCAGAAGTAATCTCTGTCTCCCCTTTAGCAGTTGTTGGTGGGCAAGAGACCTCTATTTTACTGAAGGGGAGAAATTTGAGTACTCATGGCACCAAGTATGTAATTTATTCTATTATTATTATTATTACGATCACTATTACTACTGTTGTGAAATTTAGCTGTTCCTTGCCTTTAGAGTCCCTGTTTTAGAATTTGAATTTGATATTTTGATCATATTTCAGGGTTTACTGCACACACATGGTTGGGT
The DNA here is from genome assembly GCA_947179155.2 of Hedera helix. Taxonomy (NCBI): domain Eukaryota; kingdom Viridiplantae; phylum Streptophyta; class Magnoliopsida; order Apiales; family Araliaceae; genus Hedera; species Hedera helix. The sequence continues at coordinate 40,903,304 of OX359283.1, read as the reverse complement.
ACACGATAAAGGAAAATTATGGATCAGCCTGTCAGGATACCATAAATGATGAGATAACTTTAAGCAGCTTTAGGATTAATGGTGCGTCTCCTAATGTTCTTGGGCGCTGTTTCATTGAGGTATTAATTAGAATACAATTTGCTATTTTACATTAGTGTGCAAAATTTTGAAAAATGAATTCGAATTTGGAGAGTGTTGTATCTAATAGCTATATCAACAGGTTGACAAAGGTTTTAGAGGCACCAGCTTTCCAATAATTATAGCCAATGCTACCATCTGTCAAGAACTGAGACTCCTAGAGCCTGAATTTGATGAATCTCCAGAACTGCGAGACGCTATTTCAGAAGACCACGTAATCGACGCTGGACGTCCCAGGTCAAGGGAGGAAGTTTTACACTTCTTAAATGAGCTTGGATGGCTACTCCAAAGGAAGGGGATCTGTTCCATGCTTGAGGCCCCCGAGTATAAGCTTCAACGTTTCAAATTTCTGTTTACTTTCTCAGTTGAAAGGGACTTTTGTGCTTTGGTTAAAACCCTCCTAGACATTCTACTTGAAATATGTTTGGGAAGGGATGAACCATCGAGGGAGTCACTAGAGATGCTTTTGGAGATTCACCTTTTGAACAGGGCTGTTAAAAGAAGCTCTAGAAAAATGGTTGAATTGCTCATAAATTATTCTGTACCCAGCATCACTGATACTGGTAAGACGTACATCTTCCCCCCAAATATTGTCGGTCCTGGTGGTATTACACCTCTACATTTGGTTGCATGCACATCAGATTCTGATGCTATGGTTGACGCTTTGACAAGTGATCCACAAGAGGTATTTACTTAATTCTTTTGGTTTTGTCTCGTCTATTTTTGAGGATTAGGATGACCCATTAGTAATCCTTGCTTCAGAAGTTGCACACTTGGCCAGTCGTTCTGCTTCATTATGTTTGTTTGCTTTATATATGATGAAGAATGATGCTTTTTGCCTGAAAATATCGAAGTTTCCGTGAATGTATTGGTTCCATAATTACTTTGAATTTATTACATCTTTTCTTAATCTCCCATCTTTTTCCTAATGTAGATTGGATTGCGCTGCTGGGATTCTCTTCTTGATGCAAATGGCCTTTCTCCATATGCTTATGCTTCGATGAGAAACAATCACTCTTATAATGAGTTAGTAGCTCAGAAGCTTGCTGACAGGAGAAATGGTCAAGTTTCTGTTTCAATTGGAAATGAGATACAGGAACAATCATTTAATGTGGGTCTGAGCCACAGGGCTAGCTTTCAACTCGGACAAGGGCAAAAATCTTGTTCAAAGTGTGCAGTTGTGGCTGGTAGGTACAACAGGAGAACTTCAGCTTCACAAGGGTTGCTTCACCGGCCCTACATCCATTCAATGCTCGTCATTGCCGCCGTCTGTGTTTGTGTCTGCCTGTTCTTGCGAGGAGCTCCTGACATTGGCTTAGTTGCTCCCTTCAAATGGGAAGATTTGGGATATGGCTCAGTGTAGATGGAACGTAATTAACCCGTTGGCTCAGAAGGTAAAGAGATGGTGTTTGAAGCAAAGTGGCAAATGATTAAGGTATCTTAGTTATATATAAAGAAAAAAGTCTATTAAAATATCCTGAATTGAGAAGGGATTGCAATGCGGAAAAGTCAGGTCTGACACGTAATTTGGGTTCTGCATATAAAGTTTGGAACCTGTGATTCCAAATATATCCGAGTTTAGCCAGCCTTGTTTTAGAGAATGGGCTGGTTGGTTCTGTTAATTTCAAGAAGTGCTGTTTGCAAAGCCCTCAAGTATTATAAGACATTGGAGAGGGAACCAAATGGTAAAAAGATGAAAGCAGCGGAGATATGAAGCCGCAAAGCATCAACAGACTCAAGTTGTAGCTGCAGAAATGTAAGAGATCTTACTGTTTGTTCTGCATAACATTTTTGTTTCCAAAGATCTTATTGTTTTTCTCCTTTGACCTGCTGTTTCTGTAAAGAATCTGTAGGACTATCTGAAATTATTGTGATATATTTATATAGTTGAATAACATATATATTTTTTCTTATCAATAAAGGACTCTATAATCTCTCTCTCTCTCGTTTCTTTTTGTGTGTGAGCCGTGGGACTTTACCAAGTACTGCATCAAAGATTGTCTCCAATAGACTATTGGAAAATGATAAATGTTAGGAATTTATGTATTGATTCTTTTGTTTATAGGTATTAGTGATAGCTTTTTCTTACAGAGCGAATGTGGGTAGTTTTAGCTTGTTTCTTTCTAAATGAAAATAATTCATATATTTGGAATTGGTGGGATTTCTTTTTTAAATGGAAATAATTCACATACCGTGTTGGTTGTATGCCGGAGTTGTATCCAAAATAAGAGGTGCGTGGTTCCAACCGGTCTCTACCTGTCCTTCGTCGACGGAGTTGAAATCATAATATAGACAAACAACGGATAAGTCGATGAATTTATTCTTATCCCTTTCGCAAGGTTATTCTGACAATTCTCAATATCATGACCTCAAAGACGAGGTTTTATAGATCAAAAAGAAAAGAAAAATGATATATATTATGAATATTTATGTTGATTTTTTTGACATGAATAAGTATTAAAATATTTTTTTTTAGAGAGATGTGTAATAAAGGAAACTCTTTTATAATTCTATCAAATTTATGTATCGATATATGTTTTGCAATTGTAATTCGATTGCAATATATATATATATATATATATATATATATATATATATATATATATAAATTATTAGTTAGTAATAGTGTTATGACTCTAAATTTATAATAAAAGATTTAATGACATTGTATTAATTTTTAATATTTATTGCAGGACAAAACTTTTTTGCAAATATGTGGAAAAGATGGAATATAAGTTACCAAAACAATTACATCTTTTCACTTCGGCAATAAATAAATAAAGGGTTCGAATCCAATTCTAGAGTTGGATTTACTTTTTCAGAAAATTGGCTTAAATTTAAAATCACGTTCCAAATTTGACAGATTTCAACAAGGAACTCTGCCTGGCTGCAAAATTGGGAGTACTTTGACAGGGAAGAGATCTATAATATTTATTTGATCAAGTGAAACTTGGGATATGATTTAGTGCAAGTTTTACATAATTAGAATAATCTTGAAATTTTAATTGTTACCAGATACGTAATAATCCGTGAGAAATACAGAAACCCTCTTAATACAGCTTCTAGGGTTACATAGTTATATCAAAACATATTCTGTTCTGATACAAACATTTGAAAGCAGTTAATAATAAACACATACTAGACCATAATGTTTCTAATAATTATATACAGAATTTGTTTAATACTTTAGTCATTAATTCTCTTTCCTCTTCTACCGATACACCTCCCTCTTGCCATATCTTGACCCAGAACTTGTCCAACGCCCCCAATTAGACTCCCAAGGAACTGAATGGCAATTTGGGAGGCGAAACGTGCAGTTGGTCCGAGCATGCTCTGTTTTCCCGATTTCTTGATGCCATTGGCTTGCAGACCATTCATCATGTCCTTTGCACAAACTGCATGGAGATGGTAGTCACACGCCGTGCACCGGTACATTCGACCCGATCTCTGCCTCTTGCATTCCCCACAGGTGAAATTGGAGTAGTCAGACGGTAGAGGCGGTAGGAGCTTCAACTTATGTTCATGAGTTGAAAAATTCATTTCATTGGAAAGCATGGCACAACAAGGGTGCATCTGGAAATGACAGGCACTGCACCGGAATGTGAACCCTTTGGTTGGCTTCTCACAAATATCACACCTTGGCCATAAAATTCCTCCTTCCAATCGGTAGAAGAATATTATTAGTACAGAGGCATCATTTTAAATGCATGCTCCTAGTAATAATTTACAGTGGATATTGAAAGACTTCTAGTTGATTTCCCCCCCTATTCTTATGGTATAAATAATTAAACTTCGGAGGGATAGAGTGTGTCCCTATCCACGTTTAGTGAGTGTCCCACATAAAGACCAAAAACAATTGTTGGTTCATGTCAAATCACTAGGCCTACAATGGCGGAAGGGACTCAAACCCAACCTCTCTTGGCAAAGAGAGAGCCTCAACCTCTACATAATCCTCGTGCGTGTCTTACACAAGTGCCGGTTTATGCCAAATCAAGGGGGCCAAGGACATTTCTCACCCTAAAGTGGCACCAAGGTCTCTAATCTAATCTATCTTAGCAAGGAAAACGAGCCTTCATCCACTACATCTACACCATCGTCACATGTTTGTAAGACAAAAGTGTGTTGGTTTATGTCTGATCATTGGGCTAAGGTCGATCTCACCCCATAGTGGCGGGAGGGGCTCGATCAAATCCAAGCCCTCAACTACTTACCAAATCCTTATGTGGCAGCTGATTCCTTTTCAAATGAGAAAACCTTAATTTGGTTGACATTTACGCAACAATAGAAAAACAATGATACAAAAAGATGTTACCTGGTTTAGGTTTAGAATAGAATGCAAGTTGGTGTTGGCCATGAAGGGGATGGGATTTGAGCACTGGCGGAGACGCGGCACAAAAGTCATGCAGCTTAAAGTCACATTGGTGGCAAGAAAACCTCCTGCCTGCACCATGCTCTTTGCAGCCATTGCAGGTAAAGAGTTCCGGCTGCGTAACTTCAACTAAAGGGTGTTGGGAGTGTCTTGGATGAAGTTTCTCTTCCCCTGGAGAATTAGTTGGAGGATTTGTGGATGTGGGAAATTCAAGTGAAAGAGACCTTGTAGGGAGGAGTTCCATTGGAGATGGAGATGTATTCCTTAGGTGAATGTTGTTCCCGTCTTTCTTAAGGGAATTCTGTTGATGATCTGAGTTCGGATATAAAAAATATTCCAAACTGAGAAGTGACCCCTCAAATCTAAGCGGGTGCTGCAAATTGCAAGCTAGGAATATTGTTATGTATGGTACCTTCAAAAGTTATCACAACTGTTTAAGCCCATGCATAAAGAAGAGGATATATATGCCGGTAAGGCACCTTAAAGCTTACACGAATGATCACCTTGTATTGCTACCTTCCTTTATCTAACAAGAAAAAGGACGTGAAAAAGTGATACTTGTAATATATACAAATTTATATATATATATATACATATGTTTATGTTTTCAAATTTTAGCAAACATGTTGAGCAGCTACTAATGTCCGTAATTAGGGTCTGTCTAAGTCAATTAGGAGATTTTGATTTTTTAAAAAAGAAGCACTAGAAACAAACTTGGGAAATATTCAATGTGGACAGTACAAAATAAAACCAAAGTCGAGGTATTAATTCCCCTTTTCGGCTTTTGTACTTTGCTTTTGATGTTAAAAATAATGTCTGTTACAGCACTAAGTCCGTCAGTCAGTCGATCTTAAGTCCTTAATGACTCATCCTTTAGATGGTTTTTCTTAATATTCGATATAAAGTGGCGATGTGAAGAAATTTTCTTATCCCTTTTTATTTGGTTAGAAAAGTTGCCCAGATTCACTAGCTAAAAGATGCGATTAGTCTGTTATTTTCTCTGCTATGAGTTGTAAAGCAATTTAGAATCCAGATAGCTAGCTAGCTAGCTAAAATAACTAAATAAATTATTTTTGATATGTTTTCCTTGTCAATTTGACTTATTAATGCCCAATTAATTATTGGTTGTGTGTTGCTAACTGTGTTGGTAGGTAGGTACCTTCTTTGGGTTCCATTTACCAAGAAAAAGAGAGATGCAAAAGAAGCCTTTTAATGATATTCGACCAAACATTTTTTTATCCATATTAGAAGAAGGGAATTGATAAATACATTCTGATTTTTTAAATCAACTTATTTTAAATTGATGCTATTGATTTATTTAATTCTAATATAAATAAATATAATTTATATTATTAAGAGAGAGTATAGTCTTTAGTGTCCTCACTTTATACTTATATCCTCTTTTTTTTATAATAGTTGATTTAGTCTTTTGAATAAAATTAACTCACAACTTTTAAAATAAATCGTCTATTATTTATTTATTCTGTTAACTTCCGGAAGTAATAATAAACTTCTTTCAAATTTTGACCGCATTAATTTTAGGACACGTGAGTAATTGTCTTAAAATCGTCGCTACTTCAAACTTAAAAGATAAAAACATAGTCTCGTGGGGCCTATTCCATTCATGGCCCTTCGTCCATCCCAAATTCACTTTTATTTAATCGCTTGGCACGTTTACTTGTTACTACGAACCTTTCAATTATTCATAGGAGTAATAAATAAGTATTTTGTAATTAATTTATTTTACATCTTTATCCTATCAATTAATAATAAAGAGAGAGAGAGATATTATAATGTCGACCGCCTTATAAAGTTGATATATTTTCTCCCAATCCTTTTACTTACCTCTTCACATCGTCTACGCCTCTCTCCACTGACACAAGCACAGCAGATATAAGACTGTCTATTTGACACTTGTCGGTTCATTCATCTTCTCCAGAAATTTCAAAGGTATATATTATCCCCTTCCATTTCAAGATTAATTTTTTTTTATTTATAATTGTTCTAACCACTATAAGTACGTAATTCTAATGCCTCTCGCGCATTAATTGTAGCTAGAAGCCCTGGCTTTCAACATCAAATCGAGGTTCTGAAGAACAACCATAAGAAAGTCAATGGTATTTTCCCCCTGATTTTCATTCTATCTGAAAAAATTTATACATTTTTATACTTATTAACTGTCGTCAAGAACTGATTTTTCTTGTGTTTATTACATTTGGGGGGTATTTGATTATTGAATACTGGTTGAATCTGTATCTGAGTTGATTGATTTTGAAAAGTTTAGGTGAGGCCGGTTTTGTGAGGATGGGAAATGAGGAAATAGGTCCGCCATGGTTGAAACCGCTGCTGAAAGCAAATTTCTTTGTGGCCTGCCCTTCTCATGGAGATTCTAACAAAAGTGAATGCAATATGTATTGCTTGGACTGTATGGGGAAGGCTTTGTGCTCTTCCTGTTTAATCCTTCACAAAGATCATCATATCATTCAGGTAATTTGCTCCCCCCCCCCCCCCCCCCCCCCCGCCGGTTTTTTCTCTAATAATTCTTTTGAATTCAATTTTATTCATGTAGATAAGGAGATCTTCGTACCATAATGTGGTGAGAGTGAATGAGATTCAGAAGTATATAGACATAGCTTGTGTCCAAACATACATTATCAACAGTGCCAAGATTGTCTTCCTCAATGAGCGGCCGCAGCCCAGGCCTGGAAAAGGAGTGACCAATACCTGTGACACTTGTGGAAGAAGTCTTCTCGACTACTTTAGGTTCTGTTCTCTTGGTTGCAAGGTGAATTTTCTTCTTCCTTCTGTTCTCCCTTTTCTGTTACTAGTTTTGAGGTGTTGTTGCTTTTGCCAGTTCGAGTATTTTTTTAAGACTAATTTTCATTGTGGGGTTTCTTTTTCATTAATTAGTGTATATCCAATACCAACCAACCAACCTTTCAGGTATTTGGGATTATCTAGTTGTAGAATATATTAGGGGCTGTTTGTTTGAGTCTGAATGGGGTCTGAATCTGAATCAGTAAGTGACTGAATGGTTAAGTGCGTTTGTTTGGAAAAAAATTCGTCTGAATGGCTGAATCGTTCAGATGGCGCGGCTGAATGGTTAAAGTCAGAATTTGTGGCTGAATGGGCTGAATGGAGAAAAAAAATAAAAAAAAATAAAAAAAAATAAAAAAAATTATATTATGGAATATTAAATAAATTTACAACAACTTTGAATTTTTTCAGAGGGATAAAATATTAAAAATATGTCATTCAGATCATTCAGATATGTTAATTATCAAATAACTTTTTTCATTCAGATTCAGTTCATTCAGATTCAGATTCAGATTCAGATTCAGATTCAGCTCATTCAATTTTTATCAAACACCCCCTTAGCCCCGAAAATGATGGAGTTGGCGTTTGACCTTTTCTCCTTAATTCTATTGTGGACATGTACTTCATTGTAACGATTCCTTATTTTTTTTCTTTTTGAATAAGTTTACTTACACAAACCACCTGACACAAATTTCATCTCACAATTAAAAAATAAGGGTAAGTAGAGTCTGACGTAGATATTCATGTCAAATTTCTTTTTTTAATAGTTAAGATAAAATTTGTATAAAAATTTATATTTAATGTTTATCTGTGTAGAATTGTCCTTTTTTTTTCATTTTAATTTACTGAATGTTATTCCCAGATGACCTGCCCCTCAGTCCATTGTGGCGCCAGTCTTGTTTAGTATTTCTTCTACCATCATTTAGACCCGAGTGATCTTTATTGTTTGTCATACTTGCTTGATACAGCTTGGGGGAATCATGCGGGGTGATCCTGAGCTCTCATTCACCCTGAGGCTGAAACATAATCGGGAGGGATTCCATTACTATGAATCGGATGAGCCCTCAACCCCAAAGAAGATCCGCAGGACCCATGTTTTTGATCAATTCCTTGATGCTCCTCCTATGTTTTCATCTGATTTTCGTCGTATATATGGAGATGTCTACAATAATAATTCCTCTGGTTCTACTTCTGGAGATGAGGAGCAAGGTATAAGGTGCATCTCCCCGGGCACTCCTCCCATATTTAACCGCCGGAAATTCAACGGCATTCGACATAGTTCCAGCAGCAGGAGGAAGGGCATTCCACATCGCGCCCCCTTTTGATTTGATAATGTCAAAGCTCAACAACCGACAAATATCTATCCACATCGTCACAAACTAGTGTCGTATTGAACAAGAAAAAGAAGGTATAGAAACAAAGACAAATGCTATGTCAAGTTGTTAGAAATATTAAATGATATAAGGCAGCGAATAAGACAAAAAAATAAAGAGACAAAACTTGGAATATCTGGAAAATTAAATGGGTAGGTGTCTTGTGTAAGAAAATAGTATAATACTACAGCAGTTTGAGCTAGCCGCCTTTTTCAGAAAGATGGGGGGATCTTTTTCTATGTTGTTGTGATCTTAAAGTAGTGGATACGATACGATGGAATATGTCGTGATTCAGTATATAATTGTACAGGTGGTGCTGTTTTATACCTATAATAATAAAAGTGGTTGTATGCATTTATACTACTTGTATGGTTCTATTTATTAAGTTGGTCGGCAGCAATATACTTGTACAATACCAGCACCAAACTTAAAAGAGATTGTAATTTCAATTATCCTCTATTCCAAAAATAAAATTGAAGATTTATATAATTTATTTTGGGTAAAGACGGGAGGAGTATATCTTATCTTATCTTGTCTTGAGTGTTGGTGCTCATAAGTCTAACTCAACCGAAGTTGCGTGAAACTGTCCTGCTACTTTCCTGGAGTGTGGTACACCCCCGAAAGCTTGGAATCGGGCTTGTACACTTTCAAGCAAAAGCAACCTCCTCGGTTGATTTGTATGCAATTCAATGTTATATATTCCTTGAAATTATTTGATAATTGTTGATTTTTTAAAATTTAAAATTAACATAAAATTTTATAATTTTAATTGATATAATAAATATTATAAAATATTTATGATAAATTTTATTGTTTCATAATTGTTAATGAGTTATTTTAATTTTGAGTTATAAAATATTTAAAATTAAATTTTAAAAATTAATAATAATTATATAATTTGAAACCAAAAAAATACTTTTTATATACCCTCCCCTCTCCTCCAAAAATGCAAATACTATTTTTATACCTTATAAATAATTTAATAAGTTACCGGTTTTACCAAATTCAGCCCCTAAGTTTAAAACTTTTTAATTTTACCCTTTAAATTTAATAATATTTTAATTTCTAAGTGTGCGTCATACACGTGATGATGAAGTAGACAGTAGTATAAGACAATGCAAGAGGTCGTTCCTGTCAGTTTTCTCTGCCACGTATGCTTTTCTGTGACCCCTATCATCAAATGACTTCTTCCTTCCTCACTCTGTGCATGTCTATCTCCTCCTTTTTATTTATTTATTTATTTATTTATTTTAGTGAATCCGTGGCCACCTATTAGTGGTAGTACTACTATTTTAGCGTTTACTACTACTTCTAGATAATACTAGTATTTCCACAAGTGGATTGGGAATTGGGATGTTGATGGGCCTGATTGCATGGGAGAGCCGTGAAGCACAGGAATGTCTGCTGAGTAACCCTACCAAACACATCGAGTATTTGGGTTTTAACTCGAAAAAAAGCAAACGAGACTCAAATTTATTAATAATATAATTTAAATTAAAAAATAATAATAATTAAAATATAAATATAAATAAAGTTATAATCGATTAATTTAAAATTTAAATTATTTAATATTTTTTTTATCATGATTCGATACATATTCAATTAATACTTATTCGAATAAATACTCAATATATTTTCTTAAAATATATATACAATTTAATAATAATTAGTTTTTTTTATTTATATTAATTGTATTTTTATATTTGTAAAGTGTAACTGTAAATATATATATTTTGATTTTTAAGTAAAATAATATATTCAATTGATAATTATATGTGTTATAAAGTTAATTTTTACGTGTATACTCGAATTTGAGTTTAAATTTGAAGTTTGAGAGTAGTTTGAATGTAATTCGATCCAAGTCAGGATTAAATTCGAATAATGAATATTCGAGTTGAGTCGAATTTAAATAGAGCTATTTTTACATATAATTCAAATTCGAGTAAAAATTTAACATTCCAAGCTGAATTCAAATAACTCATTGTTCAATTCAACTCGAATCGTCATACCCCTATTGTTAGAAAAATTATTTAAAATCTCGTATGCACATAAATAGTATATTTTTCCTCTTACATAATAGTGGGGTCTACAAATAATGAGACTTTTTGTGAATTCCATTGTTATGTAAGAGAGAGCATATTGTTCATTTACTTTCGTACACGTAATAATTTCTCCTATTGCAGAGGTTGGTTGACTTAAATCCCAAAAAAATTAAAAACACCTGAGTTATGTTTGTTTGTAAAAAATATGTTTGGAATTAGACTATTTATCTTAATTTAATACTATTTTACACTATTTAATTATTTGATGAGAGATTGTTAATCCCATGATGTTGAATTATTAGTCCTATAAAATTATTTAATAATTTAAAATAAGTGAGATTATTAATTTCAATTTTTTTATGTACGAGATTATATAATTTTACCCTTAAGAATGATAAAAAAAAAATAGTCAATATGATTATTTAAAAAATTATTAATTCTTTATTATAAAATAAAATAATTTAAATTAATATTAAATTAATATAAATAATTTAATTATAAATATATTTTTTACAAATAAATATTCCCCTGAACGATAAGCCAGGTAACTGTGACGTAAGTCCGTTTCGAAGTACTACATCAATCAAAACTACATATATATACCACTACATCTCTATAAAAATAAAAATACTATTCTAGTAGTGGTATAATAGTAGTGGTAAATCGAAACGCCGTACCTTTACTGAATTGGTTAATATTGGTATCGCATCGGTCTTTTTTATCTCAAATTATTTGATTTGGACTGATTTAATATACTTTAAATATTATTTATATCGAAAAATTTGAACACCTCTAATAATTGATATTACCCTCTTCATTCTAAACTAAAAGTTTCGTTTCAATTGTTTAAACTAAATTGATTATTTTTAAAATTATTATTAATAAAATTTAGATTAAAAAATTAAATATAATTTATTATTAACTCTAATAATTTTAAAAATAATTAATTTAACTAAAAAAAATAAAATGAAAATTTTAATTTAAAACGGAGAGAATATGATATATTATTTTTGTTTTAAGACTTAAAATTAATATTTATTTTTAGAATTAATTTGAAAATGTGTTTACACTTAAAACTGACAAGAATTAATGGTGTTTTAGATCATATAATTATGATAATTATTAATTATTTAAATAGTACTATTAATTTTAAAAATTAAATAAAAAAGTTAAATTTAAATTTTAAAATAATTTAAATTAATTTTAAGAAATTTAATTTATTATTATATTTTAGGACAGATGGATTACTTTTTTTTTTTTTTTTACCGCCGTGAATAGAAAAAATTAGAAGATAAAAAGCTAGGTAGATGAAGCCACACGTGGTATATTTTCTTCATGCCCCCACAGCGGGAGCCCGTTCCTACCATATATGGCTGTAGCCTGTACGTCATCCTCTTTATTTCAATTTTGATTCCGGTAGCACAATGACATAATAAAATTATGTACTGTAAATGTATAGTGTTATTAATAAATACAAGACGAATCATAAAAATTAAATTAATTATTAAAGATTTAATTTATATTTTAGATAAATTAAAAATAAAAATAAGAGAGATGTTTAATTAACTAAATAATATAAATTTAAAGTTAATAACAAAAACTAGTAATGAAAAAAATTACCTATGAATTTAAATTCACTAAATATTAACATAATAATTAAGTTTGTCTTTTTCTAAATTAAATTTTAATTTAGTTTTTTTTTTAAAATAATGATTCATATAATTAATATGAACAAACATAAGTTATAAAAAATTCACAGATTAACTATGACTTATCAAAATCTCGTAATTAGTATAAGGACCACAACGAATTTTTTGTGAAGATAAAAATAAAAGAGTAAACAATTAGGCATTAATATCATTACAGAAAAAAAATATTACTATGTAATTACTTAGCTTCATCGTCATCCAAAGTATTAAAAAATTAGTTAGCCATAAAATTTAAATTAAACCAAGTAAAATTATTATTGCTATTAATTGCATTTAATAAATCACTAAACAAAATACAACACCCAACTAAAATCAAAAGAATGTTTACTTGTAATACTAAATATGACAGAACATAAGAAGGAAAAATATCAAAGAATATAAGCTAAGCTATGTTGTAATTATAAAAAAAAAAAAACATCCTTAATTAACAAGAGAGAGGACACAATGAATGAACATCAAACCAAGTCTTGTAACTTATTCCAAGCTACTGATCTTTCTGTGAATATTGAGTATAAAGTAACCTGACTAAAGTAAGCTAGAAAATAATGTTTCGGGAAGAATATAAAAAAAAAAAACTATCTAAAAAATAACTCCCCACCGAAAACAAAAGACCTATTTAAGAAAAAAATAATTCTAACTTAATTTAAAGTAAATTGAACGTGCTCATTTTTTTCTTCTTATCCTTTTATCTTCAAATTGACTTTAATTTCTTTATGATAATTTTTCAAGAATTTTTTTTAATATTCAAAAGCTGAAACAATTATTTTTTACTGAGTCAAAAGATAAATAAAATGTTTTCTTCTACAAAATAAAATATATTAATTAAATAAAATAAAAATATAAAATAATAAGAATGAGAATATTAACATGTATAATTAATGCGTATATCACACACCATCACGCGCAAATTTTATGAAAGCTAGAGGACCAAATAGTGTGATAAAAAATTAAATTTAAAAAAGATAAAAATGATATCACAAAACTTGTATACTCGAGCTGCCTGAGCACGCAAATCGTAGTCATCCATTAATAACTCCAAACAGTCCTTAAACTCTTGAATACAAGAAAATTTATATAAACATAATTTAAAATCGACATTAAATGTTGTATATAACAAATCTATTTATCTATTTTTTTTTATAGATATTTATTGTTTATATGTTAAGTGCAAAGAAAGTAGTAAGTACTTTTCAAAATTCTGCATATTGCATGTGACATTACTCGATCTTAATAAAAAATGATAGTCATTGAAAATTTGTTATTTACTGATTTCAACCAATTCTCAAACAATCATACAAATGTGTTATGGGTTTCATCTCTCCACAATAATCTATCCACAATGTACTTGTAATACGATTATCATTCACTCGTTTGATACGAGAAAGAAATTTGGTCGGACTCCACTGCTCAAGTTTTTTTAAATGGTTTACAACAGTTTGTATATCATTGAAATCTAAGACATCGCCCCGTATGTCTCTCGCTACATTCCGAATGTCCTTTTCTTAAAACCTCACATTTTACATTCCACCGTCATTTAAAATAAGAATATTTATCATCCAGCTTGCCTTAATTATGGCATTGTTCAATGTTTCAATTAAATTTTTAGCCACTTCACTTATATTTTTATGTGTCTACATTTAAGAAGTTTTACTTGGTGATACATATTCATGAATTTGATTAAGTTCAAGTGTAGACACATACCAATTATTGATTTTTTATTATGAACAATGTACAGTTTTGCATTGCACTCAGTTTTATCTAGAAAATCTCTCTTCTTCTCCCTCCTCATCGTCGTCATCATCATCATCATCATCCATTGTTTTTTAATTTTTTTTAATAGCTTGATATTTTGTTTTTATATATTGATATAACCTAGAACAATACTCATTTGAATTTATATGTTTCTTGCTAGTTTTAATCCTAATTTTTAATTCAACACGTTGAACATGTCTTTTATAAAAAAATTCAACTTCTTCTAATGTAACAAAAATTTGCCTAATATATGGAGTATCTTCTTGACAAACACTAGTAACATCATCATTTTTATCGTATATATTTTTATCAACATGTGACATGGAATGACAAGATTCAATACCAAATAAATTTATGGAAATAATAAGGATATCCGAAGGAATAAGAGATTTCTTACTTATTAATCTTTTGAATTGCAAACAACAAAGATTAAATTTAAGAGAGATTGCTCTTTGCCCGAACTTTGTTCTTCAGATAAGATTTTACTCCACAATAGCAACTATTTTTCATATGTGAAAGAATGAGGGATTTAGTAGAGATATGCCATTTACGGATAAAAATGTTCCTACCACACGATTGTTATGCGACTTCAATGGCTATCGCACAACTGTTATGCGGCTTTATTACTTATCGCATAATAATTGTACGATATCCCATATCTAAGAACAAGCTGGACATTTGTTATGTGGGTCATGTATATCATCATAGTTTGTTAAGCTCTTAATCTATTATGTGGTAGCCTTATTTCTAAACCTGTCGATGTCGTAATGAACGAACAAAATTACGGTATATGGATGAATAAATACTTCAGTCCAACTTTGAACTTGAATCATTCTTTTATATATATATATATATATATATATATATATATATATATATATATATATATATATATATATATATATATATGGGACCGATTCGTTGACAAAGGGGTAAAAATAAAATTATCCTTACAACAGATCTCAGTCATTTAAGCAGAGATCTGACAACTTATATGGCTCTCGTCCGTAGTATAATATCCAAGTATCCTCAATATTATGTTGGGAAAAAATGATATTGTCCAAAATGCCCCCAAACATTAAAATGAATAAACTCACCATCCGTACTAATATACTGCGAACGATGAAAATGCCATCGCAATATTAAAAGAGTAATGACATTTTTGAAATATCTATCGTCCACAGTATAATAGTACGGGCGATAGGAATTACGAAAATGTCATCGCAATATTAAACGAGGGATAACATTTTTGAAATATCTATCGTCCATAGTGTAATACTGTGGACGATAAGAATTACGAAAATGCCATAAAAAAAATTTCTGTCGTATGCAGTATAATACTGCGGACGATAGAAATTGTGAAATTCCTACCGTCTGCAGTATTATACTGCGGATGGTAGATATAAGTTCGCACGACGTCGTTTAGATATAAGTTCGCACGACATCGTTTTAAAGAGTGCTCTCATCCGCACCACTTATCTTTTCTCTTATCATCAACAATATAAATTTTTGCTCTACATTATGTTTTATCAATAAAGTCCATCATCCTCTTTCCCTTCGTATTATTTTCTCTATCATCAGCGACATTCTCATTTTTCTTAACCACCTTATAGTCAGCTTTACGACACAGATACTGTGACGCCCCCAAATCTGGGCCCACACAGCCCAAACTTGAGTCGTCAAAAGACTACAACAAAATTATTACAACAAAGCACAACGTACAACAATACAGTGTATAATAATACACAACTAAGTCTTCACTATTATTGCCACACTATTTTACAAAACGTGAAGACTATGATAACTATTCCTCGGACCCTCACTCCATTCCCCGGCTAGACCCTGTTATGTTTTCATCTCCTGTTGAAAAACAATGGAACAAAAGAAAGAGTGAGCTCAAATAGCCCAGTAAAGAATATCATGACTAAGATAATGACGAATAAATTATCATTAGTCTTCAACAGTTGAGTTCTTGATAGAATACAATAGACTACAAGGTTTATATCAAAAACTGCAGTTAAATTCTTAAACAACGTTCAGATCAATAATAGCAGCGGAATGAGTAATCTATTAGAAGAATAATGCAGACTATAATGTCCACTCGGTTCTCTTTTTAGGAAAAACATCATCAACTTTTATCATCTGAAATATCATTAGTCAAGATAATACAAATTCACAGTTCCTGATCATAATCATGCAGATCAACAGTTCATCTTTGCACTACGGGCCAAAGACATTCAATATAACACCAACGGTCATGATTATACCAGATTCAGCCTTTGGTCATAATCATACCAAACAACAGTTCATCTTTGCACTACGGGCCAAAGAGAACATTCACCACGTGCCATAAAAGACACCGAACAGATGTATCGCCTTTAACCTATTATATCGCCTTTAACCTATCATCTGTTCAACAAATATATCACATCTGTGCCCCCGGCCACAGATATTCACAACAGCTTGATTTTTGGATGATTAGAATGATATAAATGATGAACAGAAGAAATAGGATAACAATAAGTATCGGAAGTTTACTTTGTACAGATTCAAATAATGTCCAAATTGTCAACATGATGTGGAGTGAAATTTAAAAATGATATTCAAGATCCACAGTTCAGAATAACGGTTACAATTCAATAGAAAGGTTCACGTAAATAGGAAGGTTCAGTTGAAATAATGAAGTTCAACTATTATGGAACATATAATATTTTCAGGAATTATAGAAGCAATAGTTCCATAATAAATTTCGATTTAGGAGTATGAAAGAAAATAATATCCCTTACCGTAGCAGGTTTGATTAACAAAAGGTGAAGGAAATTAATACAAAGGGTTATTCACCAACAGGCGGCAATCCGCTCCGTAAGGTTATTCCCACAATTTAATAGAATTTGAGTACAAAGAGTTATTCACCAAACAGGCGGCAATCCGCTCCGTAAGGTTATTCCCACAATTTAATAGAATTTGAGTACAAAGAGTTATTCACCAAACAGGCGGCAATCCGCTCCGTAAGGTTATTCTCAGAGATTAATAATGAATGAATACGAAAGGTTATTCACCAACAGGCGGCAATCCGCTCCGTAAGGTTATTCCCACAATTTAATACATGGAAATAAAAGGCACGTCTTATGAGTAAGGAAGAAACAATATTATTATCGAGAATCAAATAATGATAATCCCTTACCATAGTATGTTTGAATAATGGAAGATGAAAAAGATGGTATCCCTTACCTCAACACGTGACTGGATATTGATTTAAATGAGGTTGATTAACTTGAACAGTACACGTATACTTATAGATCTTCACAAATACTCAAGATGACTTAAGCACACTTAGAGAGAACTTTCACAAGAAGTATTTAGAGAGAGAAAGAAAGAACAAGTAAGGAAGTTTATGAAAAATCCTTAAGTTAAGGCTTCTATTTATAGCCAAAAATCTTATCATTCATTTAATCTAAACCATTCATTTAAAGATCATCTTTTAATCTACACCATCCATTTCAAATATTATATTATCTTTAATCTACACCATTCATTTCGTATCACCTAATAATCACCTAACTTTATATTATAAACAAATCAATTTAATTATTCAACAATAATTCACACTTTAATCTACACCATTCATTTCATATCACCTAATAATCACCTAACTTTATATTATAAACAAATAACTTTATCAATTCAATTATTATGACTAATTGTTATAAATACAGTATAGTTAGCTCTTAGATATCAAGTCAATAAATTAATGAAATACAACTGTTTAAATAACATCATAATAGAGATAACAATAATGTAAAATAAAGCATACGTTACTGTGTAATGACAATTATTGATTCAATAATGTGAATTACTGTGCATATGTTACTGTGACAATTATTAGGTTCAATAATTTTAAAAACAGTGCAACAACAATTATTGACTCAATGATATAAAATACAGTGTAATGACAATTATTAAATCAATAATGCAAAATACTGTGTAACAACAATTATTGAATTGATAATATAAAATATTATGCAGTGACAATTATCGATGAAATGATGCGTAACAGTTACGGTGTCAATTATCAGACCAATAATATGAGACACTATGCAATACCGTGTGTTACTGTAGAGTACCGTGTGCTACAGAAAATACCATAAACTACCGTATGCTACTATTCTTTTATCACTGGTATTTTAACAGTTCCGTTGACTATTTTTATTTAAAAAGGTTACTTCTGTCGTTTTCTATATCCGACAAATATTCCGTTGTGGGGTCCACCAATAATTTATTATTTCGGCGCCGTCGTACGGCACGAATATTCCCCGACCAAACGAATATTCCCCGACAAAGCGAATATTGTCCGACAAAATAAAATTTGCACATAACATCCTTAACTTTCAATTTTGTTAATTTAACCACTTACTGTTTCAAAAAATATATATATGAAGAAAAAATTAAATTTTGTATTTCATAAAATTCGGGGTCTTACAACCTCCCCTCCTTATGAAATTTCGTCCCCGAAATTGACGTACCTGACATATCGAAGAGGTAAGGATACTTAGATTTCATCTCAGATTCTAGCTCCCAGGTCATTTCCTCAGTATCTTGGTTCCTCCATAAAACCTTAACTTGAGGTATAACCTTTGAGCGTAGGATCTGCTCCTTCTTATCCAGGATCTTAACAGGTACCTCCTCGTATGTTAAATCCTCTGCTATAACGTCTGGTTCTAACTCAATGACGTGGTTTGGGTCCTTCACATATTTACGTAACATAGATATGTGAAAAACGTTATGGATGCGAGACATACTTGGTGGTAGGGCTAGTCTGTAGGCTACGGTTCCTATTCGATCGAGGATTTCAAATGGGCCAATAAATCGAGGGTTGAGCTTTCCTCTCTTTCCGAATCTTGTAACCCCTTTCCATGGAGAAACACGTAAGAATACATGATCTCCGACGTTGAAACTTTCGTCTCTCCGATGAAGATCAGCATAACTCTTTTGTCGTTCTTGTGCGGTCTGTATTCGTTGTCGGATCATTTGGATCTTTTCGGTCGTCAAGCGTACCAACTCGGGTCCCAACAATTTTGCTTCTCCTACCTCATTCCAACATATTGGAGAGCGACACTTCCTTCCATACAATGCCTCGAATGGAGCCATGCCTATGCTTGCTTGGTAACTGTTGTTGTAAGAAAATTCCACCAACGGCAAGTACTTATCCCAACTTCCTTTGAAGTCTAATACACAAAGTCTCAAAAGATCTTCGAGGGTCTGGATCGTCCTTTCCGATTGTCCGTCCGTTTGAGGATGGTATGCAGAACTAAAACGTAGTTCAGTGCCCATAGCTTTTTGTAGACTGATCCAAAAGCGTGAAGTGAATCTAGGATCTCGATCAGAAATTATGGAAACTGGCATGCCATGCAATCTCACGATCTCATTTATGTACATACCGGCAAGACGTTCAAGTGAAAAGTTTTCTCGTATAGGCAAGAAATGAGCAGATTTGGTCAATCTATCTACGATCACCCAAATTGCATCTAAGCCTTGAGAAACTTTTGGAAGACCCGTCACGAAGTCCATATTGATGTGTTCCCACTTCCATTCGGGAACTTCAAGTGATTGTAATGGACCTTTAGGAACTTGATGTTCTGCCTTGACACGTTGACAAGTTAGGCACCTTGAGATAAACTCCGCAATCTCTCTTTTCATATTGTTCCACCAAAATGTATGTCGAAGATCTCGATACATCTTGGTACCTCCTGGGTGGATTGCAAACGGCGTGTTGTGTGCCTCCATCATGATTTTATGCTTTAATTCAGGATCGTTAGGAACACAGAGTCGAGAGTTGACTCGAAGTATTCCTTTCTCGTCGATTCTTGCTTCGGGAATGACACCTTCTTGTACTTTCTTTATCATGTTTATCAGTTCCGGATCGGTAGCTTGAGCAGCTTTAATTTTATCAATTAAAGTTGGTTCTACTCGCACGTGAGCAATCTTCGAGTGGGTCCCTGGTGTCTTTAGCTCTATCTCCATCTTTTGCAAGTCGTACAAAATACACTTTTGTGTTGTCAGCAGTGCACTTGTACTTGCATAAGATTTTCTGCTCAAAGCGTCAGCTACAACGTTCGCCTTTCCCGGGTGATACTGGATTGTGTGGTCATAATCATTTAACAGCTCAAGCCAACGTCGTTGTCGCATGTTGAGTTCCTTCTGGGTGAAGAAATACTTAAGACTTTTATGATCCGTATAGATATCCACTTTTTCTCCGTACAAGTAGTGTCTCCAGATCTTCAACGCGAAAACGACTGCTGCCAACTCTAGATCATGAGTAGGATAATTTTTCTCATAATCTTTGAATTGTCGAGAGGCGTAGGCTATAACCTTTCCATGTTGCATAAGGACACAGCCTAGACCTTTGCCAGAAGCATCGCTGTAGATAACAAATTCTCCTGATCCTGATGGTATGGTCAGAACAGGAGCTGAAACCAGTCTCTTCTTGAGTTCTTGGAAACTTTTCTCGCATTCCTCGCTCCATATGAATTTTGTGCTTTTCCGAGTAAGCTGCGTTAATGGAGTGGCGATTCGAGAAAATCCTTCTACGAATCTCCGATAATAACCAGCTAGACCCAGAAAACTTCGGACTTCGGTTACTGTTTTGGGTTGTTCCCAATTTAGTACCGTTTCAATCTTCGCAGGATCGACTGATATTCCTTGACTAGAAATCACATGCCCAAGAAACGCGACCTCCTCAAGCCAGAACTCACATTTCTTCAACTTGGCATATAATTTGTTTTCACGGAGCTTTTGTAGTATCAATCTCAGGTGTTGTTCATGATCCTCGCGACTCTTGGAGTATATGAGGATGTCATCAATAAAGACAACCACAAAATGATCCAAATGTTCCTTGAATATCCGGTTCATCATGTCCATGAAAGCTGCAGGAGCATTAGTTAGTCCAAAAGGCATGACTAAGAACTCATAATGCCCATAACGAGTTCTGAAAGCAGTCTTTGGAATGTCCTCAGCTTTAACCTTTAACTGATGATATCCAGAACGGAGATCAATCTTTGAGAAATGTTGAGCGCCTTGCAATTGATCAAACATGTCATCAATCCGAGGTAACGGGTACCTGTTCTTGATGGTGACATGGTTCAATTCTCGGTAGTCAATGCACAATCTCATACTCCCGTCTTTCTTCTTCACAAATAGAACAGGAGCACCCCAAGGTGATGCACTCGGACGAATGAAACCGGTATCCAACAATTCCTGTAGTTGGACTTTTAACTCTTGAAGTTCAATGGGAGCCATTCGGTAGGGAGCTTTGGAAATGGGCTTGGTACCGAGTTCAAGATCAATACAAAATTCATTTTCACGGTTTGGGGTAATCTAGGAAGTTCTTCAGGAAAAACGTCAGGAAACTCATTAACAATGGGAATATCATTCAAGTTTGACGTATTTTTGTTCAAATCAGTGACATGAGCTAAAAAGGCTTGACATCCGTTTTTCAATAAACGAATGACTTTATGGCTAGAAATAACAGTTATAGATTTCAATGGTTTAGTTGCTTGAACTTGCATGACAGGTTGATTAGGAATATGAAAACTAATAATCTTATGAAAACAATCAAAAATTATTTTTTTTGCATGATGGGTAGTCAACCAATCAATTCCTAAAATCACATCAAATTCATGCATCTCCAAAGAAATAAGGTCAACAGGTAATGTGAGGTTGTTGATTTGAACTAGGCAAGATTTATAGATAGTAGATGTGATAGATATTTCTCCCAATGAGGTTTCAACTGATAAGTCAAAGTAAAAGTTTTCAGAAGTCAAATTTAAACGTTGAACACACGTATGTGAGATAAAAGAATGGGTAGAGCAAGTATCTAACATGGCATAAACTTCACAAGAATTTATAAATAGCTTACCGGTTATCACCTCGTTCGAATTTCGCGCCATTTGGGATGTCACAACAAAAGCTCTCCCTTGAACTACAGATTTTCCCTTATCCGCGCTAGCTTTTGGTATCATCATTGCAGCTGGACTTGATTTTGTGGCAGGACAAAACCGCGCAAGATGACCCTCTTTCCCACAACTGTAGCACTTTTTGGACTGCAGTGTACAGTTTGGGCTGATGTGACCTTCCTGACCACACCTATAGCATCTCACTGGTGGTCGATCTTCTCCCCTTGAAACTGGGGTCGGTGCTGGTGTTGGTACTGGTGCTGGTGCCCTTCCATAATTATTATGGAATCTCTTTCTTTTGAAATTGTTCCCACTAGATTCTCCTCTTCTGTTATTTGGTATGGAATTACCACCGAAGTGTTGGTTACCTCCTCGATGGTTCTCGTTCATGTGGTTGTTGTCACTCCTTTCTCTATGCTGATCATTAACTCTTGGCTGCAATGTTTCATCTGTTTGCTCCACCCTTTGAGCCCTATCTACAACATCTGAATACAAACTAAATTTATGAGAGCTAAGTTGTTGACGAATTTTGAATCTCAAACCTCTTAGGAACATCCGACTCATTCGTGCTTCGTCATCCACAAGATGGGTGGCAAAGCGAGATAACTCGGCAAACTTGGCTTCATATTGGGAGACTGTCATGTTTCCCTGCTCCAGCTTAATGAATTCCACCTCTTTCATATGGCGGATGCTTTCTGGGAAATACTTCTCGTTAAACAGTTCTTCGAATTCTGTCCAAGACATTTCGAGTGCTGAAGGTTGGATACGTTTTACCGCTTCCCACCAATGGTCCGCCTCACCTCGTAACATAAAAGTGGCAAATGGCACCTTCTGATCATCAGCGCATTGTAAGACATCAAGTATTTTTGTCGTCTGCTTTAGCCATGCCTCCGCTTTGAGTGGGTCAGGCTTCCCGTGGAATTCAGGTGGTCCTAATTCTTTAAATTGCTTAACAGTGACCATCCTCAAATTGCCAGCGTTTCTACCGTTATTATTGACTGGATTTCCTCTTCCTTGATTCTGTATGAACTGCATGAAATTACTAAAGAATCCATCGTTCATCATGTTATCAGGAACATTATTTCCTGAGTTGGCAGGAGGATTGTTTGGGGCCTCTTGATTCTCGGCTACATTTGCTTCGGGTATTCCATAGTTAACCTCTTGATTTTCAGATGCCATACTTAACTGTGGTCACAAAATAAATGTTAGTTCAGATAAACTGACTCATCACTTCATGTTCCTACATTCAAATCGACTCATTAGATAATAAAATCTATTTTAGGTAGGACACACTAGTGACTGATTCTATTCGTCTCTCCCCTCCTAGTTCTACCCCAGATCTCCATTAAAGACCATATCCCTAAGCTCTGATGCCAACTGTGACGCCCCCAAATCTGGGCCCACACAGCCCAAACTTGAGTCGTCAAAAGACTACAACAAAATTATTACAACAAAGCACAACGTACAACAATACAGTGTATAATAATACACAACTAAGTCTTCACTATTATTGCCACACTATTTTACAAAACGTGAAGACTATGATAACTATTCCTCGGACCCTCACTCCATTCTCCGGCTAGACCCTGTTATGTTTTCATCTCCTGTTGAAAAACAATGGAACAAAAGAAAGAGTGAGCTCAAATAGCCCAGTAAAGAATATCATGACTAAGATAATGACGAATAAATTATCATTAGTCTTCAACAGTTGAGTTCTTGATAGAATACAATAGACTACAAGGTTTATATCAAAAACTGCAGTTAAATTCTTAAACAACGTTCAGATCAATAATAGCAGCGGAATGAGTAATCTATTAGAAGAATAATGCAGACTATAATGTCCACTCGGTTCTCTTTTTAGGAAAAACATCATCAACTTTTATCATCTGAAATATCATTAGTCAAGATAATACAAATTCACAGTTCCTGATCATAATCATGCAGATCAACAGTTCATCTTTGCACTACGGGCCAAAGACATTCAATATAACACCAACGGTCATGATTATACCAGATTCAGCCTTTGGTCATAATCATACCAAACAACAGTTCATCTTTGCACTACGGGCCAAAGAGAACATTCACCACGTGCCATAAAAGACACCGAACAGATGTATCGCCTTTAACCTATTATATCGCCTTTAACCTATCATCTGTTCAACAAATATATCACATCTGTGCCCCCGGCCACAGATATTCACAACAGCTTGATTTTTGGATGATTAGAATGATATAAATGATGAACAGAAGAAATAGGATAACAATAAGTATCGGAAGTTTACTTTGTACAGATTCAAATAATGTCCAAATTGTCAACATGATGTGGAGTGAAATTTAAAAATGATATTCAAGATCCACAGTTCAGAATAACGGTTACAATTCAATAGAAAGGTTCACGTAAATAGGAAGGTTCAGTTGAAATAATGAAGTTCAACTATTATGGAACATATAATATTTTCAGGAATTATAGAAGCAATAGTTCCATAATAAATTTCGATTTAGGAGTATGAAAGAAAATAATATCCCTTACCGTAGCAGGTTTGATTAACAAAAGGTGAAGGAAATTAATACAAAGGGTTATTCACCAACAGGCGGCAATCCGCTCCGTAAGGTTATTCCCACAATTTAATAGAATTTGAGTACAAAGAGTTATTCACCAAACAGGCGGCAATCCGCTCCGTAAGGTTATTCCCACAATTTAATAGAATTTGAGTACAAAGAGTTATTCACCAAACAGGCGGCAATCCGCTCCGTAAGGTTATTCTCAGAGATTAATAATGAATGAATACGAAAGGTTATTCACCAACAGGCGGCAATCCGCTCCGTAAGGTTATTCCCACAATTTAATACATGGAAATAAAAGGCACGTCTTATGAGTAAGGAAGAAACAATATTATTATCGAGAATCAAATAATGATAATCCCTTACCATAGTATGTTTGAATAATGGAAGATGAAAAAGATGGTATCCCTTACCTCAACACGTGACTGGATATTGATTTAAATGAGGTTGATTAACTTGAACAGTACACGTATACTTATAGATCTTCACAAATACTCAAGATGACTTAAGCACACTTAGAGAGAACTTTCACAAGAAGTATTTAGAGAGAGAAAGAAAGAACAAGTAAGGAAGTTTATGAAAAATCCTTAAGTTAAGGCTTCTATTTATAGCCAAAAATCTTATCATTCATTTAATCTAAACCATTCATTTAAAGATCATCTTTTAATCTACACCATCCATTTCAAATATTATATTATCTTTAATCTACACCATTCATTTCATATCACCTAATAATCACCTAACTTTATATTATAAACAAATCAATTTAATTATTCAACAATAATTCACACTTTAATCTACACCATTCATTTCATATCACCTAATAATCACCTAACTTTATATTATAAACAAATAACTTTATCAATTCAATTATTATGACTAATTGTTATAAATACAGTATAGTTAGCTCTTAGATATCAAGTCAATAAATTAATGAAATACAACTGTTTAAATAACATCATAATAGAGATAACAATAATGTAAAATAAAGCATACGTTACTGTGTAATGACAATTATTGATTCAATAATGTGAATTACTGTGCATATGTTACTGTGACAATTATTAGGTTCAATAATTTTAAAAACAGTGCAACAACAATTATTGACTCAATGATATAAAATACAGTGTAATGACAATTATTAAATCAATAATGCAAAATACTGTGTAACAACAATTATTGAATTGATAATATAAAATATTATGCAGTGACAATTATCGATGAAATGATGCGTAACAGTTACGGTGTCAATTATCAGACCAATAATATGAGACACTATGCAATACCGTGTGTTACTGTAGAGTACCGTGTGCTACAGAAAATACCATAAACTACCGTATGCTACTATTCTTTTATCACTGGTATTTTAACAGTTCCGTTGACTATTTTTATTTAAAAAGGTTACTTCTGTCGTTTTCTATATCCGACAAATATTCCGTTGTGGGGTCCACCAATAATTTATTATTTCGGCGCCGTCGTACGGCACGAATATTCCCCGACCAAACGAATATTCCCCGACAAAGCGAATATTGTCCGACAAAATAAAATTTGCACATAACATCCTTAACTTTCAATTTTGTTAATTTAACCACTTACTGTTTCAAAAAATATATATATGAAGAAAAATTAAATTTTGTATTTCATAAAATTCGGGGTCTTACAGATACATTCTAAAATAAAAATCATTAATGTTGTCATGTTTTCTACTAGTTTTATTCTTACTTCAAATCCAACACGTTTTGCAAATTTAATTTTCTATAAAAAAAACTTCAGCATATTCCAACATATCAAACATTTAACCAACATAAGACATGGTTTTATCATAATTCATATCAAGAATTTGACAGGCAGTTGTTACATCACTATTATCATGCAATTTTTTCTAGTGCTTGAAATTGAATGAGATAATTTTTCAGCAAACAGATCCATGGCAAAACAAATAAATAATTTTCATAAAAGAAATTATAAATTACTGATCTATAGATGTATGCTTACTATCATGCTATGCTCTCTGAATCGTACGTCCCTGTGAGTGTGAAGAAGGCTCTCTGAAGCTGATTTTATATTTTTGGAAAAATTAGTCAAACTCGAGGAAAGCTAACTAAAATTAGTCAAGGTTTAGCATCTGCAGTATTATATTGCGGATGGGAGAACTCAATTACATTGTCGTCCGCAATATAATACTGCGGACGGTGAGTTTGTTAATTTTAATATTAGGGACATTTAAGACAATATCACTCGTCCGCAGTATAATACTGCGGATACCTGAATATTATATTATGGACGAGAGTCATAGAAGTCGTCAGATCATAGTCTAAACGACTGTGATCTATTGCAAGTATAATTTTATTTTTATGTCTTTGTTAATAAATTGATCTCCATATATATATAACATAAAAATCATTGATTTTTTTAATATTTAAACAAAATATTGAAATTTTGTTATTAAGAATAGTTGTGTTTAAGCGTTATCCAAATAAACATTAATATGTATTAAAAAGGATAAAAGATTATTAATATGTATAAAAATAATGTCCGTAAAAGGTCAAATGTGACTCATATTTTTGGACGGATGAAGTATGCTATACATCAGTCACGTGCGTAGGAGAGAAAATTGCAAATTGCTGTCTTTAATTTGATTACGGAGACTGCATATACATATATATATATATATATATATATGAGGCGTGATCCAAGAAATTAAGAATTAGTACAAAAGTTTGACAGTAGGAATATTAAGTTTGTAAGTTACACTGACCTTTTGACGTTTTAGTCGATCATTTAGAAAAAAATCTTACTGGTTCTTGAACATTTTCTTGGTTCGTTTTTCGTGATATGGACCTTTTTATCTTATCATGATATTATTATGGTTGGAAACAAAGCATAGAGATTTTTTTTTAATTTTTTAATTTATGTGGGAATTAATGTTCTCCGGGTTGGAATTGTTTTTGGGTCATTTAATTTCTCTAGGAAATTCAATCATGCTTAATGGCGCAGAACCAATGAATGAGTTCTAGTCGAGTCCTGAAACTTTTGCAAGACCAGCCTATCGTATCATTGTCAAACTCAAATCGAATTTAAAAATAAAAAATTAAAAATATATATATTCTAATAAATTTTAAATTTAATAAATTAACTTTTGAGTTAAAATGCGATTTTAAATTAATAAAATTTGATGTGTAGTTTTTATTTATTCATGCATGTAATCAGCCAATAATAACACGTCATCTAATTATTTACTCAATTTGAGACCCAATAAGTTTTATTTTATTACGTCTTACCCTTTTAGTATCTTAATGGAATGATTTTGACTGTCATCGGCTACAAAATGCAGCAATTGTTTTGTTCCCTCATTAATCTTTCCAACTATTAGATGGAACGTACATACATTTTTCTTGCAACTATCTTAATAACTTTATATTGAATTCAATCTCAATATTTTGTTATATGAAACCCTCTATGAAGAATTCTTTAGTTATTGATTTTTCCCCCCATCAATATTCAGAATTCTAAAGTAGGAACTAATTAGAAGAGTTCATATATCTTTCGTGATCTTTTTTTTCATATAATGAGCTAATTAACATATGCTTTGTAAAAGGACATCTATAAACTAGAGAATATGGAATTAAATTCATACGTATCATGTCATTATAGACTTACGCTTTTTGTATCTAAAATAATGGTGTACAAATAACATGAGTTACTCTTCAGATTTTCTATTCATTGTCATTTCTTAAATTGCAGCAAATATTTACAAAATATCTGATTTTATCGAAGAAATCAATTATATGGACAGTAGGTCCTTCAAAAGAAATTCCATAAAATCAGAAATAATTTAGATTTCTACATCTAATTCATTATTAGGCATTAATTTTCAGAAAATCATTTCCAAATAGGTCATATATATTGACATATAAATGCGTATTTCTATTTATGTGTCTTCTCATTTATTTCCCATTGATTTCCCTCATTGCCAAAATCTTCTAGCTCCCTCCCAAGTTGTATATATATAGCAATACTGATCATTTGGAAGTAGAGGACACAAAAAGAGTTATCTTTTGATCCCAAATTCCATATTGTTCTAGCTTGTTGCCCCTTTAGCCATGACTAGGAAGAAGGTGAAGCTCGCATTCATCACTAATGACGCGTCAAGAAAAGCAACATTCAAGAAAAGAAAGAAGGGTCTTATGAAGAAGGTGAGCGAGCTTAGTACCTTATGTGGTATTGATGCGTGCGCCATCATATATAGCCCTTACGAATCTCAACCCGAGGTTTGGCCTAGCACATTGGGAGTCCAACGCGTGGTAGGGCAGTTCAAGAGGATGCCCGAGATGGAACAAAGCAAAAAGATGGTGAATCAAGAAAGTTTCATTCGGCAAAGGATAACCAAGGCTACTGAACAGCTCAAGAAACAACACAAGGATAATCGCGAGAAGGAGTTGACTGAGGTTATGTATCAATGCTTGACTGGGAAAGGGCTGCATAACTTGGTGATGCCGGATTTGAATGATCTCGGCTGGCTGATTGACCAAAAGTTGAAGGAGATTAATAAGAGGATTGAGTCGATGAAGAAAAAGAGCACTACTAATTCAAATGAATTAGTGCCACCTCAGGTTGCACAAACTAGGCCATTCGTGGCAACAATTAGTGATGGAATTATGGGTAAAGGGGTAGGAGTGCATGGGGAGGAACAAAAGCCATCAGTGGTTGATTTTGCGGGTTTAGAACAGGGAATGCAAAGGCCACAATGGTTCAATGATCAATGGATGAACAATGTTAACCCAAATGATCATCATCAGCAGCAGCAGCATATGGGGATGGGGTTTGGTCGTGGGGAAGAGATGATGATAATGCCATTTGGAGATGGGCAGAATGCTATGTGGTCTAGTGCCTTTTTTCCTTGAGTCAAGTATTTTGCGAGTCATTTTATATGTGGAACTGTTCATTTGCATGTGTTTTCAAGTGCCCTATGATGAGGGTGAAGTGGTGGTTCGTTTTGCGAATAATTATCTACCTATCAGGTATATATGTACTTTTTTCCCTAAGAACCCCGTTGTTCATGATGATCTTAATTACCTAAGTTACTTTTATTTTAAATTATTGTTCAAAACCTAGTAGTCAGTTTATTGTCGATTTGGCAATTATCAGAATTATGAAATAAAAGAAATTTTCACATTATTTTAAAAATTATTTGTTAAGATTTATTTTTTAAATTTTTTTTAACTACCTAGCTAATTACGTACGAATCTGTCAATTATTATTGTCATCGCCACACCATTGATGAAAAAAATTAAAAATATTAAACGTGATGGTTTGCCATTTATTATTAAATTATATATCCCTCTTGATTTCAGTAACATTTGGAACCCCGAATCCACCAAGTTAATGTAGCTCTATCATGAAATTCAAAAAATGTTTGATCTCTCAAGCTCCACATATATATGATCCTACTATCCTAGCACATCCTCAAGTTTCTTCATGCACCGAGAAGCACATTATAAAGGATCGTCCACTAGTAATTAAGAATGTAGGTGCCCGCAGATAATGATCGAAGTTAGTTTCCAGCGACAGAATCTGACTGTACGTACGTATCCATCAGATATATTAGTGTACGTAACAAGGCATCTAGAACTGAGTTTAATGAAAAATAAATGAAGGATATTCTTTTTATACGAGGCCATGGTTCTACAACTGTTGAAGAAATCCATAATATTAATTCCTTTGACACCTGTATTATGGTGATTATCTAAATTCATTGCTAGACGCTAGCTGTTTCGGAATCCAACCTTTTTGCAATTAATCAAAATAAATAATCCTAATATGTGTTTGTGTGTATATATATGGAAAAAATAATATTTTTATATGAAAATATTATATTAATGTTCACATAAATTTTCTCATAAATAATAATTTAGGTACCACATAATAGTTATGTGGTACTTAAATTTTTTTTAGGCACCGCATAACTATTATGCGGTGCTATTTTTAAAAAAAAATAAAAATTAGTTTGTGTCACATAATAATTGTGTGGTGTATTTGACGAGTGATATCGACATTTTTTGTACGTGTCATATACTGTATAACAATTGTGTGATAGCGCTAATAATTACTATAATGTATGTTTATTTCTAAGTAATTCGATCTTGCAACGGATGTAATATTATATTATATTAATTTTGTATTATATTATATAAATAGAATATATATGATATATATTGTGTTATATATTATAACATATAATAATATATATTTAATATATAATATATTATTATAATATTAATATATATTATACTTATTTTGGATTATATACGTGTGTGTTGTTTTATATTATATTATAATTATATACACAAACATATAGAATATATAATATAATATATTATATATTGATATTGTATTATAATATTAATATATATTATACTTATTTTGAATTATTATATATATGTGTGTGTGTGTATAGTTAGTTAGTTAATTAATTAATTTTGATTATTATATTTTATTCTAATATAATTATTAAGTAATACGTCAAACGTTATGAATAAAATATTTAATTATAATTTTATTATAATTTAATTTTGATTTTAAGTATTATTTTATCCCATTCAAAAACAATTATATTCAATTAAACGTCTCGTTAATTCTTCTTCAAAAGTAACACCCATCAACCAACATAAGATGATCGAAACTTGTTGGACGAGTAACCATACATTTATGATTGAGTAATACTACTATGTATCAATTTGTAGGAGTCACTATTGAAGGATAAGGCAGATGAAAGTAAAAGTCAAGTTGAGGTTTGACATTACCGTACTAGTCAATTTAACGCTAATTAAAATAAATAAATAAATAAATAATAGTAATAGTACGTACGGCAAGAGAAGTGCAAGCAAAGAACACGCGGCGTTTGTTTCTAAAAATTATAATTTCAAAACATAAATTATAATTTTAAGATTTTATTTGTTAATAAAAATTACATTTGACATAAGTATTATTAATTTCAAGTAGCTTATTTATTTTTAAATTTAAATTTAAGACTATTAGTTTATAAATTATAAAATAATTTATTATGAAAGATTATTTAATATTATATACAAGCAGCTATTATAATTTTAAAATTATTTAATTATTAAATTAATAATATTAAGATTACAATTTTATAAATTATAATATCAAAAATAATTTAAAGATAATAATCTTTGTAAATAATCATATCCGGACACAAGCTGCTGCCTCTGATTATTAAAAAAATTATTTCATATTTCAAGATTATAGAATAATCTTTCCTGATTAGTGATTGATCATGTCACGTGCTTTCAATTTTGGCCGCGCGGAGCTTTCCCCGCACGCGTCATTGCTTAGTTTATCAGTGTTATCTCACATAAAATAGTATTTGACTGTAGACAAAAAGCTTAACTTTGAAAGAGACGTAGGGAAATGCCATTATCATAATACGACAGTAGGGAGGAGTAGTATGTAACATACCGCCTCTCTTTCACAATAAAATCTTTTATTTTATAAATGAAGTAAATTTGAGTCTCTCTTTTTCATATTCATTCTTAAATACAAAATATATAAGTAATGTTGTTAACTTAATAGTAATAATATTAATTTATTAATATTCTGTAAATATAAAAAATCGCTAATTGCAAAAATAATGCTAGAAGCTTTAAATTATTTATCCCAAAAAGTGTCTCAATATTACCATAAATAAGTTTTAAAGAGATTATTTATTTATTTTTATATATATTTTTACTTAATTTCTCCTCTTATATGAAAGTGATATTTACTTTATTATAAAATTATATAAAAATACATCTACACAAATTATTTTCTTAAATTTATACTCCACCCCCCAAATTATGCTTGGGGAACAGGGAGAGTACTCCCATTACTTGACCATTATAAAATTCGAGAAGCTCAACGGTATCCGTTAGTCGTATGACGGTTTCACTGGCGTCATCGTCTCGTCAAATTAGGCTGGATTCTTTTCTCTGCCGGTCAGAAATTTCCCTCTGCTTTCTTTAATCATTCCTTTTCCCTCCTCCCCTCTATAAAACACGTGAACCGCCTCATTTCTTCACCATTTACCCCCTTCTCTCCTCTCTTCTTCCTTCGTCTTCATCTCTCTCATCAGAAATAACATAAATATTATTAATTATCCAGACAAAATGGGTGGTTGTTTCTCTTCATGGATCAGTGGTTCCGATGACGACGACAAGCTCTCTGCATCAGCAGCTAATGTCATTACAATCAACGGCCAACTCCGCCAATTTCCAGTCGCAATTACGGTTTATCAAATTCTACAACAAATTGAATCGGAATCTAAATCTCTATCTTCTTCTTCCTTCATCTGCAATTCAGATAGTTTGTACTACGACGAACCCATCCCGGCCTTGGACTCCGAAGACGAATTGCAGCCGGGTCAGATCTATTTTATACTCCCGAATTCTAAGCTTCAGTATCCGCTAAGCGCATCGGATATGGCGGCACTTGCCGTGAAAGCCAGCACCGCTCTCTCCTCCAACAATAATGGTAAGCGGAGTAAAAATCGGATCGCCCCAATGGAATCAGTTGATACAGTGTCAGTTTATTCGTCTTCTTCTTCTTCTGAAGGATATATGAAGATGAAGAACAAGAGTTGTTCTTCTGATCATCATAAGCAGGCGGGAGCGGGACTGGGGATATCGAGATCGGGATCAATGAGGAAATTGCAGAGATACTCTTCCCGGCGGGCTAACTTGGCGGTTCGTTCCTTCCGGCTTAGGTTGACCACAATTTACGAAGGATCTGATCTCCAATTTTATTGATTTCTACTCCATTGGCACTAATTTTGACCAACTCTCATTTGCTGACTGAATAATCTAGCTAGCTAGCAAATGATAATACTGTTGTTATTATGTATAAAAGTATTTTTTTTTGGTTTATAATTGGATGTATTTTATCTCCCTCAACATGTAAAAAAGTTAATATGTACGTAATATTGAGAGGGGGATTGAGTGTGTGTATTCATTCTCCCCTCCTTAATTGAGAGATTATGGTATCCACGGTTTTTGTCATACTTCCCTGGACTCAGCTTCTCGTTTTTGTTCATCGACAGATATTCCCGTAACCATTAAAACGATTTTTTTGTCATTTTCTAACCAAGAAATGAGTAAATTATTTTGGAGAAAAAACCGTCACCTGATTGTATTGTAGCAGTATCTTCTTGCTCAACAAAATATTATGGCAAATCTTCACTCAATTTAGCTGTTGGGCTACGTATTTTATTAACATAAATAGAATATCAATGATAGGCTCTACCTTGCAAACCATTAGTATGAGAGTTATCTATCTAACATTGATTAGCGTGACAGTTACCTTCTCTAACAAGAATTTTGCTACACAGTTTCTATTAAGAATGAATTGGAGTCCAGTTGAGCAATATGAGTACTATAAATATATGGTGAATAATAGAGGTACACACATCTGATTCTACCTACTAAATACTTATGCCTCCATTGTTGACACATCTTGAAATCTATACTTACTCTCACACCGGAGGTATCCCCGTCGGCCCAAGTCGTTAAGCACTTCTGATGGTTCTTTCTGTGCAGGTCTCAGTCCAAACTGATAGTTGAACGTACGGACGAAATTCAAGCGTTAACATTAGCTATCTTAAATAACTCAATTTAAGACTCATAATAAAAGTGAATCCAAGGCATTCGATCTGAGTGGTACCTTTCAACACATTGTATTTATGAGATTGAGAAATGAACATTGACAATAACAAGAGAAAAGGAAATAAAAAAAAATTAAATTTATCAATAGTGACCCCACAAAATTATATAAAGTGATGAGTACTTTTATTATTTTATATTTATAACATATTTGTCTTTTTTTTATGTACTTTATCTCATTCTTTTTTAGTCAAAAAAATTTATATTCCTTTAGAGACGGAAGGATTATTATTACATTTCAATTATATGTCTTTACCTATGAAAAATATGAGTAAAGAGATATATGGACAACTTTAGAAAAATATACATTTGATACTAAATACTTTTCCAAGATTTTATTGGTATGTTTAACCTTAGATTATGATGTCTAACTTTTAATATATCCTCTCTCGCTATCTTTATCCCTATCTCATATCTAAGTTTTTCAAGTTTTATTATCAACAATAAATTAAGTAGTAATAAACAAAAAATCTCAAGGTTATTAAATTTTTTAAAGAGGATTGATATTTTTATCAGTAAAAATAATAATTTCACGAGATCCTTCTCATAAAAATAATGAATGAATATCACACTCATATGAGAATTCTTATAAAAATATCAAAATTTATTAGAGAAAATATGAATTCTTTTTTTAAATGGCTAAAGACTTTCAAATAATATTATATGCTCGTATTACTATTAAAAATATGCAAATTGTTCATCAAGTCCATGGTGAACGTACTAGAATGAATGTACTATATATCCTATACCAGAGTTGCATTTTCTATATCCCAAGTCAACTGCGAAAATTACGCACAATACAATCTACCACATCACCATATCATATCATATGAAGCAGGTGTAAAACAGCATACGTAGCATCTAAAGAAACAGAAACAGGTATCTCTGTTTTTGGGCGGCCAAGAAACCGGGGGACCCGATTGTACAACACAGATCAACTACCCGTTACGTTACTACTAGGAAATTCTCATCAATAATTTTGTGGCAGGAAATTACCAATTTGACCAACCTATGAGCCTTTTCATATTTACTTTAATTTTATGGAGTATCTTTTTGACCTTGGTCATCCCTTTTTTCCATTCATACCGTTCACACTGCCAATAGGAAAGCCAATCGATTCTAATTGCTTTCCATTTATTTTTCTCCTTTTTTTCTTTTTTTTTTTGCATAGCATATTTTTTCCTACATGGTTTAATAAAACCTAAAAAGTTGAGTTGAGACAATCCCTTAACCCTTTCACTTTGCCAAGGCACGTATACATATTTTAATAGCATACTTCCTCCATTTTAAAATACAAAATTATTGTTAATTTAAAAAAAATTAATTTCAAATATTTTTAAATTTAAAATTAACATAAATTCATTTAGTTTATATCAATACAATTATGATTATCATAAACTATTTAAAAAGTATGACTAGTTATAATATTTATTGTTTTAAGAACTTAAATGAGTTATATCCATTTTAAGTTTAAATTGACTTTTAGAAAGTCAATAATAATATAATTTATTTAGCTTATAAAAATTGCTTAATTTAACTTCTCGAGTGGAGTTCTTGTCGTGTCAAGAGTAACTCAGCACATTAGTTTGTGAAAATATCAATTCCTTTTTTATAATTGAGTATCTTAAAAAAAAATTAATTATTTTATTTTTATCACTTACCTTATTTAAAAATAAAATAATCAAATAATATGAACATAGAAAATTATTTTTGAATTCACAAGGTCTTACATTCTCCGAGTTGTCGACTCTCATCTTTTGGGTGCGCCATCAAAGTTATTAAGTCCTTATCCTTAGCATTTGTGTGTATATTTTTTTGTTGGGCCAAGTATGTTGGGTTACTCTTAAGTCGTAATTCTTTTTGAACTGCCAATGACAAGTCCGTCAGACCTACACCTACCACTTCCTCATGCTGGGCTAAGCATATTGCCCTTAGTTAAATTATGACTATTGATTTGGGCTAGATCTACATTACCAAACGAATACAGGCTTTGTCCGAGATGATGGGCTTTATCATCTAATAAAGGTTCTGATTAACGTTAAGGTCCGTCATATACCCTTCCTAATACAATAACACTATCAAAATCATATATTCTTTGTAAAAGACAGAATGACTGAGAGCTCGCTCTTTTGGATTCACGTGAAAGAACACTCACTTTCACGCAATAGTAATAAAGTTGTCATAATCATCCTCTTCATGCGTTTTGTCCAACTCCCAAATAAGTTCGTTTGCTTTTGACTCTTTTGGAAACCAGAAAGAAGTGTGTTTAATTTATAAGTATGTTGGCAGAATATATAAAAAGTATAAGATTGTATGCTACATAGTGAATGAGTTGAGTCGTATCTTGATTTTATTTTATTGCGGTTTGTTGATGGTTGTATCTGTCTAACTGTAACGGGTGCTGGCTATTTATACTAATTGAAGTTTTACGTTAAAAAATTAACAATTTTGTATGCACTCATAATTAGATAAAACATTTTAGTTGCATGGATACATTTATTTTTACAAATAAATGTATAAAATATTTATATTTTTTAAAATATCGAAGAGGTGGATAAACCCATTTTCCATTCAAAATTTATTTATACATGTGAATGTATAAAATTATTATGTAATTTTTTTGAACCCGTTTCTTATTTCAAATTTATTTGTACAGATATTAACTATAATAATAATCTATGTAAATAAATTATTAATTCATCTTAATCGGTCAATTAACTAAGATGATCGAATTAATTTATCTACCATTACTGCTTTTATATATAATAAAGTATTGATGTGAAGCAATTGTGGGGATTGGGGTGGTGTTTTTTTCTTTCGTCTCATCGCCTCTCTCCCATTCCTATTTTCTCTCTCGTGTTCTGTCACGTATCTTGAAATTTTCTTTCTTTTCTGATCATGTTATTAATTATCGCACTCATCAAGCGTGCTTATAAATTAATCAAATAAGAAATCATAATCCTGATTCATTACCCCTTTTTTTTACCCGTTAATTCGATCTTCCCACGTCTGGTCAAGTGTAGTTTTCATTGAAAAAAAAAATGTATCTTTTTTTGGGTGGTTACATATCTTTAATCTTGTCCACATCCTCCTTATTTTAAAAGAACTTATACCTTATTTACTAACTCATTTTAAGCACCTTTTATTTAATAAGGTTTTTTTAAAAACAGCTTATTTTGACGTATAACGGAATAAGCTGTTATATTTTTCATATAAGATTAAAATATTTGTGTTAAATGTCTAATAAGTAAAAAGCTGAAAAATAAACGCCAATATACCAACCTTTTCTTTTCTATATTAGTTGAAACAAAAATTACTTTTTCAACTTAATTTTTTAAAATAATTTATTCTCCCATTCCAAAATATAAGATCAAAATTGACCTTTTTAAATTAATATTAGATATTTTAAAATTTAAACTTGATGCGATTTATTTTATTTTTAAAAATAATAAATTTCATAATTAATTTTTTAAAATAAAAAGAATTCATAATAAATTTTTATTTAAAATATTTTACATTAATTTAAAAAAATTAATATTAATTTGATAAGTAATTCCGAGTAAGTTACGATAACGGACTTGGGGTAAGAACATGACTGCATATATACTGATACTTATATTGGACTATACGTAGGCAGAGGCTGATATGATATTGTATATTGGAGGTCAACCATGTATGCATTCCCTTTGCGTTTATTTATTATAGATTACGTAAAGGTTGCATATTTATGAATACTTATAATTTGAAACCAACCCAACCCAACCCATTTTAGGGTATTGACGATTTAGCCGGCCTGCCAAGCCGAAGGCAGTGGTGAAACTTTAACGACCACCGTTAAATATACTACTTCGCTTTTTATTATTTATATTTCACTATAATTGTAAATTTAACATTTAAGATGGAAACCAAATTAAATGCTCCTTTCTTTTTTAATTGAATTTATAGAGTTTTTTTTTTTGGTTGCTTGTAATTTTTTTAAGAAAATATTAATTATTTTATATCCTATATTGTCTTAATTATTAAATGCATAATTTTCCCCACTTTAATGTAAGGGTAATATTGACCAATAATATTTATTTTGAAAAATAATATTAATTATATTTCGTAATATATATATTCTCACGTTTTATTTTTAAAATGACAATTAGAAAGGGATGGATGGAGTAGGTAATTGAGAACTGCATTTTTATATCACTCAAATATAATTCGTGATTCAATTACCAAAACAAAACAATAATATGTAATGGTTAATGTTAAGGGTTTTAAATATTTAGTCTCAAAAAGTGTTTTAAATATTTAGTTTTAAAAAGTATCTCAAATAATGTGATATCAATATATTAATTAAATAAATTTCACGTGATTGCATATATCATAAAATATTATTAAAATATTTAATACCACGTCTGTAACTATTTGTATAACTTCCACGATAGTCGCCAAATCGTACTTTCTCTATTCAAAATAGATATTGGAAAATTTCAAAAAGTAACTTTTATTGTAAGATTTATTATTTTATAATTTATAATTTTTATTTTAAAAATATCTCAAATTAACTATTAAAAAATACTTTAGAATTTAGAATATAGGGAGTATAAAATTATTGAGGTTATTTTTATTTACAGACGACTGTTAATAATTTAAACTTAATTTTCTCACTCGATGAATGAAAAGTAATAAGAGGGAGGATTTTTTTTTTATCAAACAAGCACAGTCACTTAGCGAATTAGACAAAAAAAAAAAAAAAAAAAAAACTTTCAGATCCAGTCAAACACCACCTTAGACTCTTCGTGGGAAACCGTCTACCAGACAAGTGAAGCCATATTTAAGTGTAGACATATTAATTAGACCGTGGGGGACCTTGATTATTTATGACCATTTAATTACTAAATTGATCTCACTTCTCAGTCGCAGCTGCCCGCCTGCCCCGCCCCGCCCCGCCACTTAAATATTTTGCAGGCACAACTCACAAGCCACGAAATAAAAATCAAGGTCAACCCTACTTCCCACGATCTACCAGTATCAGCCACACCTCATTTTCTTGCCCTTTATTTATTAAAAAATATCAAATAATACTTTAATCATTCAAAATGTTTTTCTTTAACTTTCATTTCCTTTCCATTCAGTTCCAAACCCAACTTTTGAGCGTGGCATTTCACACCTTTCCGTAATACTCCGTCTTCTATAATTAATTTAATTTTTTTAAGAATAATACATACAT
Source organism: Hedera helix (assembly GCA_947179155.2). Taxonomy (NCBI): domain Eukaryota; kingdom Viridiplantae; phylum Streptophyta; class Magnoliopsida; order Apiales; family Araliaceae; genus Hedera; species Hedera helix. The sequence goes on along the minus strand of OX359283.1, from coordinate 40,863,659 downwards.
ATATATATATTCAAATTTTATAAATTTCATAAATAAAATTCATTTTTTTGTAAAACAAATAGATTATATAAGTATGGTTATAGGTTACCTCTCATGCTCATTATATCTATATATAAAATTCGACCAACGATCCTATCTTATGATCAGTTGAATGAATTCATTGTAATTGACAACTAATTAATTAATTAACTCAGATGGTTAGTATTACTTTTAGTACGATAGCTAATAATTATAATAAAATTTTCTTGAATAATAGAGAAAAAATATGAAAAAATTCTTATTGAAGTACTCAAAGTTATATGTAATTTTAAAGTTTCTTCTTGATAATTAATTTAAAATTTTCAATTATTAAGTAATAAAAGCAATTAAATTTCCTTTAATTGTGCCAGAATATAAAGCGTTCATTCGTGACTCTTTCGTATCTATTTTTGTTTCATGTATTACACAATTGTAAATATGATGTTGATTCAAATCATTTTTGACAATTATATATATATATGTGTGTGTGTGTGTGTGTGTGTGTGTGACACCCCCAAATTTAGGCCCACATAGCCCAAACTTGAGTTGTCAAAAGACTACAACAAAATTATTACAAAGTAGTACAACGTTCAACAATACAGTGTATAATAATACACAACTAAGTCTTCACTATTATTGTCACACTATTTTACAACATGTGAATACTATGATAGCTATCCTTCGGACTCTCACTCCATTCCCCGGCTAAACCCAGCTACATTCTCATCTCCTGTTGAAAAACAATGGAACAAAAGAAAGGGTGAGCTTAAATAGCCCAGTAAGAAAAATATCATGACTAAGATAATGACGAATAAATTATCATTAGTCTTTAACAGTTGAGTTCTTGATAGAATACAATAGACTACAAGGTTTATATAAAAAACTGCAGTTAAATTTTTAAACAATGTTCAGATCAATAATAGCAGCGGAATGAGCAATCTGTTAGAAGAATAATTCAGACTATAATGTCCACTCGCTTCTCTTATTAGTAAAAACATCATCATCTGTAATACCATTAGTCATGATAATAAAAATTCACAGTTCCTGGTCATAATCATGTAAATCAACAGTTCATCTTTGCACTACGGGCCAAAGATATTCAATATAGCACCAGCGGTCATGATTATACCAGATTCAGCCTTTGGTCATAATCATACCAAACAACAGTTCATCTATGCACTACGGGTCAAAGAGAACTTTCAATATAATACCAACGGTCATGATTATACCAGATTCAGCTTTTGGTCATAATCATACCAAACAACAGTTCATCTATGCACTACGGGCCAAAGAGAACTTTCACCACGTGTCATAAAAGACACCGAACAGATGTATCGCCTTTAACCTAGTATATCGCCTTTAACCTATCATCTGTTCAACAATTATATCACATCTGTGTCCCCGGCCACAAATATTCACAACAGCTTGATTCTTGATGGTTAATACAAATAACAGTGATACAAATGATGAACAGAAGTAACAGGATAAACAATAAGTATCGGAAGTTTACTTTGTGCAGATTCAAACAATGTCCAAATTGTCAACATGATGTGGAGTGAAATTTAAAAATGATATTCAAGATCCACAGTTCAGAATAACGATTACAGTTCAATATAAATGTTCAAAAAATAGGAAGGTTCAGTTGAAATAATGAAGTTCAACTATTATGGAACATATAATATTTTCAGGAATTATAGAAGCAATAGTTCCATAATAAGTTTCGATTTATGAGTATGAAAGAAAATAATATCCCTTACCGTAACAGGTTTGATTAACAAAAGGTGAAGGAAATTTATATCCTTTACCATAGTAAGTTTGAATAATGGAAGATGAAAAAGATGGTATCCCTTATGAGTATAAAGGAAAATAATATCACTTACGAATATGAAAGAAAATGATATTACAAACGAATATGAAATAAAAGTGTCATATGATAATTCGTGTAGACAAATTATTTTCACACGAGACAAATAAAAAGGGTTTCCAACAGGCGGTAATCCGCGCCGTAAGGTTATTCCCATCAATTTGAATATGAAGAGTTATTCACCAAACAGGCGGTAATCCGCGCCGTAAGGTTATTCTCAGAGATTAATAAGGAATGAATAGAAAAGGTTATTCACCAACAGGCAGTAATCCGCGCCGTAAGGTTATTCCCATAATTTAATACATGGAAATAAATGGCACATCTTATAAGTAAGAAATAAACGATATTATTTTCGAGAATCAAAGAATGATAATCCCTTCTAGTAAGAAAGAAAATAATATCCATTTATGATGATGAAAAGAAAGATACCCCTTACCTTAACACGTGACTTGTGACGCCCCCAAATCTGGGCCCACACAGCCCAAACTTGAGTCGTCAAAATACTACAACAAAATTATTACAACAAAGCACAACGTACAACAATACAGTGTATAATAATACACAACTAAGTCTTCACTATTATTGCCACACTATTTTACAAAACGTGAAGACTATGATAACTATTCCTCGGACCCTCACTCCATTCCCCGGCTAGACCCTGTTATGTTTTCATCTCCTGTTGAAAAACAATGGAACAAAAAAAAGGGTGAGCTCAAATAGCCCAGTAAAGAATATCATGACTAAGATAATGACGAATAAATTATCATTAGTCTTCAACAGTTGAGTTCTTGATAGAATACAATAGACTACAAGGTTTATATCAAAAACTGCAGTTAAATTCTTAAACAACGTTCAGATCAATAATAGCAGCGGAATGAGTAATCTATTAGAAGAATAATGCAGACTATAATGTCCACTCGGTTCTCTTTTTAGGAAAAACATCATCAACTTTTATCATCTGAAATATCATTAGTCAAGATAATACAAATTCACAGTTCCTGATCATAATCATGCACATCAACAGTTCATCTTTGTACTACGGGCCAAAGATATTCAATATAGCACCAACGGTCATGATTATACCAGATTCAGCCTTTGGTCATAATCATACCAAACAACAGTTCATCTTTGCACTACGGGCCAAAGAGAACATTCACCACGTGCCATAAAAGACACCGAACAGATGTATCGCCTTTAACCTATTATATCGCCTTTAACCTTTCATCTGTTCAACAAATATATCACATCTATGCCCCCGGCCACAGATATTCACAACAGCTTGATTTTTGGATGATTAGAATGATATAAATGATGAACAGAAGAAATAGGATAACAATAAGTATCGGAAGTTTACTTTGTACAGATTCAAATAATGTCCAAATTGTCAACATAATGTGGAGTGAAATTCAAGATCCACAATTCAGAATAACGGTTACAATTCAATAGAAAGGTTCACGTAAATAGGAAGGTTCAGTTGAAATAATGAAGTTCAACTATTATGGAACATATAATATTTTCAGGAATTATAGAAGCAATAGTTCCATAATAAATTTCGATTTAGGAGTATGAAAGAAAATAATATCCCTTACCGTAGCAGGTTTGATTAACAAAAGGTGAAAGAAATTAATACAAAGGGTTATTCACCAACAGGCGGCAATCCGCTCCGTAAGGTTATTCCCACAATTTAATAGAATTTGAGTACAAAGAGTTATTCACCAAACAGGCGGCAATCCGCTCCGTAAGGTTATTCCCACAATTTAATAGAATTTGAGTACAAAGAGTTATTCACCAAACAGACGGCAATCCGCTCCGTAAGGTTATTCTCAGAGATTAATAATGAATGAATACGAAAGGTTATTCACCAACAGGCGGCAATCCGCTCCGTAAGGTTATTCCTACAATTTAATACATGGAAATAAAAGGCACGTCTTATGAGTAAGGAAGAAACAATATTATTATCGAGAATCAAATAATGATAATCCCTTACCATAGTATGTTTGAATAATGGAAGATGAAAAAGATGGTATCCCTTACCTCAACACGTGACTGGATATTGATTTAAATGAGGTTGATTAACTTGAACAGTATACGTATACTTATAGATCTTCACAAATACTCAAGATGACTTAAGCACACTTAGAGAGAACTTTCACAAGAAGTATTTAGAGAGAGAAAGAAAGAACAAGTAAGGAAGTTTATGAAAAATCCTTAAGTTAAGGCTTCTATTTATAGCCAAAAATCTTATCATTCATTTAATCTAAACCATTCATTTAAAGATCATCTTTTAATCTACACCATCCATTTCAAATATTATATTATCTTTAATCTACACCATTCATTTCATATCACCTAATAATCACCTAACTTTATATTATAAACAAATCAATTTAATTATTCAACAATAATTCACACTTTAATCTACACCATTCATTTCATATCACCTAATAATCACCTAACTTTATATTATAAACAAATCAATTCAATTATTCAATAATAATTCACACTTTAATCTACACCATTCATTTCATATCACCTAATAATCACCTAACTTTATATTATAAACAAATAACTTTATCAATTCAATTATTATGACTAATTGTTATAAATACAGTATAGTTAGCTCTTAGATATCAAGTCAATAAATTAATGAAATACAACTGTTTAAATAACATCATAATAGAGATAACAATAATATAAAATAAAGCATACGTTACTGTGTAATGACAATTATTGATTCAATAATGTGAATTACTGTGCATATGTTACTGTGACAATTATTAGGTTCAATAATTTTAAAAACAGTGCAACAACAATTATTGACTCAATGATATAAAATACAGTGTAATGACAATTATTAAATCAATAATGCAAAATACTCTGTAACAACAATTATTGAATTGATAATATAAAATATTATGCAGTGACAATTATCGATGAAATGATGCGTAACAGTTACGGTGTCAATTATCAGACCAAAAATATGAGACACTATGCAATACCGTGTGTTACTGTAGAGTACCGAGTGCTACAGAAAATACCAATAACTACCGTATGCTACTATTCTTTTATCACCGGTATTTTAACAGTTCCGTTGACTATTTTTATTTAAAAAGGTTATTTCTGTCGTTTTCTATATCCGACAAATATTCCGTTGTGGGGTCCACCAATAATTTGTTATTTCGGCGCCGTCGGACCAAACGAATATTCCCCGACCAAACGAATATTCCCCGACAAAGCGAATATTGTCCGACAAAATAAAATTTGCACATAACATCCTTAACTTTTAACTTTATCGATTTAACCACTTACTGTTTAAAAAAAATATCTATATGAAGAAAAATTAAATTTTGTATTTCATAAAATTCGGGGTCTTACATGACTAGATATTGATTTAAATGAGGTTGATCAACCTATATATTTATAATAAAATTAGTAATTACCACATATAAATTTCAAGGTGTATGATAATTTATATATTATGAACTATCAAAATTATTTATATTTAACATAATTTTTGTAGTATAATATAACAATTTTAAAATAGTTTTTAAAATAATATTTCAAAATAAATCTTCCAAAGAAAACTTTTAAAAATGAATCTTCTCAAAGAAGAGTCTTTTAAAGAAAGATTTGTGAATACCGTGAAAAATAGGAATTTATGAAATTACTACTCTTTAATAAAAGACTTACTTCAAAAATTTCTGCACTCCTTTTGGCTTTCAAACACTCAAAATAACCTTACTATTCTCAGAGAAAACTCATAAAATTCTTATAGAAAATTTTTATGTTTTAGGCGTGATTTTTCTATTCAGTTGAGCAAGCTATTTATAGGAGAAAATAAGTTACTATGCGTGTGGTAGGTGGTGGTTGTTGGAAGTGCAGCAGCCTCGTGCATTTTTTTTTTCTTCTGCGTAAAATTTCTCCAATTTCAATCTTCACCAACCATGTGGGCCCCACCAATGGGTCCACATGTTTTTTACTATTCACGTTACTATTTCAAATAGTAAAATTAATTAATTTTTTTTTATTATTTTATTTATTTATTCTTCCTGTGAGTCCAACATATAAAATAAAATAATGGTACAACAATAATGTAATAAACACGTTACAGATTATTATTAATTTAATAATATAAATTACAGTATATTTACTACTGTGACAATTATTAGGTTCAATAATTTTAAAAATAGTGCAGCAACAATTATTGACTCAATGATAAAAAATACAGTGTAATGACAATTATTGAATCAATGCAAAATACTGTGTAGCAACAATTATTGAATTGATAACATAAAATATTATGCAGTGACAATTATTGATGAAATGATGCACAACAGTTACGGTGTTAATTATCATACCAATAATATGAGACACTGTGCAATACCGTGTGCTACTGCAGTCTGCAGAGTACCGTGTGCTACAGAAAAATACCATAAATTATCGTATGCTACTATTATCTTATCACCGGTATTTTAACAGTTAACACCGTTGACTATTTTTATATAAAAAGGTTACTTCTGTCGTTTTCTATATTCGACAAATATTCCGTTGTGGGGTCCACCAATAATTAATTATTTCGGCGCCGTCGTACGACCCGAATATTCCCCGACAAAACGAATATTGTCCGACAAAATAAAAAAAATTGCACATAACATCCTTAACTTTCAATTTCGTCAATTTAACCACTTATTGTTTCATGAAAAAATATATATGAAGAAAAATTAAATTTTATATTTCATAAAATTCAGAGTCTTACAATATATATATAAACCAAGTCTTTGAAAAATAATAAATATATATGTATTAGGATACACGTTTTCTACTATATCAAACTTAGTGATGTCAAAAGCGACAACGTGTGCTCCAATAGACAAAATTTTAAAGTTAAAAGAATTATGCATTGACAAGTGTCCCAAATTATTTGGAGTAACTGTAATAATCTAAAGAATAAAACTTTAAGAGTGACTACAAAAAAATTGCTACAACACCTTTGAACTACAACAAATTCTCAAGAATCAAGCGCCTTAAAGCTCGAGTGTTCAAAATACTCCACCTTACAATCCAAACACCAATTTACTAATGTTAATGTATTTGAAGAAAAACTTAAAGTTAATTAGTAGCAACTCAAATAATAAATTATTCTTTGTGATTCTGAGTAGATCCAAGTGATTTATTTGTTCTAAGTCTTTGTGATGTAAAGATTCTTTGGGAATCTATGTTGTAATTGCTTTTAATGAGGTTGATTTTTGTAATCACCTCATCCTTAGTAAATAATCTATACTGGAGTAGAATATAAGATTGTGAGACTTTTTTACTCTAAATTTTTTAAAATTCACGTGTTCTTATTTTACTATTTTTATATTTTTGCACATTATTTTTCTGTCACTCTACGATTTTTCATTGTGACTAGTTTTTATAGTTACACTAAATTTAAAGTTTTGAACTTTTATTTAATCTTTGAAGGATTTTTTAAATTAATTACGCTGTGCATATATTATTATAATTTAATTTTGTTAATTATTTAGCAACAAATTCCTTAAAAAGAATTAAAAAAAATTTAATCAACCCCCTTTTAGATTTGTTTTGTGTTTTGGGGATAACAGCTGGAGGTAGTTGATCCGGATAGTATAGGATATCAAGTTTTTGATTCTAGATTTCGATAGTTTATTATGTTGCGTACGCGCTGTACATTAAATTTATGAAAATATTGGACAAGTTTACATATATAATTTTTAAATATAAAATTAAACATTATATTTATCTTAATTATTAAAAAGTAAAGTATGACACAAATTTTAATGTCATATCCGACTTTTTAATAATTAAGATGAATGTTATATACTTATACTTATTCTATTCATAGAGTATCTTAATTACTTCATTTGTTTTAAAAGTAGATATAAAATTTAATTTTTAAAGTCAAATGACGACATATTAAATTTTAAATTAATGTGAATTTATTTATTTTAATTATTGTAATTGTATAGTATATAACAAAAATTATTAATTACAAGATTTATTTATTTTAAATTTTTATAATTTACACTAATTTTAAAATTTAATATATCGTCGTTTAATTTTATAAATTAAATTATATCTCTAATTTTAAAACAGATGAAGTATTAGTTTCACCAAGTACCCGTGATATGCATGTAAATAAAGTTTTATTCAGATTGTTTAAATTGAAGTCATGAAATCATTATTCCAAGTTTGATTTTTACTATAATTATATTTCTTCTTTTATTCTTAATCTTTTTTTTAAAATTATTAATGAAATTTACACTCACCCATTAAAATTTGTAATTGTTCTAATATCCTCCAAAATTAAGGTTAAAAAAATGCCTAAAAGCATGCATAACAGCACACTCGTACTCAGGAGTCAGGACAGTATGAAAGTAAAAGAATAATTTGTAGAAATAATTATTCTATTGTTTGATTATAAACTGAGTAGTCAAGAATGAATCTCATTCCGGAGGCACGTGAGAAGAAAGACAAATACTATTTCTATTTCACAAAAAGAGTGATATTTATATCCAATGTCGGGGTGTAAATATTTGGAGTGATGATTTATCACTAAATATCTTGAAAAGTCAAGTTAGTGAAGAGATAAGGACATAATTCATTTATGAGACAGTGAGATTTCACCATAACGTTTTTCCAATAATTTAATGTGTGGGAAGACAGTTACTTTATGCGATATACATATACACAGAGGATTTATCTATAATAACTTACAAGCAGACGGAGGGAAAATAGATTATACATCACATACACTAAACCCAAAAGATATAGTTCTACCTAAATATTCCACCTTGGTCACGCGCTGACATACACTGAGTTATGGTGATATACAACGTGGACACACAAGCACAATTTATACACGTCGTTGGCCATCGAAGGGTAGTGTTATGTGTCTCGTTACAAATCATTATATATCGACATATATCGGTATACGTCGGCCCCTGTACAGATGAGTGTTTTCCTTGTGAGGATGTTGTAACAGTTCCGGTATCATTCTAATGAATTTCTGGCGTATCACCCATGGTTTTCTCCCGATTTGAATTTTCACGTTATTTTTTGTGTTCTTATATTTTGATTTATTATGTTACAGTACAATTTATATTTCCAACATGTATTGGCGCATTTTTGGACTTGTTCTTTTGGTGGTTTTGTCAGGTGAAAAATTTGGCGTTAACATCCAGAAAATATAAATTTCTTTTAGAAAAAATAATATTTTTAATAATATTAATATAAAATAACTTAATATTATCATGTTTGTCATCTTTCTTTTATTATCATATTATCATTATTGAATGAATAAGTTATTATTTTTATATATAATATGAAACAAAAATACATTATTAATCTTTACAAATCAATTAATTAGTTTAGCAACTAAAATCAATTGACCCAATTAAAGAGAGTGGGCAGAACTAAAATATATACCTACTCCATAGGCCATGATTCACACCACGCACTGAGTGGCTCACGGTCTCATTAATCTAACATGCTGCCATGCTGGTGGGGATAGAGACTCATGGGTGTATTAATTGCCTTGCTTCCTATCCCCCACTAGTGGGGGCCACTACTCACCTAATAATCCATTAACAACAGTTTAGACTCCGAGATTATTTTTTTAATTTGTTTAAAAATTAACATTATACTTAGATTTTAAATTATAAAATAAATTGAATTTTATAACATGTAATTATATATATATATATATATATATATATATATATATATATATATTGTTAGTTACTCCCTCTATTCTATAATAATAGACTTTTTTAAAAAAAAATTTGTTTTAATTTATTTGTACTTTATAACTTTGTAGGAAAATAAATTTTTTACTTTTTTATATTACTCTTAACTTTTTTCATTGTTTTAAAAAATTCTCTTCTTATATTAGTAGTTTTCAACTTCTCATAAAGGGATAGTTATAGAATTTTACACAAATTTTAATTATTAAATAATAGTATTAAATATATTTTTTAATTTAAAAGATAAATGGCTATTATTATAAAATAAAAAGAGTAATAGTTTTTGAAAGAGAATTGATATTTTTCGCAAGATTAAATAAAATTTATTTATAAAAATATTAATTTAATGTATAAAAATATTAATTATTATATGAAATTAATATTTTTATAAATTAATTTAATATTTTCACAAGTTATTATAAAATTTATTAGTTTTATTTTATAGTTTTTTTATCTTATAGTTTCTTTCTTTTTGCAGTCTACTGCTTATAGTTGGCACATTTTTTAAGTTTTATAATTTATAGACAGAAACACTACTCCTCCCGTCCTCCGCACCAAGCCACCAAGGCTCATAATTAGTCATTATTATTTTTAACCCTTTTTTTGGTCATTAGTATCTGTTGTTAATGATGTTGTTCTTCTTAATGCCCCTTTGTTTTTGGGCCTCATCAGTCAGCAGTCAGTACCCATCATAGTCGGTGATTCTTTACATCAAGATAGATCTTCCCCCGAAATATACTTAATAGACCCACCCCACATTTCCATGGTGGTTTGGTTCATCTGCTTCCTTAAATTGATTTCCCCGTCTAATGGGTTTCTGCTAGTATTTCAGAATTTTAACAACCCTCTGTTTGATCAAATAAGGGGGTTAGGCTATCAACTTCTCTTTCCTCTTAACTTAATTAGCAATGTCATTCTCTGTTTCTAGTTCTTGATATGATATTATATATGTTTGTACGTACTATTTATATGGAGTTATAAATTCCCAGTCGAGTTCAATAGTCAATACAGCTAATTCATAGGGAGTATTTTTTATTTTATGTATTAATGTTGCAGTTAGGAAGCACAAGTGTCGGTGAGTGATCTTTCTCAGGGAAGCAAGCAATGATGCGAGTCAATGGCAGCTCTCGTTCTTCTTCTTGTCATTCTACTCCATACTCCAATTTGCAGGGGTAATGCTTAGTTAATTAACAATGATACTTCATTAAATTTCAATTATTGATTGTCAAAATATATCAGATAAACCCTCATTCTTGTTTCTACTTGCAGTGTTCCTCAAGTTGGTCAGTCACCCAGAAATCATCTTCTACTTAATTTATCACCCAGACCCTCCTACCAATTTTACCCTGTAAGTATTTACTTTCACTCATATGCGACCACATTAGTTTTCTGCCGTCTCAAGTGAATCTTCTACTGTTTCTTACTTAGAAGGAAGAAAATAAGTTGTTTGCTTAATATGGCCAAAAAAGTAAAATTCAATTTTTGGTTTTGCTCAATGAGATGTAGTTGACCTCTACATATTCAACCAGATGTCAATATGTTGGGAATCTGAGAAGGTGGCATATTTTAACTTTGGGTATGCCCTTTTTTTTGTGGATTCTAACTATTTCTGGGTGTGTCAATCTTCTTAAATAGATAAAAGATCTACATTTTACTTCCCACATCTCTTACATGCTTAGCTTGAATTTCGGTGTCACACGCCCTTCACCTAGTTTAACCTTTTTTTCATCTTGATACATGAAAAACTTTGGATGATAACTAGACTTGTTCATCCAAAATTCCAACACACTAAGATAAGAAATAGGTGCATTTAGCCTTACTTGCAATGTTCAAGCCACATCATCAAAACGGTTTACACCACCTGATTTATGATGCCATATAGGTTTGCCAGATTCCACTTGATCACTCAGATTCACTGTCAGTCGCTCAATCCATCATTGATAAGGCAAGGCGCATCGTTCCTTGTATTAGTGTCACCTGTTATTTTCCTTCCTGGAGCATGGCCTGGAAGGATGCTTTTATCGAGCTTCTGCCATCAAGAATGTCTAAGAGCAATGAGTCTGATAAATGCCGAACCACAGTTGGTTTAGATCATAGCATACTAGCGTTACTCGAGATCAACGTGTTAAATAAGATTTTCAAACTTCTTGTTGTGCGCCTAGTTTCACTTAGAACTGAAGCTTAAATTTAAAATACGCAAAAGCTCAACTAGTTACTAGCATATTGATTTAATTTGTGAGTTATAACCTTTGTCTAGTAATCCCTTCAAAAGTTAAAAACTATTTATTGAATTTCCTTGAGCTCACTTTTAGGAAAAGTTACTACTGATGGCAAAACATATACTACTAACAAGCAACTAGCTTCAATTTGTATAATTCATCATAATTTTGGGCTTTACGAACGTTGATTTGATTTATAGATTATGCAAACTGCTCCATGTGACTATACACAAGCCGTGTTATTCCTAGCAAAATAATCGATCCCTTAATGTTTTGGATATACTGTTACTATTATGTTGCCTAATGCTTTGTTCTTTGGCGTTGGATTCAGTTATCTGCAGATCTGGTGAAGGAGATCACCACTCTTGAGGGTGAAATAATATATTTGGAACGTTATCTTCTTTCACTCTATCGAGCAGCTTTTGAGCAGCATATTCCTTCCATATCTGAGAACTGTGAAATCCGTTTACAGAAAAATATAGAAACAGAATCACGTGCTATTGCTGATCAATCTTGTCTCAGTCGGGAGCCTAACTTGTGTAAAGGTAATCTTCACACTCACAATCGCCCTTCCCCTGCACATGGCTTGGCTGGTTCAGATGACCGGAATCATGCTACTTCTCCAAAGTTATCATCGAAAAGGGTTAGTATACCTAATGAGCTCAATATGTTAATTACAGATCGATTGTTGACACGGTTCAACATTAGTCCGTATAATTATATATTTTTCTTCTTCAAGATTAATGAGCCTGTCTTATTATGCGTTTCTTGAAGGATTAGTGTAAATAATTAGAAAGTCTATTGTGGGAAATTGCAGGACAGGACGGTTGCAGATAATGGCCATCGTAGCCTCGCAGATCACCTTGTTGCTTCTCGCATTGATAATAACCTTAACAGACCTGATCGACTTTCAGAAGACATTGTCAGATGCATGTCTTCTATTTACTGCAAACTTGCGGACCCCACTCTACATCAAACAGGCCTTTCAGCTTCTTCTAATTCGTCCTTGTCCTCCTCAAGTACATTTTCTCCCAGGAATCTTTCAGATAAGTGGAGCCCTCATTTCAGTGAAGAAGCCGGAGGGATTCAAATACAGGGATTGAAAGAGGAGGGTGGACCATATGCTGCAATGATCGAAATCCTGAAGTTAAGTTTAGATGATGATAGTTTTAACTATGCTACCAGAATGCTACAAAATTTCAGGTAGCCCACATGCTCTGCCATAAATCATCATTCTTTGTTTGCTACTGATAACAGCGTTAATCTGTAAGATATCTTTTTTCAGAAAAAATAAAAAATAAACCACCAAATGTGTTGTAACGTGTCCAGCGAATGCGCGCGCGCGCACACGCATACTATCTGTTAATTTTTTGTATCAGAAAAGAAAGCCAGTTAGTTAGGTCAGTTAGCCGGGACGGACCTTATCAATGTATACGTTTTACTTGAATTTTTCGGCAACCCTTCTACATATTCTCATTTTGTTTGTGCAGGTTACTGGTTAAAAATCTTGAAAAGGTTGAACCACAAAAGATGACACGGGAAGAGAAGCTTGCGTTTTGGATAAATATTCACAATGCTTTGGTGATGCATGTATGGCTTGTGTTCTTTCTTTCTAAATTTAGTTAAGCTCTTGAAACCTTACTCTTAATTAGAGTTGGTTACAAAAATGAGAGCGGGAAACCACATGCTGAGGAGAGCACAGTTTAAGTAACTCTCCGCAAAGACACGTCCTGTGTTATATGACAACTAAGTCATGTTTCTCCTGCTCCCCCATTCTTGTATCTTTGTAAGCCCGGGCCAAATGACATTCAAACCCAACTGCTTGTGACCACTTTACTCCTGGTTATATTACTGTGTCCTATTGTTTATCTAATGAAAACAGTCTCAAGGATTGATTGGTGCAATAAACCAACTATCTCTCAAGTGTGAGACTGCAGGTATTTAATTTGAAGCCAACTGCTTTGTGCAAAAGATTTTAAAGGTCTAGCCTGTATTAAGTCATCCTCCATCACCTCACCTTAGGAAGCAACATTGCCTGAGAGGCCAGTTATATTGAAGAACTCTTTGTTTGTTATCTGTTAAATTTCTATTACACGACTTTTGAGGTTTTTGTTGCAGGCACATTTAGCCTATGGAACTTCAAACTGTGTTAAAAGTACTTCGATTTTGAAGGTAATAAATTATTCCTAACCTTTTCTTCATCCATTCTTAAACTGAGTACTTGGTTAAGCACTTGTTAATGTTAAATTTCACAATTTCTTGTTTCAGGCAGCTTATAACGTTGGTGGGCATTGCATAAATGCTGATATCATACAAAGCTCCATCTTAGGGATCAGATCACACTATGCAGCACCGGTATGTCCTATGATAGTTATTTGCTATTTGAAATATTCAACGTGAATGAGTGTAACAGTCTCTACCTATGATTATTTTTTATTTTTAATACTACTCCTTTACGTTTCATTTGACTGCTCAGAAGTCAAAAGAACAGAAAAAGAATTGTTTTTTTGGGTTTATGGAGGGGCTAATGCCTGCTAATAATTGTGTATTTGTCAATCAAGCTATTGAAGAACTTTAAGAAGTTTCCTACTTTCAGTTCTTCTTTTTGTTCTTAGTGTTTGTAGGGCTCCTTTGTGTTAAAAGGAACATTGGACTTTGGACATTACTGACGGGATGATTACACACTTTGGATGGAGGAATGAGTAAAGTAACATGAGAGTGAGATTAAAATGGAGGTATTCCAAGATACACCCCCTTATGGCATATAAAGTAATTGTAAACCAAAGCTGCCAGCCCGCCACAATTTGTGGTTTGACTTAATTAAAACCAGCATATTTGTCCACAGATGCCTCTACTATGTTGTTACTCTAAAAAATCTAACGTAAATCTTTGAAATGGACATCTTCTGTACATCTACAGTTTGTACATTGAAGCTCTAAAGCGTGATAGATCATGTGCAATTTTGGATAGTCCAATTCGTCCTCTCAGTCCAACTTTTACCTTGGTCTAGTTCCTTGTTCTACATAGCTAAAGAAGTTCCTAGACCAGTGGGTGTTTGATGCAGAACGAGATATGAAAATTAAGGGATTATTAAGTAATTATTTAGAGATAAATCTATTGTAATGTGACGTCCCTTGCCAATTCTCTTATTCTTCTTCCTTTTTATTCCATCCCTTAACACCTCCCTAAACTTGTCCTGCGTCATTGGTCCAAACATCAGCTCAAACAAGTGGGCTCATTTATGCCTAATGGAGTCATGTATGCCTTGTATAGGCCTTTAGGTATTTACTACTTGTTAAAGACCACTGCATACAATTCAAGGCACCCATACAGGTTGTTTGCTTGGCCAGAATCAATTTCTGGGACCAGAGAACTTTGAGAAAGGTTTGCTGTCGTGCCTGGGACTATGTCGTTACGTACTGTCAACAAATATGGTGCTCGTGCTGATCTTCTTGAGTTTGTTCTTGACCCAGGTGTATGACGTATAGTGGCACTGTGCAGTGCCTAGGGATTTGTCCTAACTGTATATTTAAGCCTGATATGTGCGCTTATAATGGTAAGAAAAAACAAAATTATTAGTATATAATGGTAAGAATCATGCAATCTGAAGAAACGAGGACCCACATTCAATCATCAATACAGCCTTGACATTTCAACTGAGGACAAGTAGATATACTGCTGATCAATCAATGTCTAATGCTTTCTACCATGTCTGTGTATCATGTTCAGAAACAGATTTGTTAGAAACTAGAAATTAAATTGCAAGTTTCTGATGCCTCTTTTGCTCAAAATAGACATTTTCAAAATAGTTTTGATTGTTCAGTACCTTGGCTAACAAATATATATATCAAAGCAGTGGCTAGAGACACTGCTGTCTCCAGGAAAGAAGCTTAAAGCAGTGAGCACCAGACATGTATATGCCATTGAGTACTCTGAGCCACTTGTTCATTTTGCACTTTGTTCAGGGGCATCATCTGACCCAGCGGTATGCTGATCTTTTGGGAAACTTATTAATTAATTGCATATTGAAGATCTTGTTGAGATTCTTTTCTGAAGTAATTTTATCTTTTTGAAATATCATTGCAATTGATTGAAAATGTACTGGACACAGGTTCGAGTCTACACTGCAGATGGCGTATTCCAGGATCTTAAACTTGCTAAAGAAGAGTTCATACGGGCTAGTGTGTACATCCACAAGGAAACAAAGATATGCTTGCCAAAAATCCTGGACTACTTTGCCAAGGACATGTCACTAACCATGGCCGGGCTTCTGGAAATAGTTAATGCATGCCTATCAGAAGTTCAACGGAAAGCTATCATAAGATGCATGAGAGGTAGACCAGAGAGGTACATTAATTGGTTATCGCAGAGTTCAGCATTTCGATATGTGATCAACAGAGAAGTAGCTGAAGGAAGATTGTCTGTTTGATTAGCGAGTTGTCTTTATTTATTAAGTGTGAATAAAGTTTGCTTGAAATTATAGTTGGGGAAATATAGTGTATAGATTTGTTAGGGAGAGTCGGAGAGATGTGAATGGAGCAAGTGGGTTTTTCTTCTCTTTTTGTGGACTCATGTTCTACCCAGAATTTTGTACTCTATACAAATACTGTGTTACGGATACATGTACAGACGTATTCATTTCTCCAAAGGATTGCTGGACTGGTAGTGATATAAATCCTCGTATAAGTTATGGATTTTATATTGGGTTTTCTTATCATGTGTCCTGAGGGCACATGCTAAGTACGAAAATAAGAGATGAGATTCACTAAATATTATTTGTTTACGTATTTGTATTGAATTTAATGCATAAAAAGATAATATGTTAGTGGACCTTATGTATTAAATTCAGTGTAAATATATAAACAAATAATATTTAGTGAGTCTCATCCCTTATTTTTCGTACTTAACATGTGCTCTTAGAACACATGTTAAGAGGACCTTATTTAATTTAAATTGACATAATTCGTCTAAATTTTTTAAAATAATACATCTTATAGGTAGTGTTATTTTTTAGATAGTTTATGATATTTTGTTGACAGTAGTTAAATGAATTTATGACTTTTTAAAAATTAAATATTAATTTTATAATTTTGAATGAAATAAGTAAATAAGCACTCTATGATCAGAGCGGTCACTGTAAAAATAAGTATATTTTGGTAATTAGTAATAATTTCTCGGTCTGCCATTAATGATGGCGGAGTGACTTTAATTTTTTTTTATTTTAAATTACTTTTGTGCGAAAACGGACTATGGTGAGTTGATTGTAAGCATTTTCTATATCCAATGTTGGTTTATGAATTAATTCTCACGTAAAAATTACAACCAAAGAAAAATAAGAAGACAAATGGGAAGTCTGAGTGTGTGCACTGTGCATAATTTCACCATTTCATAGCTTTTAATCGCGCAATTAATTGACAAAGCTATTGTTTTACCAATTTTGCACATAATTTTCTATTTATTCAGATAATATTTTCTAAATTAATTAAAAACTATAAGGGCACTATTTTATCTTTAAATTTGTTTAATAAATAAAAACTTTTAAGGAAATAATGCCCTCTTCAAATTTTCATTTGACATCTGGTCAAAATTTGCACAATTTTAATCGCATTTTGGAGTGCAGATATCATTTTTCAACATTTATCGCACTTTAGAAAAATTCATTGTTTAGAAAAAAACCATGTACGCACGCTGTACGCGTGTCAAACTGTCAAGGGGCAGGACGACCCGTCAATCGAATTTCCACGGTTCGGGTTGCCGTTTATATATTTTACAGATTAACATCTGGAAGATCAATCCAGCGGCGAGTGGCTTATACAACCTTTTCGATTGAATTCTCTCCGACGAAGGATTGTTCTCTCTCATCACTAGCACCTCCGATCCAAAATGGTAAGTGCGTGATTTATTTTTCTTAAATTTCATCCCTCATCTGTTCCTGACTAATTATATTTATATGTTTGAGCGATTACTGATTCTTAGCGATTTTTGATGGAGCCATTTGTTTTTAAGATCTAGTATTTGCAACATCTTTGTATTTTGTAATAATGGAGAAACTTCATTTCTTTGGTTTTGATATTTGAAAAATTCGGGATCCGGGTTTGATTCTCCTTCTGTCAATGTCTTAATATGCTTGGCTTTTTTTTGTTGTTGCTATATATCTATTGCTTGAATTTACGTCTATTTTATTTTCTGTGAATTGTTAACCAATCAGAAGAAAATCTCTGGGATCACACCTTAGCATGTGGATCTCAATGTGAAAGTTATTCGATAAATGTTTAAAATTCATTAATAAAAAGTAAGGTTTTATAGTTAATTTTTCTTCTTTCTCTGTCAACATCATTGGTGATGGAAACACTACATGGCCCTAGGTTTTGGCAGAAAAGCTTGTGAAGTTCTTAATTCAGGGCAAGCTTTACTCTGGGATCTGGAGCTGCAATATTCGTTACAACATTATAAAAGCAAGTCTATTTTAGCCAAAGTTTGAAGGCTGGCTCTTGGAGTTTGAGTTTACTGTATGGCGGGATGTCCAGAAGATGAAATATCCATTCAAGATGGTGCATGACTGGAAAACAACACATAAGCTCTCATTAGCAGAAGAATGATTCTAATTTAGGTTCAGTACTTAATTATACAGTACTCATATGAATCATTACATGGAAATATGTAAGTTTGTAACTAACTTCTAACAGACTTTTAACTACTTGCTAAAGCTGTAAAGACCGAACTCCTCCTAATAACATAATCACCCTTCTTTACTTCTAAATTTTCCTTGCAAGCTCTGCCTCATCCATCATTGCTACAATGTTCGAGCATCTTTGAATTTGCTCATTCACTTGATTCTCCTGATGTTGGCAGTGGTTGTCAATTCACTTGCGAAACTATTGAGCTTGACTGGTATATCGCCAACATATATCTTCAGTACAACTATAGAAGCATTCAATTTTTATAAGGCAACACAAAACATGGCAACTAGTTATTAAGGAAATTGAATAGCTCATGCAGGCTAGCCATTAGATGGAGAGGGATTCCTTGTCAGTATTGGGAGTTTTCTCGCTACCTGTTTAACTTTATTTGAGCCGGGTAAATTGAAGTGTCTATATTGTGCCCCTTTTAGTTGTATGTTGAGCTTGACTGGTATATCGCCAACATATATCTTCAGTACAACTATAGAAGCATTCAATTTTTATAAGGCAACACAAAACATGGCAACTAGCTATTAAGGAAATTGAATAGCTCATGCAGGCTAGCCATTAGATGGAGAGGGATTCCTTGTCAGTATTGGGAGTTTTCTTGCTACTTGTTTAACTTTATTTGAGCCGGGTAAATTGAAGTGTCTATATTGTGCCCCTTTTAGTTGTATGTCTGTATGTTGAAGGGTCTGTAACTCTGTATACAGCTCTGCGGAGGGGGTTGTGCCCTTGAGCTTTCTGTGTAGTTGTGTTGATCATTTATGTACAGACCCCCCCCCCCCCCCCCCCCCCCCCCCCCCCAAAAAAAAAAAGAAAAAGAAAAAGAAACACTGCTCATCTCAACTAAGTCTTAATCCCAAACTGTTGAGTCGGTTATTTGAATCTTTTCCTCCACTCTGATCTATCAAGAACCATATTCTAGGAAATGCCTCAAAGTAGATTTATCTCATAAAATGGCTACTTTTACAACCTGAATAAACCCTCCTTTATCCCGAGCTAATGACTGGCAATCTGCGAACATACAGGCGGGGTTAAAGAAAACTACTGATAATTAAAATTGTGGTCAAGTGAAAATTTTCATGCAAGTAAATATATATATATATTTTTCTGCTTTCCTGAGAAGTAGAGTGGTAGTGGCTAAGGCTTCTCATTCGTGTTTCAGATTCATTTTGTGCTTCTCATTAGCAGACAGGGGAAAGTGAGGTTGACGAAATGGTATTCACCTTATTCACAGAAGGAAAGAACTAAGGTATTTCCTTTCTAACTGTAAATTCTGTAATCTAAATGCTGCTTATATTCTGTAATTTTCTCGAAGGGTAATTTAAACAATAGCTTGATTATAAGGTGTAACAGTTATGGTAGAGTAAAATTTTATAAGTTAGGGCATGGAACAACTATGTGAATTAGTAGATTAACGAGAATGACTATATATTGTCCCTTACTTCTTTATTCTTTTTATTGCCTTAAGAAATGCGGTTCTAGTGCGTTCATCATTTGTTTTAAGTAAGATAACCACTTACGTTAGTTATACGGGCTTTCATTTTTAAGATACTGAAATGCATATATGACCATTTAGCATCATCACAATTTGTTCCCAAGTCTAACTGAAATATATCTTGTGCCAATATGCAAATAGTAACTTGTATGACAATGATGTTTGAAACTGATATGTAATTATGCATTCCCTTAAAGATTAATACTGTATTGGTGCATACTTTGTAAGGTGGTCCGAGAGCTTAGCGGTCTAATTCTCACTCGAGGCCCCAAGCTTTGCAATTTTGTAGAATGGAGAGGATTTAAAGTGGTTTATAAAAGGTATTGGCATAGTTGTACAAACCAGTTTGAAACGTGTTTTCGGGGTTTAATGAAATACTTGAGTTCTTATATCGAAATGACATTTTGTTAACCTCACTAGTAAGAATTACCATATTCTTTCTCTGTCTTCTATTTTGCAGATATGCCAGCCTTTATTTCTGCATGTGCATCAATCAGAATGACAATGAATTGGAGATCCTAGAAATTATTCATCATTTTGTGGAGATACTAGATCGCTTTTTTGGAAGTGTGAGCGTGTTAAACCTTGAAGAAGTCAAAATTATGATCTGTTCAATTTACTATATCAGTTAATTCTAATGGGACTCTCTGCTTCATTAGGTGTGTGAGCTGGACTTGATATTTAATTTTCACAAGGTAATTTTTTGTATCCTTCACATTTATTTTCCCATAATTTGGAAAATTCGTTACCGTTGCCCAGGAATTTGAACTAAAAACTTACCCGGGTAGAACTACATAGCGGAGAAGTTTTATATGTTAGACAATAGGCTCGGTTGACTTCAAGATGGTAAAATATTTTTTGACTATCCCTCTAGGCTTGGATCTTGTGCATAAACTTGAGAAGATGGTCTTTTTTTATAGATATATAGTTAGGAAAGATATGATCTTTACTCATTAGGATGGCCTAAGCCCAGGAAATCCTAGAACTTCTTAAGCTAATTACTTCGGCCACTCCTGGGCCTTTTCTTAGTCAACGTTTGGGAAAAAATATTACACACTTGGATGAAAGGAAAACATTGGTATTGACGATTTTCTTCCCTTCCAAAGTTGGTGTACTTTTGCCCTGTTACTAATTATACGATTCAAAAAATCTCCAGCAACCATCCAAAGTGCATAAAAATCCCCTCCCATTTATATGATTATGTATAATGGGGACACAAACATTTCCTATATTTGGAATCAGATGGCCTCAAATTATTAAATACAGTAATCAAATTTATGTTGATCGACTTTTCAGACTCAGATTTAGTAACAGAAGGAGATTGTATGCATGTGCCTTTTTGGGTGTGTATATGTGTTTATATTTATGTACTTGGAGGTTGCCTTTGGAATATCACAGTAAAGATCTTGTTTGGGCATGTTATTCCTTTGGTACATAGTCTTGCGATATTGGCCTCACAGTAAGTTGTGTCGGCATTAATTTCTATTAATATTTGCTTCTACTTTGAAAGTTTCTGACAAAACACTTGGCAGGCTTACTATATATTGGATGAGATTTTGATAGCTGGTGAGCTGCAAGAATCAAGCAAGAAAACAGTTGCACGTTTAATTGCTGCACAGGTAGGGCTGCTTCTGCGTTATTATACTGTGAGGCAATATATTACAAGATCTTAAATTTGGATGTCCTCGTGATTGTTTTGCAGGATTCCTTAGTTGAGGCAGCTAAAGAACAGGCCAATTCTGTAAGCTATATGATTTCACAGGCGACCAAATAAGCTAGAAGGTTTATAGTATTTCTCTAATTTGCATATTGGACACGGTCCATGTAATGCAGGCTGTTTGTACTATATATATCTTGGACGAATGGTTGTTCGTTATTTTCATTTGAGTACCCCGTTATGTTATCATTTTATTTACCTGTGTATGATTTCTCTGCCAGCGGGCTGCAATCCTGCAACGTATCTCGACTGTTGGTTCAGTCTATATTGAATTATTGTGGCATGGAACTTTTTTCAATTATTAAAGTTACAAGTAAAATTGTGTAAGATGCTTTAACTAGTTCATTAGAAATTATGCTGTTTTTTTGGTAGACTCGGGCTACGCTCTTCATGCACAACTCGAGCTTCTTTATATATATATATTTTTTATTAAATGAACTCAAACTCATTTGTTTGTGTAACTTTTTGTTTAGAAAAACCTTTAAAGCCAAAATAAGTTTTAGAAATGACCTTAATTTATATTAGCAGTTAAATCCACGGGCTTTAATTTGGGGATAACTTAGAAATAAGATTAAAATTTTAAAAATTCATCAATTTAAAATATTTTATGAAATTCTTTTAAAAGTTACTAATTTTCCAAGTACACAATATGTGTGTAAAGTTAAAATATAATAAAAAATAATTAGAGGTTAATAAGAAAATGGTAATTTTTTTTTTATCTTTTTAGAAAAATTAATAATAATTAGTTTTTTTATTTTGTTTTCTTTATAATATATACTACGTGCTTGCATCAAGTTTTTCTTAAATAAATATCTAAAACTTTATACTTCAAGTGTCGTCCGGACAAAAAACCAAAAAAGAAGTTGTTTTTATGGGTTTCAGGGCCTGTTCGGGAATGACTTTTTTTTTTGACTTAAAGTTAAATTTTAATAGATTTATAAGTTAAAATTTTAGTAGATTTATAAGTAAAAGTGTTCGGGAGTATTTTTACTTATAAGTCGGGAATTATAAGTAATAATTGTGGATGTGTTCGGGTAATAATGATTTATAATTAAGTAAAATGTAAAGATTACTAAAATGTCCTTTAGTAAGAAGAACAGAAAAAAAACAAGGAGGGGTAATTTTGTCATTTCATAACAGTTGACCAATTTAAAAAAAATGACTTATAAGTCATTTTTTTTAAGTCACAAATACTTGCTTTTTTTATTTTGACTTTTTTTTCGACTTATAAGTCAAAAAAAAAACTGCAAACGAACAAGATTATTGACTTAATGACTTATAAGTTCGTTGACCGACTTATAAGTCGCTAACGAACATGCCCTCAATCTGGGACGACGGGGACGAAAAATTATTTGCACCTGGGCAGGATGAAGAGTATGCTCTCCTCTCGCATGAGGGTGGAGGTTGGGATTTGTGTCACAATGCGGCGTCCTCAACCTGATGTGAGAGAGGAGCAAACTGTTCGTCCATGTCCCAAGGCATGGAATAATTTCTCGACGGGGACACAGTTAGTTTTCCGATCGCCTCCGTAACAAAAAAAGGGAAGAAGGGGAAATCGGATAATTAAAAGTCAATTTCATCCTCTTCCTCCTTAATAGATCTCTCTTCCTGGGATGACCGTTGCTAGTTACTACTACACTCTGCTCAAGTAATCAATTCGCTCGGATTAGGGTTTTAGCACTCAATTATCCAGAGTCTGAAAAATCCATGGTTCCCCCCCCCCCCCCCTCTCTCTACCTATATTATTACTTCATATTCCAATATATGTATGTGTGTGTTTATCCCAATTGTGTTATAAGTAATTGTAGGAAGACGAGGAAGACTCAGTTTTAAGAGAGTTGCAAGAATCTGTAGACTCCCATCCAGATGACCATTCTCTCCATTTTAATCTGGTAATACTTCTGTTATTATGCATTATTTTTTTAATAAATATCCTCTGAAAACTTTCAAATTATTGTGAGACCGGAGTGAGTGAGAAATTTGGTGTGCAGGCTGTGTATTTGTGGGAAAATGGTAAAGAACTGAAACAAATAAAGGAGAAAGCCGCCAAGCATTTTGTGATATCGGCCAAGCTCAATCTACGGAATGCCTCTATCTAGATATCTGGGGGATTATTACAGCCAAGTTTTACTTGATACCCCGAGAGCTCTCAAGTGTTACCAGAGAGCCCTCTCCCTCTCTCCAGATGATCCCCATTCCTGCGTTAGTTAGCTTTTTAGTTTTATACAAATTAATTGAACTTTGGATTCTCCTGTTTTTTTTATGAAAAGTGATTGTCACTCAGAGACATTCTCCTTGATCTGTGCTCATTTGATGTATTCCTTTGTGTATCTATACGTAGGAATCCATATGTGATTTGTTGGACAAACAAGGAAAGGAGAGCTTGGAAATTGCTGTGTGCTGTGATGCTTCAGAGTACTCACCTAGAGCCTTTTGGGCTTTTCGCAGACTTGGTTATCTTCAGGTGTTTTCTTTTTTTCCAATTCTCAGAATTGAATCTGCTTTGAGTGGGAAGAACCCCTTTCTTTTTGTTATTTTCTTATTGACACTGCTAGAAATATTTCTTCAGCTCCATCAAAAGAAGTGGTCTGTGGCTGTGCAAAGTCTTCAGCATGCCATTTGTGGCTATCCTACCTCTGCTGATTTGTGGGAAGTCTGTACTCTTCCTAGCAAATGCCTCCATCTCTGTTTATATTTCTTTTTAATAGAATTTCTATTTTTTTTTTAATTCTCAATACTTGGTATTAATAACGTGTCCTTGCTCTTTAACTTCATCTTGTACAATTGCAGGCCTTGGGGCTAGCCTACCAGCAACTAGGGATGTTAACTGCAGCTATTAAGGTGTTTCTTTTCTCATCCTTATTTAAGTATTATATTTTCTGTAGGGCAGGGATTCAAGTTCTGTTTGATATATGGTTTCTGTGGAGAACAGTGAAAGTAAACGTTTCTTGTCAATAATAATTATAAAGAAATTAAGAAAGTAAAGCCTCACTCTTGAAGACCAAAAATGTGGATATCCCATTTTCAAATGCTTTTTAACTCATGTTAACATTTGGAAACAATTGTCGTAGATTGCTTATATACTTAACTGAGTTAATTATATGGTTGTTGAAAGGGAGATTCTGTTTTTCAAATTTGTATGACTACAAAATTTACGTTATTTAAATGCATCAACATGGTGTCTTGGAAGTGGAAGGGTGTTTGTTTTCTATGCCCTATGTGCAAATATTTTTCTGGTGATCGGTAAATTCCTTTTTACCCATGCGTTAATGCTTGGGCACACTATTCTTAAGCATAGTTGTCAGAATTTTATGATACGCGATACGTATCTTACAATACGATACGGAGACAATTCGATACGTATCGCAGGGTAAATCTAAAATAATACCGTATCTTATAATTTAATTATGATTTAATACGATTCTTACGATACGATACAATGCACAATACTTTTTAAAAGCAACCAACTTGAAAAAGTTTTTATCCAAATCAAAAAAACTAAAAACAAAATTTTTAAACCTTTTAACATTTTAATTGAAGAGGTTTTCTAGCACAAACATATTCTATATCGCTTCATGGGTCTTTAATCATTTTTTAGAGTATTATATCTAATTGAAAATGCCGCTCTATTTTTCTCTTGTCACTTTCTATAAGCAGATATATAAATCTCCACTTGTTAATTTGAATTATCCTATTTTGTTTTATAGATTAAAAGTGAATCTGAATTTTTATTTTTTCTTCTTACTCTATAAAGATTACTGAAATAATATCTAATAAATTAATTTAGAGTATTTTGGCTACTGTTTAACTTTAAAATTTATTTTTAGTCTATAATAATATTTACTTGACTACTTTTATATATAGTCAAACTTGTGATTTATATGTTTAAATATATATTACTATATTTTTTATTTTGTTTTCGTATTTGACGATACGATAAAGGGGTTTTCGATGCACGATACGATTCACGATTTGACAACTATGTTCTTAAGTTCAATTTAAGTTTATTTTGAGTATCTCTTTACTAATGCCTTTTTCATATATATATGTGTGTGTGTGTGTTTTGTGTGTATACATATATATAGATATAAATATATTTATATATAGCGGCAGAAAGTAAACTTGCTTACTTCCATAGAAACTAGATTGATCTGCTGTTCATTTCTTAATTCCTATTGTTGTTGTTGTCGTTATTCTTGTTTTGGTTATTGTCATGTTGCTCTTGTTATTGGGTCGTACAAAATTGTTACTTTATAACCAAACATGTGGGATTTTTATGCAAAAGACAAAATTACTTTTAATTAATATAAAAAAAGAGACGAGATCTTGAAGTATATGGATTACTGAACTCGATCATAGTAACACTCTCTCCATTCGAAATTATAAGATCAAACTTTTGAAAGTCAATATGAGATATTTTCAAACTCAAAACTGACATGATTCATTAACAATTGCGAAACAATAAATCGTACTTTTTAAATAGTTTATAATCTTCCGTCCCATAAATATTGCAACACATTCATTTTTATGAAGTCCCAAAAAATTGCAACACTTGTTCTAAGTAACTTTTGTGAAGTTAAATGACTAATTTACTCATACTCCTGTCAACTCCTCTATCATTTTAATATATAGTGGAGGTCCACTAACTAAAGATTTTGTGGCTTACAGTTTTGAAACTATCTTCATCACACACTTTATAGAGACCAATTAGAAAACTAAATGAGATTTTGAAAGTTTTTTAAAATATGTGCAAAAAGGCGTGTTTCAATAATTATGGGACGGTGGGAGTAATATTCATACTAAAATTAAATGAATCTATGTTAATTTTGAGTTTTAAAATGTCTCATATCGACTTCAAAATGTCAATAATGGTATTATATTTTGGAAAGGAGGGAATATTGATGAGATTCTCAGTAGACCTCAATTGTGTTTGATAACTAAATGACTGATTGTTCTGGCATTCCAACAGTCATATGGGCGAGCAGTTGAGTTGGAGGACTCGAGAGTCTTTGCATTAATTGAAAGTGGAAACATCTTCTTGATGTGTGGTTCCTTCAGAAAGGTAAAATTGTTGCATGGTACTAGTTTTTGTAGTTTGTTGTATTTCATTATTTAAGTCTTTGAAAACTATTTCTTTGTAAATCAGAAGTTTCTATCATTTTTGTTAATGCAACTGATTCTGTTGGAAATAATAAGGTTGGGGAAAGGGGAGTTGCTGATTTTCATCGAAACCTTCTTCAACTTTTCCATTTATGCTTTTTCTCTGCCCTCAGTATGTTTTTGTTTTCTTGTTAAAGTTTTTTAATATAAAGAGTCAACTCCCATGTTGATCCTGCTGGACTCCATGATTAATTGTGAAAATGGGCTTTGCATAAGAAAATTTCTTCTGTATCAATGCACATGTAATATGTATGCATTTAAGCACTCGTCTTTAAAATCTCTCTTGATTTGCTAAATGTTTATATGGTTAATATCTGGTGCATTTATTGTAATGAAATATTTCTTTGTTTCAAGGGAGATGAGCAGTTTCAGGAGGCTTTACGCATCTCACCCAAAAATGTGGCTGCACACTACGGGCTTTCTTCTGGATTGCTTAGTTTGTCTAAGGAATGTATAAATTCAGGCTCATTTAAATGGGGAGATTCATTATTGGAGGTGATAATTTCTAGTATTTTGCTGCTTCTCAGTTTTTATAATGCCATGGTGTTACATTTTTCTTAAGTAAGTTTATGTACAATTGTAGGAGGCCTCCGAAATTGCAAAGGCAAGTACGTGCTTAGCTAGAAATATTTCTAGTATTTGGAAGTTGCATGGAGATATTCAGGTATAATTATCTTAATAATTCTTCTCTTTGTTGTACTTCTCCAACCTTTGTACCATATCTGGGTGGTAGCCCGATATCTTTCAAGTCTCAAAACATATGCTATTATTGATGGTTTTATGTTTTGCCTTCTATATTCAATTTTTCTTCTGGGAGGCTTCCTGTATATGCTTAAATTCTAATGTTCCTATATGGTTTAAACTATGGTGTCTTTCCCTCCTTGTTAGCTTATGTATGCAAAAT
This sequence comes from Hedera helix, assembly GCA_947179155.2. Taxonomy (NCBI): domain Eukaryota; kingdom Viridiplantae; phylum Streptophyta; class Magnoliopsida; order Apiales; family Araliaceae; genus Hedera; species Hedera helix. Next base: position 40,835,833 of record OX359283.1, on the reverse strand, counting down.
GTTTTCCATGGATTGATGAAGACCATGGATTACAAACAGATGAGATAGCCTTCAGTACTTCCATCCGTTCATGGAAAAGAACCTGCTTTTCGGCTGCAGTATGTGCCAATCGTTCCTATCAGCGGGCTTTGCACTTGGCTCCATGGCAGGCTAACATCTATACCGACATTGCTATTGCTTTAGACATCATTTGTTCATTGAAAGAGAGTGAAAATAAGGACCTAAATGCATGGTAAAATTTGTCCTACTTTATCCAAATGAATGTCATCTTTATAAGAAACTTCTATCTTGATTTACTGTCTTATTCTCCAGGCAGCTACCTGAGAAGATGACCTTGGGGGGTTTATTTCTCGAGCTTTACAATAATTAGTTCTGGGTGGCATTAGGATGTTTATTGCTTGATGCAGCCTTGAAACAACATGCTTTCATACGTTCATTACAGTTGGATGTATCTCTTGCTGTTGCATGGGCATATCTAGGGAAGGTACTGTTTCATATCTGTCTCACTCCCCCAAAAAAAGATATTAGCTTTAAGTGGTTGAACAATTTAGTTTGATAAGAAAAGGCATATGAATGCAAGAAAGAATAAAGGAATTTGAACTTGTATTATTCCTTAATTAATTGTTCAAATCATGCCAGAGACTAATAAAAAAAATCATAATATATGAATTTTTTTCTTAGGATTAGTTGTCTTATACCATTAATTTGTTCATATTGGTATCTAGGGCCCAAGACTATATTCTCATGAATTATAATCCCAAGACTACTAATCCTCGAATTAATTAGTCCTAGTCTCATGTTTGTTTAAAATGAGATTATTCATGGGATAACTTAAAATTATCCCACGTTATGTTTGTTTTGTCTAGGATTATTTATAAAATTAGATAAAAATTTATTGTTTGGACTATTTTACCTTTACTAGTAAATAATAAAGAGATCGTATTCTCAGTATTGTGAGTATAGATCGATAGAAATAGGATACACTAGTCATTTTTTAAAAGGACCAAAGTTAATTTTGTTCACAAATTTTCAATCACAAATGGTGGAGATTATAATATCTGGTTGGATATGATATTAAATAGTTCCCCATTCCAACTCATTTTGTTATTCCTGAATTAATAGTCCTAGGCCCAAATTTAAAACAAACAAGGGACTTGAGATTAATTATCCAATTCTAAGTGTTATCCTTGCAAACAAATATGGCTTAGGCAAAAAGAGAAACGCCACTGAAATTGAGCTAGGCTGGCCTGAAACTTGGCTTGTGCGGTAGGAAATATGCATGTGCATTTTCATTTGTAGAACAACACTCACACTTAAGTGCAAGGCCTTTTAGAATTTGTTGGTTAAAATACTTACACCCAAAATATCAGGGAAGTGCATGCATCTACAGGCAACACGATTTGATGCATAGCATGGCAAATGGTTTGTATTATATGTGGATCTATGATATCCTTTGAAGGGAAATACCCATTTTGGCGTGCCTAATATTTTTGACATAGCACTAAAACTAAATTGATACTTGGATTGCCGGGAAAATTCTGATTGATTTGGATATAAATATGTAACTACTGCAAGGAAATAAATTAGCTTCTTATAGCTACAAGTAATCTTTAGGTATGCGCCACATGCGCATAGCATGTCCTAACCATGGTTACCTGGAATGTGGATCAATTGGGTACACGAATCGATACAGGTACGAGGAACTTATCTATGGTGGATGCACTAGGCATCTAAGTTCTGGTCCTTGTTATAAAAGAGATAATATCTTGACAGATAGGAATATTTCTCTTAAGAATCTTTAAAGAAATGTCCCAACATTGAACTTTTACAGCTTTACAGTAAAGAGGGTGAAAAGCAATTGGCCCAGCAAGCCTTTGATCGAGCTAGAAGAATAGATCCTTCACTAGCATTACCATGGGCAGGCATGTCAGCTGATTCTTATACTAGGTAAGTTTTGATCTTTATAGATGATTCTATTAATCATTTCAACGCGATACCCATATCTAGATGCTTATTTTCTCAGGGACATCAAACTGGATGAAGCATATGAGTGCTGTTTACAGGCTGTACAGATATTGCCAGTAAATTCTCTCTCTCTCTCTCTCTCTCTCTCTCTCTCTATATATATATATATATATATATATATACACATGCAACTAAAAATTACTTACTGATATTCATTCTTCTATATTTGGAGTGTGCCGTATTTCATGGCCTTGGACATTATCAAAACGTATAACCTTATTTGAATAATATCTTCAAAGAATTTACTTACAGATCCAATATCTGGCAGCTTGCAGATTATCAAATAGGTCTTGCCAAGCTTGCTATGCTGTCTGGTAATCTTTCATCTTCACAGGTATTAAGTGATAGATAAAATACTTTTTTTTTTGGGTAACAATAGATAAAATTGCTGATATACTTGCTCCATCCCGTCCCATAATTATTGCAACACATTCTTAGGAAGTCCCAAAAAGATTGCAACACTTTGCTTTTGAGTAATTTTTGTAAGGTTAAATGACAAATTTACTCATAGTCATATCAACTTTATCATTTAAATTAAAAGTTTTGTGTCTCACATCCGTAAAAGTATTACTAACCACATGCTTTATAGGGACCAATAAGGAAATCAAATAAATTTTTGAAAGTTTCTTAAAATTTGTGCAAACAGTTGTGTTGCAATAAATATGGGACGGAGGGAGTACTATTTTTCACTTTCTTGCAAGAAAGCCTGAGAAGTAAGGCACGATGCAGAATGTATCCGGCTAATTCTGTTGATTGCTATCACAGGTTTTTGGAGCCATCCGCCAGGCCTTGCAGCGGGCACCCCACTATCCTGAATCCCACAATTTGAATGGAATGGTCGCTGAGGCACAACTTGATTATCAAACTGCTTCTGTCTTTTATAGGCTAGCACGCTGTGCAATATGCACTTTAGGCTAAGGATCAAAATCCAGTCTCAGAGATATATCAATCAATTTGGCCAGATCGCTTTGTAAGGTATACATATTTGACATTGATTTTTCTCCATTTGATGCGTAAGAATAATTTAATTTAACTTCTTTCCATACTTGGTATCCCTTCTCTGAAAAGGTGATGCCTAAAACAAATGCTTTTGTTGGGTGCCGGCAGGGAATGCTGTCGATGCAATGCTAGAATGTGAAGATTTAAAGAAAAAAGGTTGAACTTATTTATCAGTCTTGTTAAGCTAATACTAAAATTGAGTTGTGGTGTTCCACAACTCCCTTGAAAAGATTTATTAATGTCACTTTGCAATTGTGAGGAGTTCCGAATGATGGTAATATGGTAGAACATTAGTTCTCATGTACTCGGTCTTATTAATAGTATGATCCAATCGGAGTGCATGATGGGGTGTAGACAACATAATTGACAGTTTGAGAGTAGTCAAAAACAAGCCAGAAAGCAACTCTTTACAAGATTTTATTTGGTTATAAGATTGTGAAATATATTATCATATCATATGGTTAAATTTTGAGAATAACTTGAAAAACATTTTAAGGTGTTAAGAGACAAGCATGCATGTTATCCCTTTACCTAGTGCAATAGTTCCCTACTTGCACCTTCATTGATTGCCAAGTGAGACAGCCCGACTCGTATGAAACTGGATTTTAATTTTTTTACATTAAACATTCTTATCATAATATCAATTCTCCCATCTTAAATATTGCGAGGCAGATTAACAAAATCAATAAAGAGAATGAAATGGCAAGGAGATGGTGTTCAGATTTAGAGTCTGGATGCTCTTTTGTTGACCATATTTGCTGCAATTGTTAGTATCCCAGTTAAAAACTTTCCTTGCAACTAATTTTCGTAGTGATTTAAATTAACAATAAATCCGTTTAGGTTTAACTTGGGGGAGGTTGAATAATTTATATGTTAAAGCTTCCAAATTCTATTTCCTTATGCGCTGTGTCATCTTAATGTTCTAGGTCTACTTGATTCGAAAGGTTTGCAGATATATGAACTATCGTTGTGGCAACTTGGAAAGGAGTTAGCTCTGTCTGTTGTGAGAACTCTTGCTTCAAGTATTTCTTGACAGGACATCAGTGGCTGCTTCTATAAGCTTCATCTGTAGATTATTGTACTATGTTTCTGGACAAGATTCAGCTATTATAAGCATTTTAAAAATGCCCAAAGCTTTATTTCAGAGTTCAAAAGTTAGCTTAATAGTATCTGCCATCCATGCTCTAGATCAATTTAATCAGCTAGAGTCAGTTGTTTCAAGTAACCGTTGTTCTCTTGCATCTCCTGAAGAAATCACTGGAATGCATTTCTTAATATCACTTGGTAAATTAGTAAGTTTTCTATTCGTTAGCAATCCAAGTGTCTTACACTCAAGCTGGGGTTGTCCCAATTCATGAAATGTCAGGTAAGATGTCAGCATCCAATATGCTTTTTGCTTTTTCAGGTTAAACATGGATCAGAAGATTGTCGTGGGATTCAAAATGGAGTAAATCCTCTAAGAAAAACTCTTCATAAGTTCCCCAACAGTGGATTGATAAGTTATATATATATCTGTAATGTGAGTAGGATCAATTGATGTCACATTGGTAAGGGACAGTTTTGCATACACATACCATATATATTCTATGCTGGATTTATATATTTGGTGTCTCTCATATTGTCCAACTTTGACCCCTGTCAATATCCACATAACTCCTTGTCAAACCTATGTGGTCTATATTGCACGAGTGATGGGAAGAGGTAACGACCTTAACCCATGGAAAATTTCAGTCAGTACCTCTATTCTAGTTTAATAGCCGCATCAAGTACAAAACAGTGAAATTGTAATTTAGTTTAAACTAAACATTATATTGTGATAATAGAACTAGCGAGTCTCAAAAAGAAATAATAAGGGGCTAGTGAGACATGGCCAAGTATGCTCTCTTGTGACAGTGGTTAGTTTCTGTGATCTGACCTATAGGCCTTGTGCCTTTCTGTATTACTTTCTGTGGACTCTGGTACTTGTACTGTGCAGGACCTTGGTGCTTTTGTATTGCTGTTACAACAATATTAAGATACAAATAAAAAATTCTCTCTACACAATACCCTAGTAACATAACTCAATAGACATTAGAATTGAAGGCTTGCAAGCCTCCTAGGAAATCCAAGGACACTTTCACTTAACTTATATTATATGAAATCTTATATTAATATGAAATTAAATAAATTTAAGAATCACACTAAGAATTGAAAGGTCGAGTAAGACCTTCATTATCTATATCTGTATTGATGGGTGCATTTTACTTGGTCAATGTATGAATAAGTTGTTCTTTGAACCCTTACAAGGAGATACATTGGCATTAGAATCCTAACCATGAATTTTAAGCTAATTTTTAAAGTATTAGGGATGTGTTTTCCTATTATCAACATAAGGTTGCTTCTTCTTTTTGGCATGTATACTTGTACCTTTCATCGTTTTAGTACTGAAAATTCTCAGCACTTCATATAGAATTATGGTCGATTCTCTTTAATGTTTATAACAGATTAGGAATGTGCAGTGATTGATGGAAGAGGAAGAAATTAGATTTGCTGGGCTTTTAATTGCTTAAAAATTGGAATTTAAACATGGGCAAGCGTACTTTTTATTTTAATTATCTACCCTTGCAAAGAGTACCCTTTGTCTTCTGAATGTAATATCCATCTGTATAATTGAGCAATATAACTTTCTGCACCTTGTGGGGCCTTCAACTGAAATATATTGCTTAGTGGCTTTAGTTATTTTCCAAGGTGAAGATCATCAAATAAACTCCATCACATATTGTTATCTCCTGAATAATATATAGTTAAATGAATCAGGCCTTTCTGGTCCTTTCTATTGGAGCCAGCTTTCCATGAAACCAGATGCATGTTATCTTACTTTCCATCTTGATTCATATATCTTTTACTTCTTGTTCCACCCTTTTACTTGGAACACCATCAATTTAGACTTTAATCTCTCTAATTCAGTGCCTTCTAATATCAAAATTCTTTGTGCAACTTAGCTGTATTCTGGGGGTATTTTTTATTTCGTTCAATGATGCATATTTCCTGCAAAGATTATAAGTGGTGTACTCAATCATTTCTTCCTGTTTCCAAGTTTCTGATTACACTTCATATGCATTGTTATAATTGTAACAATTTTTTTCTTAAAGTCTTTCTGACATAAATTTGATGTCACAGGAATCTTCTAAGTTATTTGTTATTATCCAGTAAAGAGTGGAATGATTCTCATGTTGCAACTAGGTGCTTTGCTATATGTCCATCTGACTGTCAAAAGGAAGATGGTTTAAAATCTCCATGTGAGATCCTTGGTGCTGGTGCAGTTGCTTGCTATAGCACAGGGAATTGCTATGAGAAATTTTAATTCCCATCCTGTAAAGACCAGCAGCTGTGTGGATGGGGAGCAATCCAGCAGCTACAAAAGTATCATTTCTTATTCCCCTTTCATTTAATCTTTTAATTTACCCCTGCAAAATATATTCCTAATTCATGACATATGTGAACACCTTCTGTTCTCAATATAAAATATGTGGTATTTACCATTACTATGTGCACTGTGCATATATGATAGATAATTCATTCAGTTCACATTACATGTAGTAATCTTTCTACTTTTCAGTAATACATGATATACTGTTTATCTCAATTTTTTATTTTTCATTTTGTGATTCAATTCCTGCAAAATTGTACAGTGTCTCTGACATACAATTGCTGTCTTTTACAGGTGGTTACGTCAAGAGCCATGGAACAGAAATGCAAGGTACTTGTTAGTACTTAACTATCTACAGAAGGCACGCGAGGAGAGATTTCCGCGGAATCTTTGTTTTTTGCTTGAGCAACTCATTAGAGTGGCTCTTTCTGATCAACTGTACTCAAAGAATGATCAGTACCAAAAATTCCAGCTTCTACTCTGTGCTTCTGAGATTTGTTTGCAAGTTTGGGACCACACTGGGTGTATTAGCCATGCTAAAAATGCTTCAGGAATTTTGCTTCCTGATGGCTATCTCTTCTTTGCACATTTGCTATTATGTCGTGCCCATGCTGCAAAAAAATTTTTTGTTAGCCTTCGTGAAGAGTTTAAGAGATGCTTGGAGCTAAAAACAGATTATCATATCGGTTGCATATGTCTGAATTATATTGAATCTCAATGTAAGCTACAGACTGATGCGTCTAACTTAGAGTTGGGCTTCTAGGAGTGTTCGAAAGACATTAAGTATACGTCGCATATGTGGACGGCAGTATTTAATTTGGTGCAGGGTCTAATGGCTATTTGGTCCCAAGATTTCTACGTGCAGAAGAATTTCTTGCACAGGCTTGTTCATTCGCCACTGCTGAAAGCTGCCTCTTTCTTTGTCATGGTATTCTTCTATAAATGTTTGTGCCAATACTGATTCTATATATTTGTTTTCTGTGACATCTCTACTTGATTTCATTAATCTTTTTGGTTCTTAAAAGAAAAATGTAAAAATGTTTAGAGATAAAAGCTCCTCACCCTCTTTCTAAAGGTGGAAACAGATTTTTGTTTTCACTCATTTTTTTTATTTGGGGAAAATAGTCTTGATTTTCTGTTCCTATATAAAAATCAGATTATGGAAAATGAGACGCCTTTTTATTTTTTTCTGTTGTGTTTTTTCTTTTTTTGTGGGGGTGTTGGGTGTGGCTGGGTCTTCTATTTGGATTTTGGTTTTCTGGGAAGGGGGGGGGGGGGGGTTGTAAAAACATTGAATTCTTTTATAGCCGTAATTTTCAATTTATATAACTGTAAATAAAATTTTGATATTTTTTCTCTATGAAGTCTTGAAATACCTGGTGAAGCAAGCCATTTCCATTCCAGAGCTTAAAAGCTGGGATTAGAGCATGGACGACTACATGCAGACATGTTTAAAATAGCAGGACGTGGACATGCTGGCATAGATTGAAAATTTAATTTATTAATAAAATAATATATTAGCAAATCTAAATTATCAAATTATAATAAAAAGATCCACTTTACTGACTGTGTCCGAGCTATTTTATTTAAAGGAAAAGAACAGGAAGTGCCTTTTTTGGTTGCTGACATGTGTCCTAATGTCTGTGTTCTATGTGTCGGACACTCATTTGTTGATCCTTAGAGAGTGTCTTTGCTTCCTCCTGGGATCCAATTGGTGTTGTACATGTACCATAGTTTGTCTAGAACAGAAGGGCTAACTTTTTTGGGAATCAGTCTGTCTGTGACTGTTTGTGAGTTTGTCTTCATGCACGCATGACTGCGTAAGTACCTGACTGGCTTTACATCTGGCTGGAGTTGCTACTCAATAGAATCTTTTATGGTTTCAGGTGCTATCTGTATGGAGCTTGCCAAACAGCAGTGTGATTCACAGTTCTTTTCGCTTGCTATTAAAAGTCTCAAAAAAGCTAAAGGGACTTCTTTGATTCCCTTACCTATTGTCTCACTTTTGCTGGCACAAGCAGAAGGAAGCTTTGGGTCTCAAGCAAAGTGGGAGAAAAACCTTCAGCTTGAATGATTTTCTTGGCCACCAGGTTTGTCTCTCATTTGATCAACTTTAGAAGCCATTTTATTACTTGTAGAACTTGCTTATTTACTTGAGGAGCTAAGATCGAGGTTCTGTGGATGAAGTCGCAGCATTGCCCCTTGGTGGAAATATCTGCTAGAGAGTAGGAAATGATCATGACCTCGCTGCCTTGCATGTTTGAGCCCAGTGGTTATTGGAAGTGGTACCTTTTCTGCATAGTTTGATCGCCAGCATTTGTAACATCTTTATTCATACATGTTTCGATCTATAATTGTCGGGCTTAGTCTGTTTGTGAAGTAGTATTCCACCTTTTGAGTTAAAACAATATGCAACTGGCTGCCTTGAAAACATTTCATGTCCTGCTAGAATCAATGCCTCGAGTGTACAAGTATAAAATTTTAGAACGATATCTAGCAAATACTACTTTTGACATGCAGGTATGTTTTTTGCTTGCAGAGATGAGGCCTGCAGAACTCTTTCTTCACATGCAGTTGCTTTCTAGGCAGTTGAAGGAGGTTTCCGACTCTTCATCCAGTGTGGACTCAAGTCAGAGTTCTCTGAGATGGATTCTTCGGGCAATACACTTGAATACCTCTTGTTTGAGATATTGGAAAGTCTTGCAGACGTTTATGGAAGTGAAATGAACACTGTAGTGTGAACTAAGAGGTTTTCTTCAGTTTCTCTGATCAGCTGTTGGACAGGGATCTCCAACTATACTTCTCCCAAACTTCATCAAAATGTAGTAGCGACAATATCTACATTTGAATTCTGCGGGTGCAGATCTGCTAGAGGCAGCTGCTCTTAGGATTCGTTCACTTGCATGTTGTCTGCAAATTACATCATTACTTGTGTAGCACATAGTCAATGTAGTGTTTGTTTTTGGCAGAGAAATTTTTTGTTTATCTTGTTGCTTTCAAATTTCAACGTCAGAAATTTTCTTGTACTAGTTTTTTTTTTTTTTTATAATTCAAAATCTCTGACATTTTCGGCTTTAGTGGTTTTTCAAATAGCGGAGAGATTTCTGTAATCGTGTGATATGGCATAGCTCATGTAAAACCGATCCCATAGTATGGTCAGTAAAATTTGATAAAGTTTATACATATATTTACAAATTTGACGTTAGTCGGTCATTCAGTGCTTCATCATGTTGTTGAACTCCTCAAAGTTGAGGACGCCATCTCCGTTAAGGTCAAACTCTCGAATCATGGTCTCACAGTTGCTGATGGAGGGGGACTCGCCGAGTCGACTCAACATTCTCTTCAAACTCTTAGCGGTGATGCATCCCGTTCCCTCCTCCGCGTACATCCCAAACGCCTCCCTCATCTCCTCTTTCCTTTCCTCCTCTGATAATCTACTCCCTCTTATGAGCTTATTGAAGTCCTTTAAATCCAGCAACCCATCTTCATCGGAATCCGACGATTGCACCGCTATCTCCGCCTCCTCTCGTGACAGCTCTCCACAGCCCGCTGTCCTCATACAACTCTGTAGCTCTGCCGCCGATATCTTACCGTCACCATTCTGGTCGAAGTAATTAAACACGCACTCCATAAACTTATCATCGCCGGAAGCGTCCAAATCAAGTTCACCCGAACCAGAATTTGAACATCTTTCCGACGACTGTTTGGACGATAACTTTCGAAATAATCTTTGAAAGGCTGAGTGGGGAGATGAATTAGGCGACGTTTTTAAACCCCTGTTTCTTGAAGTCGAAGAAACAATTTGCTTACCAGATTTCATTTCGGGGAATGAAAATAATCAAAATTCATGTGTATATAAGAGAGAAGAATTAGTTGTGATAGACTTAAAATTGATTTGAGCAGATCAAATTTTGAATTGTGAATGAGAGAGGATTGTCTGAGCAACTTGTTTTGGGAATGCGGGCGGGGGCTATGTATACTGTGGGCGGGAATGTTCGTGCAGCCAGGCCAAGATAATGATATTAAATGGATAACCATGAAAACAAAAGGAGCGGCTCAAACAAGTGATGGCCCAGCCCCTTATTGGTTTCGTCGCCATATGTAGTTTTGGGCCAGCGGTAACTATGACCATAACGATATCTTAATTTAAACATCAAACTTATACGTCCTCGAGTGAGTGTTTAAGATCGTTCATAATCAGTCAAAATTATTTATAATTAATTTAAATAAGTAAAAATTATTTACTAATTTGATTTTAAAATTACACATAATCACGTTTTATGAAAGTAATTATAAGTTTTAATTAATTTTTTTTGATTATTTGTCAAGTCTAATAATTAAATTTGTCCAAATATATTATTAATTTATCTTTGTTTAATAATTCCATCCACCCATTTAACTTTTCAGAACATTTCCTTTTAATAATTTATACTTAAAATAAGTAATTAATTTATTTTATATTAAATATTTTTAAAAATTTATTAGTTTAAATATTTTTTATTTATCAAACACAAAATATATATATTTTTTAAATGATTATAAACAAAAATAATAATTAAAATCACTGATTATTTTTTTAAGCAATACACTAGCCATAGGAGTAATATACTGATGAGATGTACACATCTCCGTTCCGATCCACAAATCAGAAGTGAAAGTTGAGCACAACCCAGAAGGCCCTCCCTCCCTCCGTCCCTCCCTCGTCATCTACATACTACTAAGCTTTTACCTTTTTCGTCTTCCCTCAAAAACTCGCAAAACAAATAACAGAAATAATTCAGTCCCTAGTTCTGTTTCACGTCACACAAGCTTTCGAAGAATTAAATTAGATTGCGGTTGGGCAATCTTCTGATCTGAACAAGCAATCTGTGAGTTAATCTACCTCTCATCTTGTTTCTACTTATTATTATTTTTCCCAATTGATACCACTATTTAATCCATATAACTATTTGCCTTGATTCTTTTTTAGTTCAAACCAAAATTTTAATGTTATAGTATTACCATTATCAGTTTATGCATACAAATGAAATCATCTTAAACAATAAAAGAATCCATAGCATCAGCGAATTTGTAAACTGAGTCTACAAATTTTTTAATTCCGAGTCTGCGGATTGGAACGGATTCTGCTCGAAGCTGGAAGCTGGTGTATGTGACGGGCTGCGTGAGTTAGGTCATTTAACAAATCGAAATTGACCATTAAGAAGCCCCAACTAGCTATCAAAAGAAATTCCATTTTGTAACTATTTTTTTTATTGCAGGTCAGTCAATTTTGTTTAAAGTTAATTTGTTAATTTTCCCCTGAACGAACCTAACTTGTAATTTGAATCAGAGGTGTCAAAAATTGGTCCGTAGCTTGTTTTAATTTTCTTAGTGATGTAAACGAATATATCAACTGGCAAGGCTGGATCGACTCCTTTAATCCAACTCTATTCATCTCGAATTCGCTTGGCAAACCTCTTACCTGTGTAAATAAATGAGCTTGTGTCCCATTTGAGCTTGGCTTGTTTAAGCCTAACTTGGGTACAACTTGCTTAAGCCTGGTTTGTTTAATATTTAAATTCATTAAATAGTTAATTATATATATATGTAAATTACTATTAGTTATAACATTATTAATTTACTTTTTAACCCATGCCCTTTATTAAAAACCAGCCAAGTTTGAACGATCCTGTATACTTTCGAGCTCTATACTGCAAATAATGCTTTATTTCTTATTCCTGTACTACTTAGGTTGGTGATGGAAACTGGAGGCAATTCTCTACCATCTGGCCCAGATGGAGTCAAGAGAAAAGTGTTTTATTTCTATGACCCTGAGGTTGGCAATTATTATTATGGGCAAGGTCACCCAATGAAACCACACAGAATTCGTATGACACATGCTCTTTTGGCCCACTATGGTTTGCTGCAAAATATGCACGTTCTCAAGCCCATTCCAGCTAGAGACAAGGATCTTTGCAGGTTTCATGCTGATGATTATGTTTATTTCTTGAGGGGCATCACCCCTGAAACACAGCAAGATCAGCTGAGGCAGCTGAAGAGGTTTAATGTTGGCGAAGACTGCCCTGTGTTTGATGGTCTCTATTCTTTCTGTCAGACTTATGCTGGGGGCTCAGTTGGCGGCGCCGTGAAACTAAACCATGGATCTTGTGATATTGCTATAAACTGGGCTGGTGGACTTCATCATGCAAAGAAATGTGAGGCTTCTGGTTTCTGCTATGTGAACGACATAGTGCTGGCGATTCTGGAACTCCTTAAAGTGCATGAGGTTGGTCAAATTTATTTATCTTCTTTTAGCTAATAATTGTGTGCTCTAGCTATGGAAACATCTGTATCAGTATCTAGGCAGTGGCCTTTCTATTTTGTGTTGCTCAATATTTGGAATCAATTTTTTTATTTTTTTAATCAAAATATAATAGGGTGGTATCTGAAATTGATTTTTTGGCTATAACAAGATTAAATTCCATTATTGTAATATCATTTTTACACCCATAAACATCTTTACATAGTTTGCTTCATAAGCACGTGTTCTGTAATTGATGATAATTGATACAAGGATTGACCCACTACGACTCCATGTTATTAAAGGCGGAGTCTTTGTTTAAGAAGCTCCAGGTTATTTATTTATTTTTTACTTTTTATTCACTTTAGTCCAATATCAGTCCTAGGGTTACCAGAATTCGCTTATTTGTGGTCAAGATCACACAATCCTAGTGGTGGATCTTCTTGATCTTGATCGTACATTCCAAATTCAAGAGTAACAGTTGGAATTAGAGTGAAGAGAAAGAGAGAAGGGAATGAAAGTGCACAATGTGTACGTACAATTTAGGTTTTAACACTAAAACACCAATTGATCTCGATTGGAGTTTAAATCAGTCTCTCAACTGATAGTCCTGATTCACGCAACAGCTGATTTTGTCATTATATATTGTTTTGCCTTCAACTAAGTGTATCAAATGTTGTGCATATATATATATATATATATATATAGAGAGAGAGAGAGAGAGTAAAAACTGCGGTCTTGGGAGCAATGTTATTTTAACTGGTGATAAAGAGGACCAATTAAATGAAAATCCATCAAATACAGTAATACCATTAGTATCTTGAACACTTACCCTATCTTGGAGTTTTAAATGGGAGAGAAAAGAAAAGAAAGTTGGAGGAAAAAAAGAGAGAGGGTGTCTTTGGAGTGTTTTAATTGAAGAGAAAACAAAATGGAGGTGTGTCTTGGAGTTTAAGTTTTTAGAGAAAAGAAAAGAAGAGAAGTGAAAATAAGGGTTATTTGGGCCCAAACATTTTCTTCTCTCTTTTGTAAAGAAAGTGAAAGAAAAGAAAATGAATTCTTCCCTTCTCTTCTCTTCTGTTCTTTTCAGTTCTTTTCTCTCTCTAAAAATAAGAGTTTCTAGAGAAAAGAAAATAAGGGAAGAGAAAATAGGGGTTATTTGGGCCCAAACGTTATCTTCTCACTTTTGTAAAGTGAAAGAAAAGAAAATGAATTCTTCCCTTCCCTTCTCTTCTCTTCTGTTCTTTTCATTTCTTTTCTCTCTCTAAAAAACTCCCAGAGACTCTTTGAACCAAAAAAAAAACAATTCTCCACAAACTTTTGATTTTGATCAAGAATCATTGAAAATAGAAATAAATAATCACAATTTCACCTACTTGGTGGTTTTATTTTAGATGATATAAGAATTTTTATGTTACAAATATTTTGAAAAGCCTACTACTGTTGGTACCGCTTTCCAAGGTAGGTGGAGTTAATTGTTCCTGTTCCCATTCATGATTTTGATTTTGATCAAGAATCATAGAAAATAGAAATAAATAATCACAATTTCACCTACTTGGTGATTTTATTTTAGATGGTATAAGAATTGTTATGTTAAAAATATTTCTAAAAGCCTACCCCTGTTGGTACCGCTTTCCATGGTAGGTGGAGTTCATTGTTCCTGTTTCCATTCATGAACTGAAATGATTCATGTTCTAGGTAACCTAGATCAATCTATGAGTAAAACACTGAATATCGTGAGTTTTTCGTTATGGTAAATCGGTATCAAGTATATTTTTAACTACATCATCAGTTTTCATTAGTAGACAGTTTTTATCTGTCTATTTAAATGTTCATTCTGCCAATTTATATTTAAACCTCTACACCATTATCTTTTAGCTTTCAAGTTTATATATCGACTCTTTGTTTACACTTTTATTGCAGCGTGTTTTATATGTTGATATTGATATTCATCATGGTGATGGTGTCGAGGAGGCCTTTTATACTACTGACAGGGTCATGACTGTTTCATTTCATAAATTTGGAGATTATTTCCCTGGTACAGGGGATGTACGAGATATTGGATATGGTACTGGAAAATATTACTCTCTTAATGTTCCATTAGATGATGGAATTGATGATGAAAGCTACCAGTCCTTATTTAAACCAGTTATGGGCAAAGTGATGGAAGTCTTCCGGCCTGGTGCTGTGATCTTACAGTGTGGTGCGGACTCTTTATCTGGGGACAGGTTAGGCTGTTTTAATTTATCAATTAAAGGTCATGCAGAGTGCGTGAGGTATATGAGATCTTTTAATGTGCCGCTACTTTTGCTGGGTGGAGGTGGCTACACAATACGAAATGTTGCTCGCTGTTGGTGCTATGAGGTAGTTTTATATTCTTCATAATCATCAGGTCTTATTTATTTATGTTCTGAGATAGCATCATGGTCCTTAATATTTTACTTTGAGGGTGTATTTGGTTAAACCCCAATGCATGTTTAAGCATTTGGTTAACTATTGGAAACTGCTAAAATTCTCAAAATATATTGTGTTTTAAAAATATATTTCCTGCTTTCTTTTTGATTCATTTTAAAAGAAAAGGATCCAGAATGGGTGTAATAGCTTTTAATCTTGTTTTAGGTGCGTGATATGATGGGAGATGATGTTGAAATTGTCATTGACCTTGTCCACAAAAAAAAAAAAAAAGTTGAAATTGTCGTTTGTATGGGTGGTACCTCATTCTGGAATATCCACTGTTGGTTTAGCGTTACTCGTGATTTTCAGAAGAAAATTGTTCCAAATATAATGCTTATGATTACAAAGTTATGGATGTCATCTTGTTAGGCTTTTCTTTTATATGAACAGATTTTTTAATTTAAAGTTTTCTTTAGCTTGATTGTTGTAATTCTTAACAAATGACAATAATAAGATTTTTTTATATCCTTGAATGTAAGAGGAGAACCTTTTTTGTGACATTCTTTGCAGGATGGAGAGAGTATTAATGTTAGGTGGTTGGAGGTTTTCTAAAACAAAATTTAAATATTCCCCTTCATGCTCAAGCATTTTTATTTAGTGTTTTATTCTCTTTTCCTTGTAGTTGTTTTTATAAAGAGGAAATGACGAAATAATGTTGGTGCATTATAGACTTTCTGCATATTCATTTAACCCCATGTAACAAGTAGCACTTTTAACACATAAAGTTGGTTATTACTTATTTGAATTTTTTACAGCAAGGATTATTTGCATCTGCGCTTGAACCCCAGGGAGGCAAATTGCAATTTCCCTGTTACCTTGAGGCGGATTGAAGTTTGCCTTATATTAATTATTAAACATTTATCTTTTGAACAGACTGGAGTAGCACTTGGGACAGAACTTGAGGATAAGATGCCACAACACGAGTATTACGAGTACTTTGGTCCTGACTATACTCTTCATGTAGCTCCAAGTAACATGGAAAATAAGAACTCTCGCCCGATATTGGATGAAATAAGAGCAAAGCTTCTTGATAACCTCTCAAAACTTCCGCATGCTCCAAGTGTGCAGTTCCAGGAGCGACCACCTGATACCGAGCTTCCAGAGGTTTATTGCTGAATCTTGTTTAGTTCTTGCCGTTGTTTCCTCTTCTCATCCTGATGGATATCTACATGTTAACAGATTCTGTGCATCAGATTATAGTATGTCTAACTAGACAAATGACTTTTCCTTAAAAATATTTTGACTTTTAGGCAGATGAAGATGAAGATAATGAAGATGAAAGGTGGGATCGAGAGTCTGACATGGATGTCGATGATCAGTGGTACATCTCTTCTATTTATATTTAAACTTCTTATAGCTATTATTCTTTTGGTGGCTAAATTCTAAGCTTACCTTATTTTTCTTCTACAGTAAGCCATTGTCTGGGAGAGTGAAGAGAGAATTCCTTGAACCTGAGCATAAAGATGTGGTATGTTTTATTCAACTTTCCCATAAAAGAATGTTTCTATCAATTTGGTTCGCTTAGCATTTATGAAATAGGTCCTAAATTTCAAGTGAAAAAAGACATCTTATTATTGTATTATATGCTAGGGTAGGAGATAGAAGAGGTCTTTGGATGGTGCTCTCCCTCCTCACACACACACACACACAAAATGAGATCTATTAAACTTGTCTGCCAATTTTTGTGTAAGATACTGGGTTTTGGACCAAAGGTGAATAAAGTGTGTTTTATCTTCATTATGTATTTGCTGCTTTTGTGCATAGGTAATAAATGGTTGGGGAGAAGGCCTGGGGTCCATTTAATTATATGGGTGGTGGACCTATGAACATTGGAGAGTCGGAGTTTACCCACGACTAGAATCAGGTTTTATCACCAACCTTTTAGGATTACTTAGTGACTTGTCAATAATTCATCAGACAGGAGAATTTTTTTTAGATCATCTTTTGTCACCCATTCCTTGCAGATGTTGGACGAAGTTTGGTCTACACTATTTACTTCAAAATTTGGGTGGTTCATAACTGTTGGGATGTTAGGTTACGGTGTAATAAGCCCACATCTAAAATGAGTAGAGTATGAAGAAAAGGGTATTTCCAGGAATTTAAAACCGTTGCAGGTTCACGGGATTCTTCAGCTCCAAACTGGGTTGTTTATGGAGCAGTTTACGGGTAGAAAAGTGTTAATGTATTTGCCCTCTTTATTGTATCACAAAAGAATGTAGCGAACAACTCTTCATACTCTAGTTTTTCTTTGGACTGGTTTGTTTTTCTGGAGGGAATGGAGGAGAGCAGAGGTATATAACACTTTTTTGTCAGAGGTTGAATACATCGACTTTAGATTACTTTGATCAGAATTTTAAGTTACTTGATAGTTGATTCATCAAGTTAATTTCAGATTTTACAAAGCTATTTTTGACAAGTTAAAAGACGATGCCTAGGTTAATGATCATACACGTGGATTGTTGGGTCATTGTGTTCTATCACACAATTTTTTTGGCTGCAGTGGTGATGCATCTTTTTCTGTTTCATTTTCAGGTTGATGTTAGAGTAGGGGAGCATGTAAGGGAAATGGATGCAACATTCACAGAGACTGCATCGCTAAAGGTCAAGCTCTGACAACAATTCTGCATAGCAAATATTATGTAGTCCTAACAGATTTCAGTTTTTGATGTCTTTTATCAGGTCTCAAATCCAAATCCGGCATCTATGGACGAACCACATTTTAAATCGGAACAAGGAAACTCAAGCAAACCATCTGATGACCATGCAGATATGAATTCATAGGGTGGATTGGGCCCACTAAACCAAAACAAAATTCCTTGTAAGGTTTGGTGGGCTCGTTATTGCTACAATCATATTTTATTTGCTGTGCAACTGTTCCGGATTTTGTGACTAGAATGATAAGGCCATGAAAAAACAATTTTTGGTGCTAATTGAGAAATGGAACTTTCCAACAATGCTGATGGTGCCTTGCTGCACAACATTTGTAACTCTTTATATACCTAGTTGAGTAAACTCACGGTTTGATTATAATTGGTACTGATTTGGTGCCCATGAAAAGTTACCTTCATAATTCATGACTTGGACAGTTGAACTTTGCAAGCTGGTTAGATACGTCAGTCTTCCTATTTTTCCAGTGTTCCCATCAGACCCTAATAAAATAATGAATTACAAGATTTTCTTTCTTAATTTCATGTTAATATATTGTTTAAATCATTATTAAAAGAATTATAAACACTACACGTGTAGCTAATATATTTTCTTCTCGATTCTTAAATATGGTTTTATAAATTCTTCCAACGCCGCTTTTTCCATGATAAAGGATGAGCTTGGTTTGGATCCCCAACCCCCCCCCCCCCCCCCCCCCCCCCCCCCCCCAAGAAATTTTTGGCCTATCCCTATCTCTTCTTCTCTCTTTCGTTGATACAAGATTCATTTTTACTAGTGCAGATATCTATAAATTAATCATAGATACCACGAAATCGTAATCTGTGTTTTCTCCTCTATAGACCAAATGCACATATCCTCAGTCCAACCACTTTCTGGTATTAAACGTCTTTGGCTTCATTATAGACCTCAGCGTAATTTCATTTCTGATACACAAGGGTAATAGCCACGGGCATTATCCAAACATCCATTCACGTGCGAAAGATTTCCTTACTCCACTTCTCTTGACTAATCACACTTGGCAAATATATTAAGACTCGGTCACAAATTTATCTTGGAGAGCGAGCCAGGAGTAGTTATATATAGTAAATACATCCACCAATCAGATAAAGCCAAAAGACGACACACCAGAGAGAAGGTCGTTAGTTTACCTATCAAATAAACCCCCAAAAGATACATATGAACTTGCAAATTAATACATAGGAAACTGTTCAGTTTTCTTCCATGGCTAGTCATGCCAAGCAGAGTCTCCTTTGCCTTCTCTCAAACTTCTCCCTCTCCTATAATCAACTTCTGCATCAGAGCTTGACAAACCCAAATGATATTTTCTGCTGATTCTGGATGTCCCCATCTTAGAAAAAACGTCTTCATCGTCACTCAAGATATGGTCACCCTGTTTAGTTTTCACAGAAACATCCCCAAGTTGCCTCTGTGATCCATGATCTGAATCATACAAGAAAAAGAACATTAGTGCATACAGGAAAATGATGCTAGTACAGAAGATAGGAAGGATTAAGTCTGAGAGTCGGGATAAACGGACTCTCATACCAGCATAAAATAAGAAATGACAAGACTCGTGACCATAAGAAAAAGACAAAGTTTGGAAGTCTTGTGACAGTTCCAAGTCTTTCCTATGCTTTATTTAACAATCTTGCAAACACTGCACAAATACTAGTATTGAAAATTCACCTTCAAAATCATTGCATAAATGCAAGTTTGTATGTGTTTTCATTGCCTTTGGTCTGTTATCTGTTGATAAAGTTACTATAGTTTCCTCTGCATGTGGCTTATTGGAGGTGAAAGGAGTGATGGTAAAGGAGTCCTCCATAACATCAGAGATCTCAACATACTGAGCTGTAGTGACAATTTCATCAGCACTGAACCCAAAGGATGCTCGATAAGCTTCTATTTCCTCGACATCTTGTTTGTTAGCTTTGTTCTGTCTGCTTTGATGCCCATTTCCACTATTAGAGTAAACATCAGATTCCCTGGAAACACTTAGTCTCCCACCAAACTGAGACAAGGAAGATTGGTCCAGATAAAATTGTGCAAATGTAGCAGGGCAGAAAAAATTTGAATCTTGAGACAACTTGGAGGCACTGGCTGTATCAAGCCCATATAACCTGCCCGATTCAGACCTTGGGTGTTTTAGCTCTCGAGGAACCGAAGGGTCCCATTGAGCAGCAAACTCCCTACCAGGAAGAAAAGAAGATGATAGACAGTCACCACCAGAGGTCATTGAAACAGGTGATCTGAGGCTACTGGCTGGACTTCCAGGATAAAGAGAATATGTTGCCTGAAGATCATTTGCAGCAATGTAATTCTCCTTGTCACGGCCTTTAAGATCCATGGAAGATGAAAGGAACTGCGCAAAAGGCACATCTGGGGAAGAGGGAGTAGTTAAATGAGCCAACTCTGGAGGGGGTGTGAAAGGAGCAGTTGATGGCTCAGTTGTGAAGGTTGAGAAAACAGGAGGAGACACAAGTTGCGTCTCGTGCGCATATGGCCCTGTGGCGAACATAGTGGACGAAGGACCTCCAGGTGAGTTGGCAGACAATGACAGGAAACAGTTGGGTGACTGAGCTGTTGACTGAAGAGCAGAATTTGAAAAGGATGCAGGGGAAGACGGCGGAGCTAAAAGAGATGGATGTAGTGCTGTAGTCTGATTATTTAACCCAACAGCTTGAGGTCCATTTGACTGATTTCCCAATGTATTGACCTCTGGAATACGCGATGCAGGTACAACACGTTTCCCACCCTTTTGTGTGCCAAAACAAGACAATCCACCCCAACATCCTCCCCATCTCTTATGCTGTCAAAGTATTCGATCACTAAAAATTAATTTTCAGATTGCCACTCAAAATTAAATGGACAAATGTAATAAATTAGTGATGGGTTGAAGGCTGACAATTTAGTGAAATAAGTGCACACCTTTATAGGCACTCATTCCTACAACAAATAGTACATTATTTTAAGATACCAGAGTTTATTCCAGTTAACCATTTCTAATACAATTCTAACTTAATGCCTATCAAGTTCAAAATTAGCGATGACTTTAGGTTGCAATTTTCAGCTCAAAAAATAACAGTTAAAAGCAAGTGTTAGGCGTATACACAATCAAATGCTAAATGGCGCTTTCCAGTCTCCTATTCAATCAATTCCCTCCCACCATATCTTAGATCTTAGACCAGGTCACCCCTATGCTAAATTGTATCCACCTTGGATTTTTCCATTAAGGAGCTTGCCTCAGGCCCTCAACCTCCCTATCCATTAAAATAACTCCATAATATACAAGCAAGGATATTCTTCATTAAAATAAGATATTTAAAGAATATAAATATTTCGCACATTACAAAATAACTTGAGGCAGAGTCAAATTTAGTGAAGCCATTAGTCAAAATTGCAGCACAACATTTTCCTAATATTTTTATCTTGAAATTTATTTTCCTAAAATCAAAACGTACAGAATTGAAGAACTAGAAAATGTCAACCAATCTTGAGAAATACTTTGCAGTATGATATATATTATGTTTTCTCTATTTAATTGGAAAGTAAGAATGTGACACTGAAATGGAAAGAGATGGGTTAAACCATTTGACCAGTCGCAAGCAGTTTTATATGTATGGACATTGACAATTAAACAGTTCAACAGACAGATATATATGCATTTAATAAAAAAGCAATCTAGGGGAAAACAATAAAAAACAAGGACAAGTCACTAAAAATTAAAGCATTTAATAGATATAAATTTTTTTAAAGATAGAAATGAGATTCAAAAAGCAGTTTTGATGTAAGGTCTTTAGGTTGCCAACGCAACTTCAAGTTTGGGTAACAGATCCGGGCTTCTAATTATCTTAACAACACAACAGGTGATAAGCAGGTCAAGCAGATCTGAGCTGCTCAACATGCAGGCAAACAACTAGTATATAAAGTGGTAATCCAAACATTAAATATAAAGCAAAGTGAAGCGAATTATAAGCAATCTTAGAATGCAACGGAACCGGCCACCTAAATTCAGATCTAGCTAAGAACATAACCTGGTTGTACCCAAAAGTGCACTCAACCAAGAGCTTTAGAGGATAAAATGTGATTTGGGTCAGTAAGGAGTGCTCTTTCTCTCTCTCAGAGACGCACTTTTTATCTATCCCTTTTTCAACTTCAACTTCCCTACAACACAGATCTGACCCAAAAAAATAATAAATAAATAAATTGTTAGACTCCAGTAACAGAGGCCATCAGACAGAAGGAAACCATAGGACACTAATTACACCCATTACTAAGCGGTGTTCTATGTGCGACTGATTAGTGCGATAAAAAGAAGAAAATCAGAACTATTTAGCAATGGTCCAGATGCTTTTGGGTGTGTTAAGGAAAAGAGAATAAGATAAAAGAAGAAATGCAGAGAATGTAGTGGGTAGCAGCAGATCTGAGGATAATACCCGTGGAGCTGGAGGTTGTTGCTGCGGAAATCTGATCTGCTCCAACGACCCCATTGTTATCAAGAAGCTTTTTTATTTTGTGTTTGTTCTTATACTTGTATTTTATAATTTCAGTGCCTGTGTGTTTACAGTTCCTTTCCCTAATATATATACCCCTCGAAATTTATATTCTAAGTACATGTGTATAAATATTTAAATATAAGAAGGCCTTCAGTAGAGGGTAGAAGCTGACAGCGTGAAGATTTGGTAGAGAGAGATCTGAATAAAAAAAGGATTCTAATTCAAAGAGAAGGAAAGACAAAATAATGATATAAAAAATGGGATATATAGAGAGACGGAAAGAGAAGGAGAAAGAAAGATAGATTCTTTTTGTTGTTGTTGTAATTTTCTAGTAATTTCTTATTTCTTAGGGATTGAGGAAAGTGGTGAAATGGCAGAGGAGGATATTTATGACTTGGAGGAAGAAGACGAAGACGACACCTCTTCCCTTTACAAGTAGCAAGCAAGTAGTACTACTCATCAGTGATGCCGCTGCCAGTGTGCCTCTGTGGATTTGCTACGGAGCTGCAAATAACGTCTAAGAAATATACATGCGCGCGTGAGCGCGTCCCACTATTTTCTCTCTCCTTTCTTCTTCTTTTCCAATTCTTTCTTTCCTTTTTCTTTTTTTCCCCCTTTTATGTAAAAAAAAAAAACACTTATGTTCACTTTAATCCGTGAGGTGCAGTGAAATATAAAATGTTGTTACATTTTTTTAATAAAATTCTGAAGTATTTTTTATATAATAAAGTTAGATTAAGTTTTGATTTCATAATTGTAAAAATATTTTAAATAAATGAAGATAAAAGTGTAACATATAGATTTTTAATTAATTTTCTTCTATAATCTAAGGAAAAAATTGTACATTATATCTTGGTCAAAAGTTTTTCACTAAAATCTTTACTCCCTAAAAGAAATTTTAGAAAAATTCCAATCACTAAAATATTTTCATTTTTAATTTAAGAAAGTACTTTTACTCGGCTATATTCTTTTGTCAAGGGACTCTTGTAAGTCCTTATGTTTTAAAATATAAAATATATTTTGTAGTTTGTTTTAAAGTTAGAGCTACATTATTAATTTTAAATTATAAAATAATATAAATTTTCTAATATACTATTATTTATATTAGAGGTAAATTGATTATTATTATTATTATTATTCTATCATTACTATATACTATTAATAATAATAATAATAATAATAATAATTACTTCAACTGTTTGGAAAAATACATTTTAAACCCAATCACTGTAGTTTGACCTCACAACGGTTATCTAATCGGTAAAAGCGGAGTCAGGCGGTCTATAATACTTGCAAAAAAATTCTTGTAAAAATTAATTTATAAAATTATGTGTCAAAGCATAATTATATATGAGCACATCCCTTGATTGTAACCAATAAAAATTATGCCTATCATTTTGTATCTTTTTTATATAATTTTTTAGTCACCGTAATATTTATTAATAATTTTTTAGTCACCGTAATATTTATTAATATTGTAATGATATATTAAAATTATTCAAATGCAAATAAAATTAAAAAACGACAAACTCCAAATGCACGCTAACTAGCATTATTTGCAGTTCATTGATCTTCCACGGGTCCACAAATATTTTCTTGAAACAGGTCCCCGAATAGATGCCGTAAAATTCAAGCAATTTAAACACATAATATGATGATGATAATTAGAAATAGCTTCTTTTTATGTACTTTGTCGTCATCTTATTATTATCCCCTCGATGCGTCGGAGCAACGGCTGTCCTACATGCATTGCTTCATCGCATATTGCCTTCGTGGTGGAGGTAGACTAGAAGATCAACAATACTAACTGCACGTTGGGTTAGCAAACGTTTGTTGTCGTCTTCGGAGAGTTTAAGGACCACACATTTAAAGACAACTTAAAATTTTATTCATTTTACGAATATTCTTTTCTAATAAAATTTATTTTACTCATAAACGCCTCTATTTTACATTTCCTCCAAGCACCATATATTTATTATACCAATCTTTGTTCGTAATGAACCAGATATATATGAATAGATAATTCATAATATTGAGATTAATTTTATATGTTTTTTTTATAAAAAAGAATATTTACAAGAATTTTATCTTTAAAAATTATTAAAAACTTTTGGCCATTAAAATGTTAATAAAGTAAGGACGACGTCGTGTTCATAAAAAAATGTCAACTACTCTCAAATTTAGTGTGATGGTATTATTCAATAATATAAATCAGGTCATATGTGTCAATATTAATTTTAATATCTAAAAGTATAGATAATTAATGTATTTAAAGGAATTGGAGCGAATGTATATTAGAAGGGAGACAGAGAACTTCCTAATATTTGAGGTCCATCCCCCATTCCCCACCCCAATAGACTGACTCATGTTTTTCATTTATTTATTTATTTTCCAACTATAATTCACATGAACTTTGTTGCACCACACAAAAAAGAAATTAAAATAAAATAAAATTGTACATAAGAAGAATAACAAAGGTAATCAATCAATCTTAGGGGCTGTTTGTTAGTGGTTGAATGGGGGTCTGAATCTGAATCGGTAAGTGGCTGAATCGGTAAGTGGCTGAATGGTTAAGTGCGTTTGTTTCGTCTGAATGGCTGAATCGGTCAGATGGCGCGGCTGAATGGTTAAAGTCAGAATTTGTGGCTGAATGAGCTGAATGGAGAAAAAAAAATTAAAAAAAAATTTAAAAAAAATTATATTATGTAATATTAAATAAATTTACAACAACTTTGAATTTTTTCAGAAGGGTAAAATATTAAAAATATGTCATTCAGATCTTTCAGATATGTTAATTATCAAACAACTTTTTTCATTCAGATTCAGATTCAGCTCATTCAGATTCAGATTCAGCTCATTCAATTTTTATCAAACACTCCCTTAGTGACAAAGACAACAGATGTAAATCTCATGACCGACAAAGTTCTTAACGTTCTTTAAATGCACAAGCCTACTTGCCAGTAAATGAATAAATTAGTAAAGCTTGTAGGTTTGTGTATTTTAAACCACTTGATTTTCTGGTCTCGGTTCTTCTGGATCAAGATGCAAAAGTTGTAAGGTTCCTAGAGAAGTACATCGAGTTTTGCAGTGCAATCAATTTGCAACGGAGGAAGCAATGAAATTTCATTCCCTTATTTATTTTTTTTCTATATCATCTACCAACTCCATAAAAGAGATATAAATCCAAAATGTTGAATTGATGTTACTAGGTACCATGGATGAACAATGTGTAATAAGGCACAACTTAGAGTGATGAGGAAATGGAGAAAGAAAGCTCATACCAACTACATTGGACTCCCAACTCCTAGTGAACTACACATATCGGACAATTGCAACTACATTCAGTTGGGGAAAGCCATACAACTTATTGTTCTTGGTGCCTTAAAGATGGAGCAAAGACTACCTAGATGTTTTAGGGAGAAAATACTAACAAACTTAAATAAATAAATAAGTTGATACTTGACAAGAAGACCAAATTATAATAACCTATGTAATTTCGAGTCACACAGTGCATATCCAATGAGTTGTAATAGAATTGAGTCAATCGACCATTTACACTTAATAACATACACGCCCTCTTCCATCCCAATTGACTTTTTGCGCATATTAAAAAAGATAATAAACTGACAAAATTATCTATATTTAAATTATCATTTAATTGCATAATTTTCTGCAAATAACTAGTTATGTTCCATAAATATGCATAAAAAATATAAATATGACAATTAATACTAAGGACATTATAGGCAAATTATTGTAAAAAAAAAAAATTATTTAAGATAAATAATCATTTAACTTGGAACTACTTAAAATAATAAAAAGAATTTTTATCTTGAGACGGAAAGAATATTAAAATATCACTAAAAACAGCACATCTCTTCGGCCTGCCGGATTTGAACCGGCAGCCGAAGGATCAAGCAATTTCAGGATAAGAAACCCCAGTAATTGTCCAATCCTTCTGCTCTTCCATTTGAGCTAAGGCCGGTTCTAAAGGTAAGTATATAACCCATGGGGGTCTCACTCAGTTCGGGCCCATGGAAATTCAAGATTCTAGTATGCCACCCTCAAATGAATTCAACTAATTCCCGTGTAGTATACTGTTATTTCCCATCAAATGGGTCTCCAAACAACACAAGCAATTGAAGCTTCATATGGAACCAAGGAGTTTTTCCTATTAATTCTGTGTCATGAGCACACGAATTGTTATTTTGCATCAAATGGATCCGTTCAAACAGCACAAACAATTGAAGCTTCACACAGAAGCAAAGATTTTTCCTATTACTCAGTCCTGATGATACAGGGTCCTTCCATTTTTCTTTTTTGTTGACTTGAACATGATGTCTTCCTATTATTTTTTCAATATTGTATTAAACTTATTATTGAGAATAAAAATTGTCTATGCGTGGCATGTGCAAACTTAAACCCTCCTTGCGTTCTAAAATTAGATGTACATTTCTAAAATGATACTTTAACAAAAAAATTTATTTTTCCAATATCTCTAGCAATTGTAGAAATATAAAAGTAGTGACACAATAGTATTCAACTTATGGCAAGTTAGGAATTCCAATCATTTGTACTTTAAACCAAAAATTTCTCTCTAATTTGGGAATAGACTAAAAAAGAACGTCTTTAATTTTGGAAAGGAGGGAGTGATCTCGTAAAAATATACAAAAAAAATACACTTCTCAAGCTAAGACTCGAGTAGTGTATCCTTTATCATTTATCAAAAACTTTTGCCTGCCTCTTCTTGTTATAAGAATAAAATTTTATTACTTTGCTGTTTTCCGACTGGACTGAAAAATACATTGAACGAAATAAATCAAGTTGAATTTGCATCTATCAAAGTTCATTTAAAAGATTGAATTGACTTGCACTTCTAAGTTCAATTGGCCAAGTACTGCAGATTTAGCCTGAGAGGCAGGATGACCATAAAATGCTCTTTGTTTCACAATGCTGCTGCAAACAATTGAAGGCCCCGATGCTGCTTTTTGCCCATATGCCAATTTCCACATTAAGAAAATATTTTTGAAATTGTTATTCTCACGAGTGATTACAAATTTTATGTAAAGTATGAGACCTTAGTTCATGGTTAGTATTTTAATTTTATGTAAAGTATGAGAACTTAGTTCATGGTTAGTATTTTAGTGGGGTTTTGGCCCTTTGTGATTGGTTTTAGGTATTAACTGTTGAATGTTGCCACCCTTCATCTCATAACACAAACTACCTGACGAGTTGGGGCACTTCAACCCATAAAAATAGGCCCAAGATAACGTAAATAGTAACGGATAGGTTAAGGAAACACATACCAGAGGTCCCCCACCAACCTCCACAACGTCAGTCAGAATAGAAGTATTACTTGGCTTACTCCTGCGCCAAAAAGAAGTGGAAAAAGAAAAGGACAAGGAAAGAGTAACTAATTAAGAAAAAATTTAAAACTTTGTATCATCCGAATCTAACTAACGTAGAAGCATTTGGCAAAAATAAATTGTCATAATATATCCTCATAAATCTGTTGGGTTAGCTATCGCAACCCCTAAAATAAACCATAAACATGATATTCTTTGATGAAATTTTTGAACTTAATTCACATTCATAATTATATTATTTACAAGTACACGTTAACATATATATATATATATATATATATATATATATATATATATATATATATATATAAACAGAATACTCATACAAATATCATTTCCATGATACTTTCGACATAAGCCTTCATCTAATCTAACATAGTCGGGACAGACATAAAACAGGTCATTTTGAAGGATTTGCATGAGCTCAGTCACGATCAATCCTTGATAAGCATCATAAAGCACTTCAAATAGAAAAGGCTCCATAGTTTCTCAAGCTACATAGACCAAAATTTTTATAAAAATCTGCTCACACATCTTGCACTTTATATCAACCATCTTATTTCTTGTAGCCCAGTATTTCAGTAATTTGAAGCGGAGGCCAAGCCTGGCACAGACAACTATGGTCAATTAGAAGATGTGGAAGTACATGCAAACATTCCCAACATTTAATAGTTAGCTTGGTTGCTGCGGTAACAATTTTTATATTTTGATCATATTAAACAGGCCAAGGTTTTACACAATCTCATTTTTTAATGGGCAAGATACTAATCGACCTCTATAAGCATTTAATAGTCCCAGGGTACAAATAGTTTTTAATTAATGAATGGAAGAAAATAACAAAGAAGAAGTACAATATATTTATTTCATATTTGGTATTAAAGAATGAAGCTATAAAGGCACGTCTGTACATAAGAGTAATATCAAAAAATGCTACAAGCATAAATAAAAGAACGACCGATTTACAGTTTTCAAGAGAAGAAACTCATCTGCAACTCAGAAATATCTATAAGAATTTGCACGAGTCTGTCATTGATCATCTTTGACAAGGTAAATATCTCAATGCAAAAAATAGCATAGTATCATCATCCTGCCTAGAGAGAACAGTGATACAACCTGAAAAAAGATAAATTTGACACCATTAATAACTATTTTATATGGAATTTGACGTTGCAAAATATTCAGGGTTCTATGAGCACTTAAAAATAAAATTTTAAATCCGTCACAAACATATGAATACTCCATCCCTCTTCTTTCTTATCCGCAAACCAGATTCAACATTAGATCAGAAGGAAATATTGTTTGTTCTTCACCAAAACCAAGATCATGTCAATCAGATCCCTCAGACACTTCTCGACAGTGGAACAAAACGTCTCCATTAGGAACAATTTTTCTGCTTTCAACTACAAACTAAACATAGGTACTCTAGCTTCTCTCACAACCTTAACCAAAACATACAGGTATAAGCATAAACTTTGTTGGGTATGACTGATAAATGTTCATGTTCGGGAAAAATTAAAAAGAAGCTATCAAGCAAAGGAGAAGTGTATAAATGGCAAGACCGCCGACCCAAAATTCCATGGGAAAAGCCATTTTCTAGTGACATGACCTTATTTATCATTCCCCCTTTGACAAAGACTAATGATACAGATACATGATCAGGAAATCCTTAAATGTACTCTATTTAATATGTATCTGATTCTAATGGAGGATTTAAAAATTAACTGTCAATAACTTTTTTGCTCTAGATATTAGGCATATTTACGGACTCTAGGTCCACTGTTCACATGCATAGCTATAGACTTGCAGATCTCCTTTGTCAACTTATTTAAATCCACAATATGGTCAGTTGTCACCGTCCGTCTACCCTAACCCAACTAACAACCTAAAGGAAGAAAAACTACAAATTTGTCGAAGAAAATAAGGATCGAAATTATAAATAAAAAAATCATGGAAAAAGAGGATATACCGACATAGTTTCAAAAATCGAATCCGGTACCATAGTTGTCAAGTCGGTGGCCGCTACTTAAGCGACTAGTTGACTAGTCATTCGACTAGTCGTCGATAAAACAACAAATTATTTACAATACTCATTTTATATATATAATTTCAAATTACATTCACTAAAATATTATAATTTCACAATCAAAACTATAAAATATCACTGATAATAAAAATTAAACCCCTATTAGGATCCTTACTCATATCATAACTTTCGAATCCGGAATTATCTACCATTTAGATATCTACATAACACGATTACACAAAATTATATATAACTACATGATATTGACACATCACCAATGTTACTTAAATAACATTAATAATATAACATTAATAACATTTTATAATTATTATAATATATATATATATATATATATATATATATATATATATATATATATATATATATAAGTATACTATAGGTATATAAATTAATATGCTGAAAATACTTTACTAAGTCGTCCGACTAGATACCAAGTCAGATAAATCGTCGATTTGAACTTACCAAGCAACGACTAATTGCTCAAGTCGCATGACTTAACAACGGCAGTCATATCGAGCTGTCGATTTGTACTTCCAGCAACTACCGGACGACTAGTCCCCGGCTAATTGACACTTAATCAATAACTTGATAACTTTGTCTAGTGCATGACAATTCTCAGCATGTCCATGAAATAGAGCGAAAAAATTGAATCAAATCTACAGTTTTTATCTCTCTATAGAAGTTAGAACAAGACACCATCTTATATGCGCTGCTCTACTGGAATATATGAATTAATAATTGACTTGATTTTGCTATTTAATGCACCAAAATCATTTAAATTTTAGTGGTAACTGAAATAATATCCACTTTCTCATTTCAATTCAAGCATTCTTGTCCAGTTATGTCGCATTACTGCTTCTACAAACCCACAAAGATAAACTATTTGCTTTGAAAATTGAACTCATACAATCATCACTAATAGGATTCAACGCACAGAAGCGTTAACCATGTGTTTGAGGAATGCAATTTGGTGAGAGATTGCATATAATATTATAGTTGTCTCACAAAGCTATACAAACATTTAGCTTGTCTCAAAGTGGTGATACTAACAAGGGTCTATTGAATTTAGAGGCTAAGCTATAGAGGCCATAAAGTACACTTGGTACAAAGAAGAACCAAAAGAAACAGGTCAATGGTAACAGCTACAAACCTAAAACAGTCGTTCATGCCGCAATGCAGCCTAAGCTCAAAAGAATCGCCTGTGAAATAGGAGAACAGAAAACAAATAAGAATAAGTGAAGATTCAAATGTATAAGTGAATTGCAGAAAGGTAACCAATATACATACCACGATAGTAACTCCTAAAGCTTCTTAATTCAGTGATCGACGACACCTAGAGAGAAAATAATAATAGTTAATAGGGAGCTGAAATTGCAAACAGACAAAGTTGTTGAGACTCGGAATCAACTAGAACTGACAAATGGGTTGTGCTGGTTGGGCCGAATACCTGCAGGTTGGGTACCTGTGAGTGAATTACCTGTTCCTTAATAGGAGCAAAAATAACACCCATTACCCAAGTATTGAACCAGTTAATTTTGACAAATTTTTCTCTATTAAGAAAAATGTTTATATCACAACACACAAGTACTTCGTAAGAAATCCCAACTTGAAAGTAATAATATACCAACACTCAAATTATAATTTTAGAATTTTAATATTTATTTATTTAGAGTATTAGAATTTAAAAATAACATGAAATAGGGGGAAAAAGGAGAGAGAGAGAGAGAATAAGAGGAAGTGAATTATGCCACCACACCCTAAATACATAGATTACGAAGCTAACCTTTTACAACAGGAAAAGATTTGCAACTTAAAATAGAAAAAGGCTATCAACTTAAAAATGTTTTCAACTTCAACGAATATAATTAATAGTTAGTATGACTGGGAGGAATGAGTACAATGGGTTGGGTCAAAATGAATTTGGTAATTTTACTCATGGGTGGTGGGTGTGGCATTGTGTTCCCAAAAACAAACTTTTTACAGGAACCAATGGTACCCGTGGGTATGGGTCAATTTTTTGAAATTTTTGCCAGAATCAACTATTAGAATCTTCAGATTCAATTTGTCAAACTGCATATTGAAAGAAACTATAGCAAAAAGGTTTGATGCTTAATCACACTGGCCCCAGTTCACATTAGAGAAAGGATTCAAATTTGACATTACCATCTAAATTGGAATAGTCATGGTATGTACAATTGATAGCATAGGCTAATAAGGAAAAAATGCAGAAATGAGAAACACTTTAACAGAATTAAAGGTGACCATCTCTAGACGTGCCAACAAAGAAATCAAAAGTTACTTGAACAGAAACTTAGAAATTTAAAAGTTGAGGATATTGTTCTCCTGACAAAAAATAATTAAAATTAAATAATTATGATGCATCAAAAAATATATATATCAAAACATAAACTCCCCCCCCCCCCCCCCCCCCAAAAAAAAAAACAACTCAGAATTCACTTCATGGATGGCTTCTACTAATTCAAAAATCAGGTACAGAAATCCATAATGCCTCGGAACAAGGGGAAAAAATCAGCTGAATGCCTTACAGGTTCAGTATAAAAGAAAAGTATAAGAATAGCAAATTTCTAGAGGCTTCGGATTGTAAATCTACTTTTCTTCATCAGTTCAATGCCAAACTCATGGAAATGCATTCTAAGGGGCTAGTTTGATAGCATCTGAATGATTGAATCGGTCAGATTTTTGGGCTGAATGACTAAATCTAATTTTTTTACCTGAATGATTAAGTCCCAGCTGAATGAAGTAAAAAAAAAATTAAAAAAAAAATTAATATTATATTAAGTAATATTAAATAAATTTACAACTTTGAATTTTTTCAGATGGATAAAATAGTAAAAATATGTTATTTAGATGTTTCAGACATGTCACTTATCAAACAACTTTTTTTTTATTTAGTATTCAGAAATCTACTTCATTCAGCTCATTCAGATTACTTAAACATTCAGAACTATTTCATTCAGTTTTTATCAAACACCCCCTAAGATGGTCAACCGTTGCTTAAGAACCCAGAAACTAAAAAGTTGTATAGTTACAACCACAATAGAAAGACATGAACAGCCACAAATTCCAATTCGTATTACCTCCTAGAACCGCAGTTGCAGGGTATCTTTTTCTCCTCCACTGGAAATTTGTAATTGTATGTGATTTCCTCACCAGCAGTAATATGCCGTTTTGCATAGATGAAAATCTTTTTCTGACCCTCAACACTGATAACCTTGGTATAGCAATTAGGCTGCAAGAGTTTACTCCAAATTAAAAACCACCACACAATTTTTACATCAAAGTAAAGAGGTCACTGATAACTTGATGCAGCTACCTCACATGAATGGTTTATAAATCTGGCAATACCACCACGCTTTGTAGCATCAACCTGCACAGAAATGAAACATATATTAAGTAATAATATTTTTCTTTATGTACTCCAAGTCTATCATTTTCATCACAATAATTAACAGAATGCCTTGGTATGACCCTAACTTGATTAATGAAGTGCATGACTAATGCAGTTTTCCAAAGGTCAGTAGCTGGCAGCTTTATATAAACTTGCAAACTCTGATAAAATCATAAAACAGACATTGAGCTAATAGAAGATAACCTACCAAGTACCAACTGTAGGAAGACGAAATACAACCAAACCACCTCCCAAACCTCAAAAAATTAAATGAAAAGAAGAATCACTAAACAATTATCAATATGTTTAACTGTACATGGGATCCTGGCGTATCAAAATGAGGGTGTGGTATCTTGGAATTAATAGATCTATAAAACGAAAGAAGTAAACATTAATTTGTTTTAATTTTATCTATCATCATAAAGGCCAAGTTGTAAACATGAAATCTTACTTTCAAACTTTGAGACCAAGTCTGGCAACACACTTTAATACTTTACATCTAATTATATTAATATTAGACTCTCTCTCCTTAAAGGGGAAAGCTGTAGACAAGGAAATTTCAGGTTTCAAAAGTTTCCTTAGGTTTCCCTCTATTCAGGGCCCATTTGAAGTTCTACAGCTTACAGATTCAAGCTATAATTCTAAAAACTGCACAATTGGATTAAAATGTTAGGTCAACCACTAAAGACAACGGATAAAGAGGTTCCTAATTTACAAAATATTTTCACATTCATTTTTAGGTAACCATGTTTTTGGAGACAGTATAAATAGCTAAAAAGTACACTTGAAAATGGCTCATAAGATAACCTAGGAATGGACTAGTCAAAAAAATGTAGCATAGGATTGATAATCTTATTACTTAAACTATCACGCTTCACATACCACATAACCATCATCCAGTCTGAACAGATAACTGCTTCCAATTCCCATCTTCTCATAATGGCGTTCACGTATATCAGATACCTGCGGAATTTAAGTGGGAAAAACTGATTGCAAATACAGCACAATGGAAAGGCAACTTCACGAAAAGGTGTAAAGGACAAAACTTGCATACAAAAACAAAGAGGAGAGAAGAAGTTCATAATAATCAAGCAAATTTACAAAAATAAAGCATCAACTACAACTGAGCTGTATATGGTGAGGCATGTTGTGAACAATCAAGGGGGTCCAGTAACTAGTTGCCAGAGTAACACGACTTATGTTGGAGGATGGAAGGAAGGATTTTAAGTTCATGGTGAACACATCCTGACCAATTTCCTAGCCGCCAACTGGGCTCCCCACTTGGCCCTAAGTTACTCCAACTTCGGTTGGAGAATGGAAGGAGAGGTTTCAAGTTCATGGCACAAGTTGCAACACATCCTCACAAATTTCTTCGACACATCCCCGCTAGGCTGTCCAGAAAGGTTGCCATCATAGACATCCTATTTTCTTTTTTGCTACCAATTAAAAAGTGCACATAGTGAGAAACAAGATTGTGTAATCTTACACGAGGTCGAATTAGTTCTCCAACATATTCAATGACAAAATCTTCTGCATCAATTGGCTCCAATGCAACCAGACCCCAATCATGTATCTTGCTTCGTTGAAAACGTAAACGTTTTTTCCGTGCCTAACAAGAAAGATAAACATTAAGCAATTAAAGTACGAGCAAGAAACAGAAAAAGCAATGTCATCCTTCTCTCACCTTCAGCTGAGTAGCTTTCAAAAGATCAACACCTTCTGCTGCAGCAAGAAGATTGCGCAACTTAACCCTGTTTGTTCTTGCAGATATGCCCTTAGCATTTGATAACTGAGAACCATTACTCTCCGAATGCATATTTTGATCATGAACATGACGACTTCCCCTAACACGAGCTCTTTCAGTAGGAGTTGCATTAATTGACCATTTATGCCATTCCCAACCATTGATTGAAGATCGGGCACATCCGTAAGATCTGGGGCAGGAAATCGATGCTCTGGATTTACTGCTCTTGATTTTCTGAAAAACAACTTGTTTACATGATGCTTGCTTAGCAGCACCATTCGCTATTTTTGGAATTTTTCCAGACTGTGAAATATTATCCACAGCATGCTTTCTTTTCAGATTTGAAACCTTTGCTGCAGTGTGCAAAAACAGACAATCCATGGAGACAGTAAAAGTTGAAGTGCAAAATAAATAATTGGTGATCAAATAGCTAATGAGCTATTCTACAAAGCAAACAAAGCGGAAATTTAATAAAATAAAATAAAATGGAAATGGGCAAAAAAATTATTACATCTTAGTAGCTTTTCGGAAAAATCACCAGTACGCACTTCCTGGGTTTCAATTTCCCTGCCTTTCTTATTAGCAACCTTAACCTTACTAAAATCCTTGGTCAGAACAGAGACAAACTCTTTGCTAAATCTTGGATCCCCTTCATTGACTGCATTATCCAGACAAAACATTTTTAATTGTCATTGTTGGATGTAAGATTATCTCTGAAACTGCAAGATAACATTTACTCGTACAAATGAAATACCTTGAACACCACGAGCAGCCTTCACTGCTTTCTGGTTGGTTGAGTGAAGAGTTGTCAAGTTTTCACCATGCATATCATGCTTATTAGCATCACTACATGATTCAATCATGCTATTATCTGGTCCAATTTCCGCAGGCTCAACTACAGCCTCAACTTCTGCAATCTTGGCAGCATTTCCAGATATATCCTGTTTCCTTGACATCTCAACAGATTGCTTCTGAGATCCAATGTCTCCTGAAGCTGCCCACTCAGTAAAAGATCCCAACTTTCTCCTTGTCAACCTTTTCTTGCGGTAATATGTATACTTCCCAGTAACCAAAGATACATCTGAAGGTCCTGAGCTGTGACCAGTCCTTGATATTTCGCTAAGCTTATCAAATGCAGCAGAAAACTTACCATGCTTCGCTTCATTTGCCTTACTTAATCCCTTCTGGATAAAGATTAAAGAATTAAATAAGAATCAGAAGATAAAACCATGCCACTAACCAACCCCTTTCTCCACATTTATAAATAAAAAATTACACGCACATCTCTGACAACACTCCAAGAAACTTCGGAAGAAATTGGAAAAACAAAAGTAAGAAATCAATAAACCCTACCTCAATAGAGTCCAGTTTACAGCGTTTCTTTGAAGAACACCATGATACCAAAAACTTGTTAAGAGAATCAGCAATAAACAAGGAGTTACACTCTCTGAGTACATCATCGTGTAACTTCTGCCGGCACATTGCCAAGGCAACGTATACTGCAATCTTTGGAAAACACTCATGTGACCTAGAGGAACGGATTTTGCTAATCCGTAATGGAACACGGATTCCAGACTTGTTCTCAAATCCAGGTGGGTTCAGCTCATCAATATCTTTATCCATAACTGTATCAGTTAAATGCGTGCACATTTTTAGAAGTGTTCTGGACAAAAAGTTAGACGAAGAATTTTCACATACAGCAACAATGTTCTGATGGCCCTGGTTTGCTATTTGTGATGAAGCCTGGCAATTGTCAGGTGGAATTATCTTCAAATCAAGTTGTGTCTCAGAAGAACCATCCGCGCTTAATGTATGGCTGTGTTGCACAGAAGGGTCAATGGCCACCTGAAAAAATAATTTAACTTTTCTTTATACTCGTACAAATTGAAAAAAAAAATTTACTACCATAACAGCCATTCACAGGAAAAGTCAGAAGAAATCCGACTCTCATGGAAAATATATGAGCTTTTTTGGGTCTAAATTAAAAAGGATTTCTGGACATTACCTTATTAAATTGGTCATCTTCTAGAGAACCAAGTATTTGCTTTACTTCTTCATCCACAATGGCTTCAAAATACTGGACCAAAGCCGTCATTGCAGATGAATGGAGATCGTGTTCTATACCTCCCAGAATGTATTCCATGCCCTCGTTTGTTTGACCAATGCTTAAAAGGTTACTTCTAAATGACTTTTCTCCCTCGGAGGAGCATGAAGAAACCAAAGGAGATGGGGAGCATTCATTAGATGCCATCCTCGGCAACTCAAAACCAGGAGGGCAATCGAGCTCGCCATCAGAAGATTCTTGTTCCAACCGCAACTGTTGAGCATGGAGACAAACTTCAAACAACAAACATACAGAAGGAAAGCAGCAACATAGAGCAGAACAAGGTCACAACTACTTACAGCTTCAACAGGTAGTTTTTCCACCACCCCAACATACTGTTTAAGCAAATTTCTATGTTCAAAAATAGCATTATTGGCAGACCACAGTTTCATCTTCCTCCAGGCAGAAGAATACTCCACTATAGAATCATGAAAGACGGCATTCCACATGACTTGCATTGAAGAGTCAAAAAGCAACCGATAGATAATAACACATGCATTCCAAAAGTTCTCAGAGCTTCCAACAGACTTCATGCAAGATGGAGATATTGTACGACTTCTATTAATTGGGGGGTTTTGCTCAGAAACACTATTTGAGACTGTTTTTTCACTCACCGGAGAAACATAGTCCTTCACCTGATAAGATTCACTCTATTCACACAAAAACCAAAAAATATATAAATATATATATAAATAAATAACAGTCAGCTTTTTTCCCCCCTCAACAAGTAATAAGTAATTACAGTTGATTTGTATGGAAAGAAACGGGCAAGAGATATAGAAATGGAGAGAACATATTTAAGGGAATAAAATAATGTAGGATTTGGATCACTTCATCCCATTTTAGTTGTTCTCTCCAACAGTTGGAAGAAATGAAGTGAAAAGAATAAGATATTAAAATCCTTTAATGATATAATACAAACTTCTAGCAATGCTTTATGTTTCTTTGATTTTGTTATCGCCTCCCAAATAGGAGGGGAAAATTAATTAATTTCGCTTTTCCTTCTTTCCCAATTGCTAAATAAAAGGAAAGAAGAGAACAGTCCTTTCCTCCACTTGACTCTCTCACTAAAACCCATCTCTTTTCTTCTCTCTAAAAGTAAAACAAAGTAGAGATTAAAGTATCAATCATTTCTATGGGACATGAATCCAGTACCATGTTAGTTTTGACAGTCTGATTGATCACTTCCAACTTCTGATTCTTGTTGGTTTTCTTCGAGGTAACACACTCCGCAATTACATGGCTAATAATCTCATCTAGCACAACTTTACGTGCTGTTTTCATGATTCCAGAGTGCAGTTGCGAGCAAACTTCTTCAGAAATTTCAGATATGAAGCTCAACAAAGGGCCAGTCTTGTGGACCTTGTCGTCAGATATAGAGACATTTTCAAGTCCAGCTGTTCTCCAAGTGTCTATCACAGATTTTAAAATGAAGGGCTTAAACTTATTGTCAGCATGACAAATCTGCACATTAGAATCATAAAACAATGTAAGACCGGGATAATGAGAAAAGGTATATACACAGCAGAAACTCTAGTATTGGCAGGTTGGTGACCTCGACTTTTTATACAAAACATTAATAGCACATATCGAACAATTGGAGACACCTAATTGTGTTGACTCTGTTGACAACAGAGCTGTAAGTGTAGTATTGGCAGGCTGTTCACCTTGACTTTTTATACAAAACATTAATGGTACATGTCAAACAATTGTATATACTTAATTCGGTATATCAGGACAAATTCAAAAACTATGTATCGATATATCAACTCATATGGCTCACCATCAATGAATCACGAAGATATCCATAGTGATGCCAAGAGTAAAGTTCCACAAGAGAGTGTGGTCCATGTTTCCTCCCCTCGTCATCCTCAAACAGCCAACAAGACTCTTCACCTGACTGTGCATTTACAAGGATAAGAAGGGATGAGGGTTAGCAAATTATTGAAATGCACATCACTAAAAACATGTAATCCAACTATAATTCATAAATAGTATATAAGAGCCTTATTTTTGGGGAGTGTTCGCAAAATTATGAGCCAAATAAAGTTCAATTACCACTGGCATATATGGCATAGTCGAGCAAGCTGCACCGGGAATTGGGTTCTGCTGGTTGGAGTTAATATTATTATTGTTCAAATATGAATGAGATGCTTCCTGCGAGTTATAAGATACACTTGTTGTAGCAAACTCTGGTCGGTTTGATGCCATGTCACTATGAGAAATTGTGGGTGACTTAACTCCGGAGACAGACGCATGCAAATATACAAAGCCAGTGGCAACATGGTCGGGGAACTGCTTAAAATATTTCAGTGGCACGGGGTTGATTAAACTCCCATTCATAATGGGGTACACAGGAAGTTCATCCGGCAAGAAACCAGTAGACAAACCCTCATACAACTGCTCCTGAATGTAAGGGCCACACATTTGACCTTGTTCATTGACATACATCCATGCACTCACAAATGCTGGAGAGGCATAGCCGGTATATGTCTTGATAGGGTAGGAAGACCCTCCGGTATTAGATTGATGGGATATGTTTTCATCACCGCCATTTGACTGGCAGCTCGTTTCCACCCCAGAGTTCAAGCCTACTTCATCGTTGCAATTGGAGCAAGCTGAAAAATTATGAATACTACCTAAACAAGTATGGCTCAGCTCCAACGAAGATGCAGCACCATCGTGACTGTGTTCTTCACATACGTGTGAAGATAAATCACGGTGTACCAATTCTGACACCTTCAGCCTCTTTCTAGATAAAGTAATTTGGCCATATTCACATAGCTGGATAACTGAATCAAATCCGTCTCTTTTAGTTTCGGTGCAGCAACAATCTGAAGATACCATGTCTTCACGAGAAGCTCCTGGAGACAACCTGATTACAACTAGATAATTAGATTGATTGCACAACGTATAAAGTTATTTTTGATCTTGCTTACTGTCGAAAGAATAAGCAAATGCACAAAAACCAACGTACAGCAGTTGGGGACAATTCTATTAGGATGAAAGGTCCGATCACATAATAAGCTGTGATACCAACAATCTGGATCTATGAATATCAAATTATATATCGAGAGAGCTGTGTTAATATATTTGTAAGATCTATAGTTTGATTCCAATTCATTATCAAATCTTCTCGTGAAAATTCATAGAAGAAACTAGTTCCAGACGTTGAATGATAGAGATCAACGCCAATTTGAATATTATATTTACGCATAGATAGAGAACAGACCTATAAAGAAAACGACGGGCAATCTTCAGCTGTTGATGATGGCCAAAAGCAGTGGTTCGCCGATGATACCAGGAACCCTAGCAATAAGAGAGAGACTTTGATTGTATATGCCTCCCTGTTCTTTTTACGGGGCAAACAATATAAACTGAGATATCGGTTTCGGGTCCGGATTTTGGATTTCAGTTCAACTCTTCCTCGTTGATTTCGAGTTCTCCTTCCGGGTATCTCTGTAGGGATCCAAGGTCTAATTTTGGATCACCTCGCCCAATTATCTCTTGAGACCCGAATAAATAAGCTGCCTAGTTCATATGTTTCTGAATTTTAGACGGAAAAAAACATTAATGAAAATTTTAATTATGATAAAAGGAGTAATATAAATTTTATAGATTTTTTCATACTATTACTAAATTTACAAAAAAAAAAAGCTAAATTTACTATTTTATTATTAGACTATTATTTTATTATGTTTGTATGTAGAGAATATAATAATAATTATAAATTATGTGGTTATGTTAATTAGAGAAAATCAAATTCAAACCATTAAGAGTTATCACTTACCATAAATTTTAAATCTACAGCCAAAAACAACCTCAATAAATATGACACTATCTTCATTTTAAATTATAAGATCATTGTTGATTTTTAAAAAGTCAATCTAAAATATTTTCAAAATTAAAATTGAGATGATTAAAAAGTATGAAACTATAAATCTTGCAATGAGTATTATTTTTTTCATATTTTTTAATATTCATCGTTGTATAAACTAAAATTAAAGAAATTCATCAATTATAAGTTTCAAAATATTTAAAAATGACTCTAAGAAATGAATTATAATCTTATATTTTAAAACGGATAAAGTATATTTTTTTTTTAAACTATTACGTTATGTTGTTGTTCTATTATACATAACACAATTTTTTATCTACTGTAATAGTCATCATATTACACATTATTGCTATTTGTTTTAAAGTGATATATGTAATATTTATTCCCTATAGTATATGAATATTTTTATATAAATACATTCAACAATTTTATTCACTCCCTTTTTGTATTGGGCTACATATTTAGAGTTACTAAATAATTTTTTTAAACAGCTCATATGGTCAAAATAGTAAAATAGTATCATTCAACTATTTTATACATTAATTACCAAATAACTTTTTAAATTCATATACTATTTCATTTAGACAATCTAATTTATTAAAATATATTAATCATTCAAATTTTAATTACTTAATTTTATCAAATACCACCTTGGTCTATACTTCCATGAAAAGATTATTGATATGGGTAGACAATTTGGTCCTAAAATAAATTTATTCTTATATTCAATATTAAATTTATTAGTCTTAAGTAAATATTATATTTCTATGTAATGATTATTGATATGAGTAGACAATTTGGTCCTAAAATAGATTTATTCTTATATTCAATATTAAATTTGTTAGTCTCAAGTAAATATTATACTTACATATAAATACTAGTATTCCCTACATTAATTTAATTGTTGTTAACAGTTGAGATAAAAATATGTACTTTTATTTTAACAATCCTACTTCCATAAATACTCCTCTAAATAAACACGAGATTATTATTTTCAAAGAAAAAAATAGTACTCTATCTAATAGTAGTTCCATAATATAATCCATGAACCTAAAATCACTAAAAATAGTCATTGTGGACGAACATAATAGTTCTTATGGCTTCTGACAATGCTCCTATCAAGTACAAATTTATATATATATATATATATATATATATATATATAATATATATATATTAGTTATCAAGTATTTATTAGAATGAAATTTAAGTAAACATGGACACATAAATAAACACGTAAAATATAAAATCAATTCCTCGTATTAAATTATTCTAGTTGTTGTCTTTAATTTCTACAAGTTAGTGAGATTCCTGTTAAAACGAAGTGAGTATCTTTTTCTTTTTTCTTTTTTTCAATATTTTAAGAGTGATAATCTCATTTTTCATTTTTTTGTATTCTTTAGTTTAATGTGTTTTACTAGTCAAATAATATTAAATTTTAAAGTCCAAGGAATTGTGGGGTTAAAATTATAATCATATGTTTCTTGTGTAAGACTTCCTCCGTTCTTATTTCTATAACTAACGTCTTAAGATAAAATATAAAAATTAAAAAAAGCAATTCGCGTTTTTGTCGAATGACTAATATAATTATAAAATCTAAATATTATCTTTTTTAAATTTATAATATAAAACAGAGTGTCTCAAATCTCAATATTTCAACATCTAACAGCTTCAAATCAATTTAAGTTTCAACATCTAACAGTCTAAAATTATTTAGGGTTTCAACATCTAACGGTCATTAACCTATCTCTTATTTTTTCCCTCAATTCAATATTTTTTTTTCAAAAATTTATTCACTCACATTTTCCACCTAAATCAAATTTACCACTACACTATAATAATAATAATAATAATAATAATAATAATAATAATATAGTAATAATAATAACAATAATAATAATAATAATAGAAATAATAATAATTATAATAATAATTATTATTATTATAATTATAATAATACTAATAATAATAATAATAATGATAATGATAATAATAATAGTAATAGTAATAGAAATAATAATAGTAATAGTAATAGTAATAATAATAGTAACAGTAATAGTAATAATAATAATAATCATTATTCTTATTGTTATAATTACAATAATTATTATTATTATTATTGTAATTATAACAATAAGAATAATAATTATAATTATAATTATAATTATGAATATAAAATAAATAAATAAAAATTTGCGCGTAAACAACATGGGTCACCCTTTTAGCATTGACGCACTTTTTCTATTTTTCGAGTATTGCAGTCGTTATGTGTTCCACGTGCAAATTGATTTGGGCGAGAAATCACAAGGACGGTTCAGATTCATTATAATTGATTTGTAAGTTATTTTAGGTTGCAAAGAGTCTTTAGATAATATAGTATTTTTAGAATTTTAATTTACGCTGTGCTTTCAGGCACGGACAATTACGTGTCATCTCTTTGGTGTTTTTATGGGCTATATCGAGAGCAACTATTGTAGTAGGCTCTGACTTGTGGTATAAAAATATTTTGTCCAATTTCAAAAAAAAAATATAGAGAAAAAAATGTTATGGTGATGCGATTTAGTTGGAGTTATGACAATACTTTTTTGTTTGTACGTAGATGACTCATTTTATACTTTTTGGTATATATGCAAAAGCTTTTTTCTTTTGGATTTTTACATCTCCTTTTTTTCTCATTGGATTCCACCAAATGGTTTGCAATACTATCATTTTTCCATATGAAATACTGTTCATGGATCATATTGATCGGTGGTTAGAGATACTGAAAACAAATAAATGTTGTTAAACTTCTCATTCCGTTTTGTCAATAAAAGATGTGTATGGGATACCCTAAAATACTATATTACACAAATTTAAACCCGCTATCGTCAATCAATTAATTGTTCAAATCTGCCAAAAACTAATTTTAAGTTGGGAATTAATAGCACATTAATATTTGCCTAAAAAAGAAACTATGACTAGATTGAGTATCAATCTTTTTGTATTAATGGTTGAACTCTCAGTTTTATTATGTAACTGAGAATCTACAACAGTTTTAGATTTTTCAATTTAAAAATATTGGATACGGTACTTAACTGTTATATTAGTTGTACCGTACCTTCAGGCACGAATTATCTCTAGTTTATTAATAAAGAGAAAAGAGAAATAAATTAGTATTTATTATAGAGATAATATTAAATATAATTATAAAATCTCAATATTATCTTTTTAAAAATCATTAATAAAAAGAAAAGTGAATTAAATTAGTATTTATTATAGATATAATGTTAAAAATTAAGTAATTAATATTTTTTTGAAATTTATAAATAATAAATAGATAAAAACAAATTTCACTATATAAAAAGACAAATAGAAAGAAACGAAGAAGTATTTCTTCACATATTCGA
Organism: Hedera helix; assembly: GCA_947179155.2. NCBI lineage: Eukaryota > Viridiplantae > Streptophyta > Magnoliopsida > Apiales > Araliaceae > Hedera > Hedera helix. The sequence continues at coordinate 40,791,612 of OX359283.1, read as the reverse complement.
TATTCAAGAATTATAAACTCAAAACATACATACTAAATTCCATTCTCGATGGGCCTCGTTCCTTTAAATTTCTTCGTGAGTCATAAATGGAGTTGCCTGAGCCCAAAATAATTAAAGAAAATCTGTGTCCATTTCTAAGATTATATATCTGACATTGATTGATAAAAAGCATTGTCGGTTCCCCAGACAATATATGTTCATAAAGTTTTAATAAAAGGCAAAATATTTTATTCACTGAGACATGAAACTCTAAAATTCAAAAGACTTGGACTGTTAAATTTTTTACAACTAATTATGATTACATCGATGGTACAATTAGTAAATTTAGTAGCCACATATAGTTGGTTAATAAGTTGTTTGTGGCTTACTAATTTATTTTTATAGATTTATTTTAATTGATTAGTAAGTTATTTGTGACTTACTAATTTCTTTTTAAATTTATTTTGTGAATATCATCAAACGTAATTATCAAGTTCACTTGCAACACTTGCATCGAGTTAAAAGTGGAAAAAAATATGATAGTATGTTTATAGAAATTTCACATTAAAAAAATTAAAGAAATACATCTAATATATATCGGATAAGTTCCATTCTTTTTATTATTAATTAATTTTAGATTAAATAGGGTGATGTCTTTCGATGATAAAATTGAATCCATTATATGAATGAGTAACTAAATTGTGACATTAGCAAAGCTTCCGAACCTCGATTCTTTATTTTCCCTCGAAACTCCTTTCTTAGAATGCATCATCATCATCTTCAACCAATCACTCCACAATTTGAAATTTAGAATAATAATGATGAAGAGACGTGCGGGTTCGTGGTAGTACCCCCACGTTGTTTATGATTTTTAATATTTAAACAAGTGTTTATATATGAGATGAGATGCGATATTTCTCTCGTTTTTCTTAAATAAACATTACGAATAGAAGAATTCCTCCCCATAAAAAGGTCCAATAACATTTTATGGTACATTTTTATTTATAATTTTTTTTTTCAAAAAAATAAAAGATGATCGAGACGATATCATTTAGAGAATACAATGCTGAGCATAAATAATACAAAAAAAAAAAACAAGTGGAATTAATTTGTTTTTCAATTAATTTTAAGAAAAGTCGTCTTAGTATAATTTCAGCTCAAACCTAAGGTCGTTAGGACAGATGAACGGAGATAGCCTGTCGCAATCATAATTTACCGGATCTTCTTGGAAGATCAAGGCCAGAGAGAGAGAGAGAGAGAGAAGGTAAAACAAAGTCAGCCGGCTGATTGGAGTAGTAATTTATGGATGGATTAGTATTATATAAAGTTAAATGATGAATAAAAAAGTGGATTAAATCAAAACTCAAAAGAACAAGTACGAGCTTCGCTTCGTGGAGGACCCACCCCCCACGGTAAGAGACATTACACCAATCGCTTCTTTTGTTTTATATTCCTATCGTCAAGGCCACTACCAAAGACCTACCTCCTAAATATTGGATGCCTGCTGGCTTGGGGGCTGGCTGCCAGCAATTGTCACCGACACCTATTTTCTTACCCAACTCTTTATCTAATTTTTTGTAAGGTTGGATTTTGATTTGATATCTTAATATTCTCTTAATTATTATCAATATATATATATATATATATGGGGTGGAACATGCATGTTCTTTTGTAATTCATCGTTTATGAAATATTTTCAAGCTATTTGTTATTAAATCTAGCATTTTCTAAAATCTGTTTTACAAATTAATTATGTATAAATTACTTATTAAATTTTAGAAAAGAGATTTGTATATTTCCAAGCCGAAGGAAGGAAGGAATACATGACCTTCATTCCATCAATATGTCCAAGACTTTTTGATTTATTAATTCAATTGGTAATATTATTCCAAGGAGAGAAGAATAATAAAAATTCAATTAAATATTTCCGAGGGAGTAAATTAATGCAGGAAAAAGAGACGTACAAACTTACAAAGTAGTAGTGACTGGTGAGCGACAGCGCGGGTCCGGCGGGACGGAAGAGAGAGAAAAGCGACCGTTTGCCGAGGTGACTGCTTGAGTCCACATGTGCAGAGCTGTTGCCCTTCATTGCTCCATTAATAATTAATCATTTTCCATGCTTAATACTATTCCTTCTGCACATAATAAAATTTGAGAAGTGATATTTTTATATAATTTTTTTGATATTTTATATATAAATTATTATTATAAGTTTATAACGATAATAAAAATTGTTATTATAAATTTATAATGATATTTTTTATGTAAAAATATTAATTTTTTTTATAAAAATAATAATTTTAAAATTTTTTTATTGACTTTTTGGATATATTAAAAAAAGAATAAATTGATAAAAATTATTTATATTAATTTTTTTATTTAATTACATAATTTTTTTATATATAACTAGTTATATTTCATAAATATGCATAGAAAATAAAAATATAACAATTAATATTAAAAATATTATAGATAAATTATTGTAAAAAATAAATTATTTAAAATAAGTAGACATTTAACTTGAGATTACCTAAAATAGTAATAAATTTTTTTTATTAGAGAGTAATTAATAGTACTTTCTCCGTTTCGAATTATAAGATTATTATTGACTTTTTATAAATTAATTTAAAATATTTTTAAATTTAAAATTTATATAATTTATTTAAAATTTAAAAATAATAAATAATAAATTATATAATTAATAATAATTTTTAAATAATTTATGATATCCATCCTTTATATAAATTTCTTTCTTTGTGATAATACTACTTCTATTCTATATTTCCATTCTATTCGTTGAGGTGGTTCTTCGTCTTCTCATCTACAGTTGGTTATTTACCGGGTGTATTTGTCAATTGTTATTCTTTTACCTATTTTTTACACTTTGATTAAAATTTCATAATTCCATTATTTATTCATTGTAATGACATCACATCACATGCAGTTATTTGTTCCGCTATCTACCACCTTCAAACAGACAAGAATACATATATTATATTTGAACATAATATCATATATAATATTAATTTTAATTATTAAAAAAATTAATATAATTTTTTGTATTAAATTATATTTTTTAATAATTAAAATAAATATTATATCCAATTATAATATACTTAAATTTATACCCTTCAAACATTAGATCTCCCCTCTTAATTATTTTTGGCAAGGAGTGATATTCTGTGCAAATACTCGTTCTTTCCATCCATCGAGTCTTAATTAAAATTTTAGAAATATAAATTTATTTAATTTTTGATTAATAGTACAATAGTTAATATCATAAAATATTATTAATAAATGCAAGATTTATTATTTTAAAAATTAAAATAAGTTTTTGTTACAATTTAAATTTAAAAAATATTATAAATAAAAGTGAGAGTGCATAATTTCGATCTAGACTTTTAGCGCATTTATCTTGAATGGAAGGAATACACACAGTTGTTATACCATGGGTGAAGTCAAAGAATAATTAATTACCCTAAATATATGTCTACACCCCCCTTCCTTACCAGCCTTACCAAGGTTTATTACTGCATTAGCTGTGTTGTCGGCAACATTAGCTGTGTCGGCGGAGATGTTGATAAAGATATTACGTAATACTAATAAACTGGAGAGGAGAGGAGAGGAGAGCATAATAATACTAAATAAATAAATAATTGATGATTTTACAATTGAATTGACATCCCATCCCGGTCTCCCCTCAAAAAGTACTCCACAAAGCAAAACAATACTAGGGAGGGGTATTTTGGTAGGTGTTCTGTTCCCTTCTTCTGTTTCTGTTTCAATGTTAACGTCCGTCCAATTATTTATTAATGAGAGGCATTATTACTTTAATTATTGATTTCAAGTAGAAGAGGAAGAGGAAGAGGAAGAGGAAGACAGGTATGGATAGAGATAGATAGGGCAGAGTAGTTACCCCCATTTCTCTTTTATAGTACTACTATATATTTACTGGAAAAAGGGTCTGTTGATTTTCATTTAACTACTGTGGAACCAAGGACTGAATGATAGGAGAGAGAAAGCAACAGCGTTTTTTTGACCGACGACCATACAGAAAAAAAAAACAGATATTTATAGAGGGTGTCATAAAGAAGAAAGAAACTCTCATAGCTGTCTGTGTCGGTCCGCCCAGCAGCTGGAGCCTCCTGGAAGGGATTGCCTTGCCAAATGCCAATTCAATTCATCAACTTTCCTCTATTTCAATTTCTGACTATCAAACTCATAGGACAGAGGGCAGCCTTTATTTTTGATTTTCTGACTTTATTTCCCTAGGCGGATCTGGACCATAATTCCGGGACTTGTCGGTTTATCTTCTGCTGCTCACCCTCAGCCTTACGAATTTACTTTAGATTTAATTGGAATTTTCAGTGCGTGTATTTGTGTATGTGAGATATAGAGTAAGAGAGATTACAAACAGGAGAAATGGAGGCGAGTGCCGGTTTAGTCGCCGGCTCTCACAATCGGAATGAGCTCGTCGTCATCCGCCGCGACGGTGAAAATGCTGTAAGTCTTTCATATTTACAAATTTTATTCTGCTAATTATGTTCTTGAACTAACTTGACGAAATCTGATGAATGCATATTTAGTTTGTTGTTAATATATAGTCTTATAATTGCTAAATTTATATACTGTGCAGAGAAAGGCCTTGCAGCAGGCGAGTGGGCAGATGATCTGCCAGATTTGCGGTGATGATGTTGGGCTGACAGCCGACGGAGAGTTATTTGTGGCCTGCAATGAATGTGCGTTCCCGGTTTGCCGGACTTGCTATGAGTACGAGCGCCGTGAAGGCAATCAAGTCTGTCCCCAGTGCAAAACTCGCTTCAAACGTCTCAAGGGTAAAAAAATACAAAATACTTGAACTAATCACTTTTATGCTGTACTACAATTGGAGATCTCATGTGGAAATGTGAATTTGTGCAGGATGCGCCAGAGTGAATGGGGATGAAGAAGAAGATGATATCGATGATGTGGACAATGAGTTTAATTTTTATGAAGGTGGGAGGGATTCTGGACACGAATCCCATCAAGCTCTTTCCGAGGCTGGATTTCTCCAGGGTCATGGCCGCCACATGAGCTATGGCAGCTCCTATGAACCCAATTTGTCTCCTAATGGTTTTCATACTCCTCTGCCTCAAGTTCCTCTTCTCACCAATGGTCAACTGGTAACTTGAATAATGCTCATCTCTATCTATATATTTTTATTTTGTTTACATCTATTCTTTACCTAAGATTTTTCTGATGTTGACAAATTGATTCAATTTGTCAATTAATGTCATTATTCAGTTTATATTGAATTATTCATTGCAACACATGATCACCGAAGACGAGTGGCTGATCCGCCTTGTTTGTTATTAAGGTTGATGATATTCCTCCTGAACAACATGCATTGGTACCATCATACATGGGTAATGGTGGAGGCAAAAGGATTCATCCCCTTCCATTCTCAGATCATAGCACTACAGGTAAATGATTTGTTTTGCGCCGCTGCCCCACTCCTAGAAAATCTGCTACGTTTGCATGAAACTCCATCTTGTCATATTTGCAGTGCAACCTAGATCCATGGATCCTTCCAAGGACTTGGCTGCTTATGGCTATGGAAGTGTAGCTTGGAAGGAGAGGATGGAGAGTTGGAAACATAAGCAGGACAAGTTACAAATGATGAAGAGTGAAAATGGTGGCGAAGATTGGGACTACGATGGAGACGGACATGATCTATCATTGTAAGCTTTTCCCATAATGATGTCTTCCCCCTGATCCGTATGAAGTAGGAATTGTTAAGCAAAATCATCAAATAGTATTGATGTAAAGTGTTTTCTGCATTTTCTGATTATTGGTTGCACATAAAATATTTTTCACTTCAAATTTATCCAAAAAAAGCTTGCAACTCTGTAAATTGTTTACCACTTTTCTTCGGTGTAAACCCTTTTCATACGTACGGTACATACCATAATTCTTAGTTCATCAATTATATGGTCATGACTTTATATGAATGAATGTGCTTTTTTAGATGATTACTTATTATGTGGTTCACACAATTTTTTTCCTTTTACCTTTTTTAGAATCCTATATTTTTGAGTTTATTGAAACTTGTAAAATTTATTAATGGTGAATTTCATTGATGTTGTTTGATCAGGATGGATGAGGCAAGACAGCCTTTATCGAGAAAGATGCCTATTTCATCAAGCCAGATAAATCCTTACAGAATGATTATCATAATTCGTCTTGTTGTTGTTGGATTTTTCTTTCACTATCGTGTAATGCATCCTGTAAATGATGCTTATGCATTATGGCTCATATCTGTAATCTGTGAAATATGGTTCGCTGTTTCATGGATTCTTGATCAATTTCCAAAGTGGCTACCTATTGACAGGGAAACTTATCTAGACAGATTATCCTTGAGGTTAGTAATCACGCAGCTTAATCTCTGAATGCTAATCTGATTTCATTCCAACTGTTGAAGCAATATATATACTAGCCTTACCTCTGTATCTGTTTGTTAGGTATGAGAAAGAAGGCCAGCCCTCTCAACTATCTCCAGTAGACTTATTTGTGAGTACAGTTGATCCACTAAAAGAACCTCCTCTGGTTACTGCAAACACAGTTCTTTCCATTCTTGCGGTGGATTACCCTGTTGACAAGGTCTCATGTTATGTATCGGATGATGGTGCTGCCATGTTAACATTTGAAGCCTTGTCAGAAACATCAGAATTCGCTAAGAAATGGGTGCCTTTTTGCAAAAAGTTTAACATTGAGCCTCGGGCACCGGAGTTTTATTTTGCTCAAAAGATTGATTATCTAAAAGATAAGGTGTTGGCTTCATTTGTGAGGGAGCGAAGAGCAATGAAGGTAGTGAGATCATTCATTGAGTTGTTCCTTTTCTCTTTTTTGTTCCTCTTACTTTTTGTTTTTATTTTTTTAAATAGAACCTCCATATATTTCTCAAGTGGTTCTTGCAAATGATACTAAATATCTGTTTATTGCAGAGAGAATATGAGGAGTTCAAAGTGCGAATTAATGCTCTGGTTGCGAAGGCACAAAAGGTCCCAGAGGAAGGGTGGACGATGCAGGACGGAACTCCATGGCCGGGGAATAATGTCCGGGATCATCCTGGGATGATTCAAGTAAACTCATTGGAATTTCACCATTTACCATTTTAAGTACTTGCTAATTCTAGTTCGAAGTCTCTAACATTTGTTCTATTAACTTCCAATAGGTCTTTCTTGGCCAAAGTGGGGGACTTGACACAGATGGAAATGAATTACCTCGCTTGGTATATGTCTCCAGAGAGAAGAGACCTGGATTCAATCACCATAAGAAAGCTGGGGCAATGAATGCTTTGGTAAGTGAAAAACCAACGAAAATTTCTGAAGTTTTTTAATTGAAGGAGTTGACATAATTAAATCTTTTTCCTTATTCATGTGACCCTTCACCCTTCTATTTGTCAGGTCCGAGTCTCTGCTGTTCTCACGAATGCACCTTATCTATTGAATTTGGATTGTGATCACTACATCAATAACAGCAAGGCTATCAGAGAGTCAATGTGTTTTATGATGGATCCCTTGCTTGGAAAGAGAGTGTGCTATGTTCAGTTCCCACAGAGGTTTGATGGAATTGACAAGAATGACAGATATGCCAACAGAAACACTGTATTCTTTGATGTAAGCACCCATAGCTTTAGACATTCAAGTGGCTTATTGCGTCTTTTGTTCATGTATTGATTGCCTAAAATTGATAATTTCTTCTTCTCCAGATTAATATGAAGGGTTTGGATGGTATTCAAGGACCAATTTATGTTGGGACTGGATGTGTATTCAGGCGGCACGCACTTTATGGTTTTGATGCTCCCAAGTCGAAGAAAAAACCAACTAGGACATGCAACTGCTTGCCAAAGTGGACCTACTGCGGGTGCTGTTGTTCTGGAAGGAAGAAGAAGAAGACTAACAAGACAAAATCTGAGAAAAAGCAGAAGCTTTCCAGGAGGGATGATGTAGTACAGGTGTATGCATTGGAGGGTGTAGAAGAGGGAACTGCAGGTAAACCATGTATTTTGACATGGATCATAAAATATTCTAGTTTCTTTGTTACCTAACCTTGTTGACTTGATACAAATTTCACCTTAATCATAGGTTTAACATGTGTAAAACTTTTTGCCTATTCATCTCACTCCTGTTCAGCTTCACTAAATTCAATCTGAAGTGGGACACTGCCTATGCTGAAAGCTCTTGTAAAGTTGATCTTGTTTTTCTTGAAGCTGTATCTAGTATGCAGATTGTAGTATATAATTTGTTTACTATGCCCGGTTCTTGTTAATTGGCACAAGAAGAATGGTTATTTTGATTATTAGATATTAGATAAAAAAAAAATTGTTGAGAAATTAGTTACTTGGTTCCATGTAATTAACTGTCAGCAGTTGGTGAACTCTGTAGCTTGACCCACATTTCTTCCATTTTCGTAATTGTTAATGACAAGTTGCTAATGTTTAGAATCGTGTGTATATATATATATATTGTGTAACCTGACTTGGCAAGAGCTTTAAATGCAGGGGCTAAAGAGGAAAATTTAGCTCTGAATCCTGAGAATAAGTTGGAAAAGAAGTTTGGGCAGTCTCCTGTATTTGTTGCATCTACATTGATAGAGAATGGAGGGACTCTAAAGAGTGCTAGCCCAGCCTCTCTACTTAAAGAAGCCATCCATGTAATTAGCTGTGGTTACGAAGATAAAACAGAATGGGGAAAAGAGGTAGAAATATGTTTTGAACACTGTTAAATCCTATGAGAGAGTCATCTTCTACATTTCGTTTACCTCTTCTTTGTATATTCTTCCAGGTTGGATGGATTTATGGTTCAGTTACAGAGGATATTTTGACTGGTTTTAAAATGCATTGTCATGGATGGCGTTCCATATATTGTATACCAGCAAGACCTGCATTTAAGGGATCAGCACCCATTAATCTTTCTGATCGTCTCCACCAGGTCCTTCGATGGGCCCTTGGTTCGATTGAAATCTTTTTGAGTAGGCATTGCCCTATCTGGTATGGTTATGGTGGTGGTCTGAAATGGTTGGAGCGTCTGTCATACATAAATGCTACAGTATATCCATGGACATCTATTCCACTTCTAGCCTATTGTACTTTACCCGCGGTGTGCTTGCTTACAGGGAAATTTATCACTCCAGAGGTATGTGATCGACAACAAATCAATGCCAGGCATGAAGGCATCAATTTATTTTTTTATACTTGTGCCGATCGTTCTCAAGTTTAATTTTCCTTTTCTTTGATCATGCAGCATTTTGTCAAGTTAAGTTTGATGGCTAATTTTTGTTTTCTTCCTTCATTTTCATACTGCAGCTAAGTAATTCTGCAAGCTTGTGGTTTTTGTCTCTTTTCATATGTATTTTTGCAACAAGTATCCTGGAAATGAGATGGAGTGGAGTTGGTATTGATGAGTGGTGGAGAAATGAGCAGTTTTGGGTGATTGGAGGTGTTTCGGCACATCTGTTTGCTGTGTTCCAAGGACTGCTGAAGGTGTTAGCTGGAGTTGATACCAACTTCACCGTGACATCAAAAGGTGGGGATGATGAGGAGTTTTCAGAACTGTATGCATTCAAGTGGACTACATTGCTCATTCCGCCGACCACACTCTTGATAATAAACCTCATAGGAGTGGTTGCGGGTGTCTCCAATGCAATCAATAATGGGTACGAGTCATGGGGTCCTCTGTTTGGTAAGCTCTTCTTTGCATTCTGGGTGATAGTCCACCTCTATCCCTTCTTAAAGGGTCTACTGGGTCGGCAAAACAGGACTCCCACAATCATTATTGTTTGGTCAATTCTGCTTGCTTCCATATTTTCCCTTCTGTGGGTTCGGATTGATCCATTTTTGGCAAAGTCAGATGGTCCTGTCCTAGAGGAATGTGGGTTGGACTGTAACTAGATTGTGAATCAGTTTCTTGAGACAAACAGTTTGTAAATTGTGTTTGTGATGCAAAGAAATGTTTGGTTTGATGGGGCCGCAATGTGTAGATTAATATGTATTGAAAGGAGAGTGCTGGCTCCAGGCTTGCTGTGGTTAGAAGAATTTGGCAAGGTATATATAGCCTGCAGGTTGCTGCTGTTATACTAGTACGATTGATGAGGGGAATTTTCATCAGATCCCAAAAGAAGACTCCTCAATTCTTTATTGATTTGATATGTGGTTGAGTTGAACCAATGCCCCATCATATGTAATTGTTACTTTTTCTTGTAATCTCTCTCAGCCTATTCTTTCTTCATGTACAATAAAGGTGGGGCTTTAACTAATCCTGCTATTTGTAATTTGTAAGTAGAAAGCCATAAAAGAAGCATTACTTGTAAGTTGAAGTTGGTTTGCTGTATATTAATGTATTACAATCACCTTTTTTCTTTAATTTATTCATTCTTACGTTTTTTGGGTTGGGGCTAAACGGCACTTAAATGTGTATGCGGTTTTAGCAAAAAATAAAATAAAATGTGTAGGTGGAAATTCTAAAGTAGGATGACCCTCTTCTCCTTCTCCTTTTTTGTTATTCTAGGGTTCCAAGGGGAGGAGGAGTGATGAGAGTAAGATCGGAGAAGAGGCGGTTAAAGATACCGCAGCGCAGGTGATGTTGAATGAAAGGGGGGGCGGGGCGGTCGGACTTGGAGCTAGGAGAGAGAAAAGAATCGAATAATTCTTTTCTTAGTTAGAAGCCAGCCAGCCAGCCAGCAAAATTTAATTATGCCCCGCCAACCCCTCCAACTAAACCCAATTTTGTAATAAAAACAAAATTGGGGATTTCACCTATTAATTACTCCACTCCCATTCTGCTCCGTCTTCAAAGTCGGTTTGACCCTGCCCCCGTTAGCCAGCCAGGGGTTTTATTAAATACTAGTGGCTGAAATACACGCGTCGCGTGTAATATTATTTTATCAGTATGAATAAAAAGTGTCTTGTACAATTTAAGAGATATCGGAGCAAATGAGAAATTTTTTAAACAAATCTTCAATACTGAATACTGTGTTTTATCTACCCAAAAAAGTAAAGTAGTTACGACCAATAATTATTGAATAATTTTTAATAGGAAAGTAATATTGCCATAGAATTTTTTAATATTTATATATATAAATTATCGTTATAAATTCATGTTGATGGATAAAGAGTGATTTTTTTTATACAAATTTAAAAAAAAAATCACTCTCCAGCCGTTAACACTATGTTAGCGGGTTGGTAATTATTTATTTATTTATTATTTATTACAAAAAAGTACTTTCTCAAACAAACAATTTTTTTTTTAATAATTCTTCATTTTTCACCCGTTAATTATGTTAGCGGGTAGTACATAATTTTTTTTTCCAGACTCTACCCGTTAACTATGTTAGCGGCTTGTAAAAAAAAAAATAAAAAAAATATTTATTCCACCTGTTAATTTAGTTGGCGATTTGTATTTATTATTATTTTTTTCTCCTATTCGCTAACTAAGTTAGCGGTTAGAGACATATCTCTTTCCACATATTATTATTTAAACGGTACCAGATGCGTTTATTGAAATAATAGATATAACTAGTATTTGTTATGGATAATTTCTTATATATATATATATATATTGACGTTGAATCCTGCCGCATTTATTCAGACAAATATGAAATAATAATTTCTTTACAGCTCTATGTAACTAATTAATTAGGCGCAACACGGTCTGAGATATTGAGCGTACATAAATAAAACATGGATTCATCAACTGATGGATATCATGGATAATGAGTACTGGAATTGGAGATTTCACGGCGTCGATGACTTGTATGGAGGATTTTGGATTTCTGTTTTAAATTTGAATTTATGAAAAATACTTTGTTTTGATTTTGATTTTGGCCTGGCCGAGGAGTGTCTTAACCGCTACTCTTAGTAGTAGCTTCGGCATATTTTTTTTCTTCTTTAAAAACTATTAAATCATTTGTTAAACAGAATAAATAGTTGTTATGCATCATTTTCATATATATATATATATATATATATGCATGCTAATAATTGTATACCGTTTCACTTTCTTACCAAGCTTCCTTCCTCTCCTCCATTTTTCATGAACGTGGAGAGTTCACACACTAGACTACTACTGTATTCATATTCAATGTGATCAATTGTTTACTGACCAGCTATTTTAATTTATTTATTTTCCTTGATTTTCTCTAATTTTTATTAATCATCTATGGAGGATCGATTGGCTTGGCTCTCTAATTAATTAATACGGGCGCAATGAACAATGCAATTAGAAAGCCTAGATACATTTGTTGGGGTTTTGCAATTTTAACACACAAATCCTAACATGGTACCATACATTACCATTTCCAGAGACAAATTAATTAAACATCTCTGATCAATTTGGTTTAGTTTGTTCATTCTTTTTGTTGTTATTGTAATATTGTTAGGAATACTACTATTTTTGAAAATAAATATTTTCACAAGAAAATTGATATTTTTGTAAAACCCATGTCTAATTTTGGAACATAAAAAGTAACATACACTCCCTCCACCCAAAGATATAAATCCTTATTACTATTTTAGTTAATTCCAAGTTAAATATTTAATTACTTAAAATAATTTATTTCTTACAAAAGTTTGCCAATAATATCCCTAGTATCAATTATTTCATATCTTCATTGTCCATGTATATTTATGAAGTGTTACTAATCATGTGCAGAAATCTATACAATTACACGAGAATTTAGAAAAACTTTTTGACATAATTCAAATTCTTGTAGTTTGAAGAACTATTAAAAATATAAATAAGTTAACATAATAGATTCCAATAAGAAGTGGTATAGTTTTTTTTGGTTTTTGTTTTTAAGATAATTAATAAAGTACTATTATGATTAATTTAGTTTTAAATATGGAAAATTTTATCTTCTTTCTACAAAAAGATGACCAAACTTTTATCCAGGACAAAGGGAGTTATATAGCAATAAGCATTTTCGCCACAAATATGTCACCAACTTAATTGTCGCAACGTATTGAATTATGCCATGTAAGATTATACATATAAATGTTTATAAAAATTTCTTAAGAATTGAAGCAGATTGAGAATGATATTTGCCTTTAGATATATAATGGCTTCATCATCTTTAATACAGTATAATTTAATGTATGATATGACCCCCCTATACTAGGGATTCTCACTACTGATCATCAATCCATCTCTTTCTTCACCGTATATATCAACCAACTGTCATGTAGCTACTTAGTACTTAGGGAGTAATATCTAATTAGCATTTGCATGTCCTTAATTCCCTCCGTGTTACGCGCTTCTACTAGCAGGCTCCCCTTCCTTAATTACCAAGCCAGCTACCTCCTCCTGCAAAGTCCCATTAATTCTTCTCATGAACATGCACATATATCACATTATATTTATATATTCAATTTCAGCAGTATTACTTCAATCACTTTTTCATTAATTTTTGGTAGTGCTGTATTTTAACTTGTATCTTGAATAAACTAAAAGTCTCCTCCATGCATACCAAGTAAGAAATACTCTTCCAGATCGATTTAGTTTAATTTGTCTGGTCAAATTGACCGATTTTAGAATTTATAATTAAACATATTTAATTAAATTTTAAATTTCTAAACATTAGATAAATTATATTTAAGAGAAAGTGTGATAAATTTTGATTATAAAATTAGTCGATTTGACTTCAAAATTCGAATGAAGTCAGGGGGGTGTAATAAAATTAGAAAGGCTCAATAAAAAGAACCGGAAAGAATATGTAGCATTGAGCTGTAATCAGGGCTTGTTCTGCAGCCTGATATCAAGCAGCCTATTTATTTATTTTTTTCTTTCTCATGAAGCAATTCAATATCTCCCACAAATCCTTAACCATAACTTACATACTCCCAAGGTTAGGAATATATATGATGATTCTTAACACACTCGCAGTCTAAATTGTCGAAGATTTGGGGTTAAGAAGTCTCTCTTCGGAGGATAGATTAAATAAATTACGAACAAATTTTAAATAGCAAATGATCATAATCCTAAGTTTTAGATGAGGTGTGTGCGACATAACTAAGGCAAGAAAAACTAACTATAGATAGACATAATATTATAACACAAACAGCATCATGTCTTCACTCACTGCTACTATATATGTCAACTTACACCTTGGACTCCTCGAGTACAATATCCTTTAGAGGAGGAGTGTGTTCCACTCCCTCCTTCAGTAGTCTAATTTCCTCTTCAGTCAAGCTGTTTTTTACGTGGTGGGATGCTGTCTTGGTGTTGGTCTGCTTCTCAAGCTCGACCGCCCAACTATATATTACCATGCCAACAATTGCAATTACCATTCCCATGATGTTCTTGAAAGTCAGCTCCGAATCAAATAGTAGCCACCCTAGAGTGAGGACGCATACTGTTTTCATGTGACCTAAAACCTGGAAGGAAACTGCCGAGAAGCGCCCAATGCAGAGGTATTGGCTTATGTTGCAGAAGACTGCTAGCAAGCATGAAAGGAGTAAAAATAACTGCACAAATTGTTCACAAATATCATTCCACCACATAAAGATAAATAACTAGAAGCAGTAAATGATGTCAACAGGAGGGTGATAAGTTAAGAAAAGAGGCTTACAAGAACACCAGAAGAGAAGGTATAGTTCATTATAAAGTTTCCACTAAGAAAGTAGTCAACAAAGGGACCGAATAATAAGAGAGAGACAGCTTGAATTGGAGCTGTCTTGCTCAACAGTTCAAAGGATCCAATTGAGTACTTCTTCTGCAAGGAGCCTATAGACTGCATCAAAAAAAGAAATATATTGTCCATTCAGAAATATGGACCAAGATACTAAAATTATTCTTCCAGAAAACAATGCAACATAACATAATACAATTATTATAAGGTATTGTAAACACTTGTTGCTAAGTATATATGACGTTGAAAAATTAAGCATATGAAGGTAATAAAAATGCTTGACAGCCTAATGGCATTGAAGAAAATGCTTCAAAATTTGAAAACAAAAATAAATAAATAAACAAAACTAAAATTAAGAACATGCATTAATTTTGTGATTGACAGCCTAATGGCATCAGAAATTTTACAGGACCCACAATGTTAAGATGCCAGCACACGAGCTGGTGTCTTCTACTTTACAGTGAGCATTCTGGTTTATAAATATTTACGAGGCAAGTAAAACGCTGAGGCAGCTATGTCTTGCATATGTTATATGTATTAAATGCCAACTTTGTATGTATTTAATTCATTATTTTACTTAATCTTATAATACCAGTTTTTATTTTCATTTTTTTAAGCATTTCTTTTTGTTGTGTCTCGCCTGGTATGGGTACCGCATCAAGAATTGATTGTTCAAGACGTCTTCCAATAATGTGACTTTGAACCCTTAATCAACTATGTATCTGATATTTGCTCATATCTTATAAGTGCCTGAATTTATGTGATGCATATCCGTATGTGATTTTTATCCTATACTGGTAAGCAACACATATAATGCATACAGGCTTTGAAGATACACAGTTGTACTCGATATAACTAAAGAATGATACAGGGAGAAATTACACATGTACTTACAATTTGTTGCAGTGATGTAGACAGAATTGCTACACAAGCACATATAAAGCCTTTGGTATTAACTTTGACGTCAGTTACTGTGCAAACACCCACACCTATTACAACAACCACGACGGATATTTTGACTTCCCTTGTGTAATTTTTATTATGAAGAATCCATTCCATAATGCAGACCACGGGAATCATGCTCAGTTTTGAGATCTACACCAAAGCATTCATATAATCAGCTAACTGCAAAGTAATTTTAACATATTAACCGATAAAAGATGGGAAAAAATATAAATAAAATATAAGCATAAATGAAGGGATCGAGAAATCAGTTACAAAGTTAGGTCATCCACATCCCTGTAATTTTTATTTTTATTTGGCAGGTAAATTAAATATTATTAACAGAAGACCACCAAAAGGGGAGGCTCCCAAGACATGCGACATATAAAAAAGGCTAAGGATGAACAAAAACCTCCCTAGCAAGCACAGAAATAGAACCAGATCCTGGAAAGACTTCTCCCAACCAAAAACACAGCAGACTAAAAAATAATAAAGTGAATCGTCCAACACTAACTTTCATATGCTCTCTGCCGTGACTTCCACACCACCACAAAATGGTTTTCAAGTCATCCCGCGATATGTCTAAAATTTTCAACCCTGCTGTATGAACAACTTTCTCTAGATAGCATCCTCTCTCTAGACCACACTGAAGTGCACAAAAATCCACATCCCAATCATTAAGATTTTAATAAAACTAAGATCCACCAAAACTACCAAAGTATATTCCCATCATGTTCTCAAGCTCCCCCCCACCACCAAAAAAAAACAACCTCTTTTTAACAACTGTTCTCAGACATTCTTCTTTTGTTTCTCTGATTGGGTGAAACTCGCCACTGAACATCAGTTTCAACTCTCCCATTCAGCCTTAAGAAAGGGGATCAACAAAAATAGAAGGTGCTAGAAAATACTAAAAAGGATAAGAATCCCCCATCTAATATTGAAAGTTCAAATTAATGAAGTTGAATAAAAAAACCAAAGAACAAGCTACAGCAACTATATCTTAACTAAAAAAAGATTACTCAAAATTCAGAAACACGAAATACAATCCTGAAATTTAAAGTAAAAAACGCAACAAGAGAGCTGTAGTAAAAATCATACTTGGTAAAATCCAACAGAGTTTAGCATTAGACTGAAGTTCATGCCTGTGATTGACATGTTGGCAATAACTGAAAACCAGAGGAGCTCCCACAGAGGAACATGCTTTGAGGCAGAGAGCCCCGTTGCATTTGACACCGCCCCAACCAATGCAGTTACCAAAAAGTGGCACCCAGTTAACGTTGTCGCTGGAAAAATTGAAACATATAGTAGAAAACTTGGTCAGAACCTCCTACAGCAAGACATGCAGAAAACTGTAGATACGCACAAAATTGCCAAGAATGAAAGTACACATGAAAATGATGGTCAAAATTAATGCAATTGAAAAGCAAAGGCAATAAAAGAATCTTTTGAAACATCTTTCAACCAACCTTTTCCTGGAATTTACCTTAAAAACTGCCAAAAACTATAGCATAGACCATGGCATTACCTAATGTATTTCACCCAAAAAGACCACAACTCCTCATAATAGCTAGCAGAACGGAAAAGGATTAATTAACCATTTTACTAGTGCACTGCACATGCAAGCACCAATTAGCAATACCCATACCCATCTGCTTAAATAATCATAAGTTAAAGCTGCAAAATAAACAAAACATGCAAACTTGAAGATTGCCTTTGTCTTGTTAGCGAACTACAATGGTACATTTGATTTATTAGGATAAAACTAACAATGTCATACTAAAATGAGAAATCTACACAACAAAAACTTGACCAGTCAACCATCGAGGGAAATCATCTCGAGAAATCAACCCCTTAAACTTGTAACTGAACTCCATACAGGAATTATAATGAAGCACCCAAAGACTCTTATTCCAATCTTGAAAGCCCTAAATAGCTAAGGACCCCTCACTACACTACAAAGCATCATCAGCCAAAAGTATATTAATACTCAATTAAATACTCAAAATACCAGTATACATGCCAAAAATTAATCCTTTTGGCCTAAGATCAAATAAGAAAAATGAAAATTCTTTAAAATTTCTCAAACCTTCAAGTCTTTCTTCATAGCCCATCCCATGTTATCCAATCAATAGAAACCAATCACCCTCGACTCTCAAAGTTGAATTATCTCCTACAATGAAAAAACCACCATTGACTAAATGGTGAACATACACCCAAATAGTTGAATTTTGATGATGCTGCCTTTCATTATTTATCTCTGCTTCAAGCAATATCACTTTTTTTTTGCTATATGAATATCACTTTTCCATCTAATGTACCTAAACAATTCCAGCTTTGAGAATATAATATTACCCTTAGCATATCACGTTGACACGTTCTTGACCATTTGTCCATGCCATTTCTGTACTCTACCAAAAATATTACAAGTTCCAAAAATATTAACCTTTAGAATATGTTCACATATCAACCGTAATAGAAGCTTAGTAACTTCATTGATTCTGGAAGGGGCATTACATTTTTTAATCTGCATTACTTTCAGGGGTAAGAAACAAGCTCAAAGCAACAAAAAGAAGGTTCAAACTCTTTCAGCATAGCACAAGTGAATAAATGTGAATTGGGGTCGGGACCTTAGTTATAACAGTTCAATTTTAAAACAGTAACCAATCAATATCTGCTGGAAAGGACTAAATGATGATAAGATGGAAGAATCATAAATCATGTGGCTTATGTTCTAAATTGCAACTTTCAAGACAGACACAAAAACCTCTCTTCTCTTTTCCAGTACAGCATGTATGTATTGTATAAATCAAATTCTCATTTAAGTAAATTTGGGGTTAGCTAGTGAGACGGGCAGAAAAGAGCCAGATCCTGGTAACCAATTAAGATAAACAGAAATTGGGGTCTAGAGTCTAGACAAAGAACAGTAAAACAGCATATTGTTCAATCATCAGTAGATCATAACAGCCTATTAAGTAGACTGCAAAACCAAAAGGAACAATATCATTTAAGGAGAAACTCTGCAACAAAAGAGAAGGGGTACATTAAAACCAAGAAGTACAGTGTCGGTATAAATGTATACTTATTTATGAACTAGCACTTCAGCCTCCAGATTTGTAAATAAAGTAGGAGTGGTGCATATACCATATAAAACCATGCCTGGGGATTCAGGTAACAACTGAGGTTTCTATTACTTCAACACAAAGTTCAAAAACTGATCCTATTCCCCTGTCATCCAGGAGCTTGAGGCATGGTAGATTTAACTATACATAAACACGCAATTAATGCCGATCCAGAAGAAAAAAAACTCTCATGCAAAAGTTGCAGACATCACACATTTCGATTCAAAAAAGAAACTTGAAGTTAAATGAGATCCATTAGAGAAAAAGGAAGAGACACTAACCATAGGTGAAAGCATAACCATTGGAGGACATGAGCTGCTTGTTGGCCATGATAATTCCCACAGAACTAATAACGTTCATAGCCCACGCACCCACATCAGATACACCCCCAGATTTTTTCTCGCCCTCCATTTTTATCTTTTTATCTTCTTCACTCAATCAAGCGCACTCCTCTAACTTAATTTGTAATGGAATGTTTAAAAGACCCAGTTGCAGTAATAATTAGTGGAAGTGTCAAGAGTGCCAAAGTGTGAAAGGGAAAGATTCAGATCTCACACGGACAGAGAATTGCAAGCGGTGGTGACAAAGATAAGGAAAAAAAGACCCACAATTAATGAATCAAGAATACGCGGACACAAGACAACCGACGATTATGATAATGATGAAATATTGGGGAGAAAGAAGAAAAAATTTCTTTCTCCTCTCTCTCCTTTGTCCTAGAGAGGATTTAGCATATGGGTTTCCTATATTTCTGTCTCTATGTATATATATGGAAATTGAATGTGAGGGGACGAACGGGGGAAGATCTGTCCCAAATCGCAAGTTTCCCCCCTTATTTCTTTGGTTTTAACATGGAAATTTACAAACTCACCTAAGTTTCCCCTTTATCTTCTTTTTCACTTCTTTGTCCCAATCAATCAGTTAAAAAGTTCACCGTTTTCACCAACGGAAATTTGGATACCTTACCAAGAAACACAGATGATGAAGATCCCTTTGTTCATCATCCTTTTTGTGGGCTTAATCATTGGGGTGTAAGGATCATTCATTCCTGCATTAAATCTTTCCATTTATGTCTGACTTCTTATTATTACATACAGCCGTAACAGCCCTGGGCCCCTGGCTACGAGAAAAAATTATTCCATATTTTTTTAGCATGATGAATAATTTATTTTTCTTTTTATATGTATGTATGTTTCTGTGAACTTCATAGAGAGTTTCACATAAATATAAAAGAAGGAGCAAATTATATCTCATACTTTAAGAATATAGAATAATTTCTCAACTACAAGAGATTATTTTTATTTTTGAGCTAGTTAAGAGTATATTTTTCCTTCCCACATATTTGCGGGATTCGTTTGTGGTGGAACTCATAAATAAGAACATATTATTCACTTGTTACAAAAGTATGAAATAATTTTTTCCTTACTACCATATTACTCTGAATGTTGGTGAGAGATTAGTTTGAAAAAGTTTAAACTATAATTAATGAATTTGTTTAATTTGTTTCAAAGACGAGGGAGTATATGTATGTTAAATCAACGGCAAAACTAATATTTACACTACCGTAAAGACGACGGAATATAAATATCTTAAATTAATGGCAAAATTAATATTTACACTATTATACTTGTCAACGTTAAATTTTTAATTTTTATAATTAAAACATCATACTAATTAAAATTTTATAATTAAATTATTTCGTCAAATTAATTAGACGAAAGTTATCTTTAAATACACATGACATTTGTTTATAAAATCAAAAATGATATGAAAAATCCACATAGCTTGTTTATTAAATCTGAAATGACGTGGCATTTGTTTATTAAAATAAAATAATAAAATATAAAAATACAAAATAAATTAAAATAAACTTGAAAATTCACAATAAAATAATCATTTTTAAAAATGTAAAATTATAATTGTTGTTGTAATTTATTTTAAATTCTTTTATTGTAAATTTTCAAGTTTATTTTAATTTTTTTTTTGTATTTTTAAAATTTTGTCATTTTTTTTAATAAACAAATGTCATATCATTTCTGATTTAATAAATAAATCACGTGAATTTTTCACGTCATTTCTGATTTCATAAACAAATGTCATGTGAATTTAAATATAACTTTTGTCTAATTATTTTGATGAAATGACTTAATTATAAAATTTAATTATAAAAATTAAAAATTCAGTAGCTACACGACAAGTACAATAGTGGTGACATTTAAATTGGAACCCTCCAAATTCAAATACGCTCCTTTCATTCCTTTCTATCTATATTTTTAGAAGTAAATTTTAATTTTTTTTTAATATTATTCATGCATTAAATACTAATTTATTTATTAGTTTTTTCAATAAATTTTAGAATGATAATTTTATATCTAATTTGATCAATCACTCAAAACATTAATTACATTTTCTAATTTTTATACTTTTTCAATTAAAAGGAATGAAGGGAGTAATTGATTGCAATTTGGCCAGCTGCTAAAACTTAGGTTCGAAAATCTTAGTAGATATGGCTAACTTTTCCTTCAAAAAAGTACGACAATACATTCCCTCGTCACATGGTATTTGAATCCAAAGCGGTTTAAATTTGAAACGCAATACAAGAAAAAAGGAAAAGTAGTAGCAGCATGAATTTGTTCCAACAAACTTCCTTGCTTGATCAGGAGTATTTTTGAACACAAGAGTCGAGTCATCTCATACTCTGAACAAACCGCCAGCAAGTTGGATCTTATTATACCCTTTCGCCACCCTGCACCTCCTCGCAGTTCAGTTCAGCCAGAGTTTCAGTAAAAAATGTCATTAATAAATTTCCCTGAATTAATAAGACTCACATTACTATAACTGCTGCCTTCCCTCTTGAACCAAGCAACAAATATCAGATCATCTCCAGCTTTGGGTAGTTTTATAGCAAGATCTAACATTTGTTTGTTAAACCAATATATTTAAACACAAAATGTACAACTGCAAAGGAAATTGTGTAAAAGGCACTTGCAAAACAATGGAATATTAAAGTATTATAAGGCAGTCCACCGCTGCCAACTAGGGATGACCCAGCCCTACTATCTTCTATCTGTATAAATTATCTTCTTCTACCATAAATATATAATACACTATCCCCATAACAATGATACCTACAACCATCAAATAAGTTAAATCTTCGAAGTTGTCCCCATTGCTCCACGTTCATGAATGTGTGCACCAGGTGGTGCTGTTGGCATTGGGAACTTAAAGTTAAGTCGTGCGCCTGCAAATTGAGAAGCCTCCACGTAGGGGCTCTATATTCCAATGGTATAAAAATTAATGAACAAGAAGAAGAAGACGACCAAGAAGAAAACAGATAAAAATTGTTACAAAGAAGGATGTGAAAGCAAAACATTTTTTCCAACTAACATGCAGAATACTTGTCAGGCACGTAGACAATCAGGACGAAAATATCCACCAGTAATCCATCGAACATGATACACTTATTTGGTTAGCAAATTTGTTGCAACTTATTGCAAGCTGATGGGTACTTGATTGAGAATTTCCGAAGCTACAGTTTCTTATTGCCTGCTAGCCTCCATAATAATCACAAAACTCAAACAAGCCCACATTCATCATTTTACTCTCTTTCTTGCTATCTTATTTACAATTCCCTGGACACTTGCTCTGTGAGAATGTGTATATATTGCATGTATGTTCCCTTTCATCCAAGGCCTCCTTTGCCTTTTATGACATGTCGACTGTATAACAAACAATGGAACTACATCGCAATTAAGTTCCGTCATTTTTGGCCTTTTTAAGGTCATATTCTTAATAAGGCCTTGTATCCCAAACTAGTTGGGGAAGGCTCTAAACGAATCTCATTATATTATTTCCCTTTCTTTCGTCACTAACACAAATTTCAAAAAATAATCCTAAAATTTCTGTTTATATTGTCTAATTGCAAGTGATTAACAATGGCCAGTTCTCCTATAATTAAAAAATTTCAATTTAACATGAAAGAATATTTGTGTTGACCATGAGTGGAAGCAATTCAAAAAATTCTTCACAAAGCAACAAAAAATAAAAAAATAAATGAAACTCACTATACATCGTATTGGGTTGAAATGTCTCCAGATGGAGTTCTTTCAAAGCAAATACCTATCATATTTTGAAACCAAAAGTAAAGCCAAAAATCAAAAAATGATTTCCCTCTATTCATTCTCTATCATAATTAGTATTTATTACCTTATTCATACAGGAAGAGCTAAATATAATCTCTCTTCCTGATCAAGGTACAAGTACCTTTTATATTTAACACCTTTTTGGCAATAACCGCAATACCAATGATATCGTACATAAAAGTTATAATTCTGAACCACCATCACCCCCCAATCCCCAAAAAAATAAACACACACATACATATATACACATTTTCAGACCTTGCTCGTTGTAGGTCTAGCACTAGCACAGCAACATGTCTGTGAAGTTTTTCCATCACCTATATATATCACTAATCCAGAACAGGGGGATTGGGTTCTGAAGCTCTATCACAATTTGTGAGGACAAAATCACTCTTTAATTCAAAAATCACAACTTACCTATCCCACTTCTACGTTTTTTTCAACCACCCCCAAAATAGAGTATATGGAAACAAAAACGTGTGTCCTACTAAACTAATATTGTCAGTGTTCACTGCGTGACAAAATGTACTTTATTAGGTTCCATGGTTTTAGAAGGAGTAAGGACCCACGATCCTAAGACAGTGGTTGTTATGCAATACTTCGGGGAGTACGGACAAAAGAATGATTAAACTTTTGGTGATCATTCACCTTTTCCTTTACTATGCAATTGGATAACCTTTTCTGTCTTCTTCATGGGCTTCTGGGATTGGTGCTTTTTGAGGGATGCATATCTCAAACATCCACAGGGTTCGAAGGGCTGTCCTTCATTTATGACATTGTATTTTCACTAGTAGTAGTATTTTCACTTTTAGTATTTAGGTCTCCTTCATGTATCCTTCTCTAATGAAAT
Source organism: Hedera helix (assembly GCA_947179155.2). Taxonomy (NCBI): domain Eukaryota; kingdom Viridiplantae; phylum Streptophyta; class Magnoliopsida; order Apiales; family Araliaceae; genus Hedera; species Hedera helix. The sequence continues at coordinate 40,767,916 of OX359283.1, read as the reverse complement.
CTTTGCATCTATTAAGAAAATGGTTCCTCAAATTTGAGCTATTTTCCTACTTTACTAGTGATTGGAAGTTTCCTTCAGACAGATAAATAACCAGTCATTCTAACACTTCATGGTAATATTTTTCCTACTCAATGTCTAAAATGCAGATGTGAAAAGAATTTTAATTTAATTAAAAAAAAACATTAGCAAGAAACATATTATTGGAGCATTTGCAACAATACCGTCTACAATGTTCAGAAATATAAACAAAGAACAGAATGAAAGAATGATATGATATACCGGAATACATTTGGATAGAGATAAAGAAAGACAGACGCAATAGCTTGTTCTTTAACGGGATATATGACCTGATAAAGAGTTGCATAATTAAAGAAGCTTCATATTCCCAAGCCTAAATAAGTAGGGACTTGAGAGTTAAAGAATCAGTTAAATAAAATGACCAGAACCATTCATTGCCCTTTAACAATTACTACTTCTTAATTGGTTATTTGCCACAGAATAATAACAAGTGTGAAACTCCTGAGTCCTAATGTGATACACGCACTCTTTAACCACGATGAGCTTCTGGGAAGAAACAAAAGCAACAAGAATGTAAGCCTCATAAGAAGAAAGCAAATATGGGTACCTTTGAAGTGAATGCAGAATCAGATGTCTCCTTGGTACTTGAAGATTTTGGTGATCGACTTGGAGAACCAGCATCATAACTTGATTCATTTCCATTCAGTTTCTGGGTGTTACTGTTTAGCACACTTTCACTTTCACTGCCATTGGCCAACTTAACCCTCTACTTCATGTCATTTTTCAAAGGTATCAAGTACTCTTAATTGAATAGGCTACCAAGTAACCAGAAGATATTAAGAATATCGAATTAGAAAGAGTACCTGAAAGATTTTACCAAGAGTTTTTAATCCCTTTGCTCGCGCACGGAGGTCCTCCTTTTTCACATTGTTGTCTTAAAGAACCTGAAAAAGACCATGAGTACAGAACCATACGCACACACAGTGTTGGCCCATTACAACCCAAAAAAACAAGAAGTTGAAAAACAACCATCTGACAAACACGAGAAAGAGTGGCTTCAATATCAGCTACATTAAGCTTCCAAAGGGAATCAATCATCAACTTCTTGAGAGACTGCATGTATTCTTCAAGTTCTTCCTCAGTGTAGTTTCCTTCTTGGCTGAGCTGCCGTTTCATGTCCTCTTGAAGCTGTATCAATGCAATTGCACCTATGAAGAAAAGGAGGGGGAAAAGTCTAAAGCTTATGTAAGCAACAAATTGTTGCAAAACAAGTTGTTTAACATAGACATCAAAGACCAAATATCACTTCCATGTATTGTTCAGTTCAGAATAGGAAACAGACATGTTTCAAAAGTTCCAGTCATTTTTGCTTCAGTTGGTTTCAGGAATTTTTTGGTCGCTTCAGTTGGAATAGAAAGATTATTAACTATAATTTAGTTCATTCAAGTATGCATATTACTACAGCTCACGATTAAAGGGCCACTGCTTACAATCAGACGCACCACCGACATGTTATAATATGATTGATGTTAAAATGGCTGGTGACGGGGTTGGTCTTGTTAACCCAAGCCCATATGGTGAAAAAATCAAAAAGAACATTCAAAGAATTGCTTATAAAGAGTAGCTTACCATATAGAAGAAATGAGAATCAATTCAAAAGTAATATCTTCATTACTCTCAAAGAAACAAAAAGTTCGTAGTGCGCAGTTCAATATAAACCATGTACCAAAGCAGATCAATTGTAAATATTTTAGATGAACTCATGAAATTTAACTGTGGCAGGTGCATAAATTTTAATCTGACTAAAGAAAAAAATGCAACCAAAAAGTGAGCTACATGAATTCTGATTGAAGCCGTGTACAGAGTACATACTAACCCGTTGCTGCTGTTACTTGGGATTTAATGAAGTGTCCTTTGTTTCTAAACCACTCGGCGACAAATGGCACACCCAAATATATCGCCTTCTTACCAAGCTCTTTAGCTGACTGTCTTGCATATATATAGCAAATCGTATTCAACATATCAACACCATAAGCTGTGGAAATAGAGTAGGATGTTAATTAGAATAGAAAGTTCACTGCTTTGCAGCAATATAGATAACGAAGTACAACACAATGAACAAGGGTGCAAAATCATTTCTGGAAGTTCCTTGCATAGAATTCACCTAGATATTCCTGTACCATTATCAATGTCAGCCCCAATATTGAAAAAAACCTAAAAATCTTTCCTCTAAGAAAACAATCTAAATTAATATGCTAAAGTTAATGCTGTGGCATAGTTAGCAGGAAATCAATTATTGCTGGGTTCTACATTCTCACAGCTGTTACATAGAATCAGATTCTACAACCAGCAGCAAGATTGGCAATCACATGAACCAGGAGCAACAGATGAAAGATAACGTTGTTAAACTATGTAGTGACACTGAAGCAGAGATATTATCCATGGACAAAATTATTTTGAGGAAGGATTATGAATGCAGAGGATCTATATAAAATCTCACCAGCATTGGAGAGCCTTGATACTTCTGCTTCAGCATCTCTAACAAAATCTACTTTATTTCCTTGCACATAAAGGTTGAGTCGGTCCTTAAGTATCTCAGCAAGCTTCTCCTCTCTTTCCTTTTGGACAACCTGTAATTAGAAAGAACTTGCAAAACAAAGTTATAAAAATTTGCAGGAAACAACTGCTCACAAGCATATTTATCCATTAATAACTATGGGAATACAGAAATAGGTCTAAGCCTGCAAAATGTCAATATCATGTTTACATTTAAGCAAATATAATTAAAAACATACTTATCAATCTTTTACTTGAACGCTAAACATTTTATACAGTGATAATACTTTTATGTCTCTCTCTCTCTCTCTTGCACAGATACATATATATTCTGCCTGATTTATAAGAAACTTATAAAGTAGCAACATGCTTAAAGTACACTAAGATTCACGAATATTAAATGTGTGAGTGTGTGTGTGTGTGTGTGTAGTTGGTGTGTTCAAAATAAGAAATGCAAGCCAGTTAAGAACAACAGGAAAAGAAGAGATGGGAGAATATAACTCTTCATGACACTAAATTTATAATTTATTCACGCTTCCATGATAGGAACTACAGGATCAAAATGAGAATATGCATAAAAAAGTAGTGATTCAAGAAATTGGAAGATTTTATTTAGTGGAGGGTATACATAATCATGATACTGTTACAAAATCACAACCTCAAACCTACTATAAGAGCAGAATAACAAACGTTCACTTAAAAAAGATTTGTATATATTATTTAGTACAAGAAAAGAAATCATATAGACGAACATACTCAATAGGGTTTACCAAAACTTATACCCTCATTTTCTCTTGCAATTTTTTAGCATCTAACTGTTCGCCTTCTGTGAAGATATCCAACGAAGCCATTGATGCCATGGCCAGTTGTCCAATGTAATCCTCGAAAAATTCACTCCCAAAAAGCATTGCAAAGATAGCAGCAGGATCAATGATCGCATCTCTGAAATGAAGAGAAATCATGCATATCCATATAAGATTGAAATTTCAATGAATAAGAATTTTGCATGTCCTAAAAACTTAAAACTTAAATTTTATTTTATATTTAAACTAAACATGAACTGACATTGAAATTCCTGATTTCCCATATGCATCATATGCCTGTCGTTGTACAGGATCACTCAGCACTTGATAAGCCTCCCCCAAAACCTGAAATCAAAAGAATTGAACCTTCTATTCTATACATGTAGATATATATGTACAACAAAAGGATAATTTTTTAAAAAAAAAGAGAGAATCTCAAACAACCTATCAAAAAAAAGAAAAAAAGGGAAGGGAATCTTAAGACAACCTATCAAAAAACTGAAGAGAATCTCAAAACAAATTTGACAAATATGTATGCCACCAGTTTCAGGCATTGCAAAGATAATTGACTGGTCCATTGATCTGGTTCACCCACCGGGGGGGGGGGGGGCGGGGGGGGGGGGGGGGGTAAGCTCTAGAGTTTTAAGGAAACTTTTATTAGTACAGCATAACCAATGAATGAATGAAAAATAAAGACTAAGGGGTTATTTGATTAGTATTTAATGTAGCTGAATAGCTGAATCGGTCAGCCATTCAGTGCATTTGTTTTGGGATGAATGGCTGAATCGGTCAAATTTTTAGGCTGAATGGCTAAGTTTAATTTTTTTCGTTGAATGAATAAGTCTCAGTGTAATGAAGTAAAAAAATATATATATATATATATAAATATATTAACTATTATATTAAGTAATATTAAATAAATTTATAACAATTTTGAATTTTTTCAAAGGGGTAAAATAATAAAAATATGTTATTCTTATCAAACAACTTTTTTCATTCAATATTCAGAAATTTACTTCATTCAGCTCATTCAGAACTATTTCATTCAGATTTTATCAAACAACCCCTAATACTTATTCAAGCTTTGTTCTAATTTCTTCTTGCTTATTCTGTATCATTTCCTTGTGCAACTATTATTCTAGCTTTTTCAGTTATAAACCAGAGAAAAAAGGAAAAGGAAATGGAGGGTAAGGGGATATTATTTTCACAAGATCTAATATCACATAGTGGAGTGTGCCCCAACTTTATGTGAGAGAGGGGCTTGAAGAACTATCAAAATTACTTGTAGAACACTTCCCCCGCCCTCGTGCACACACACAAACCACCCCCCATGGTAAAAAAAAAGGAGAAGGAATAACTTTTAAATGACTTATATAATAATCCCTCTTTTCCATAAAATGTCTCATTTGCACAATTTATAAAGTTTAAGGGCACGTTATTTTTCCATATTTATCCCTAAATTTGTAGAGTGATTAGTTTAATAGTGATGACACGATAATGAAAATGTGACAATAGCTTGAGGACATTGTGTCATTTATACTACATAAAAACAAATGGGAATTTTTTTTTGGGAAATGGACTCTATGTGGAACAGATGGAGGTATTTACATATAATTAAATGGTAAACTTGCCTGAAAATTTTGTGCTGCAAGGGGATCATTTGGGTTTTTATCTGGATGGACCTATCGTGCCTGCAACCCTCAAAAATAGTGTCAGAAAACAAAATTAAGATATCCACCTGCCTTAATTTTTTGGAGACGACAAGCAAGGAAACAACAATTACATGTGAACAGAGAGAAGAACTACATGATAAATAAAACAAAAATTAAATTGCAAGGAGTTAAAGGTTAATGACTGGATTTTGATCATAAAAGTAAAAAAGAAAGAGATTTTAAAAAAACCCATACACTCAGTAAATTTAAGAATTTCCTCAAAGAGACACTGCACCAACCAATGTAGAGATTGTTGAATTCCAAATTCTGTTATATATATTCAAAAGTTTACCACTAGAGAAACAATTAAAAGGAGAATGAAGGAAATCTGTAGTGAAATTTAAGAAAGAAAAAAATAAAATAAGTCAATAATAATTCTTTATTCATCTACGTATGTTGTATGCACCATGAGAAATATTAAGGACGACATAATACATGGGGCTAACTGATAAACAATTGAGATGAGATCTTATAAGCGTTACCCCCACCCAGGGTTAAATTTAATTTGGGGGCCTACTTATGTAAGCAGTCAAGAACGGTGAGTTAATGGGACATATTTGGTCCAAGTTTTCTTTCACGATATGTTGGTTTCAAAGAACTATGTGTCTGCCAAGTTCAATTGCCTTCAAAGTTATTAGTTCATCAACTGAATTACAGCTCGCTTATTTTGGAATATGAAATGAAAAAGGCATTTTTCCCAGCTTATTCGTGTGAAGTGCTATACATCTTCCCTTGATTGAGAGAACCTGATCACTAAATTGCAGTTGCCTATGTTTCCCCTCTTCTCTTCTAGATTATGGGATTGGACTCATCTTAAGTTTAGATGCTGTGGAATCTTCAATAATTTCCCTTCCTCTCAACAATTTCTCCTTAAGATCATTCGTGGATCTTTTCCTTTAACCGTTTCTCTCATCTTCTTTGTTCTTTTTTAATAGGTAACTCACCTTTATTCTTACTCTCACCTAAATCTCTTTCGCTAAAGATTGTTCAACGTAGTTTTGTAAGCAGAGCTTCATGTTTGAGCAATATGTTCTCGCAAAAGGACTTGAATGTTGGATTGAGGTTTAAGGTTTGGAAAAGGATTAAGCTTAAGGTTAGGTCTTGGGCAACATGTTTTTATTCAGCTATGTTTTTTTGACAACGGGGTGATATATGAATAACTTGAATTTGAGATAACTAATTAAATCACTATTTAATTTGAGTAATAATTAAGAAGCTAAATTATATGCATCTGGGTCTTGAGATTATTGCCGCTTTCAAAAATCAAAAGGTAAGTGCTTACTCTGAAATAAGCACAGTAATGAGACGTAAAGGGAAGACAAAAGTCACATAACAAAAGGTTACACCAATTTCAAGCATAGTCAATTGAAAAATTCCCCACCAGCAGACCAAATGGGCTAAAATTGGAATTGGCAGATAGATATAAATTTAATCCTTTAAACCCAGAGTAAAGCACCTCATCAAACAAAGTTTAGAAAGGAGATAAATTTTATGTATAATAGTATAATACTGTCAAATTAGCTACAGATATCTGCTGAGGGCTTAGGTTCCATTCAAATTCAAAACCCTAAAAAAGGCTATGCAATTTAAGCATCTTATACTTGTCAAAACTCAAAATTGAGCTCCTAACCTAACAAAGAAAAACACCCTCAATGATGATGATAATAGTAGCAGTAGATTTTAATGAAAAGAGGAAAAAGGGAAATACCTTGATGTAATAAGCTTTTTTAATCTCGGCTTCAGTGGCGGCGGGCTTAACACCAAGGACATCGTAGTATTCCGTCTCCTTTACCATGGATCTCAGAGCTGGTAGTTCTCTCTCTCTCTCTCTCTAAAGTACTGGGCGGACTTTGGGTGGATCGAAGAAATGAAGATCGAAACGGAGAAATTACCTAAAAAGATCGAAACGGAGAAAGAATAGAATTTTAGAAATAGTAGTTACTTCATTATTATAGTATAATAAAATTCGAACGATACCTGGTCTCGAATCGCGTCGGATTGATAGAGATGCTATTAGGAAATTGATATTTTTATAAATTAATTTAATATTTTTATAAAATTAAATAAAATTTATTTATAAAAATATCGAATTAACTTAAAATATCAATTTCCTAAATATACTGGCAACAGTTTTCATTTAGTTAGTATTATTATTTATTTTTTAAGGTATTTGGAATATAAAAGCATTACTTACAACCAACTGAACCAGAAACAGGAAACTAAAGCGTCTGCTGGAACTCCAAGAGTTGAGGTGTTTGTTCTTTTTATTTTATAATAACTAGTAAGGTGTCTCCACTTTTTCTTCTTTCTTTTTACAAATGTTTCATTGAATTATTAATATAAAGTAATAGTGTGTTATGAGATTATATTTCCTTTTATTCTCTGGAAAAAAGATTATATATATTTTTTACAATTTAAAAATAATTTTGTACATTTGTGTTTTTGCTTCTTCACCTCCCCCCCCCCCCCCCCCCCCCCCATTTTTGTTAGTTTAATTTGTCCCAAGAAAATTTTATTTACTTTTTTACACTTAAAAACTAAACATCTTTCCTATTGACATTCAAACTGAACTCTGCATCTGCCTATTTAAGGTTGGAAAGCAGATGGACTCGAAGTGTTTGCTTTATCTGCCTCAAGTCGTGTAAACCAGAAATGAATTAACAAGTATACAGCAAGACCTACTCCCTCCCCCCCCCTCCCTCCCATCCCAGGAATAATTGAAGAGAGTTTTCTCTATCACATTTTATAATTAAAATAAAAAGTAATTGCTAAACATCATGCCCCGTTTATTTTGAAGGCACACAAAAATGACAGTGGATTAGGTGGTTTACATGCACATGCATATGCGCTGGCAGACAAAACCCCACAAAGTGCTCGCATTGTCGCATAGAAAGGGACCGCTTGAATCAACTATTCTTGATCACATTCTTAAAAACTAGCCCGAGCACTGTTATATTTGTCCGACAAGACCAAACTTTGTTTGGGAAAGTACTAATTTGAATGCTGTAAAGAACAATATTTACTAGTGGCAAGACTAAACAGAGCTGGATATTTAATCTTGATGCACGCCTGCACAATGTGATCCCAAACCCTGTGATACAAATTTGCTTTCTTCTTTTCTGTTTTCACTGTATAGGTTAATTCTGTATTTTCCATGTTCAAGAATATTAAATGAACTAGTTTACTCGGTATATGATTACAGAGGTTACAAAGTTGGGGCAGGAACTGCTGTTGGGGTTCGGAGAACTTGTTGCAGTAAGCGAGCTGCAAGACGTTGGGTGACTCCACCAAACACACGCCCTCCAAAACGGCGTACCTCAGGTTCTTGAAGGACCTACAATTGTATTCTTTGGCAGTTAGTTTGAAAATGAAAAGAATCAAGCTACATAAACACCCCCCCCCCCCCCCCCCCCCCCAAGTCGCCCACAACCTACTAAATCATCTAACATCTTAATTCTTACCACTAATACTCTTAACGCAATTACGGACTCATCCAGACAATGCAATATGATTCTCAACACCAATTGATATGCTTTGGATTTTAAATTAGAAACTTGTCAAAAGCCAATAAATAAATTGAGCTTCTGTTAAAAAAATATATATGACAAGCCAGTTATGTGTGTTTTTGAGTGCCACACGAATGAATGAAAAGCAAAGAAGATATCTAAAATGAGATGTAGGGAATAATAAATATAAATCTTATCCACTGAAAAATGATAATAACAAAAGACCCGATTAGAAGTTCCTACCTGTAAAATCGGTTGCAAAAGGGCAGGATCAAAACTCTCTGAGGACCGTAGAAGTCTCCAAATTCTAAATACTTGATCTCTAAGATCCATCAAGCTTTCCTGTTCAGCATCGCTCATTACAGATGGCCCAGCTGCATTGTTAAAAATCAAGTTCTTTAAAGGACCAGGAATAGAGTAGTATGTATCAATCATTGATCCCAATATAACAGCTTCAGTAACCCGGACAGACTCTTTAATAACTAAAGCCCTGAGCTCTTCACCATCTGGACCCAGCAATAGCTTCAGGACAGGTTGTAGTGCATCTTTTGCTGAAAAATCTCTGTCCATTTTCCCCTGGACAAGCAAATCTTCAAGTCTATTCCACCTGGGGAAAAGCAAGAGTATGAATTTAGATACAGACGCTATTACAGAACAAGTAAATTCATCCAATTCAGATCCAAGAAAAATAATATCAAGACAGCAGTTGAAATACATGCCTGAACCTCCCATCCTTGAAAAGCAAGTCAATAAGAGCATCTCTGAGATATGGATTAGGATCTGTTAGAAGCCTTTTGGCAAAGTATGGATATGAAGCAGCGAGCACTTTAAAATTAGGATCAGCAAACAGGGCTAAACCTTCCAGAACAGTCAGCGATCTCAATATCAATGCATAATAAGCTGGGACTGCAAGAAAGTTCCAGTCAAAGAAACAATGTCAGAACCAATGTGAACAATTGAGGTTGTAATGTCTATCTACAATTTCTCAGAAGTGCTTCATGAAGTCCTAGTGAGAAATTTAGCCTACATGGGCCAAATGGCTAAGACTTCAATGTCATTTCATCATTAATTTACTTATTTTAAATAATTGACATTTAATGTCTATTAATCAGAACCAAATAGGCGAAAGAAGTTCTCTTAAAATCCACAGGTAAGAGAACATTAACAGATAACTGATGACTAAGCACAGGAGCATCTCACCATTAAATGGATATTGATAGAGTACAGCACCCAGACCATCCACTAGAGTTTTGAAGTTGAGTTCACTCACAGTTGCATTAAGTGCATCATCAAAGAAATTCTGAAGTGCTGGTACAATTGGAGAAACATCGACATCAGGGGACAAAAAATTTAATGCATAGTAATCACGAGCCATAGCTTCGTAGTCCCGATTAACAAGGTGAACAATATGACCAATGATAGCAGATCTTGCTTCTTCAGGAGTCTCACTCATCATTCCAAAATCAAGAAAGGCAAGCTTTCCATCAGGTGTCGCCAAGAGATTTCCAGGATGAGGATCTGCATGGAAATACCCATACTCAAGTAGCTGTCTTAGACTGCACTGGATACCAGCGTTCACCAGATCCAACACTTTCAACCCTTGCCTCTCGATGGCGACTTGCTCATTTAATTTGACACCTTCAACCCATTCCATTGTCAAAACTTTTGCGCTGGTGTAATCCCAGAAGATGTCTGGTACAAGGACATCTGCTTTGTCGGCATACAACTTTCTAAACCTCCTTGCATTCTGTCCCTCCTGCAAAGGCCTGTAAAAATTAACATTCAAAAACAAGAGAATCTACTACAGTTTACCAAAGATTTAATTTTCTACTTCACCTACGTTAAGTACACCTTGAGAAAATAATAAAACAAGTCACAATGCATATGCTTCATCTAAAAGGATGATTAACACTAACCTGCACATAATTGAGCTCTTGATAAACTCTACGAGCAAATTCATCTATAAGAGCAACAACGTCACTGGAAATTATGTCAACGTATTTATTTATGAGGAGTCCTAGACCCCTTATCAGGTAAAAGTCTAGTCCTATAGCTTCTTCAATGCCAGGTCGCTGCACCTTCACAGCAACAATCTGCCCAGAGTACTTCAACTGAGCTTTATAAACTTGGCCTAGACTGGCTGCAGCAATCGGAGATGCAGACATTGACGAGTATATAGAATCTAATGGACGACCCAGCTCTCGCTCAATACATGAAAGTGCCTCTGCATCTGGAAATGTCGGCAAGGAATCCTGCCCAATCACAGTAAATTATGAATTAGCAAATAACCTGTACATCTAACAGGCACTATGCAAAGCTTCCGATGAATATAAATAACATAACATCAACCCCCAAATCAGAGCTGATATGTAGAAGTTTCAAGTTTGGCGTCAAAAGTGTCGATGCAAACTGTGATGCCAATGTATAAATTAGGTCAGACATCATAAAGTTTTTAATTTTTTTTTACATAAATACAGGTGTATATATATGTTGACTAAGAAGGATTTTTTTCCTTTTATTTTCACTCTTCTTTCTCATTTTCTTTTCCCCTGGCTCTTGTCAAATTCTAATCATACCTGCAATTCAGAGAGCTCTTCAAGGTATTCCGGTGGACACAAATCGGGCCTAGTGGATAACCCCTGCCCAATTTTAACAAAAGTAGGCCCCAATCCCGTCAAAATGTTCCTCAATTCAATAGCTCTCAATCTTCTCCTTTGGTCGAGATGACCCTGCAACTGGTCCAGCCACAGCGTGAAGGCAAACGAACCAATCCCAGTAAGAATTTGAAGGCTCCTTCGCAAGACCTTAATAGGGCGAGACCCGTATTTGATAGAAAGAAGTTGGGGGCTATAAACAGAAACATTAGCAGCACGGCCCATGGCTTTAGCCTCAGCTTGCATATCGTCCATTCGATCCCTTGAAGAAGAGGGAATCGAGGAAGAATCCATAATTGGGACGATGGAGCCATTGTTACTACTTGAAGAAATGGGTGTCGCTTCCACTAGCGCCGCCCGTGGTAGTGGCGCTGCTCTTCCTCTTCTTATTGTTCTCAGTTTTTGAACCTTGGGCCTAAAAAACGTAAATGAAGAGATGGAGGAGGTTGAAAGAGCTAAGGGATGACCGGCGCCGGAGATAGAAGTGAGTGAGGTCGTAGTCATTGCTTACACGGCGGAGGATGAGGGCGGTTAAATTGAACAGAAAGTCGGGGAAATGCGGAAGGAGCAGTAGAGTAGAGAGAGAAGTGTTGTAGGTATTTTTCTATTTCTGGTTCGTAATAAAACGACCTTTTCTTAGCGTGTACGTGAGATGTGTTCGCGTGTCACTAGGCTCTCCTCAATAAATTATCTACTTTGACTAATATCTTAAATAAAGTTTTTGGAAAAGTCCAGGGGACAGGGAAATGGAGATCCGTGTAACGATCGGTTAATTTTTATTTTTTTTAAATAATTTAAAAAATAAATTTAATTTTTTAAAATTAATTTTTTTATAAAATATAGTAATTTAGATGTGATTTGAATATATATAAACAAATAATGTTATACAATTTATAAATATTATTTATTTATATATATCTAAATCACTGTAATCTATAAAAAATTAATTTTAAAAAATCAAACTAATTTTTTTAAAGTCATTTAAAAAAAATTAAAAACAAATTAGTTGGTCGCTAAACCAGTTCCCATCTCCCGGTCCACCTAAAAGCACCCAAAGTTTTTTTACACGTTTCCTTAAATATCAATAAGATTAAAAAGTAAATGTAGGAGATTCTACGTATTGATTTTATTTATTTATCTAACAATTTGAAAAAAGATATGTAAAATAGATATATTTATAAATTTATTCAAAAAAATTTGTATGGGCCGTTATTTTCCTGACAATCTTTTAAGGAATAACATTTATTTTTTATATTTAATATTAAAAATTATTTTAAAAAATTATATGTAAATTGTTGAAAAATGTGTTAACAAAAATATTTTGTTATACGGAGGGAATATACACGTGTTATTCAATTCTACATGTTTTTAGAGCATCACATGTTGAAAATCAATTGCTACTTGTTTAGCTACCTTTTTAAAGTACCGAATTTTTGACGAATTATATTTCTCAAATGAAAATACTTTTACTTTTGAACGCACAGATTTTTCTGATTTAAAAACAATTTTTTGTATCATTGTAAATCAAAGATGATCCGGACTGACATCATAGTTGTTAACAATTTATTCATTTTTTTGGATGTTTCGAATGGATACTGATGGAGGAGTTTTATTTAAATATACAATTGTTATTAATTTTTGAAGTATTCAAACTCAAAATAAATACTTATTTTATTTTAATTAATATAATGATAATGATGAATATTATAAATTTTAATATTTCATAATTATTTAATAATTTATATTTCAAAAAGTAATCAATCAAAATACAATAATGGTCCAATCGTATGCAAACATTTTGATGTGATTAGTTGGAGCAAGAGGTGCGTATCATAATTAAGCTGAATTGTGAGTTCTAACTCGTTCTGAGTTATTTCATTAGTTGTTTAAAACAGCAGCATGCACATACCTGAAAGGTGAGACGTATAACGAATTTCCTGATTTCGACCTAAATCTAGTAAACCTTAGATAACCACATATTATAACGATACAACCACCTTTACAAGATAAACAACCATCTTTTGTCTGCTCTCTAAACCAGTTCTAAGAATCTAATCTAAAGAAATACCAAATAAAGGATGAAGATAGAAACCAGCGACCGGACCTACCTTTCGTTATTTTACAGACACCAAACATGGCCTTCCCTCTGATACATATTCCGTCCAGAATGGAATCAGGAAATGCAGGGCTTCTTTCTATACACGTGAACATAATTTTCCAAACTCATCTTCTGCCATAAAAGGAAATAACACTTGTATTTGATAGCTATTCAGATCTTCGTTGCAATGCCAGAATACTACCCTGACTGTGTGGATAAGTGCTCATGCATGCCTTGATGCGTCATCATGGGCTGATCGCATATTGGGTTCCTCCTGCCATAATGGAGAACCACCATCTTATAGAAAATAAACACGGTCATTATTTCTAGTTCAGTAGGCTAAAGTTTGGCAAACTAACCCGAATACCATAAGTGAAACCTGGTGGTCGGAAAAAATCCATTTGCCCCTGCAAGTAGAAATCCCAAACTGTTAGTATATATCAGTAGTTGGAAACAAGAAGAAATAGTCGATGCAAAGCATATTGTACCAGCCCATTCATGTTTGTGTGGGTGCCATAATAGCCATCATGGTTTGGTGCTATGGTATTCAATTGCCCCTACACGAGAACCGTATTTAAGAACCATTAGTTAATTTGGAATTCACTGTAAAAGTATAAACAACCTTCTTATTTCTTATAATCATAATATGGATGTAATTTACCAGCCCATGAATCGTCTGTTGATGAGCATAGTAGTTATCACGTGGCGGACCCATTAAGTTCAATTGCACCTGCAAAATTAAGAACACCCCACAGTTAAAAGATAATTCTAGCCAGGCATGAGAAGCATGACGTGATCATAGTGTTCATACCATTCCTTGTTGAGGGCCAAAATAGCCGTCAACGGGGACAGATCTTGTGTTCATTTTGTCCTAAAAAATAAATTTAAAATCATAGTAAATGAAATGATTCAAACTAGTGATTGGCAAAAACACATGTATCGAAGTTCAGTTTGACAGAATTGTCACAAGTGTACCATATATCATAGCATTTCCTTTCATGTATAATCAAGTAAAGCAGATACAAATAAGATAGATGTAGTAGATATAGATCAAGCAATGACAAACCATTTGTTGCAAGTTGTCTTGCGCTCCAATAGTGATAACATCTGGCTCCAAGTTTACCTGCAAAATGTATACCTTTAACTAGCATACTAAAAAGATTGTGTATAGGCTTATGTCAGTCACCACTTATAACTAACCTTCCTTTTCTTGGTTGGATTCTTCTTTTTGTTTGTTTTGCCCATGCTTCTACTTTGATTATCTTCTTCAATACAAAGAAGACCCGGGGCTCCTGATGTGCCAGCTTCTAAAAGATTCTTATTGGAGTTATTAACACTCATGCAAGTCCCAAAAGTATCTTCAAGTGCACGAACTGCAAAACTGTAACTCTCCTGAGATAACGATCCTTCTTCACCCAATTTCAATGCTCGTTGACAGAAATCATTGTACCGTTGCACCCTAGATTGCACTTGTTCAGATCCTTCTCCCATTAAGTACCTGCTCTTGGCATCTTTTGTCCACCGTTTCAGAATATATTGTGATGGAATGGTGGAAAGGCCACAGATTTGGAGAACAATCATTGCATGTCTACAGAGAAAACCTTTAAATTCAAACAAATGGCATATACAAGATACTTCCGACTTCAATTCACTCCAAATAACAGTGAACTCTTGATTCTTCTCAAAATCTTGAACTCTAAAAGTTGTGGTTGTTTCATCCTGTCTCTCTCTTCTAGGAATACAAGCAACTGCACCCAAAACCTCAATTTGGAATTTCTTGAATACTGCATGTGTGTACATACCAGATACATGCTTCTCAAAAGGTGATGGAGACTTCAATGCAGGTTGCTTGTTCCATGTATCAGAATCTGCCTTGGCTTCCTCTTCATACCTATCCTGTAATATGGGTTCATACTGTTTCAAAAACTCTGGCACGGTGGTCTTCTTATGGACATATTTGTCAAACAAAGAGTTTACACTCTCAGAACGCTGAGCAACAGACATTCCAACCAACAAAGCATCCCTCATGTAGGTTGGGACCCATTGCCTACGGTCTTCATAGAGTGAATGAATCCAATCATTTTCTTTGAGATCAAACCTATCAATAAATTTCTGCCACCTTTTGTCAAACTCCTCATCTGTCCATGACCTGTAAATGCATTTTGAAAACTTTGCCATGAAATTATCATTCTGTTTAATTACGTGACTAAGAGTTTCAGAAACCTTTCCCATTATATGCCACAAACAAAAGCAATGACGAACAGATGGAAAGACCTCTGAAATAACCGATTTCATAACTCTGTCCTGGTCAGTAATTATTAGTTTTGGAGCTTGTCCACCCATTGCTTTCAACCATGTTCGCATTACCCATGATAATGTGGTCGCACTTTCATCAGATAGTAGAGCGCATCCAAGCAGCATGAACTGATAGTGTTGATTGACCCCAATAAAAAGCGTAAGAGGCATTTTATACTTGTTTCTAATGTAAGTCGTATCAAAAGACACAACATCGTTGAAATTGATGTAATCATGCCTACTTTTGGCATCAACCCATAACAAATTTTTAAGACGTTGATCTTCACTCACTTCTATTGCATAAAAGAAATTGGAATTCATACTCTGCATCTGCACAAAAAACTCTAGCAAAATGCTTGCCTCTCCTTCTTCGAGAACCAAATTCCGGCCTTTATCGAATGGACTTTTGGAGTCATTCTTGAGACCAACCACATTTTTATACTCAGCAAACTGTCTTGCCATTGCAGCATACATCTTTCTTGTTTGTTCACTGACAGCTTGGGCAGGTAAAAGTTCGTGATTGTGCTCTTTCTCAAATCTGTGTATAATCCATTTTCCGTCTGGTCTTCTCTTCACATGCATGCTTGCTTTGCAATCTGTCTTAGCACACGATCGTCTACCAGATGCATTTTCAGGATCTTGTTTGCTTCCTTGTCTACTACGTGGTTTATTATAGGATTTGTCATACTCACGCTTGGTGCCATATCTAGAACATGCAAATTTTGCATCAATGAATTCTCTTGATGTCTTTGACCGACGGCTATTTTGTATTGCAGTATTAAAACCCATAGACCTAGCGTATTCTTGATAAAAAGAATATGCTTCCCCATGCGACTCAAATTCCATACCAGCAAGTGGCTCCAAATTTGTATCCTCTTTAAACTCTATCATCTCCGTTGCAGGAGAATTCATGTCCCCATCATCTTCAACATGCAACTTCTCTTCAATATCCACCATAGTGCCACTTACCCCATCTAGATTATGCAGTTTCTCTTCCCCATCCAACATGTTAATAATTCCGTTTGATTCCTCTTCTTCCTTTTCATGTTCACCAGAAGGTAACCTAAGATCTATCTCCATTGAAAAAATCTTTTTACTTTCGGCTAATTCTTTCTGTGGATACCTGACATGTAGAAAAGATATCAGCAATTATAAGCCACTCCAAATATATACAGCCTACTGATTAGGTTAAAACTTGTAACAACCAAAAAACTGACACCTAAAAATTAAGTTTTAGGTTATTCACACAATCAAATATTCAACATTTATTTAGATTTTTGGGATGGAAGATCACAATACTTGCACAGGAGCAGGTCTTGGGCAGCTAGTTATATAAAGAGATGGACATCTCGAGGCACTTGGTCCAAATTTATTGAACTTGTCATACCTAGTTTCAAAAAACAGCCTCCAGAGCTCCTGAGCCACCTCAGAATGCAAAAGCAAATGATTGTGTAAGTTATCAATGCTCAAAATGGAATTCAACTTAACTGCCCAAAAAATATACTACCTTCGAGGGAGCTTTCAAAACCCAAATGGCTGTCCCAGGAAACAGCAAGGGCTCTCCCCTCAGAGGTTAGAACAGTAAGACCAAACAAGCCATAAAAAACCATGTTCTCAGAAACTCTAAATGTTGTCCTGTATCACATGTAACGTAATTTGACTCCCATAAAGCCCAGTTAATAAACTTCAATAATACAATATGCTTCTTTCATTGAAATCTATGTTCCAAAACCAAAAGCATTATCTACTTCTCTGGTGGAGTTAAAAACTATTATGAACTTTAGAGGTACTCAATTCTTGATGCTTGATTATGACCAATACTGATTCACATTGTTTTCTTTTTTATTTTGCAGTTATTTATTTTTATTTTTTGGACATGAGAAAAAATGCTTCGTTAACAAGCTCCATCAAGACCCACCTACTCTACCACTTGAACCATTTAGTAGTAGCAGCTGTGCCAAGTCTTACAAGTAAGGCTCACCAATACACAAAATCAATGCTCAATGCCAAATTGCCAACCCAAGGCTAAGATTGGATGGGCAGCTGAACTTGCTCCACCAATACACAAAATCAATCCTCGATGCCAAATTGCCAACCCAAGGCTAAGATTGGATGAGCAGCTGAACTTACTCAGAAGAAAAATGTCACAAGTAAGTTCCACTGAGGCTGCATGCAACCAAATCTTTAATTTCCAGAAGCAACTTGCTCAAAATTGTGATCAACCTAAATATAAAAAGGAAACTAATTTGTCCCAGTTGTTAAGTAATATTTCAAAATTTTAGTGATTCAGAGCAATTCTAATACTTTCTATTCAAACTCAACTTTATTCCCTCAAATTATTTACTCAATAAAATGATAAATTTCTAGCAATCATCCAGTTACCAATCAAATTAGTGATTTCTATCAAAATTAAAGTTGATTTGATTCAGCAGTAACTGTTAAATACAACACTTACAAACGTTTTAAGTTCGCCCTTTCTCTCTCAGTTTTTAGTCGAAATTGAAGGTATAAAGATGAACACTATCAGAACGACAGAAACTTTAGCAACCCAAATCACACAATAAATCCCAAACAAAGACGGAAAAATAAATTTGGACGAAATTTTAAGCAGTGGAAGATATATTATCTCTCGATATTGTAAGGAAATCGAGATGACATGGGAGACTGATTTAGATTCCTGAGAATCCGACAGATCATTAAAAATGGAGATAGATTGGATTAAAAGGAAAGAAAAGAAGAGAGAGAAATTAGGGGGAGAGTGGTTTTACCTTTCTTCTTGTGGCAGTAGTAATTGATGAAGAGCTAGCTCTCGATCTGCTGCTGCAAATCCACGCGAGGGGGTCCGGCGAGTGGACGGCTTTTCCCCAATTTTGCTGATTAGGGTTTGAAGGCCGAAGCTTCTCTTCTACTCTTCACTCGCCTCCTCTCTTTCATATGTCTCACTCGCTCCCTACCAGTTACTTGAGCGTGGTAATCAAACGTCATTTTATTAGTTTATTATTATCCACGTGGGCTCCAATGGACTGTGTGATGGATAAAAAATTATTCAATGTTTCAGGGATAACATTATTGATATTTTAGGTCAATAAATTTATTTTATTTTAATAATATTTTATTATTTATAATTATAGACTTACTCAAATATAAAAAAATCATTGACACACAACATAAATTTATTCAAAGATCACTGAATAATCATTGGCTGTCCTCTTGTTTGGTTTGATAACTATCCAACTGTATTTCATTCCCACGCAAAACTACGCAGTCAGCAGTTGTTTACTATTCACGCTGAGTGAATTGCGTATCGGACTAGAAGGTGCGGTTATACACGCACCTTCATACTTGTTCACAGTCGCGTACTGTGTAATGATCCGGACCAAATTCAAGCCCGAAAAAAATGTTCAACATCTGCAATAATATTTAATTAGGTTATTTTAATTTCGATGATTAATTTTATATAAGAGCAAGTTATAAAATTATTCTTGACATTATTTAATAATAATATGTCGCATAAATAATTCATTATTAAAAAATATTTATACAAATCAATAATAAAAAATTAATTAATTTTATACTCAATAATAAAATAATTACTCATAAATCTTGGATACATGAGATCTTTAAATTTATTCTTGTCAAACCCAAAAAAATAATAATAACTAAAGACCAATAAACTTTTTTAATTTTAATTATTATAATACATTTGTTAAGGTAATTGACCTTTTGATAAAATCAACATTATGACCCCCACATAATTTTTGTTATAAAAGAGCAACCAGATGGAATGAAGCAGTTAAGGCTGGTCAATCCACCGTCGACAATTACTGGAAATTTAAGAATCACGGGATGGGAGTTTTTGCCAATTACTGAGAAGACAGTTTTGAGAAGACTGAGACCTATAAATACACAATGTATCATCAGAAGAAAAATACACAACGTCAAACAACAACAAAATAACACTTGTATTTATTTGATCTTCAGCAACATATTGGCCAAGTATTGTTTGCTAATATTGAAAACATGTTTTTTCATACATCATTGAGAAATCTGAAAATAGTATGTACTCAAACTAATCACATTAGGTGTGATGGCTAGAGTATTTTATTTTATAATTTTATTTATTTATTAATAAAATAATTTATTTATTTATCCATATTTAATTGTTATAATTATTTATTGTGATAAACCGTAAGTTGGAACAATACTTTTATAATCATGATGAGATCATATTAATGAGATATAAAATTTAGATAACTCAAAATTAAAACGTTCTTAATCATAGGTTAACTAATACGGGGTTAGTAAATTCAGACAGATTGTAACATATTATGCTTGCTCTTTTGAAAATATTGATTGATCTCATAATCGTTTGTGTGAAAATATTAAATCAAGTATGTATGTGTTTATTAAATAATAAATTTATTGAACGTGACTCGTTTAAAGGAACACCTAATGGAGTTTTACATATCTGTAAATAGGAGTTCCTATAGTGATAGTAGTATAAGTGATTCTTGAATTTGAGATTATCATAATATTTTGTGTAATCCGAATTATATTTTGTCATATTCTTTAAGACTCTTTAAAAATATAAAAGAATATGAGTCAAGTGTAACAAAAATGTACATAGAGGTAGGTGAATAATTAACAAAAGATATACCACTTCCAGTAAAAGAGAGAAAATATCTTATACAATTTGATCAATGACAACTCAAAAACCCCTGTTTAAGGTTGAATGAAAATTTAAAAAAAAATTATAATTAACATTAACTAAAGTTGTACTTTTAATAATCGAAATGCATAAAATCAAATAAATAAAATTTGACAGATAATTTTATGTTTTATATTTTATTAGGATAATATGTGATAAGCCTTAATTGTACAGTAACTATTTACTAAATAATTTATTTGTAGTTAAATGTTAATTTTATATTATCCGGATAATCATGATATGTCGAGAGGTGTCACTCATAATGTATAATAAATAAAATTAATTTTATTAATTATATACAAGAATTAAAATAGTTTAAATAAAATTAGAATAATTTTAGTTTTATTTATTTTACTACAGGCATAATATTTAACATAAAGAGTCGCACCATAAAAAGAGAAATATTAATTTAGAAGCAGTTAGCTGATATATTTAATTTGTACTATGGTGGAACATATTAAATAGTTTGATATTTATAATAAAGTATTTTTATACTAATTATAAATTAATAAGATTTATTTTATTTTATTTTATTGTTATTATTTTATAAATACTATAATTCCTGAATAGTTTAAGAATTAAATTAAAACCCCTAGGAAAATTTATTGAGGCTAATAACATCTACTATTAAAATTTATTGGACCCAAAAAGAACTATCAAACGATTTTCCTTATTTTACCTCTTTCTATATAACAATAGATTAGGAGTAGTAATATCACTGTAATTTCATTTCAACATTGTTTTTATCAAGAGTTGTTAGTTATTTGTTTTAATTCCAAGTTTCCAAAGTAGATCTCTAAATTTTCAAAATTAGATTATTTTACAACCAATCTTTTCATGGCACCATAATTAATAATCGTTTCAAGAAGTCTTTGAGTTAAAGACATTGAATAATAATATGTCTGATTCTAATAAATAATTTTAAAAATGAAATTATTTATTTTATAAATATGTATTCAATTTTAATATTAAGCCAATAATTGGTTTTTCCCATAATAACTAGCAGGAATATGCTCAATACAATTATTTTATGAATAAGTTTACACACACTATATCAAATTATAACATCAAATATTATATTTTATCTCATCATTAGAAAGTAAGAACCGACAAAAAAATTAGTATCAAACTTTACTTTTTAATAATGAGATGAAATGTAATATTTAATAATATATTTAAATATTATGCGGGTGAAGTGGTCCTTAGTTTATATTGAGCGAATCTATCTTTAGTAATTCATGTTTTGATTTGTTATTCTATCCATATAAAAAGAGTAAATATATATCAATGGACATTTATTATGAAATCAATGATGTATAAATGAGAAAAGAAACAGATAATAGAATATATATATATATATATATATATATATATATATATATATATATATATATATGGAGCGCCTCAACCGGCTATTCAATGATTTTGAATTATCACGTAATAACATATAAATAGTATAAGATATTTAATAATTTTTCTTTAACTCAGGTACCATAAAATTAAAATAATAATATTTGAATTTTTTTTGTTACAGTCCTCCAGGTAGCAGTAGCAGTAAATGGTAGTACCTGGTTGCATCGTCAATCAGAGAAACTAGTTCCTGTTTCTGATTTCTGAAAGGAATAGCATACTCCCCTCGCATGTACGTGAAACCTTTTATGGTGAGACTCACAAAAACCCACGTGCATGTGAGGGAGCATACTCTTCCCTGCTCCTGCAGGCAATAATTTTTCCGTCTATCAAACCTACCACGCACGCAGGAAGCAGGATCATCAACTCTCTCTACTCCTTTGTCCCTTTGCGCCTGCCCCAATTCCTCAAACAGTCGCCACTTTTCACTCTCTCTCCCCCGTCCTCCTTTTCTCATTAACCGTGTGCTCCATTATTTTTAATTTTCTTATTAATTATTTTTTTTGACAAAATTAACATTTATATCACTAAATTTATTGGTTTTTATGCGTTAAGTTATTAAATTTTTAATTTTATTAATTAAATTACTGTATTAATTATAAAAATTTAATCTAATTATTTCGTTAAAATCAACTAACAGATAATCTAACATGGTATTTTTTTTTTGAAAATGACGTGACAAGGCAAATTAACATTTAGGCCATTGAACTTGTTGAGTTTTCTGTGTTAACTTACTAAACTTATAATTTCTTTAATTGGACCATTATATTAATTTAAAAATTTTAATTAAGTCATTACGTCAAATTAATTGAACGAAAGTTATCTTTATTTTCAACGTACTTGTACGACTTTTTTATTATTTTCAAAGTGAGATGATTTTTTTTTATTATATGAATATGACATGATTTTTTAAAAAAAATATTAAAAAAAATATTAAAAAATAAAAACAAAATTAAAATAAAATTGAAAGTTTACAATAAAAGGATTTAAAATAAAATAATATTTTTTTAAAGTATAAAATTAAAAACCCCTCTCTATCTCTCTCAAAAACCCTTCTTTTTTAAAACAAATAAAACCCCCTCTTTATTTTATATTTTAAAATATAAAATAAAATTAAAATTAATTTTTAAAAATATAAATTAAATAATTTTTATTTGGAAAATTATAATAAAAAATTTATTGTTTTAAAAAAGAGGGGTTTTAGAGAGAGAGAGAGAGGGTTTTAATTTTCTTTATTTTAAAAAATTTGTTATTCTGTTTTGAATTTTTAATTGTAATTTTCTAAGTAAAATTTAATTTTATTTGTATTTTTAAAAATTAATTTTAATTTATATTTTAAAATATAAAATAAAGATCGATTTTTTTTGTTTTAAAAAAGAGGGGTTTTAGAGAGAGGGTGTGTTTTAATTTTAATTTTAATTTTAATTTAAAAAAATTATTATTTTATTTTAAATCTTTTTATTGTAAATTTTTCAGTTTATTATTAATTTTATATAAAAAAATTTAATTTTGTTTTAATTTTTTTTTGTATTTTTAAAAAAAAGTCATGTCATATTCACATAATAATAAAAAAAAAACCGTATCACTTTTAAAATAATAAAAAAGTCGTACAAGCACGTCAGAAGTAAATATAACTTTCGTCCAATTAATTTAATGTAATAACTTGATTAAATTTTTTTAATTAGTATAATGGTCCAATTAAAAAAAATTAAAAGTTCACTGGTTTAACTTACAAAACTTGACAAGTTTAGTGGCCTAAATGTTAGTTTGTATTGCCACGTCATTTAAAAAAAATAAAAAATGCCACGTCAAATTATCAGCTAACCTAACGTCTGTTAACTAATTTTAACAAAATGTTCCGATTAAAAAATTTAATTAATACAATAATTTAATTAATAAAATTAAAAATTCAATAACTTAAGTACCAAATCCGACAAATTTAATAGTTTAAGCGTTAGTTTTGCCATTATTTTTTTGTCATATAGTAATTTTTTGAAAAAACTATTCATTCTTATTCAGTGAAAGACACTGCGAAAGCACTAATCTTTCTTCTCTAGTCCCTTTCTTATTTCTAGTTCGGGTTATCGGGGAGAGAATCTTGATCTTTCTCCGTCTCTCTCTGAGAAAGTTAGGGTTTAAAATTAAACTTCATTTACTGAGCGATTGATTTGTGCTGCTGTTAAGAATGGTGAGGAAGCATGCATGGCAATTACCAGCACTCACACATCAGGTTTGCATAAAACTCTCATCTATTTTCAGGTTTGCATAAAACTCTTATCCATTTTCAACTCATTTCTGTTGTTTTACATATTGTTGTTTTTATTTTCTATTAGGCATTTGCTTAATTTACTAATTTCTGTATGCGGATTATTAGTGAAAATGAAATTTGTCCTTTCTATTATGTGGGGTTTCTCCTTGGTGGACAGGTAGTTATTACTTCACACAGAAAATTCGGGTCGTCCAACCGTTTGTTTGGTTGAAATGTTTGATGCAATGATAACACTCTAGTTTTAATCAAGGACTTTGTTTTGGAGTTTTTCCTTTTCTGGAGACTTGTAGCTCAGTTTAAGTGGAAAAGGGTGGTGAGTGCTAGATTTGTGTTGGAGTAGGGGTTGCATTACTAAGATTGCAGATTCATGTTTCAGCCGAGTATTTTTATGATGGTAGTCCTTTAATGATATGCTAATAGTATCTATCGAGAATTCGAGATGGCTTTTATAACTCTTTGAGGCATTGTGGAAGAGTATAAATGTGAGATATAATTTATTTAGGAAAACTATGGTCACGGGTGTCATTATTTTGGAACTTTGTCTGCAGATGTTTTAATAAATTTAATTTTCTCACTACACGTTGTTTACTCATTTTGTTTTTAAAAGTTGACAATTATGCATTATGTAATTTATGGATTTCACCCTTGATAGGTTGTCGCCATAACGGTATTTTGCCTGTTGGTTGTTGCATTCTGTGTTTTTTGCTCCTTTCCTTGGAGGCCGCATCCGGGAGTTTGCTTTGGTTGCCATGTATTCTCCTGTGGTATGTGGGTTTGCTTGATGAAGATAACTGCCTTGTACAATTTGGTTAAATTAAAAATGAAAAGCTTCAGAATGTCTGATAAATGGAAAAATAATATTCAAACTGTGGTTTTTATAAGGTCTCATACGTGTTCACCAAATGAAAATGTCAAAAAACTTTTTTTTATAACTGTGCTGCACATAGGTTTTGTAAAAATGACATGCTGATGCAGCTCCATCCATCATACACATATTGGTTTATTAGTCCGATAACTGTAATAATCATGGTTACATATGCTTTTAGTCAATAGTGTTTGGTGATGCAGGATGCTATAAAAAGAAATTTAGGATTTTTCAAGGATATTAGTTATTATTACTTCGTCCTTACCAAAATATATAGATCATTATTGACATTTTGAAGTTAAGTCATTTTCAAACTCAAAATTGTCATGGATTCCTTTAACTTTAGTCAACACAACGATGATTGTTGTAAATTATTTAAAAAGTATTATTCATTATAAGAATTATTGTTTCATAATTTTTAATGAATCGTCTCAATTTTGAGTTTGAAAAACAATCTTGGTGTGCAGGCTAGTGATTCCCTCACTGGGTGCTACAAATTGCATCATCTTCCTTTAACTTTAGTCAACACAATAATGAATGTTGTAAACTATTTAAAAAGTATTACTCATTATAGGATTTATTGTTTCATAATTCATAATTTTTAATTTTTAATGAATCATCTCAATTTTAGAGTTTGAGAAACAATCTTGGTGCGCAGGCTAGTGATTCCCTCACCGGGTGCTACAAACTGCATCACCTTCTTTCTTCTTTTTCGGCATTCTTCCTACATCGCTGTTCATAATGTTTGATGCTCACAAATTAGCCTATATATTTGATGATATTCCTATTCCCATTTCAGGCACTATTTGTTTTCATTCTTTATGTTCGGTGTACTGCAATTAATGCTGCAGATCCTGGAATTATGTTTAAATTTGATCCTGAGATACTAAATTGGCGTGATTGAAAGCATGGTTTGTTAGCTAAGGATCTGCCAAGAAAATTTGATGAGCTTGGTCTGGGGGCACATTCTTCTTGATCATCAGCTTCAATAAGTTCAATACCAGCACACATCTCCAGTAGAAAAGGTTCGATTGGAGGGAGTGGAGGAACTGGTACTCAGTGTTAGAATATTTTATTCCCTAATGTGGCCTCTACTATTTATGTATTTATTGGGCTTACATATTGTATTAATTTAATTACTTTATTTATGGGTTTGGTAATTATATGACCCATAAGTAATATTACTAATAGTATTTGGCATAATGGGCCCTAGGGTTTCATAATCTTGATGGACGATTTTGACCCTTAGCTATTCTATAAATAAAACAGTTAGGGTTTGGTCCCAATTGTCGTCTCAAGAATTTTTATACACACCCATATATCCATCCTAAGATTGAGAGAGACAATTGAAGACCTTCACCCTTAAGCGCAACAAATACGTGATACATACGAGATGTCTTCTCTCAATTCATGTAAGTACTTATTTAATTTATATTTATTCTATGAAATAGCACGATCCGTTAATAATAATTTTAACATTTGGTATCAGAGCGTGGTTATGCTATTGCATAGAATAAATTAATTATGATGTTATGCTAGAAATTTTGTTTCCGTTAGTTTATAGCGATTATGATTTCGCGCGTTGCATAAGTATTCTGTCAATGAATGAATTCTGATTCTATGTATTCAAGATGTTACTTTAATGTGTTCCTGCAATAGTTTCCTGCAATAGTTCATGTTATCAATTGACAATTAATATGAAGGTTTGTTTCATGTATTCTTATTATGTCATAATAATATAATTTATTTATTTATTTTTGTGAATGTTCCGTAGAAAGCATGTTTCAGTTTTCTTTATTAATCAATGTTCCGTATAAAGCATGACCCATCATATTAATCAATATTCCGTATAAAGCATGTTCAATCATATTAATCAATGTTCCGATTTTCTTTATTTGATTTTGTGAAACCAACGTGATATGGATTTACATGCTAATTGAATATGCTTAAGGATTTCATACTAATTCATTATGCTGATGACATGACTTTATATATTTAATTTAGAATTTATGTGAATATTTTATAATTTATTCATGTTCATAATTATGTATCTTAATAAAGATTTTGGAACATGAAATATTATTGGGGCTTTTAAGTTGTTACATATAAATTATAAATAATGTTAATTTTCAAACTTGATTATTATGTTATAAATTTAATTTTTATGAAAATTGAGTTTGATCATAATAATTTACATGTATAAGTGACTCTTTTATTGTGGAAATTAATAATCAGCCCAACGGAGGGTTACTAATTAAAACAATTAAAGATTAAGAAAAGTCACATAATGTTACATTTAATAGATGAAGATTTTAATTTTACCCAACGGAAAAATTAGAATTAGAATTTATTAAATGAAATTTTATTGCATAAGTAACATGTTTATTTCGTTTCTGCCCAACGGTGATGCGAGGATAAATGTGTTGTGCATTATTTTATGGGGATGTTATTAGCATATTATTAATTGGACCAACGAAAGATTGATAATTATGCATCAACTTCTCATTAAAATCTATTTTGGGTGTCGTAAATAGATTTTATATAACTAACTGCTTGCCCTACAGTTGGTTTTTTATTATGATTAATTATTAATGATCGTTGTACATTGTGGATTTCTTTTAGTTTTTTGTAAGCATACTTATGAGCTTGATCATGTTTCAGCATTGACTCCTACTACTATTTCTGGATATCTCTCTGGAATTGAAGCATTGAATGGGACTAATTTTACTGTTTGGAAAGAGCAAGTGAAAATTGTTCTTGGCGTTATGGATTTGGACTATGCATTACGAGTGGATCCTCCTGCTCCACTTACAGCTACAAGCTCAAATGAGCAAAAAGCTATTTATGAAAAGTGGGAGCGATCCAATCGCATGTCCCTTATGATTATGAAAAACTCTATCACGACAGCCATTCGAGGAGCCATTCCTGACTCTGGGAATGCCAAAGAGTATTTAGCATCAGTCGAGGAACAATTTAAGGGATCTTCTAAAACTCATGCAAGTACCCTTATTTTGAAAATGCTCACCAGCAGGTATGATGGGGTTAGTGGAGTGCGCGAGCACATTATGATGATGAATGATACTGCCTTTAAATTAAAGGGTATGGACATGGAGATTTCTGAGGGTTTTCTCGTTCACTTCATTATGACTTCTCTTCCTGCACAGTTTGATCCATTTAAGATCAATTATAACACGCAGAAAGAAAAGTGGAAGATGAGCGAGTTGATCGCCATGTGCGTACAAGAGGAAGAAAGGCTTAAGATTGAAAAACCTAATGTTGCTCATCTGACTGCCACTGGATTCCATAAGAAGAAGGCCCATAAAAATGGCAAAGGTTTTAAAAATAAGGATAAGCCAATTTCTACCAAAACAAATAAGGCAAATTATTCAGGTAACAAATCTGAGGCTGGTCCTAAATGTCACTTCTGTAAGAAGCAAGGACATATTCAGAAAGACTGCCCTAAGTTTAGAGAATGGCTTGAAAAGAAAGGTATGTCCTTCAATTATGTGACTTATGAATCCTTTCTAATTGACGTTCCTTCTAATACATGGTGGCTTGACACTGGTTCTATGGTTCACATTACTAATTCATTGCAGGGATTCCTTTCAAAGAAGACACTCCAAAAGGAGGAAAGAACCATTAAAGTTGGCAATGGAGAGTCTATACAAGTTGAAGCTGTAGGAACTCTTCCTTTAGTTTTGGAGAGTGGTTTCATCTTGTATTTATATGATACTCTTTATGTTCCCAGTATGACACGGAATTTAATTTCTGTATCTAAACTTGACGTTAATGGTTTTTCGTTTAAGTTTGGGAATAATAAAATAATTATTTATCATTACTCTCATGTTGTTGGTTCTGGCACTTTAGAGGGAAACCTCTATAAGTTAAATTTGGATAATGTCTTTGCTGAATCCTTGTTAACAATGAATGTGACAGAAAATACCTTTAAAAGCGGAAATAAGAGAAAACTAGAGAATGAGAATTCTTCAAAATTGTGGCATCAACGTTTAGGCCATATCTCAAAAGACAGAATGCAACGTCTTATAAAAGATGGAATTATTCATTCACTAGATTTCTCTAACTTTGACCATTGTATTGAATGTATAAAAGGAAAATTTGTGAAAGGTAGTAAGAAAGGAGCCACTAGAAGTGGTGCACTCCTTGAGGTGATTCACACTGATATATGTGGACCATTTTCTCCTGGAATTGGTGGACACAAATCTTTCATTACGTTTATTGATGACTATTCTCGCTATACTTATGTTTACCTGATTAATGAAAAATCTGAGTCACTAAATATGTTTAAAATTTTTAAGGCTGAAGTTGAAAATCAACTTGACCGAAAAATTAAAGTAGTGAGATCAGATAGAGGCGGAGAGTATTATGCTAAACACTCCGACACAGGTCATAGTCCTGGTCCATTTGCCTTATTTTGTCAAGAAAATGGAATCGTTACTCAATATACAATGCCTGGTACACCGCAGCAAAATGGTGTAGCTGAGAGGCGAAATCGTACCCTTATGGATATGGTACGTAGTATGTTATGCAATTCCAGCTTACCTATATTTTTGTGGACTGAGGCATTAAAGACAGCTGTTCATATTTTAAACCGAGTTCCTAGCAAATCTGTCCCTAAGACTCCTTATGAAATTTGGGCAGGTAGGAAACCTAGTTTAAAATACTTACGGGTATGGGGCTGTCCGGCCGAGGCTAAAATTTTTAATCCACAGATAAAGAAACTTGACTCTAAAACCATTAGTTGTCATTTTATTGGATATCCTGAGAGATCTAAGGGTTTTCGTTTTTATTGTCCCTCACATACTACTAGAATTGTTGAGACTAGGCATGCAGAGTTTTTAGAGAATGGCGATTTAAGTGGGAGTGGTGAGACTAGAAAAATTGATCTTGAAGAAAATAGGATTTATGTTCCTTATCCTGTAATTCAAGAGGATGAGGCGAATGATGCTCCTGAGATAGCTGAGCCACCACCTAATGTTGAACCCCACATTATTGAAAATCATATTCCTGAAATTGTGCAGCCTTTACGTAGGTCCGAAAGACCCAGAAAACCTGTTAATTTTGATGATTTTATAACATATCTTAATGAGATTGACTATGATTCAAGTAAGATTAATGATCCTATTTCCTATAAAGAGGCTATTACGACTGTTCAATCAACTCAATGGCTTGATGCCATGAATGATGAGTTGAAATCAATGGAGCTTAATAACGTTTGGGATCTTGAAGAATTACCGAGAGGTGTTAAACCTGTTGGTTGTAAGTGGGTCTATAAGACCAAATTAGATCCTAAAGGGAACGTTGAAAGATATAAAGCTCGATTGGTTGCCAAGGGTTTCACTCAAAAGGAAGGTGTGGATTATAATGAAACTTTCTCTCCAGTATCAAGGAAAGATTCATTTAGAATAGTCATGGCTCTAGTAGCTCATTATGATTTGGAGTTACATCAAATGGATGTTAAAACTGCATTCCTTAATGGTGACTTGCATGAGAATGTCTATATGACACAACCAGAAGGTTTTCTGGTTAAAGGCAAGGAACATATGGTATGTAGACTAAAGAAATCCATCTATGGGTTAAAACAGGCCTCTCGACAATGGTATCTTAAGTTTCATGAGGTGATGAGTAATTTTGATTTTAAGAAAAATATAGTAGATCAATGCATATACTTGAAGGTCAGTGGGAGTAAATTTGTTATTCTTGTTTTGTATGTTGATGATATACTACTTGCAAGTAATAACTCAGACATGTTGTATGAGACAAAACGTTTTCTTTCTGAAAATTTTGATATGAAGGATCTCGGTGAAGCCTCTTATGTCATAGGTATTGAAATTCATCGAGATAGGTCTCGCGGGATATTAGGATTATCCCAAAGAGCTTATATTGACAAAGTTCTTAACAAATACAACATGCAAAATTGCTCCCCTACTGTTGCCCCTGTTGTTAAGGGTGACAAATTTGGCTCATATCAATGTCCTAAGAATCAGTTGGAACGTGATCAAATGAATCTTATTCCTTATGCTTCTGTGGTTGGGAGTCTTATGTATGCTCAAGTTTGTACTCGTCCTGATATATCGTATATAACTGGTATGCTTGGACGTTACCAATCAAATCCAGGTTTAGATCACTGGAAAGCAGCTAAAAAGGTGTTACGCTACTTACAGGGTACTAAGGATTTTATGCTTACATTCAGAAAAACAGATAACCTTGAAGTTGTTGGTTATTCTGATTCTGATTTTGCTAAGTGTAAAGACGAAAAGAAATCTACATCAGGGTACATTTTTATGTTTTCAGGAGGCCCTATTTCGTGGAGAAGTCATAAGCAAGAGTTAACTACCACTTCCACGATGATGGCAGAATATGTGGCTTGTTATCATGCTACTTGTCACGCCATATTGTTGAGGAATCTTATTTCAGGACTTAAGATTGTAGATTCCATTTCAAGGCCATTGAAAATATTTTGCGATAATAATTCTGCTGTTAGTTTTTCCAACAGCACAAGTTCGAGTGGTGCTGGACTGTACCTTGACACTAAGTACTTATTCGTCAGGGAAAGAGTTGAAGATCAAAATGTTGTCATTAAGTATATTAGTACGCATGATATGTTAGCGGATCCACTTACGAAAGGCTTACCACCCAAACTCTTTTTAGAACATGTTGCCGGCATGGGTTTAACTGGTAGTCTTAATTAGTAAGTTACTTTGATGTAAGACAACTTAATTTTGAGCTCATTGTTTTGACTTCACATTATGTTTATGGTTTGCTATTCTCTTTATTGTGCACACTTGAGAACTTGTGAGCAAACAGTTATGTTTGGACCATATGAATGAGTTTAAATTATTACCACTTATGTAAACTCTATTCATACCTGTTATGCTTAATGTTAATCCTTGTTTTAATTAAAGTACTAGTTATGTAACTAATGGGGATCTTGTGTTAATTGTGACACAAAGATTGTATTAATTCGTATTGGTGCTTTTGTTTGAACAGGATGTAGATATTAAATTAATGCTTGGCCAAATTAATGATTGTAAGCATTTTGTTTTGTATATAAAGAGTATTTCGGCCAAGTGGGAGAATGTTAGAATATTTTATTCCCTAATGTGGCCTCTACTATTTATGTATTTATTGGGCTTACATATTGTATTAATTTAATTACTTTATTTATGGGTTTGGTAATTATATGACCCATAAGTAATATTACTAATAGTATTTGGCATAATGGGCCCTAGGGTTTCATAATCTTGATGGACGATTTTGACCCTTAGCTATTCTATAAATAAAACAGTTAGGGTTTGGTCCCAATTGTCGTCTCAAGAATTTTTATACACACCCATATATCCATCCTAAGATTGAGAGAGACAATTGAAGACCTTCACCCTTAAGCGCAACAAATACGTGATACATACGAGATGTCTTCTCTCAATTCATGTAAGTACTTATTTAATTTATATTTATTCTATGAAATAGCACGATCCGTTAATAATAATTTTAACACTCAGATGAAAGTCTCAAATAGAAAAACATCATGTAGTGTTTGGGGGATCTTCTGAGCACTGTTTGTATATGAAGATTGTCGCAAAGAGGATGGGACAGGTGAGCAGGATGGCACAGGTGAAGGTGCTTTGTTCTGCACATTATGCAATTCTGAGGTATTACTTTATTTCCACAAGGGTTCTGAGTTGATCATACTACCTCTGTTCTAAAATATAAGATCACTTGCCTTTATATTTTGGGACAGAGCCACAGAGGTAGTATTTGTTTGTAACAACTTCATCTCTCTGTGTTTGTTGTTTAAAGTTGCTAAAACTCTCAGTTTCCTGGAAACTACTTTAAAACAGCAATGCTGTCTCATCTAACCTAGTTTTGTGCCTTCTGCAATTTCATGCACAGAAATCTGGGCCGAACAGTCCCCAGCTGCCTGATAAATTATTAACTGACTTATTGTATTAGAACAAAAAAATTGATGTCCAGAATAAAATACTGAATTATATGAGATTTGTTAAGAAGTTTGGCCATAAAATAGTCCAAAATAACATACTGGGAAGTTTTAGTGGTGTGGAGACAATTTGTATGTAACTTGTATTGGCGCATATATCCTGGCATCTTCATATTCATTCTAATATAAAATGTCCTTAGTGTAATCCTTGTTCCATATTTTGTCAGAGTTCATCACATCTCACTTTTTGTCGCATTGTCCATCTGTCATATAGGCCTCTTTACTGATTACAAATGCTTCTCATGATGCAGGTGCGTAAGTTCAGCAAACACGGCAGAAGTTGTCACAAATGTGTGGATGTATTCGATCACCATTGTCAGGTATACTTCGTTTTGCTCTTCGCAGAACAATTCCCAGGTTTCTTTTAATTCGTGCCTAACGTATTCATTTTATGAAAGCAACTAACTTCAATAAATTTGATTGATGCAGCGGCTCAACAACTGTGTTGGCTGGAAAAATTATGTTTCTTTTATATCTATTATGGCAACCAGTGTCCTTTGGGTATGTTCAGAAGCAAACTAAATAGACTTAAACAATGCTTTCAACTGCTAATGATTTGTTTCTTTCTCCCTTCCCTTTACCTAGCTAGTTATTGAGGCTGGGGTCTGCATTGCTGTTTTAGTTTGTTCCTTTGTCAGTGCGCAGAGCATGGAGGCTGAAATAGTTGATAGACTAGGAAATGGTTTCTCTAATTAACAAAAAAAAAAAAAGAAATGGTTTCTCTCTTGCCCCATTTGCAACTGTTGTGGTCAGCTCATATCAAATTTGTTGTGTTGTAGATAATTTTTGAGAACCTTTATTAGATTCTTATGTAAGTAATTGAGTTCTTTATTTGCAGGCTGTATGCACGGCAGTTTCTTTGCTAGCGTGTGTGCCATTGGGTGAACTTCTCTTTTTCCACATGATACTAATTGGGAAGGTTGGTTTCCTGAGGAATTCGTTGTGCCTGTAACATGCTCCGTTTATTTAGTTAGTGTGAAATGGGAACGTATAAAAAAATATTTGCAATTGATTGAGATTGATATGCGACTTTTGAAATTTTATAAAGTTTTCACAATCAATGGAGCTTTAGGCTCGTTTGTGTGTAGAAAACATATTTTGCATTCTTCAAGTGTTTGTCAGGACAGCAAAAATGTGGTCTACGGAAAATTGTCTTGGAAAGTCATTTTTAGGAAACCAACACAGTCAATTTTACTAAAAATGTTTTGAGGAAAATATTTTCCTTGAAACAAAGAGAACTTGGCAAAAGTTGTTTAATTATGAAAATGCTTTAAATCAAGAAGCATCTCATATCTTCTACTTTGGTTCTTTCTTGTTGCCTTTTATATTAGGGCATCACAACCTATGATTATGTTGTGGCTATGTGGGCAATGAGTGAGGCACCTGCAGGAGTATCTGTGGACGAGGAACTGCAAAATGTGTTATATTCCCCAAATGGGTTTGCTACAACTGGTTACAGTGGTGGAAGTTCTCTGGGTCTGCAATACAAGGGGGCACGGTGCACTCCTCCTAGGGTTTTCGTGGATTATCAGGTTTAACTTTAATTTATTCTATTTAAATTTTATTACTGAATAATTGAACTAAATCTAAAATGTTAAGTTTTAAGTACTGTCCGTGGCTGATAAATATAGGATAATTATTGACATTTCATGAAAGATAATTTACCCTTCTAGGTTGCTCCCACGGTAGTTGCCCAGATGTGTAAGCATGGCTGCAAGAGCGGCGCTGAGGGCTCTTCTTGACAAGCCTCTGAAGTCTTTCACTATTGTTACTTTCTTTGTAACTGTTAGGAGGAAGGGACAAAATTGTATCCAAGATATACTGAGTATTTTGGTTGAAAACTGGCTATATCAGGAAGAAGTTGTACCTCAACTGGAAGCTGGAATGTTACCATCAACGGTCGATCCAAATGCAGTTGGATTTGCAGAAAGAGGAAATACGGTGCTTAAAAGGTCTGTTCGAATCAGCGCTTGGAACCTTGCAAAATTGGATTCGAACGAGGCTGTAAGATTAGCAGCAAAAGCAAGGGCATCCTCCGTACCGCGTCCTGTTGATAACTGTCGTGTGCCAGATGATGAATTGAGCTCCGGCGGAAACATGAGTGTGACACGTTGATGCAATGTCAGCAGATACTGGGATACGCTTCCCAAAATAACACCGACTGTATCATCTTTTCCAAAACCTACAATTTCATTACGCTATACCACTATTTTACTCCCTCTCCCATAATATAAATGGACGAGTAAAGTATGTTTATAATAAATGAATAAAATGACTTTTAAAACTATAAATATACAATAACTTTGATTATTTCATTTCTCAAAAGAATAATCTCACTAATTTATAAAATTTTTTAATAAGTTGTTTTTTAATTTGGGTTTGGTTGGGTTGTGATGGGATGGGATGGGATGGGATGGCATGGTCTGGGAAGGAGTATATGTTACGCACTTGTAAACACTTGGGTTATATTTATTGGTAAAAAATATATTTATGATTTGATTATTTGTATTAAATTAATACTATTTTGAATTATTTTATTTTATGATGGGCGATTAATAGTATTTTAAATAATTTTATAGATTATTTTTTTTATCATTCTGAAGATTATTTATGTAATTATATAATTTCATAAAAAAAATTAGAATTAATAGTTTTTCTCTTGTTAAGCTATTAAATAATTTTATGAAATTAATAGTTTAACATTAAAGGATTAATAATCTCTCATCAAAGAATTAAATAGTATAAAATAATATTAAATTAAGATAAATAATTTAATTTTAGTCATATTTTTTGCAAACATAGTCTTACAGTAGAACAGTCCCCGTGAAATGATTCTAATTAATTTTTTTCTGCAGCATGTTAAGATTTGATATGAAAAACGTAATTATAATAATTTCAGTAAATGAATTAGTAAATTAAACTCTTTATTATTATTATTATTTTGCAAACAAAAGCATCTGATGCATGTGTTATGCCCCCACATGCCAGCCAACCTCTTTCATGATTCCTCTAATGTCTCGGAATGGCGGGTGGGACCCACTTTCCCATTATACATGCAATTCGATATATACATACAGACATACACAGACATTGATATATAACCATTTCATTTCACTCAAAATATAAAGCATGACAGCTGAAGTTTTTATCAAGTCTCAAACAAATAAGATTAAGAGGGAAAGTGTGGAAGGCTAACAAATTGATTCAAATTAGTTGACCTTGGACACTAGTCAATTCTGAAGCTCACTCGCAAGCAGGATTCAATTTAAGAAATGGATACCTTTCCGCTTGACCGGCAGAACTAGAAATAAAGGAATTAATTTTGGCCGTTGTTATTCTAGGTTTAATTTTGAGTATTCATTTTGGCCGGCCACGATTAAGTCAGATTTGGGGATCTTAATTGAGGGAGGAGGAGGATATATATATATATATATATATATATATATATATATATATATATATATATATCAACTGGGACTAGAATCATCATGTTAACAGTATATATGTATAACTAACCGAAAAAGGTTCGTCAATTAATTACCCCCAAGGTTCTAAAATTACGAGTAGTAGCATGCACGATGTGCTCTATTAATTTAAAATGTGTACGTATTTTATCTCACTATTTTTTTTAATTATTCACAGAAATATTAGAGTGTATGATTAAAAATTTATCAACAATTTTAGAACAAACTTTTAAAAAATAATACGTAATCTTAAAACGGATAAGTAAGGAGGGAGTAATTCACAACAGTTTTTATAATTGGACAAGTTTACATACAAAATATTTAAATATAAAATCAAACACTATATCCATTTTAATCATTAAAAAGTGGAGTATGACACAGATTTTAATATCATGTCTCACTTTTTAATGGTTAAGATAGATGTTGTATTTGAATATTGTGTACTTATATTTATTTTTTATAATTTATAAAAATCTAAATAAAAAAAATATGTAAATAGAGCCGACAAAAAAAATTTATTTCTCTTGGATTGTTTATAAACAAGTACTCTATGTATTTTTAATATTAATAAATTACGTAACCACCAAATTAAAAATTGGCAAAGAATCTTGCATACGGAGGGGGATGAGCTAATAATACAAAATTGCAATTGGGATTGAGGAAATAGGAATAGGAAAATAGCAAGTCTTTATCATCCAAGACGTCAGCCGTCACCTTTTGTAAATAAGGCCGGAAGGGCGGTTTGGTCGGTTACAAATGAAATGGCCGCCACTATCGGACAGACACTCAAAAGAGAAATTTTCCTACTTGTTCCAAAATTACTAAACAAGCCTTGCCAACTTAACCAATTATCAAATACGACCAAAAATTAGATAAATGGGAAGAATATTATTGGAAAAATAAAATATATACTATAAAAAGTTTTTCCATTTTTCTTCGCAAACAAAATACTTATTTTAGATATTTTAAATTATTTTCTCTAATCGTATTCACTAAACAAACACATAATAAGTATCAGATACATGTTCTGATGGTGTGAACAAATTAATTATTTAATTATACTGAATATAACCCTAATGAATTTTTTTAAAACACTTACTCTGGAGGGATATATGTGATTTTCATACTAGAACAAATAATTTTTATAATCAACATCAATGATTGTGTAATTATTTATAAAAACAAATAAATTTTATAATCAAAATCAAAACCTTACATTTTATGAGTGAGAAAACACAAATATTTTAATGATAAAAAAAATAAAATTCTAAAATAAGGGATAAAATCATATTCACACAATTGTTAAGAATCAAACAGAAGTCCTAATGATTTTAAGTCTTTTTTTTTTTTTTTCCAACGCCGTCACTCTGGTTAAATATGAGTACAAATATTATAAATTACATAATAATTTTAATAAAATTTATATCTAATTTTTCTTTTTTAAAAAACCTTATTATTAATGGCTAGTAGTTGATACATGTGGATAAATGTCTCATATTTTAAAATTTAAGAGAATAATTTAAATCCAACATAATCAAACAACTAGATTTAACTTTAGTTATATATGGTAAGATTTAGAGAGTGATCCTCAAAGACAAAAAGAAAAGAATGAAGGAGAAGACTAGAAATCCGGGTAATATGGTGATAGAGCGCAGCTACATTTTTTTACTGGCTGGCTGTTTAGGCACCCCCACCCCCCCGCTATGTCCCACAGCACCTCCAGTAAGGACTCGGATTACTACTTAATACCACCAACCTCATTCTCTCTCTCTGTCTCTCTCAATCCTGTAGTCATAACTTTTGTTTCTGCAAGCCAAGAGTGATTAAACAAAAAAAAAAATAGCACTTCCAAAAAGCAAAATACAAAAGGAAGAACATATAATCGTCTTAAGGCAAGCCAATATCTTCTTTTTCCTTTTTGTTTCTGTATTACTATGATTTACTTGTAATCTTTCTACTCTGTTTCTGCAACTTAATAACTTGACTGTTCTTTAATTAAGTATAGTATATCTGTTGGGTTTTTGTGATTATATATTTCTCTGTTGCCTTATTGTTTGATTTGTTAGATCTCTTTGATTGATGGAATGATCTTTTGTTTTTTTGAAATAAAGTATGTGTATCAGATCGATATGCTCTGTTTTGGGTAGATCCATAGTGGGTTCAGTACACGAACACATGCGCAGAATAACTCTACCCACAGGCCACAGATTATCTGTCTGTCTGTCTGTTTGTAGATAGATGATCATAATTCTTTTGCTATCAGTTTGCTTTTATATGTAATAATCGAGAAGAAGTTCTTACTAGTCTGATTTGTTGGTTTGATCTATCTGATTCATGGGTCGACTATCTTCAATCTTCTTTTCTTTAAATTCTCAAATTTCATTTTTCTTGACAAAAGAGGATGTGACTTTTGAGATTTGAGTGGAAACTATGACATATTATAAGGAATGAAAGCCGGAACTTATGACATATTGATAAACTTTTCTTTTTTGCAATAGGAAATTATTCTCTCTTTTTAAAAAATCTCTCTCTCTCTCTCTCTCTCTCTCTCTATATATATATATATATATATATAATGTATATTATTGTGGTACATAAATACGATACAAAGTCTCAATTTACAGATGGAAAAAAAAAAGGAAAGAAAAATACTATTTTCAAAGTTATTAAAGTGTTTTACTAATTTCTGGCGGTGTCGTTCAACTATTTTTAGTTTTTTGTAAGAGATCACGGGTTTTTTAGACCTATTTTTAAATAACGCATGACAATTTTTTCTTTAAGGAATATGGTCATGTATAATTAATTACTCCCTATAATTTATGTATTGGTCTTTAGAATTTCTAATCCCCAGATAACTAAATAATGGACCGGTAGTAAAAAAAATTTGTTAAAAACCGGAGGCAGGCTCATGATAGTTAGAGCATCTCCAGCAATGGTTTTTGTTGAGTTCTTAGACTAAATATAGTCTAGGATTCTTTTTTTTCCTCCAGCAAATGGACTAAATTTAGTCCAAGACTATATTTAAAATCCTCAAAAGACTATATCTAGGAATTGGATAGTCCATGGACTATAAATATAATAGTATTTAAATAGAAAAGTAGAAAGATGATAGGAGTTTTATTAAATTTATTAATTATTTTAATCTTTTTATATTATAGTCCATGGGATAGTCCATCTGCTGAAATGGTGGAAGACTAAAGAACATTTAATGATATCATATGAATTAAATATAATCCATAATATAGTTCATCGGCTGGAGATGGCCTAACAGTGAATCCTACAATGTGTTTATTGAAAGAAATGATGTGTACTACCAGAGAGATAATACTCAATGTGTAGATCGAGCTGTCTGTGTAAGTACAGGGAAGGTGGCCAGTTGCCAGCCTTAATGTGGACCCCACTTTTAGCTTGTAGGCGCTATCTTTCCTTTCCTTTTTCTTTAATTTCACGAGTTAAACAAATGATGACTGTTGTATTATTGCACATTTCACCACCTTCACTTTATTTCATTTGTTGACAAGTATTCATCACCTTCTTGACTTTACCATCATGATTTAAATTTGCAAAGGGGACATTTAAATGAGATGGGACGGGGTAGTATTATGTGGTGATTCTGTTTGTTTTCTACTTTTCTTTGTCCTTTAGCTTACATGTTGTGTGTCTTATTTAGGAGGCAGTGGATTTATGCAATTGGATCCTGGTTAAGGTGGCAAATGTTTACAAGTTCTTACAGATCTATGTAGGGACAATGATCAAACTTAAATAAAACTATATTAGAAAATTAATTATACCATAATGACAAGGATATATAAGATAACAAAACTCAGCATCTTGGGCGAGCACTTCGATAGGCATAGTCTATTTTAAAACAAATGACCAACCAACTGTCACCCCACTTTGTTCTCAGTTCTCACGTTAGCTTTGTCAGCACATTAAATCACTAGACATGGTTCTCTTCTCTGCCATGTTATACTCCCTCTGACCAAATGAGAGCCCATTTGAATATTTTTTTGGGTTCCTTTTTCTTTTTATGCATATTAATATTTTGTATTTTGTTATTATTTTTTTCTATTTCCAAATTTTAGTCTTTGATTTAATAATGAAAGAAGGCATGTCTACGTATGTCCTCAGCAAGACATCTGTGTAAAGAAAGTCATAAGCGATTTAATGTTTGATGGAGGGAGGAGAACTTTCTGTTTATTCTTTTACTGGGTTACGCCCAGAACTCATGGAATTTTATGTCTGAAGTCGCTCTTCTAATCCGACAAAGAAATTGAAGAAGAAAAACATAACTTTAATTGCAAATTCCAATCTTCATCAAAGGATCTTGCAATTAAAAATTGATACACAAGTAAATGTTGTAGACAATATTTTGTTTGAATTAATACATGTATTGGACCAATTAAGTGTTTGGACTCGGAGAAAAAAGTTAATCAATCTCAATTCATTCAGATATGGAAGAAGAAACGCTAGTAAGTTCAGAGGTACCAGTGGTGAAGGTTGTTGAGGAGATAGACGGCAATGTTGATCCCACTAAGGTAAAATTTTTGGTTTACTGTTTTGTTTTTCTGCAAGATAGTGAAATTTATAAGAGAGAATATGCTAAAGTGTTTTCTAATGCATGCATCGAACAACTTCTGAAATATTTTTGTTGAATTACATTTCAGCTTGAGACTTTTTTTTTGTTTTTTGAAAAATCTTGTTTTGAGCAGAGAGTAACTTTGAATTAATGAACTGTGAAAGTTAAAGTTGCACATTTGCTTGAATATCTAATAACAGGTTACAACCAAGGACGTGGAGGTTGAAAGAAAGAAAGAAGAGGATGAAACTACCTTTGATGGGGAATTCATAAAAGTAGAGAAGGAAGCTGTTGCAGATCAAAAGCCTTCTTTCATTGAACGAAGCTCAAATAATTCCTCTCCAACCAGAGAATTGCTAGAAGCCCATGAAAAGGTTAAAGAACTTGAGCTTGAATTGTCAAGAGTAGCTGAAGCTTTAAAGCATTCTGAATCAGAGAATACTAGACTGAATGATGAAGTCTCACTTACAAAGGAGAAGCTGGAAGCAAGTGGGAAAAGTTATGATGAGCTTGAGCTCAATCACAAGAGATTGCAACAGCAGATTTCAGAAGCTGAAAAGAGATATAGTTTGCAGCTTAACACACTGCAAGAGGCATTGCAAGCTCAAGAGACGAAGCAAAAGGAGTTGATTGATGTGAAGGACTCCTTTGACAGTCTTCACCTTGAGCTAGAAAGTGCGAAAAAGAAGATGCTGGATTTTGAGCAGGAGCTGCAACTTTCCGCAGGTGAGGCACAAAAGTTTGAGGAGCTACATAAGCAAAGTGGTTTACTTGCTGAGTCGGAGACGAAAAAGGCATTAGAGTTTGAGAGGCTGCTTGAAATGGAAAAAGTGAGTGCCAAAGAAGTGGAAGATCAGATGGCTACCCTACAGGAAGAACTTAAGGGCCTGTACACGAAGATTGCTGAAAATGAAAAGGTCGAAGAAGCACTCAAAGTTACTGCTACTGAACTCTCCACAGTTCAAGGGGAGTTGGAGCTTTCAAAATCACAATCAGTGGAGATAGAGAAGAGGCTTACTTCGAAGGAAGATTTAATAATTGAGTTAACCCAAGAATTAGATCTGAGAAAGGCTTCAGAAGCTCAGGTAAAGGAAGACTTCTTTGCAGTAGAAAGTCTTCTTTCATCAACTAAAGAAGACCTTCAAGTTAAAGTGTCTGAATTGGAAGATATCAAGTCGAAGCTGAATGAGGAAGTCAGTGCAAAGGAACTGGTTGAAATAAATTTTAAGAACCAGGAATCTCAGATTTTGCTGATAAAAGAAGAAATCACAAAAGTAACAGCAGAGAAAGAAGCTCTTGAAGCTGCTGTTGCTGATCTAAGCAGTAATGCAGCACACGTGAAGGATTTGTGCAGTGATCTTGAAGCGAAGTTGCAGTTGTCCGATGAGAATTTTTGCAAAGCAGATTCTCTTTTGTCTCAGGCTCTGGCAAACAGCACAGAACTGGAACAGAAGCTGAGATCACTAGAAGAACTCCACCATGAATCTGGTTATGCTGCAACAACTGCTACGCAAAAGAATCTCGAGCTTGAGGAGGTGCTACAAGCTTCAAACGCAACAGCAGAAGAAGCAAAGTCTCAGCTGAGAGAACTTGAGGCACGTTTTATTGCAGCAGAACAGAGGAACTTGGAGCTGGAGCAACTGCTAAATCTTGTAGAACTGAAAAGCAATGACGCTGAGAGAGAACTGAAAGTGTCTTCTGAGAAGATATCTGAACTCAGCTCCACATTGAATAATGTTGAGGAAGAAAAGAAGCATCTGAGTGTGCAAATGCAAGATTATGAAAATAAGTTGCAACAACTTAAGTCTGAATTTAGCTCTTTATCTACAAAGAACTCGGAGCTTGTATTAGAGCTGAAGAGTGCCACAGAAAAATGTGCTGAACATGAGGGACAAGCCAGCCTGACTCAGCAACGGAGCCTTGAACTTGAAGATTTAATCCAGATGTCGCATTCTAAAGTAGAGGATTCTGGGAAAAAGGTGAGCCAGTTGGAGCTGCTGCTCGAAACTGAGAAGTACAGAATCCAGGAGCTTGAAGGACAGATAAGCACATTACAAAATAAATGTGGGGAGGCAGAAGAAGAATCTAAGAAGCAGTCTAACAAGGTATCTGAACTTGAAGCAGAATCAGAGGCATTGCTATCAAAAACATCAAACCTTGAGGTAGCACTGCAATCTGCCATTGAAAAGGAAAAAGAGTCAACTGAAAGCTTGAAAGTAACATCAGAGGAGAAGATAAATCTGGCAGATGCATTGAAGAACTCAACTGAGAAGCTTGTTGAAGCAGAAAATCTAGTTGATGTCTTGCGGAATGAATTGAATCTCACTCAACAAAGATTAGAAAGCATCGAAAATGATCTTAAGGATGCTGGAATGAGAGAAACTAAGGTTATGGAGAAGCTCAAGTTTGCTGAGGAGCAAATTGAGAAACACGGAAGTGCATTGGAACAAGCTACAGCAAAAAGCTTAGAGCTTGAGGCATTGCATGCAACTGTAACAAAAGATTCAGAACTCAAACTGCAAGAGGCTATTGCAAGTTTCACCAGTAGAGATTCTGAGGCAAAGTCGTTGTATGAAAAAGTGCAGGCTCTTGAGGATCAAGTGTTGATGTATAAGGAGCAAGCAGCTGAAGCAGCTGAAAGATCTGCATCTTTGAAGGAAGAATATGATCAGATTGTAGTGAAACTAACTTCCTCAGAAAGCACAAATGAAGAACTCAAGAAAAGGGCATCAGAAGCAGAAAATAAAGCTGCACAGTCTTTATCAGAGAATGAACTGTTGGTCGAGACAAATACAGAGCTCAAGAACAAGATCTATAACGAGCTTCAAGGCTTACTAGATTCTGCAAATGCTGAAAAGGAAGCCACTTCTCAACAACTTTTATCTCACATTAACACTATCAAAGAATTGAATGAACAGCAAGCAAAGGCTATTGAGATTCAGTTGGCAACTGAAGCCCGCATTTCAGAAGCTGAGACACAGTTGCAGGATGCAGTTCAGAAATTCTCCCTTAGAGATTCAGAAGCGAAGGACTTGAATGAGAAGCTCACAGTTCTTGATGAACAGATAAAGTTGCGTAAAGAACAAGCTCATGAAGCATCTGTGCTCGCTGAAACTCATAAAGATGAATTAGAACAGACCCTGAAAAAACTGAAGGAACTGGAAAGCATCGTTGAGGAACTGCAAAGCAAGTCTGGTCAATTTGAAAAAGAAAACGA
This sequence comes from Hedera helix, assembly GCA_947179155.2. Classification (NCBI taxonomy): domain Eukaryota; kingdom Viridiplantae; phylum Streptophyta; class Magnoliopsida; order Apiales; family Araliaceae; genus Hedera; species Hedera helix. Next base: position 40,723,745 of record OX359283.1, on the reverse strand, counting down.
AGGATTATCTGAGGTGAATTTGAAGCTTACCCTGGAGCTGGCCGAATACGAGTCTAAACTGAATGATCTTCAAATGAAATTGTCTACAACATCTTCTGAGAAGGAGGAAGTAGTTGAACAACTTCATTCTTTAAAGACAGCATTAGAAGATTCTAAACAGCAGCATACTTCTGAAGGGCAGAAGTTAAAGTCTCAGGTTTGTACTTAGTAACAACATATTGCATAGTTTGATAAAATGGGTTTTTGATAATAATCGAATATTTTGTGAGATTCTATTCCCCGTGATTTTTCTTATCTGGTTACTTTACGACTACAGATATCTTCAGTAACGGAAGAGAACAACCTTCTCACTGAAACCCATCAAAATGCCAAGAAGGAGCTGCAGACTGTGGTACTCCAACTTGAAGGACAATTAAAAGAGCAAAAATCAAGTGAAGATGCTTTAAAAGCTGAGATTGAATTTCTCAAGGCCGAGATTGATGAGAAATCTGTATTGAAGGATCGTTTGAAGGAGCTAGAGAAACAGTTAGCAATTGCTGAGGCTCGAGTAAAAGACGAGGTAATTCAACTTATACTATGTAAATTGAACTAATCAATCCAAAATCACTTTTTAAAATGTTCACAATGGATGCTTTTATATGATAAGAAGATGCGTCAAATTAGAAAGAGAATGTTACAGGCTTTCTTATTCTGCTTTGAATCAGTAAAACATCAATATACTATCTTAAGGGCTTGTAAAAAGTCATGTCAATAATCAGTAAGGGAGTACTCTACATCATTTGCTACATAAGAACAGAAGAATGGAGTGTCCATTTACAGTGATCAAAGATTTTAACACGATTTTGAAATCAGTAGAAAATATGAGTTCTCAGTTCTGAGCTGAACAGCCGCGTATGCTTTTTTTTATTTATGCAGGATATTAGTCAAAGTGAATTGAAGGAAGGAGTGGCGGTGAAATCTAGGGACATTGGATCCCCTATTTCAACTACAACAAAACGAAGACATAAGAAAAAGTTAGATGTAACTTCTGGTCAAACTTCGTCTTCTTCAGAGAAACAAACTCAAATCACCGAGGCTTCTTCTGGCATGACCTTCAAGTTCATTTTGGGTGTGGCTCTGGTTTCAGTGATCGTTGGCGTTCTTCTTGGAAAAAGATACTAGCAATGGATTTGCAGAGTTTTGGTCTTGTTTCTTTGGTTGGTTATCTATTTCTGTTCTTTTTTCTTTGCCCTGCTTGTAATTTATGCACAGCAGATTGGAAAAGTTTGGCGGTATTCTATTTGTTTAGGGGTTAAAGTTGGTCAGGGACATGGTTTTTGTTGATATCCCTAACCGGTATGCATGCCTAGCAAAGAGAAACAATTTCATGTGTTATTTAAGTTTGTACTTAGTTTTTTTTATTAATTGATTGAGGGTCTGTTTGAAGCATTTTTGGTAGTGTCATAATCATTTCAAAATACTTGAAAAGCTGTGTGTTTACGTTTTGAATAAGAAAGTTATACTTCTGCTCATAAGTTGCGGGCAATCTTATGATTTGTAACATTATGACTGAACCCCAGTGTATGTTAACTTCAATTTTTTGTCATTAATTCGTATGTAGTACGTGAATAATAATTCCGACATGCAAAATTTAATCAAGTTTAAAACTTGTTAAATGGTGCTCTCTTTGTTATTTTATTTTTGCAAGAAAGTTCTCAATAGTGATATCTTCGAATTTGACATTAAAATTTCATTATCACAGAACTATTAAAATTTGGGTTTTCACGAAAATTATGAAAAACAAGGTAGGAGGCCTCAAATTATACAAAAGTTTAGCCCACTACAGCCGAGCTCTTTGATGAAATGAGGAGGAAAATATCACGAGATAAAGAGCATTTTAAGAACACCAATATCATGAGATTGAGATCATTACAAGAAAGCTAGGTTTGTTTCCACAATGTTTTACATGTATTGTTGTTAATTCTAAGTAGAATATTCATTATTTTTTGTATATTTCCACAAACTTTCTGGGAACTCATCCCATAAATCCCTATGAGAATAATTGTTATTTTCACTTGATAATGTGCTACTCACGTGAATAGAAATATAAATTCTAAATATGAATTCCCAAATTATAAAATCTTATTCAAAAGCATGTTCATCAAAAAACAAAAGAGTACTAACTACAGGACATGGAGTTAGACAGCTCAGCTCAGCAGGTTTGGATTCATTCTCCCTGATTTCCGGTCTACTGTGTTTTCTTTATGGAACTAGCTAGCTTAGCTAGAGCACAATCATTATTCAATCCCAAGTAAAGTAGGAGGAATTTCCACATTTGAAATCAAGAAAATTAGAGATTAGACGATGCAACGGACATCAGAAAGAAAAATAATATATATTGCGAATGTTTACGTCTTAATAAATAATAGATAGTAGAATCCTCCGACAAGAATACATTAGTCACCCAAACTAGATCATTGTTTATTGGCTTGCAGGTGAGAATCTTAAAAACAGTCGGAAAAGCATTCTCAAATCTCAAAAAACTTCATTTGTTAATCTAAACTAGCTTATGATAACTCTATTTTCTAATGAATTTAGGAATTTTTTGACAAACAAAAATTCTAAGTCAATTGTCTTGTAAATAAATAAATAAAACTAGCTTGTTTTATATATATAAGAAAGGCTATTAGTAAAAGTGGCTAGCTATATATACATACAATTCATCAATTGTTTTCCCTACGTAAACTTTTTGTCTATTTGGATTAGTTTTTGTGCATATGATGATGATGCTTTGTTTAAAATTGTTTTTGGATTAAAAACATTGCTCATTGCTTATGATGATGATGCTTCTTGAGCCCAGGAAAAAGAAGTAATAGGAACCTGTTAGAGCAACCAACCATTGAATTTGTACTACTAGTCTAGTCATAAACAAATACTAGCACATTTGTGTTTTCTTAGAAAGAATTACAACAACAAAATGAACCAGCCAGCCAGCCAGCCAGCCCGCCCTCTTCAATTAAATGAATGTTCTCCCAATTGACCGCCCAAAAAGGAAATTGTGGAACAAAATTTTCACCTCCCTCCCCACTCTCCGTCATTTTATTAAAGAAAAACAAGTCGTCTTCTTAATTCTTTTTCTTTTTCAGCACAAAAAACACACAAGCCAAAATGTAAACTAATCGGCCGGCCGCCAAGCTGAAGCAGTCAATAATGATAGATCCTTCCAACCCAATTTCAACGACCCGTTTTCCTCCACCAAAGTATACCCTTTCCACGGAAACATACCCAGCAACAAGCTAGCCTGAGCCGCCGGGTTACCCGCCAGCGAAACGGTTCCGAACCCCATTCGCCGGAGCTCATCTCCCCATCTCTCCACCTTCACCTCGCCGGTCCTTTTCGGTCCACCCACCGCCACGATGTTCCGAATCTCACACCCGAATAACTGCTGCTCCACCGAGTGCCGTTCGATGCTGTCCTCCCCTAATCCGTCGCCCAATGCATCAAACAATGCCGAGTAATAATGCAGAGCCTCCACGAACCGCCCCAAAAAGCTCCCGCCGTGGCTCAAATCCTGTTCCACAATCGTGATTAGTTTGGGTCTCAGTAAACTAAGCAATCTCAGTGTCCCAAAATCGCTTCCCGTCACGTCGTACAGACAGTGGTGCATCCAGTGGATGACGATGGCCTCTCCGGCCATTCTCACTCCGAGTAGACTCAGGTCCGTTATGTTTCCGATTTTGCCCTCCAGTGGGTGAAACTCGAAGGGGAGACCGAATGAACTCGCGAAGTCGGCGAGTCGCCGGCCGGTGGCCTCCAATAATTCCATAGATGATCCGACCCCGGTGACTTTAATGGACCGTATTTTACGAGTTCGGGAGGCGAGGATGTGGAACAATCCTGGCCATTGGAGCCCTTGCATAATGTCGAGGTCGATGACGTGGACGTGATCCTCGCCGTCCAAAGCCTGGAAGATGGCTTGGTTGGCGGTAAAATGCGAGAACTTGATTAAGGGACTGATGGAATTGTAAGATTGAAGAGCGTTACAGATTTTTTGGGATTGAGTTAGGGTTAGGTTTTTGATGTTAAGTGGAGTGTAAGTGCCGAGGCAAGAGCTGATGATCCGAGACTGGAGAGCTTCAGCGAAGTAGGCGGCGACTCTTGCCGGTGAAGAGCCGAACGGCGAGGAGAGTTCGGAGATTTCAGGGAGGAGGTCACTGGCGTCCTCCAGGTTGTCGACGGCGACGCACTCGGCGCATTGTAGCAAGAGGCCCAAGAGGCGTAGGCCGGTAGACTCGGCCTCGATGACGAGGGTGGCTTCCTCAACCTGGTGTTCAAGGGCCATCTTCTCGCCGGAGATGGAGGCGTCAACGGAGTAGTTGCGGCGCTTGCGGGTGGAATCATCGTCGGATTCGGGGGTAGGGGCATCGATGGAGGGGCGCTTGGTTTTCATGGAGGTGGAGGAATTGGGGATGGAGTTGTTGATTGCAGGTGGAGGAACTAGACTTTGAAGCATGATCGGGAAATGAAGAGAATATTGAAAAGGGGAACTTCTTTTGGGAAAGGTTTGGTAAAGAATTGACAAAAAACTGGGGGGAAGAGAACAAAGCCCGCACAGAGGGATGGTTTCAGGGAAAGAAAGGAGGATTGATGTCAGAGAAAGAAACACACACTTTAGATTAGATGTATTAGATCTTTCTCTTAAATGAATGAATGAATTATTATTATTATTATTACTGGTATTATCAAAGAGGAGAGAGAAAGAGAGGAGGAATGGAGGAGGAGAAAGGTTGATAGCTTTTTGGTGGTATCGACGTTAGGGGAGGGGAGGAGGGTCACCGTTTTGTCTGTTTGCCTTGTTTTCTAGTGTACCTTCTTAACTTATTTATTATGGACGCTATTTTTTTTAACATTTTATTACTAATTAAATGGGGAAGTATTAATTACTTAATTAATCACTCCTTTCCTTTGGGATCCTAATTACGTCATCTTTGGATCCCTTACCAACTTCACACGACATCCGATTTCTCTCTCTCACTCTCCTCCGAACTCATTCCATCAACCACCTTCATCTGGAGGTACTGGTAGCGTACGAGTTAAAAATGGTAAAGAAAATAAACAAATAAAAAGATAAACATTATAAATAAATAAATAAATATATATATATATATATATATATATATATATATATATATATATATATATATATATATGATATAATTTAGAGTAATCATTTGTTGCGGAGTAAGATATGAATAATAGTATACATATTCTCAATTACAAAAATCAACGTTTGAAATTAAAAAATTAAAATTCATCGTTTGCTATTAACAACAAACGATGATAAATTACATCCGCTATTATTAATAGCTAATGATTTACATTCTCTATTATTAGTAACGCATATTAAAAAATTTTAATTCTCTCATCCGCTATTTAAATGACTTTTTTATAATTTTAATTTGGATCGTTGTTTCATATATTGAACGTTAATAATGGTGTTTGTCGTATTTTATTTTATAACAAATAGAATTATATATATATACACACTCCATTGTAAAAATAAGTTAAATAACTATAACCACTAATAATATATATATATATATAATTAAGATTTCTTTTTAACATGGTAGGAGATAGGAGGAGATATGATCACAATACCTTTGCTATGCAAAAGTTAGATGGTGTTTGTTTATCACTTTTTGCCTCTGAAAAACTCTACTTCTTATCCTCATAGACCCAATTTCTTGTTTGATTAAAAATCTATCACGTTTGTAAGCCTTTATTTTGCTAAAAGATGAAATTATGTCTAAATTGGTACTCCTTATTACAAAAGTACACTCGCAAAGTCTTTCTTCTTCTTTCATTGTAGCTTTTTCTTCTCTCCTCCGTTCCTATGAAATCGCAAAGTCTTTCATCTTCCATCGCAACTTCTTCTTCTCTCCTTCATTCCGATGAAAGCTCCTGCCAGACCTCCTTCCTTCCGATGAAATCCCATAACGCAAGATGAAATCTTTTCCTCTGATGCCTTAACCTATACTCACAGTGAAATTGGGAATGTTAATATGAGTATTATTATTGCCTGTGTTGAATCGATATAAATTATTGCGAGAAAACACAACAATTGGATCGGAAGGTTACAGTAACGTAGGTGAACATGACTAAAGTCAATAATGTTCAATGGAATAATCTACGATACATGAAGTATTTGATTTTGGCTGGAGTAATTTTATTTCATTTAAATAATGTAATGACCACAAATTTCATTAGTCATTGTAAATATACTTAATAAATATTTAGCAATTAATTTAAATTTTTCTCATTAATTAATTGTGCATTAGATAATTAAATAAATGTACTTATGTGCTTGTATATTTATTTAAAGAATTAAAGCAAAGTGTATAATTAATTAAACCAAATCTAATTGGATTATATTTTAAATCCAAATGAGTTGATAAACTAGGTTAAAGATATTAACCTAGTAGCCCATGTAATTAATTTAATTACTAGCCCATGTAATTAATTTAAACCAGCCCAATGCTTGATTTAATTAAATGTAACCTAGACTATTTAATATAAGCCCAATGTGTTATTTAAATTGAGCCCAAACAATTTAATTGAATGAGCCCAATGTGAAGTCCAATTAAGGTCAAACTTAGGTCAATATGTATATATATATATATATATATATATATATGCACATTTTTGCATTAAAAATAAAGGAAAAATGGCTTGGAAAAGCCATTTTGCTGAATTTTTGAGGGCCCCACTTGTATAACTTGATTTCCTAGATTGCTTGAAAATCCATCCATGTCATAAGTTGGCCAACAACTCTAGTCATTCCAAAAGTCTATCAACTAGTCATTCAATCAAATAGTAAACTAGTTTAGCCTTTAATTTCACCATTATGGATTGATTAGTGAATTAATGAAGGATTAGTGGTGGGCTATAAATATAATGCTCCACACTTGGTATTGGTTGTTAGTTCATTTGCTATAAAATCTTAGAGAAAAGAGAGAGAGCTTTTGTGAATTAAAAGAGAGATACACTTGTGTTTGTGTGAGAAAAAGCTAGAGGAAGCCTTGGTGAATGTCCAATAGCTACACAACCTACTTTGGTATAAGGAGAAAGAGAGCCAACAAATCACAAAGGTTTAAAAGTTCTCTAAACTCCATTTTATTTCATTTTTGTAGTCTAGAAAGCTTTTGATCGGTTAAAATCTATTTTTAACCGATCAAAACTCGTTTTGATGATCTAGAGGTATTTAACTATGTAATATATGTATATTTATAGATCTATGTGTTTATAACATGATTTGGTAGGTTAGAAATGCATAGAAGTTAAAGAAATATGTGTAACATGATTTACCGGTAAACCCTAACTATGCATGCTAGGTTTATGGTTGTATTTTGAAATGTACAAATCGGAAAGTGTATTTTTATGGCTAGAAAGCTAGATCTATGAGTTTTAAAGAAAAAACCTTTTTGAACTTTTCAAAAATAATGAATAACAAAGAAGTTATAGCTTTTACCAAAAAGGATGTTGTTTTTCAACCCTAAGTGGTTCGATCCGTAAATTTCGTGTAAAACGTATTCAAAAAGACGATCGAACCATGGAATATTGTAAAACATTAAGTTAGGAACACATCAACACTGATTTAGTGTTATTTGGATGTGTAGATTTCATTTAATCAAGGTTTGAATCAAAGTATCAAAACTGTCCAGAAAAATCACAAAATTGGCACCTACTGCAGTACGGTGCCGGGGCGCCGTCTGCAGTGTTAATAACTGCGCCCCGGCGCAGTGCACTGTTCTGTGAAAAAAATTAAAACCCGAACCGGGTCGGGCCGGGTCAGCCTGGTCGGGTCGAGTCAGAAAATGAAAAATGTTCCAAAAATCATTTTAGTATTTTTGGACTTAATAAATATATTTTTAAATATATATATAATTGATTTAATGGTTGTAAGACCCCGAATTTATGAAATACAAAATTTAATTTTTCTTCATATATATTTTTCCTGAAACAGTAAATGGTTAAATTGACAAAATTGAAAGTTAAGGATGTTATGTGTAAATTTTATTTTGTCGGACAATATTCTTTTTGTCGGGGAATATTCGTTTTGTCGGGGAATATTCGGGCCGTACGACGGCGCCGAAATAACTAATTATTGGTGGAGCCCACAACGGAATAATTGTCGGATATAGAAAACGACAGAAGTAACCTTTTTAAATAAAAATAGTCAACGGTGTTAACTGTTAAAATACCGGTGATAAAAGAATAGTAGCATACGGTAATTTATGGTATTTTATTGTGGCACACGGTATTCTACAGTAGCACACGGTATTGCACAGTGTCTCATATTATTGACACCGTAACTGTTACGCATCATTTCATCAATAATTGTCACTGCATAATATTTTATATTATCAATTCAATTATTGTTGCTACACAGTATTTTGCATTATTGATTCAATAATTGTCATTACACTGTATTTCATATCATCGAGTCAATAATTGTTGGTGCACTGTAGTTTAAAATTATTGAATCTAATAATTGTCACAGTAGCAAATATACTGTAATTTATATTATTAAATTAATAAAAATATGTAACGTGTTTCTTACATTATTATGGTAACATTATTTTATATGTTGGACTCACAGGAAGAATAAATAAATAAATAAAAAAAATAAAATAATTAATTTTACTATTTGAAATAGTAACGTGAATAGTGACGTGAATAGTGACGTGAATAGTAACGTGAATAGTAAGTGAATAGTAAGAAACATGTGGGACCCACACGAAATGTGAGAAATGTGTTTGCTGGGAATGGGTTGGTGGAGGCTGCGCAGCAGCCTCTGCTGAATTTTTTTTCTGTTCACCTACCACGCATAGTAACTTATTTTCTCCTATAAATAGCTTGCTCAGCTGAATAGAAAAATCACACCTAAAACATAAAATTTTTCTATAAGAATTTTATGAGTTTTCTCTGAGAATAGTAAGGTTATTTTGAGAGTTTGAAAGCCAAAAGGAGTGCAGGAATTTTTCAAGTAAGTCTTTTATTAAAGAGTAGTAATTTTATAAATTCCTATTTTTCACGGTATTCACAAATCTTCCTTTAGAAGACTCTTCTTTAAGAAGATTCATTTTTAAAAGCTTTCTTTGGAAGATTTATTTTGGAATATTATTTTTAAAACTATTTAAAAGTAGTTATATTATACTACAAAAATTATGTTAAATATATATAATTTTGATAATTCATATTATACGAGTTATCATACACTTTGAAATTTATATGTGGAAATTACTAATTTTATTATAAAAATATAGGTTGATCAACCTCATTTAAATCAATATCCAGTCACGTGTTAAGGTAAGGGGTATCATTCTTTTCATCATCATAAATGGATATTATTTTCTTTCTTACTTGAAGGGATTATCATTCTTTGATTCTCGAAAATAATATCGTTTCTTTCTTGTGCCATTTACTTCCATGTATTCAAATTGTGGGAATAACCTTACGGCGCGGTTTACCGCCTGTTGGTGAATAACCTTTTGTATTCATTCCTTATTAATCTTTGAGAATAACCTTACGGTGCGGATTATCGCCTGTTTGGCGAAGAACTCTTCGTATTCAAATTGATGGAAATAACCTTACGGCGCGGATTATCGCCTGTTTGGTGAATAACTCTTCGTATTTAAATTGATGGGAATAACCTTACGGCGCGGATTATCGCCTGTTGGTGAATAACCCTTTTTATTTGTCTCGTGTGGAAATAATTTGTCTACACGAATTATCAAATGACACTTTTATTCCATATTCGTAAGTGATATCATTTTCCTTTATACTCATAAGGGATACCATCTTTTTCATCTTCCATTATTCAAACTTACTATGGTAAGGGATATTAATTCCCTTCACCTTTTGTTAATCAAACCTGCTACGGTAAGGGATATTATTTTCTTTCATACACCTAAATCGAAACTTATTATGGAACTATTGTTTCTATAATTCCTGAAAATATTATATGTTCCATAATAGTTGAATTTCATTATTTCAACTGAACCTTCCTATTTTCTGAACATTTCTATTGAACTGTAATCGTTATTCTGAACTGTAGATCTTGAGTATCATTTTTAAATTTCACTCCACATCATGTTGGCAATTTGGACATTATTTGAATCTGCACAAAGTAAACTTCCGATACTTATTGTTTATCCTGTTCTTCTGTTCATCATTTGTATCACTATTATTTGTATTAATCATCAATAATCAAGCTGTTGTGAATATCTGTGGCCGGGGGCACAGATGTGATATAATTGTTGAACAGATGATAGGTTAAAGGCGATATACTAGGTTAAAGGCGATACATCTGTTCGGTGTCTTTTATGGCACGTGGTTAATGTTCTCTTTGGCCCGTAGTGCAAAGATGAACTGTTGATTGGTATGATTATGACCAAAGGCTGAATCTGGTATAATCATGACCGTTAGTGTTATATTGAATGTCTTTGGCCCGTAGTGCAAAGATAAACTGTTGATCTGCATGATTATGACCAGGAACTGTGAAGTTGTATTATCTTGACTAATGGTATTTCAGATGATAAAAGTTGATGATATTTTTATTAAAAAGAGAAGCGAGTGGACATTATAGTCTGCATTATTCTTCAAATAGATTGCTCATTCCGCTGCTATTATTGATCTGAACGTTGTTTAAGAATTTAACTACAGTTTTTGATATAAACCTTGTAGTCTATTGTATTCTATCAAGAACTCAACTGATGAAGGCTAATGATAATTTATTCGTCATTATCTTAGTCATGATATTTCTTACTGGGCTATTTGAGCTCACCCTTTCTTTTCGTTCCATTGTTTTTCAACAGGAGATGAGAACGTAACGGGGTCTAGCCGGGGAATGGAGTGAGAGTGCGGGGATAGCTATCATAGTCTTCACGTGTTATAAAATAGTGTGGCAATAATAATGAAGACTTAGTTGTGTTGTATTATCCACTGTATTGTTGTACGTTGTATTTCATTGTAATAATTTTGTTGTAGTCTTTTGACGACTCAAGTTTGGGCTGTGTGGGCTCAGATTTGGGGGCGTCACAGTTGGCATCAGAGCTTAGGGATATGGTCTTTAATGGAGATCTGGGGTTAGAACTAGGAGGGGAGAGACGAATAGAATCAGTCACTAGTATGTCCTACCTAAATTAGATTTTATTATCTAATGAGTTGATTTGAATATAGGGACATGAAGTGATGAGTCAGTTTATTTGAACTAAAATTTATTTTGTGACCACAGTTTAGTATGGTATCTGGAAATCAAGAGGTTAACTATGGAATACCCGAAGCAAATGTAGCCGAGAATCAGGAGGCCCCAAACAATCCTCCTGCCAACTCAGGAAATAATGTTCCTGATAACATGATGAACGATGGATTCTTTAGGAATTTCATGCAGTTCATACAGAATCAAGCAAGAGGAAATCCAGTCAATAATAACGGTAGAAACGCTGGTAATTTGAGGATGGTCACTGTCAAGCAATTTAAAGAATTGGGACCACCTGAATTCCACGGGAAGCCTGACCCACTCAAAGCGGAGGCATGGCTGAAGCAGACGACAAAAATACTTGATGTCTTACAATGCGCTGATGATCAAAAGGTGTCATTTGTCACTTTTATGTTACGAGGTGAGGCGGACCATTGGTGGGAAGCGGTAAAACGTATCCAACCTTCAGCACTCGAAATGTCTTGGACAGAATTCGAAGAACTGTTTAACGAGAAGTATTTCCCAGAAAGCATCCGCCATATGAAAGAGGTGGAATTCATTAAGCTGGAGCAGGGAAACATGACAGTTTCCCAATATGAAGCTAAGTTCGCCGAGTTATCTCGTTTTGCCACCCATCTAGTAGATGACGAAGCACGAATGAGTCGGATGTTCCTAAGAGGTTTGAGACTCAAAATTCGTCAACAACTTAGCTCTCATAAATTCAGTTTGTATTCAGATGTTGTGGATAGGGCTCAAAGGGTGGAGCAAACAGATGAAACATTGCAGCCAAGACTTAATGATCAGCATAGAGAAAGGAATGACAACAACCACAGGAACGAGAACCATCGAGGAGGTAACCAACACTTCGGTGGTAATTCCACATCAAATAACAGAAGAGGAGAATCCAGTGGGAACAATTTCAAAAGAAAGAGATTCCATAATAATTATGGAAGGGCACCAGCACCAGTACCAGCACCAGCACCGACCCCAGTTTCAAGGGGAGAAGATCGACCACCAGTGAGATGCTATAGGTGTGGTCAGGAAGGTCACATCAGCCCAAACTGTACACTGCAGTCCAAAAAGTGCTACAGTTGTGGGAAAGAGGGTCATCTTGCGCGGTTTTGTCCTGCCACAAAATCGAGTCCAGCTGCAATGATGATACCAAAAGCTAGTGCGGATAAGGGAAAATCTGTAGTTCAAGGGAGAGCTTTTGTTGTGACATCCCAAATGGCACGAAACTCGAACGAGGTGATAACCGGTAAGCTATTCATAAATTCTCGTGAAGTCTACGCTTTGTTAGATACTGGCTCTACCCATTCTTTTATCTCACCTGCATGTGCTCAGCGTTTAAACTTAACTCCTGAAAATTTGGACTTTGACTTATCAGTTGAAACCCCATTAGGAGAAATGACCATTACATCTACTGTCTATAAATCTTGCCTAGTTCAAATCAACAACCTCACATTACCTGTTGACCTTATTTCTTTGGAGATGCATGAATTTGATGTAATTTTAGGAATTGATTGGTTGACTACCCATCATGCTAAAATTGATTGTTTTTATAAGATTATTAGTTTTCATATTCCTAATCAACCTGTCATGCAAATTCAAGCAACTAAACCATTGAAATCTATAACTGTTATTTCTAGCCATAAAGCCATTCGTTTATTGAAAAACGGATGTCAAGCCTTTTTAGCTCATGTCACTGATTTGAATAAAAATACGTCAAACTTGAATGATATTCCCATTGTTAATGAGTTTCCTGACGTTTTTCCGGAGGAACTTCCTGGCTTACCCCCAAACCGAGAAATTGAATTCTGTATCGATCTTGAACCCGGTACTAAGCCCATTTCTAAAGTCCCATACCAAATGGCTCCCATAGAACACCAAGAGTTGAAAGTTTAATTACTAGATATCGGTATCATTCATTCTAGTACAAAACTTATATCGAGCGAGGAATACGAGAAGAGTTTTCAAGAACTCAATAGGAGACTTGTTTCAGCTCCTGTTCTGACCATTCCAATCAGGATCAGGAGAATTCGTTATAGCGATGCTTCAGGCAAATGTCTAGGATGTGTCCTTATGCAACATGGAAAGGTTATAGCCTATGCTTCTCGACAACTCAAAGATTATGAGAAAAATTATCCTACTCATGATCTAGAGTTGGCAGCAGTCGTTTTCGCGTTGAAGATCTGGAGACACTACTTGTACGGATAAAAGGTGGATATCTATACGGATCATAAAAGTCTCAAGTATTTCTTCACCCAGAAGGAACTTAACATGCGACAACGACGTTGGCTTGAGCTGTTGAAGGATTACGACCACATAATCCAGTATCACCCGGGAAAGGCGAACGTTGTAGCTGACGCTTTGAGCAGAAAATCTTATGCGAGTACAAGTGCACTGCTGACAACACAAAAGCGTATTTTGTACGACTTGCAAAAGATGGAGATAGAGCTAAAGACACCAGGGACCCACTCGAAGATTGCTCACGTGCGAGTAGAACCAGCTTTAATCGATAAAATTAAAGTTGTTCAAGCTACCGATCCGGAACTGATAAACATGATAAAAAAAGTACAAGAAGGTACCATTCCCGAAGCAAGAATCGACGAGAAAGGAATACTTCGAGTCAACTCTCGATTCTGTGTTCCTAACGATCCTGAATTAAAGCATAAAATCATGATGGAGGCACACAACACGCCGTTTGCAATCCACCCAGGAGGTACCAAGATGTATCGAGATCTTCGACATACATTTTGGTGGAACAATATGAAAAGGGAGATTGCAGAGTTTATCTCAAGGTGCCTAACTTGTCAACGTGTCAAGGCAGAGCATCAAGTACCTAAGGGTCCATTACAACCACTTGAGGTTCCCGAATGGAAGTGGGAACACATCAATATGGATTTCGTGACGGGTCTTCCCAAAGTTTCTCAAGGCTTAGATGCAATTTGGGTCATCGTAGATAGATTGACCAAATCCGCTCATTTCTTGCCTATACGAGAAAACTTTTCACTTGAACGTCTTGCCGGTATGTACATAAATGAAATCGTGAGACTGCATGGCATGCCAGTTTCCATAGTTTCTGATCGAGATCCTAGATTCACTTCACGCTTTTGGATCAGTCTATAAAAAGCTATGGGCACTGAACTACGTTTTAGTTCTGCATACCATCCTCAAACGGACGGACAATCGGAAAGGACGATCCAGACCCCCGAAGATCTTTTGAGACTTTGCGTACTAGATTTCAAAGGAAGTTGGGATAAGTACTTGCCATTGGTGGAATTTTCCTACAACAACAGTTACCAAGCAAGTATAGGTATGGCTCCATTCGAGGCTTTATATGGACGCAAGTGTCGCTCTCCAGTATGTTGGAATGAGGTAGGAGAAGCAAAACTGTTGGGACCCGAGTTGGTACGCTTGACGACCGAAAAGATCCAAATGATCCGACAACGAATACAGACAGCACAAGAACGACAAAAGAGTTATGCCGATCTTCATCGGAGAGATGAGAGATTCAACGTCGGAGATCATGTATTCTTACGTGTTTCTCCATGGAAAGGAGTTACGAGATTCGGAAAGAGAGGAAAGCTCAACCCTCGATTTATTGGCCCATTTGAAATCCTCGATCGAGTAGGATCCGTAGCCTACAGACTAGCCCTACCACCAAGTATGTCTCGCATCCATAACGTTTTTCACATATCTATGTTACGTAAATATGTGAAGGACCCAAACCACGTTATTGAGTTAGAACCAGACGTTATAGCAGAAGATTTAACGTATGAGGAGGTACCTGTTAAGATCCTAGATAAGAAGGAGCAGATCTTACGCTCAAAGGTTATACCTCAAGTTAAGGTTTTATGGCGGAACCAAGATATTGAGGAAATGACCTGGGAGCTAGAATCTGAGATGAAGTCTAGGTATCCATACCTCTTCGAAATGCCAGGTACGTCAATTTCGGGGACGAAATTTCATAAGGAGGGGAGGTTGTAAGACCCCGAATTTATGAAATACAAAATTTAATTTTTCTTCATATATATTTTTCCTGAAACAGTAAATGGTTAAATTGACAAAATTGAAAGTTAAGGATGTTATGTGTAAATTTTATTTTGTCGGACAATATTCTTTTTGTCGGGGAATATTCGTTTTGTCGGGGAATATTCGGGCCGTACGACGGCGCCGAAATAACTAATTATTGGTGGAGCCCACAACGGAATAATTGTCGGATATAGAAAACGACAGAAGTAACCTTTTTAAATAAAAATAGTCAACGGTGTTAACTGTTAAAATACCGGTGATAAAAGAATAGTAGCATACGGTAATTTATGGTATTTTATTGTGGCACACGGTATTCTACAGTAGCACACGGTATTGCACAGTGTCTCATATTATTGACACCGTAACTGTTACGCATCATTTCATCAATAATTGTCACTGCATAATATTTTATATTATCAATTCAATTATTGTTGCTACACAGTATTTTGCATTATTGATTCAATAATTGTCATTACACTGTATTTCATATCATCGAGTCAATAATTGTTGGTGCACTGTAGTTTAAAATTATTGAATCTAATAATTGTCACAGTAGCAAATATACTGTAATTTATATTATTAAATTAATAAAAATATGTAACGTGTTTCTTACATTATTATGGTAACATTATTTTATATGTTGGACTCACAGGAAGAATAAATAAATAAATAAAAAAAATAAAATAATTAATTTTACTATTTGAAATAGTAACGTGAATAGTGACGTGAATAGTGACGTGAATAGTAACGTGAATAGTAAGTGAATAGTAAGAAACATGTGGGACCCACACGAAATGTGAGAAATGTGTTTGCTGGGAATGGGTTGGTGGAGGCTGCGCAGCAGCCTCTGCTGAATTTTTTTTCTGTTCACCTACCACGCATAGTAACTTATTTTCTCCTATAAATAGCTTGCTCAGCTGAATAGAAAAATCACACCTAAAACATAAAATTTTTCTATAAGAATTTTATGAGTTTTCTCTGAGAATAGTAAGGTTATTTTGAGAGTTTGAAAGCCAAAAGGAGTGCAGGAATTTTTCAAGTAAGTCTTTTATTAAAGAGTAGTAATTTTATAAATTCCTATTTTTCACGGTATTCACAAATCTTCCTTTAGAAGACTCTTCTTTAAGAAGATTCATTTTTAAAAGCTTTCTTTGGAAGATTTATTTTGGAATATTATTTTTAAAACTATTTAAAAGTAGTTATATTATACTACAAAAATTATGTTAAATATATATAATTTTGATAATTCATATTATACGAGTTATCATACACTTTGAAATTTATATGTGGAAATTACTAATTTTATTATAAAAATATAGGTTGATCAACCTCATTTAAATCAATATCCAGTCACGTGTTAAGGTAAGGGGTATCATTCTTTTCATCATCATAAATGGATATTATTTTCTTTCTTACTTGAAGGGATTATCATTCTTTGATTCTCGAAAATAATATCGTTTCTTTCTTGTGCCATTTACTTCCATGTATTCAAATTGTGGGAATAACCTTACGGCGCGGTTTACCGCCTGTTGGTGAATAACCTTTTGTATTCATTCCTTATTAATCTTTGAGAATAACCTTACGGTGCGGATTATCGCCTGTTTGGTGAAGAACTCTTCGTATTCAAATTGATGGAAATAACCTTACGGCGCGGATTATCGCCTGTTTGGTGAATAACTCTTCGTATTTAAATTGATGGGAATAACCTTACGGCGCGGATTATCGCCTGTTGGTGAATAACCCTTTTTATTTGTCTCGTGTGGAAATAATTTGTCTACACGAATTATCAAATGACACTTTTATTCCATATTCGTAAGTGATATCATTTTCCTTTATACTCATAAGGGATACCATCTTTTTCATCTTCCATTATTCAAACTTACTATGGTAAGGGATATTAATTCCCTTCACCTTTTGTTAATCAAACCTGCTACGGTAAGGGATATTATTTTCTTTCATACACCTAAATCGAAACTTATTATGGAACTATTGTTTCTATAATTCCTGAAAATATTATATGTTCCATAATAGTTGAATTTCATTATTTCAACTGAACCTTCCTATTTTCTGAACATTTCTATTGAACTGTAATCGTTATTCTGAACTGTAGATCTTGAGTATCATTTTTAAATTTCACTCCACATCATGTTGGCAATTTGGACATTATTTGAATCTGCACAAAGTAAACTTCCGATACTTATTGTTTATCCTGTTCTTCTGTTCATCATTTGTATCACTATTATTTGTATTAATCATCAATAATCAAGCTGTTGTGAATATCTGTGGCCGGGGGCACAGATGTGATATAATTGTTGAACAGATGATAGGTTAAAGGCGATATACTAGGTTAAAGGCGATACATCTGTTCGGTGTCTTTTATGGCACGTGGTTAATGTTCTCTTTGGCCCGTAGTGCAAAGATGAACTGTTGATTGGTATGATTATGACCAAAGGCTGAATCTGGTATAATCATGACCGTTAGTGTTATATTGAATGTCTTTGGCCCGTAGTGCAAAGATAAACTGTTGATCTGCATGATTATGACCAGGAACTGTGAAGTTGTATTATCTTGACTAATGGTATTTCAGATGATAAAAGTTGATGATATTTTTATTAAAAAGAGAAGCGAGTGGACATTATAGTCTGCATTATTCTTCAAATAGATTGCTCATTCCGCTGCTATTATTGATCTGAACGTTGTTTAAGAATTTAACTACAGTTTTTGATATAAACCTTGTAGTCTATTGTATTCTATCAAGAACTCAACTGATGAAGGCTAATGATAATTTATTCGTCATTATCTTAGTCATGATATTTCTTACTGGGCTATTTGAGCTCACCCTTTCTTTTCGTTCCATTGTTTTTCAACAGGAGATGAGAACGTAACGGGGTCTAGCCGGGGAATGGAGTGAGAGTGCGGGGATAGCTATCATAGTCTTCACGTGTTATAAAATAGTGTGGCAATAATAATGAAGACTTAGTTGTGTTGTATTATCCACTGTATTGTTGTACGTTGTATTTCATTGTAATAATTTTGTTGTAGTCTTTTGACGACTCAAGTTTGGGCTGTGTGGGCTCAGATTTGGGGGCGTCACAGTTTAAAAGTGCATAAATATTATTATTGAAATAATAATATAATAATGATAATAAAATATTATTAAATAAATAATAATATTAGAAAATTATTAAAATATTATTATGTGTACAATAATATTTTAAGGTCAATAAAATATTATTAAATTATTAATAATATTAGATAATCACTAAAATATTATTAAAGGAATAATAATATTTGATATATAATAAAATATTATTAAATAATTAATAATATTAAATAATCAATAAAATATTATTAAATGATTAATAATATTAGTTACTTAATAAAATATTATTAAATGATTAATAATATTAGATACTTAATAAAATAATATTAAATGATTAATAATATTAGATAATTAATAAAATATTATTAAATGATTAATAATATTAGTTACCTAATAAAATATTATTAAATGATTAATAATATTAGATAATTAATAAAATATTATTAAATAATTAATAATATTATAAACTTAATAAAATATTATTAAATGATTAATAATATTAGACACTTAATAAAATATTATTAAAAGATTAATAATATTAGGTAAAGAATAAAATATTATTATATGATTAATAATATTAGATACTCAATAAAATATTATTAAATGATTAATAATATTAGATATTTATTTGAACTATATTAAACAATTAATATAAGTTCTTTGTGTTTAAAATATTATCAAATAATGATAATATTTTCTAAGTGTTTATTTACCCATAATTAATCAATTATGTGGTTCGTAAGGTTTATAAAGGTCATTATAGTTACAAGTATATGATACTAATTTAAGATCAAATTGATTTAATTGTTAGGTCCGTTCAAGGATTGTTAGATTAATTTGGTTAGCAGTAAACGACGCACGAGGCAAGTTTTCTATCTTTAACTTGTAAATCTTATTGCAAGTCTTCTACCCTTAACTTGTACTTATTGTTGCAATTATGATTCAACTTTAATTACTTTGAGCAATTCAATTATTGTTGAGCAAGTATCTACACTCGTAGAAATTTGACAGACCTTTGAGTGAATTAATTATCGAAAATTACTTCATATCGTTATTGATTATTGTATTCGCACATAGTGTTTTTGCAACTGTTTAAGAATGTCTAAGCTAATTGTTTCGGCTAGACAAATGCATGCTAAATTCATTTAATTGAATATTATAAAAGCTTATCCAAACCATTGGCTGGTGCGGATTCTTACAGTAAGACTGAGATAGAACAACCCTAGTTAAAGGGGATTTTTATTTGTCGGAAGACCGACAGCGCGCAAGAAAACTAAATGTGATGCATATACATAGGACATGAGAGGACTGATCCCCTCAAGTGTCCCGTTATTTTAACAAGGAGTCAAACATTGTATGTCTGTTCTACCTTAGTAGCAGTTCATGGTTATTAAAGACCACTCAGCAGTAAAGAGTCAATTCCTTCTTTTATTGAACATTGATTCTTGTTATCTTTCACAATTGCTATTGTTGAAACCTTGAAGTTATTTCCCTTCATCATGATATATCGTATGATTGTTGTTTATAAACTTGCTGAGCCATTTAGTTGCTCATTCTTGCTATATCATGACTATATTTCAGCCATTCCCGAAAGCTCTAAATCGGACAAAGGCAAGGGGAAAGCGAATGCTTAGTTTTAGTAATTGCATGCTAGTTTATATTACTGTTATGTAATTAGTGTTGTAAATCTTTTGTATTTTCCTTAAGATATGTAATGTTAAGATTAAGGTGATAGACCTTGGGAAGTGTAGCCTTTTGATTAAGGAACCTTTTGTATTATTCCGCGAAATTTGAATACAATTTATGTATTTCATTATTGTTAAGTATTGTACAGTGAGAACCAAATCCGAGGTTAAAGAACCCGGATTTGGGGTCGTCACAAATAACATGACCAATTTCCTAAAAAAAAAGTTTAAAATGTAAGATTAAGTCTTTCTAGATAATTGTTTTGTATTTATGGTATGGAATATATTTTATAATTATACAATCTATTATATATATATATATATGAAAGTAGAATCTATTTCATAAATGTGAATATAATTATTTATAAATATTCTTCTATATATTAAAGTTTGTGTGAAGTTCATTTAAATATAGATTTTCAAAATTAGATTTTAATACTTAATTATATAATTAATATTTTTGTGTAAATTGATAATTTGATTGTGTATATTATAATTTTTCTAATAAAGTGTTTAAAACAATATACAAAGTTAAATTCGTAAAATACTGTTATTCAAATATTTTAATTTTTTTTATTCAAATACAATTTTAAACAGACGTTTTATATTATTCAAATATCTAAACTCTTTAGATCTTAATATTCATTTGTATCCAGGGGCGGAGTTATTAATCGGCTCCGCCGACTATAACCCGCCCTAATTTTTTTTTTTATATTAAATATACTATATAATTAAATAACTCTAAGTTGGAATAATTTTGATCAGTTTAATTTAAAATAAATTTAAATTAAAATAATCTTGATCAACTCAACTTAATTTAAATTTTTGATTCCGCCTTTACTTGTATGAAACACAACCTTGTTATCATTCCACCAAATGAAGGCTAGATGTTGCCGGTTTGGTCTAAGCAAGCCAAGTATTGTTATTTCATAATTTAGAATTAAAAAATTATTTATTCGCTGTAGTAGGTCTAAACTTAGGTTAATACAAAAATCAATTTATAGTTTTTATTCAATCATTTGGCTATAACCGTCCGGGAAGCCTGACTTTAAAGTGGACCCCAATTCAAGCACGATATTGATTTCTATATTCAACTACTGCTACATTATTGAATAGTCAATAATATAATTAATCCTCCTCCCGTCCCGCCCCGCCCCGCCCCGCCCCGCCCCGGACACATATTTACATTCTTTCCACCAAAATTGATCACAATACCAAATATAAATTAATTTTGAACTTTTAAAATTAATTCGAGATATATTTAAATATTTATATAATATAATAATACAATATATTTTTGAGATATTACGTAGACCTGATGACGCCGTGACTTTGGATTATTATTTTATTATTATAATATAATACATTTTAAATATTTCGAGATATTACGAAATACATTTTAAAATTAATTCGAGATATATTTAAATATTTATATAATATAATAATACAATATATTTTTGAGATATTACGTAGACCTGATGACGCCGTGACTTTGGATTATTATTTTATTATTATAATATAATACATTTTCTCAACTATGATTAAATTGACATCCTCCTCCATATATTAGACAGAATGGTAGATGTTTTTGGCCTGTTCAGTTGTGTTTATGGTAAGATGACAAATTTGGGCACATTAGTATTTTTCTTCGGAAGAGAAGAGGAGAGATAAATTGATATTATTTGTCCAGAGGTACAAAAACAATCAAATATATTTTTTAAGTTTTATTGTCCCTCAAAAATACAGTTTATTTATCATAATTTAGCAATAATTATTGCTTTCATCGAACTAGAGTTTGGTTGACGAGCTGGAATCTCTGGATATTGTCGTATGTCTTTGGCTCCACTCAGGGCTGTAGTAAGCTGCAATATCATTCGGTCCACTGTTTCCTTTCGTTTAATATCAAAGTATCAATCTTACCACCTTATGATTTGCCCCTTAAACGTTGCACATGCATCCGTCACATGTTTAGTTAAACGATTCCACTGTGTATTGCACACTAGTCCGTAGCACAAACAGCTTGTGTGTATTGCACACAACTCCCTGGTACAAAGGGGGCAAGTCACTATTACGGCAGGTCAGCTGGTCCAGGAGGTCTCTTTAGCAACATTGACAAGGCACAAACACAAAAGAATAAAGTGCAATCACCCATGTAAAATTTAAACAAACCAATTAACAAGTTCTCAATTTACCAGACACTATATAATACACACAACAAAATATGAACCGTCATTTCTATACAAAACCCAACCTTTTATTCTATTTTATTTTCAATTTATAAATGGATCAATATAGCCATCTGCCGTAAGCATCTGGGTATCAATATAACTTCCATACAAGCTTCAACACAAATGGATCCTATTTACTGCTTCAGACTGGAAGACGGACTTGTAGACAACAAATCAAAATGTTCAGAAACCAGAGCAACTAATATGTATAGCTTGCACCCATATTTGACTTGCACATAGTAGTCCCATTCCATGTACACAGTAAAATAACTTTCTACCAGCAATACAACCGGGTTTGCCAAATGCTTCTCAACTAGTATATACTGGGAGTTAAAAAGTTCAGGACATGTATCTTGGCAGCTCAGCTGGTAGGATCTATTCTCTAACTTCAGTCCACAAATTCATTTTGGACCACCATGGAGTTGGCAAACTCGCAAACTTTGAGGAACAAAGAAAATTTCTATATGGAATTAGGGTGAAATCTTACCCAATCCTAAATATAATAGGGAATATATACCAGGTTGAAAAACAGACCAATCGAAACCAGTAATTACAACCAATAGCTCCAATATACACAACTAGACTAGTTGACCGTGGTATTCTGAAGGTTATATGATGCAGAAAATTAATTGAAAGATCACGTGAACTAGAGCCTCCTTGCTATAACGTTTCACTCAAAAGTCTACAATGATGTACTTTGCAAGCATCAAGAAAACAAATCAATGAACTACAAGAATACAACTTAGCCAAGCCATACCATCATTTCTTGAAGGTAAGAATACGAACAATCCTTCAGAAGCATTCTCAAATCTCAAGCAACTTCATTTGTTGATTAAATAAACCTACTATAACTCTAGTTCTAATCAATCTAGGAGTGTGATAAACAATCTCTAGTTCAGCTGTCTTATAATAAATAAGTAAATACAACTTCTTAGTTCTATATATATTATAAACAATGTGTTATGATGCTTCTGTAGCTCATAATAATGCCCTAGAAAATGCCAAACTTAGTGAATGCCCCATTTTGATAAAAAGGTAATAATGTTTCATATCTAAACTCGAAACAAGTCCAACAACAAAAGACAGCTCTCCATCTAGAAGGGTAGTATTAAGAGCTACAGATATTATTCACATAATCCAAATGTTGAAATAACATAAGAATGCATTTCAGGAAAACTAAATTAACTTGTTTAATAATGTTTATGACATAGAATTAATTAAAAGCTTAACCCTGATCAACATCCACACATACTTGCAAACTAAAATCTAAATTCAAAACATGAACCACCATTTCTATACAAAGCCCAATAAATATGCTATTGCAGATTTGTTTATTACAATTGAGTTTTATTGCAGACTTGGTTCATGAGATTTTACATTTTTATGTATCCACTTTAACTTGGTTTGTTTTCAAAATTGTAACGTAACACAACTCTCTCTTTCTTATGTACGTATATGTTTACTTGGTTTTGAACCTAAAACCGCACCGCACCAATCACAGACAGTTTCATGTGCTGTCAAACCACACCTAAATAGTATTATGTGCAGCTTGAGCTTCCAACCGCACCTGCTTTAGGCTAGCTCACATTATATGTATGTATAGACATGTTTACTGACGGGATTACAAATTTATTTGACCATAAGCTACCCATACCATTATGAACTAAAGATGTTCAAATTTAAAATTCAACAACTCTGTCACCAGAGACATCATAATCCACACACATCCATATAGCAAAAATCAACATAAATATTGCCAAATTTCCAAATTACAAAGCAGATCTATATGGAAATTACTTATATTATCCCTAAGGAGAACCAAACGTTAGATAAAAATGAGATGTATTTGGCATAAATTAAGCCAAAACTCAAGGAAATCTTACTTCAAAATCAGTTCACATTGAGGCAAAATACTCGGTAACAACTAACATTTCATATGAAAATCATAACAGAACCAAATTTAAAACCTAAGCTTAGTAAAGAACCAGCGGTTTTTTCCGGTCTTGAAGCGCTCCTCAAGGCGAGCCTTGGTTTCCTTGGCGGCCGTAACCTTCTTGTCACGAGACTGGAGGCAGTCGGCCGTGACAACGTCTTTGAGATCCACATCCAGAGTGTAACGAGTCGGCATTATGTGATTGTAATTCACCAGCTTGATGAACGCCTTCACCCTCGACTTCTTTGCCGTCTTCTTTGCCGAGTCTTTCCTTATCACCTTCTTCGGGTACTTCGATATTCCGGCAACCAAACAGTGACCGTACGGGCGGTCTCGGGTTCCCTCGTCGAAGGATTTGATAATCACGGCCTTCCGTCCGGCGTATCGGCCGTTCAGGACGATCACCGCCTTGTTTGGCTTCAAGAACTTCACCATTATAGATCACCGGCTGCGCTCCTCTCTCTCTTCCAAAACCCTTAGCTTAGATTGCGCTACGGGATAATATAAACACAGCCTCATTTCTGAAAACCCTAATCCCCGGCCCATGGATTCTTGTAAGGGGCCTTAAGTCAAGTGGGCTAGTCCGAGTTCTAGATTAAGTCGATTGGGGGGAAAGAAAAAAAAAGAGTCTTCCGCAGGTGTTTGTTTGTAAAGACCCATATTTGTCTTTAGATATACATGCTTAGTTGAACATAATTTTTCTATCTTGATTTTTAAATTTAAGTGAAAATTAATGGGAAAATAAAAATATATATTAATTAAAAGGTAGTACATAATAGCCTTTTTTGTGTTTTATGTTATCTAAGATTAAAATTTTCAAAATAATCCTATAAATTTGTTTGCAAACATAAAATATATTTTACTAATTCTCTTATCCTTAAGGGAGCTTCGTAGTAGAGATATAATTGGGGTTTCAATCCCTAATTATTGTTTGCAGCCTGTGCTTTTTGCCCTCTTTTGCAATGAAAGAAAAAAAGAAGGTAAAATATAGATCTTCTTTTGATTGTGTTTGTGAGTTTCAAAATCAAGAGAAAAGAAAGAAGAAAGATTTTTTTTAAAAAAAAAATAGAAATTCATTGTTTCTGAGTTTTTCGAGGAAATAAAATAGAAGAGAAGGAAGATTTCTTTTTAAAAAAATCACCCAAAAATTTCCTTCCAAAGTTATATAAAGAGAAGGAAGGAAATTTACTAAACACTTATATTACAAACGAAAATATCAAAATTGCCCTTGTAATAATTTCTAAAATATAATTTTATAAGGGTAAAATAGTACTATACTATTTTAAATTAAAATTTTCTTCTAAAACTCACGAACACAGAAAAAAAAATATCCTTCATTCTATTTTTTTTCAAAAAATTTAAATTCTTTTATTTTCTTCTCTCCCAAACTCCCAAATACATTAACGGGGTGTTTGATAAAAAATAAATGAAATAATTCTGAATGTTTAAGTAATCTGAATGAAGTAGATTTTTGAATACTGAAGGAAAAAAGTTGTTTGATAATTGATATGTCTGAAACATTTGAATAACATATTTTTACTATTTTTCAACCATTTGAAAAAATTTAAAGTTGTAAATTTATTTAATGTTACTTAATATAATATTTAATATATTTTTAAAAAAAAATTTACTTCATTTAGTCAAGACTTAACTATTCAGCCAAAAAAATTAGACTTAATCATTTAGCCCAAAAATCTGACACATTCAGCTCTAAACAAACGTCCTGAATGACTGACCGATTTAACCATTTAATTCAATTCAAAAACTATCAAACAACCCTTAAGTCTTGTACGTGGACATGAGGATGTCTCCATAAGCTTTAAATTTCCTGAATAGTGGACCGCCAATCAAGATGACAAATTTTAATGAATAAATACATCCGTTCTACTCCATTTTTTTTTATACTAAATAAACCTAAGTGAATGAGAGTAGTAGGAGAGAAAAAATACGTTTATTCGGTTAAAATGACTTTTGAACTTGCGTATCGAGAAGAAAAAAGTAAAATAAACATATTTATAAATTTATTTAATTTTAATTAGTATACATGCTACAAACAAAAAAAAAATTAATTTATTGTCATATGTTACATGCACATAAACGTAGACAGACGTCGATGTGATTACATCAATGCATTGGCTTTCTCTTGATACTTCTATTAAGAAAAAAAAATCTTTAATACAACGAAACATGATATATTTTGTGGTTATCAATATGTTTGAGTTATAAAAGTTAATATTTTATCTTTAAGTGGAGCAATAGAAACTTTATTTAACTCACGTTGATCTAACTAATTATTATTATCGGAGTTTTGAAGTGAAAGGACGATAGTGAAATTTATCTACATAAAAAAATATAAAAATAAATAAATAAGATAGAATAAAAATGGGATAAAAGGTGTAAGAAACGCAACTAAATGAAGTTGATATTTAGCTTTTTAGTGTTATCGTGATTTTACAAGTGTTTTAGAGTGAGAAATAAATTGCACTTTTGTGACGCTCCCAAATCTGGGCCCACACAGCCCAAACTTGAGTCGTCAAAAGACTACAACAAAATTATTACAACAAAGCACAACGTACTACAATACAGTGTATAATAATACACAACTAAGTCTTCACTATTATTGCCACACTATTTTACAAAACGTGAAGACTATGATAACTATTCCTCGGACCCTCACTCCATTCCCCGGCTAGACCCTGTTATGTTTTCATTTCCTGTTGCAAAACAATGGAACAAAAGAAATGGTGAGCTCAAATAGCCCAGTAAGAAATATCATGACTAAGATAATAACGAATAAATTATCATTAGCCTTCAACAGTTGAGTTCTTGATAGAATACAATAGACTACAAGGTTTATATCAAAAACTGTAGTTAAATTCTTAAACAATGTTCAGATCAATAATAGCAGCGGAATGAGCAATCTATTAGAAGAATAATGCAGACCATAATGTCCACTCGCTTCTCTTTTTAGTAAAAACGTCATCAACTTTTATCATCTGAAATACCATTAGTCATGATAATAAAGATTCACAGTTCCTGGTCATAATCATACAAATCAACAGTTCATCTTTGCACTACGGGCCAAAGATATTCAATAAAGCACCAGCGGTCATGATTATACCAGATTCAGCCTTTGGTCATAATCATACCAAACAACAGTTCATCTATGCACTACGGGCCAAAGAGAACTTTCAATATAATACCAACGGTCATGATTATACCAGATTCAGCCTTTGGTCATAATCATACCAATCAACAGTTCATCTTTGCACTATGGGCCAAAGAGAACTTTCACCACGTGCCATAAAAGACACCGAACAGATGTATCGCCTTTAACCTAGTATATCGCCTTTAACCTATCATCTGTTCAACAATTATATCACATATGTGCCCCCGACCACAGATATTCACAACAGCTTGATTCTTGATGATTAATACAAATAACAGTGATACAAATGATGAACAGAAGAACAGGATAAACAATAATAAGTATCAGAAGTTTACTTTGTGCAGATTCAAACAATGTCCAAATTGCCAACATGATGTGAAGTGAAAAAAAATGATATTCAAGATCCACAGTTCAGAATAACGGTTACAGTTCAATAGAAAGGTTCACGTAAAATAGGAAGGTTCAGTTGAAATAATGAAGTTCATCTATTATGGAACATACAATATTTTCAGAAATTTTAGAAGCAATAGTTCCATAATAAATTTCGATTTAGGAGTATGAAAGAAAATAATATCCCTTACCGTAGCAGGTTTGATTAACAAAAGGTGAAGGAAATTAATACAAAGGGTTATTCACCAACAGGCGGCAATCCGCTCCGTAAGGTTATTCCCACAATTTAATACATGGAAATAAAAGGCACGTCTTATGAGTAAGGAAGAAACAATATTATTATCGAGAATCAAATAATGATAATCCCTTACCATAGTATGTTTGAATAATGGAAGATGAAAAAGATGGTATCCCTTACAAGTAAGAAAAGAAAATGACATTCCTTACCGTAATAAATTTAAGAGTGTGAAAAGAATGATATTTCTTACGAGTAGTAAATTTAAGAGTATGAAAGAAAATGACATCCCTTACTGTAGCAAGTTTGAATAATAGAATACGAAAGAATATGATATTCCTTATCGTAGTAAGTTTTAATAATAGAAGATGAAAGAAGATGACATTCCTTACTGTAGTAAGTTTGAATAATAGAATATGAAAGAAAATGATATTCCTTACCTTGATATTGTGAAACAAGTTTATAGCCGAACAAATCCTTCATTGTTTGTCTATGTAGCAGTAAAGAATCTGACTTTTGAGTCTTCTAGAGTTTTTAAAATCTCTTTATGTTTTTAAAATAATGTTACTCTCGTAAAGATAGGCGGCATAGACTCAAGAATCACTCAATTCGGAGTTAATATGAATGAGTTATGAATTTTCAAAACTAAGACTGAAAATAGTGACGAAAATCAGAATAGGTTACGATTTTTAGTATTTTAAGGCATGAAGATGATTTCAGATGACTTTTCTTCCTTCTTCAAAGTTATAGAGGACGAAAAACTGAAGAGACAGGCTTTTAATTCATTCAATTCTGACAAATAATGAATTTACTATGATTTTTCGAAAGAGTTACTGTACATAAGAAAATTCCACTCGGGAATTCAAAGGAGAATGTAAAAGATTTCAAAACTAGGAATGACTTAAGAACACTTAGAGAGAACTTACACAAAGAAGTATTTAGAGAGAGAAAGAAAAAAACAAGTAAGGAAGTTTATGAAAAATCCTTAAGTTAAGGCTTCTATTTATAGCCAAAAATCTTATCATTCCTTTAA
The DNA here is from genome assembly GCA_947179155.2 of Hedera helix. NCBI lineage: Eukaryota > Viridiplantae > Streptophyta > Magnoliopsida > Apiales > Araliaceae > Hedera > Hedera helix. The sequence continues at coordinate 40,694,695 of OX359283.1, read as the reverse complement.
TCTAAACCATTCATTTAAAGATCATCTTTTAATCTACACCATCCATTTCAAATTTTATATTATCTTTAATCTACACCATTCATTTCATATTACCTAATAATCACCTAACTTTATATTATAAACAAATCAATTCAATTATTCAACAATATTTCACACTTTAATCTACACCATTCATTTCATATCACCTAATAATCACCTAACTTTATATTATAAACAAATCAATTCAATTATTCAACAATATTTCACACTTTAATCTACACCATCCATTTCAAATATTATATTATCTTAATCTACACCATTCATTTCATATCACCTAATAATCACCTAACTTTGTATTATAAACAAATCAATTTAATTATTCAACAATTATTCACACTTTAATCTACACCATTCATTTCATATCACCTAATAATCACCTAACTTTATATTATAAACAAATCAATTCAATTATTCAACAATAATTCACACTTTAATCTACACCATTCATTTCATATCACCTAATAATCACCTAACTTTATATTATAAACAAATAACTTTTATCAATTCAATTATTATGACTAATTGTTATAAATACAGTATAGTTAGCTCTTAGATATCAAGTCAATAAATTAATGAAATACAACTGTTTAAATAACATCATAATAGAGATAACAATAATGTAAAATAAAGCATACGTTACTGTGTAATGACAATTATTGATTCAATAATGTGAATTATTGTGCATATGTTACTGTGACAATTATTAGGTTCAATAATTTTAAAAACAGTGCAGCAACAATTATTGAATTGATAATATAAAATATTATGCAGTGACAATTATCGATGAAATGATGCGTAACAGTTATGGTGTCAATTATCAGACCAATAATATGAGACACTATGCAATACCGTGTGTTACTGTAGAGTACCGTGTGCTACAGAAAATACCATAAACTACCGTATGCTACTATTCTTTTATCACCGGTATTTTAACAATTTCGTTGACTATTTTTATTTAAAAAAGTTATTTCTGTCGTTTTCTATATCCGACAAATATTCCGTTGTGGGGTCCACCAATAATTTGTTATTTCGGCGCCGTCGGACCAAACGAATATTCCCCGACCAAACGAATATTCCCCGACAAAATAAAATTTGCACATAACATCCTTAACTTTCAATTTCGTCAATTTAACCACTTACTGTTTCATAAAAAAATATATATGAAGAAAAATTAAATTTTATATTTCATAAAATTCGGGGTCTTACAACTTTAATCCTTTATTTTGAAGTTGTAAGATTGTTTCGCGAAATTTAATTTTTAAATATTATAATATAAATGAATAGAAATATTAAGAGTGGTCGAGAACAAAATAATTTGAAGATTTTTTTTATTTTTTTTGTTGATAAATACACGTATGGAATTTCATAACTCAATTAATCTCATTATAGAATAATTAATGGAAGAATAATAATAAAATAGAATGTACAGAGTAGGAAACTAGAAAACACAAACTCAGTCCATCCTTCCAGCCCTGTCTTTTCACATAAAGTGAAATAAATTTAACAATATAAAAAATAAAAATAAAAAATAATAATAATAACAACAATAACCAAGAGTGAGCAAGAAATCGCATCAAAAACTACACAAACGACACCAATTAAAATCGTACCAACGGTTTCGGTGTATGAGGCGATTTTAGGTGGTTGAAAAACTGCAAATGCGGTTTGAATTTGGTTTCTGAGCAATACCGCATCTAAGAAACCGCACCGCACTATGCACCGTCAAATAAAGCATATCAAGAAGTACAAAAATTTGGAATTATCCAAAAATTATAATTATCTCTATTTGAAATTTTCATATGTAAAGATAAATCATTATTCATGTTTTTAGGTTCTATTTTGCTTTTGTTTAGACTAAATATTATAAGTAAAATTATGTATTATCAAAGTAATATTTAATATTGTGTGATGCTAAATTGTTAATTTAAATTGCATAAAATTTAATTAATTTAATTGGTTTTAAAACCGAAACCGCACCACACGATTCAAAATTGCATCACACCAATCACAAGCGGTTTCATGTGCGGTTTGAATTTCAAACTGTACCAAACCGCACCATACTCACCCCTAACAACAACAATAATAATGATTCAGAAACAAGTATGCATGGCTAGGAGGCAACAACAGCACAACATCCCTTCCTCCAGAACCCATCACCCCTAGACAACTAAAGGGGTGTGTGATAAAAACTAAATAAAATAGTTTTGAATATTTAAGTAATCTGAATGAGCTGAATAAAATAGATTTCTGAATACTAAATGAAAAAAATTGTATGATAAATGACATGTCTGAAATACCTAAATAACATATTTTTACTATTTTACGCATCTGAAAAAATTCAAAGTTGTTATAAATTTATTTAATATTACTTAATATAATATTTAATAAATATTTTTTAATTAATTTTTTTTTATTTTATTCAGCCAGAATTTAACTATTCAGCCAAAAAAATTAGACTTAGTCATTCAGCTAAAAAATCTGACCGATTCAGTCATTCAGTTTCATTCAACTCTAAACAAACGTACTGAATGATTGACCGATTCAACTATTTAATTCTATTAAATTTTAATCAAACAACCCTTAAGTTTCTAAAGTAGCAGGACGAGGGTATTGTCCATGCGGCGGAACTATTCGCATAGGTGCTTTACTGATGAAGAACGTTCGCTTAATTATTTCTAATTTTTCATTTAATTGAGTATTTTGTTATATTTGATTATGGTATGTGCATTTCAGCTCGGTACTTGTGTTGGTAAGAGTTATAAAGAATTTCTAAATAATGAGATAGTAGTGACTTCTATATAATTTTGTAGGTGTCGATGTTTTGTTATTTTAGTTATATATATATATATATATAGTCATTAAAAAAATTATATTTTATGTTTCATTTTTTTATATTATTATTTGACACTATTTTAACTTTTTTGTAATTAAAACATTGCCCTTATCCATATATTTCTTGCCCTTATCCATACCGAAAAAGTTTGAAAGCCGATAGTGGTATGGTATTTCCCGCAACCGTACGTACCCTGGTCCCAAATATTAAATAATAAAAGTAGTGACCGCCTACAACTTGATGTTTGTCCTTCTTTCCCGCCCGCTTTTTCCTTTTCACTCTCTTTATTCCTTGTGGAAAGTCGGCATTGGATTGCTACTGTTAATGTTGGCTGTTGCTCTAACAATCTTTGCCGTCTCGCCATCCATTGAAGTGTTACTTTCTCCTCTCCTTGATGTATTAATTATTCACTTATCAAATTTATTTAAATTAACAAATTTTATTTGAGGAGATAAATAATATAAAAAAAATAATATAAGTGATAATACATATATACGTGTACACATCAAAAATAAATAAATTAATAAGGCGTGCTTAAACTTTAAAGGATCGTTATCTTAATTATAAAATTCGTCCATGTCCATTTTCATCACGGACATTTAACGTGGATCATTGTTTATGTTTGAATTATTGTTGGAGAAATTCTATTTATCAATAAAACACTTTTTAATAACCTCTTTTTTATGTTATAAAATACATCATTTCAAACTATTATATATAGCACAATATTATATCGATAGTAGACATCGAGGTCCCCATCGTTGTATTGCAACCAGCCAATAGTGGCTCCTTACAAAGTTAAGAGGGTGGATGACATCATTTGACATGGCAAGAGTTTGACTAAATCAATATGTTTACACGCATTACAATCGCACATAATATATTTTAATACCAAAAAAAGATTATCATTCTTAATTCTATCGAATTAATGTTTGTGAATTGGAGAGTAGTATATTTTTCTTTATTAATTAATAATAGTAATATCATATGCGCCATCCTCGTTTTGCCGACATAATACATTTATCAAACATTCAAACCCAAGGAAGGTCACCTACCCTAGAAAACAAAAGAAAAGAAAAAACTTAAAACAGAGCTTAATTAAATATCATCACGTTTAATTAGCTAACGCTTATTGTTAGGTTTTTAAAGTTGCTCGTGAATATTTAGCAAAAAAAAAAAGTTATTTGTGAACGATGCTCGAGATACTAATTTTTAGGAATTAATATTTTCACATATGTTTTTAATATTTTTATATAATCTTAATATAAAGCAAATTCTACTTTCATGTGAAAAAAATTTATATAAAAATATCAAAAATTCATATAAAAATAATGATCCCTTAACTCTTTCCTTATGCTTGATTGTATCTTTTATTAGCACCCAAAAGAATTACTATTAAAAAAACAAGCCAACTCTTCTGTATATTAGAATCGGATGTGAACAGGCCTAGTTTAATTCCAGCCATAAATTTTTTTTAATAGCTAACTTAATGCAACATGGAGTACATAATTAGGTCAAATTCAAACTTCATAGGACTTGTGCGAAATTTCAATGTGAACTACTAAATGCACTTTTATGTTTTGCCAGTTGAACTCCGATTTAATATTGTAAAATAAAATTTGTTTTATTTTATTCTTGTAGACCATGCATGCTGTAACTTGGGCAGAGTCAGGAGTTGGCTCCGCAGATTATAATTTGTCTCTAATTTTTTTTTTAAAATTTTACAAAATAAATAAATTAAAATAATCTTGATCAATTTAACTCAAATATACTTCCTAACTCTGTTCCTAATACAACTCTTGAAACGTGATTTTAATTTATTTATCATATTTGTATCATCATATTATCTAAAATTGCCTTGCAAACCATCTTAATTTTATAAGTTGTATGTCAAACTCTTACCTATATGTGAATGTATAGCTATTTATTACAGCACATGTTACCCGTGCACAAAGGACATTAGACAACAAAATAACGGATGCCAAAAGTTGCGAACTTAATTACATATGGTCGTGACGGCGACATACATACATACATACATATATATATATGAAAAAAATATTATCTAAGGTAATTCTTTAATCAAGTTTGATTAAAATTATTTGACAAAACGACGTAATTTTGTTTTTTAAAATTAAGATTTTTATTTTTAAATTTTATTAAAAACAATCTATAATTTTAAATTTTACTCAAAAGAAAGTTATTTTGCTAAATAGGCTTAAGCAAACTTTTAGTATGCTTGGCCAAACTTTGCTAAGCTTGCCTCAGATTACTTTATCATATATATATATATATAGGAAATAATTCATACCAAGTAGTTATTATGTGCACTATTCTAACAAATTAATTTTACACCGTATATATGAAGATTTAACGGTGTAAAATAGGAATATTTTTATACCTGCCGCTAGTCCTTTTAGCGGCAACAACATACTTATTAGTGGTACGAAAAATTACACAATTAGCCCATGACTGTCGCTAGTCCTTCTAGCGGCAACTATCGGCAGACGTCGACAACTAGCGACAGACCTTGACAGATGATGCTTTATCCACTACAAGGAGTAGGGGTAACGACAAGCGCTATACAATGAGTGACGACATGATGTTCCATCTTAACCGTTACCTCCTGTAGCGGAGTGCAAATAAATCTTATTAATAAAGTGTAAAATCGACTTTTCACGAGTCACCCCTCTTAATGGTAGAATATATTAGATCTATATATTCATATTGCGCCTCCATTTTCGCAGTAGTTGCAGAATTCTAATTTTAGTGACATTCTTGTAAAATTAAGCACATTAATTGGTTATTCGTTCATAATTTTGGTAAGTGTTTTTCAATTGCTTGCTAGTTTAGAGCCTCTAGCAGCCGTGTGGAATTGATATTTTCACAAGATTTCACTCACATGAAGTGAACCTCACTTACTATTCATGTGAGAAGAATCTTGTGAAAATATATTTTTTCCTTATGTAAATATCAATTTCCTATATATATGTAGTATTATTTTTTCTACCTAAACAAGGACTTGTCATAAGAGTCTGGTAGGCAATATGCACTAAACAAATGCTCAAATCTGTAATATTGTGACACAATCATTTATAAATTTACTACCTCTTCCAGTGTCTGTATACAAAGCTCAATATCAGTATCCTAACAAAGTTGCACCTCAATCATATGTTGCACACACTTTTATGTTAGTTACAAAATACATATATTTAGGGTGTATAGTATTTTTTGATCTGGTTGGGAACAATATAGCCCCACACAACTAAATAATATATGCCTTTATGTGTTGGCCAACCTCATCCTTACTTGTTTTCTTAAAGCATTTAGAAAAAAATTCATGTGAACAAACCAACGAAATAAAACCTCTTTTCCTTGTAGTCTTATATTCAAAGACAACGGTTGATCCAAAATACTTCTTAAAATAGGTCAAAGGAGTATCAAATAGGGGAAAAGTTAAGAATTTTCTCAACATTGGCAACCCAAATATAAAATGCACATCCTCTAGTATAAAGTTCATCTCCCCACATGTAAGACCCCGAATTTTATGAAATATAAAATTTAAATTTTTCTTCATATATATTTTCATGAAACAGTAAGTGGTTAAATTGATAAAGTTAAAAGTTAAGGATGTTATGTGTAAATTATATTATGTCAGACAATATTCTTTTGGTTGGGGAATATTCGTTCTGTCGGGGAATATTCGTACGACGGCGCCGTACGAACCAATCATTGGTGAACCCCACAAAGAATAATTGTCGGATATAGAAAATGACATAAACAATTTTTAATTGGTCAATGGTACTATTACTTTTAATTGTTAAAATATCCGGTGGTAAAAGAATAGTAATATACGGTATTACAAGTAACACACTGTATTGCACAGTAGCACACGACATTGCATAATGTTTCGTATTATTAAACTGATAAAGTGTTTATCATACAATATTTGACTTTATTGTCACATGCACAATAATTCATGTTATTAAATTGATAATTGTCACAGTAGCATATGCACAGTAATTCACATTATTGAATCAATATTTGTCATGACACAGTAACGTATTCCTTTCTTTACATGCTTTCTGCATTATTGTTCTCTCTACTATGATGTTATTTAAACAGTTGTATTTCATTAATTAATTGACTTGATATCTAACTCAGAAAGCCAACTACACTGTATTTATAACAATTAGTCATAATAAAGAATATGTATGAATTATTGTTGAATAATTGAATTGATAAAGTTATTTGTTTATAATATAAAGTTAGGTGAGATAAAATGAATGGTATAGATTAAAGATAATATAGAATTTGAAATGGATGATGTAGATTAAAAGATGATATTTAAATGAATGGTTTATATTAAAGAAATCTTAAAAGATGAAATGAATGGTATAGATTAAACATTATCTTGAAATGAACGGTTTGGATTAAATTAGAAAATCTTGGTTATGATAAGATTTTTGGCTATAAATAGAGGCCTTAACTTAAGGATTTTTCATAAACTTCCTTACTTGTTCTTTCTTTCTCTCTCTAAATACTTCTTGTGAAAATTCTCTCTAAGTGTGCTTAAGTCATCTTGAGTATTTGTGAAGATCTATAAGTGTACGTGTAATGTTCAAGTTAATCAATCTCATTTAAATCAATATCCAGTCACGTGTTAAGGTAAGGGATTATCATTATTTGATTTTCGAAAATAATATCGTTCCTTTCTTACTCATAAGATGTGCCTTTTATTTTCATGTATTAAATTATGGGAATAACCTTACGGCGCGGATTACCGCCTGTTGGTGAATAACCTTTCGTATTCATTTCTTATTAATCTCTGAGAATAACCTTACTGCGCGGATTACCGCCTGTTTGGTGAATGACTCTTCGTATTCAATTTTTATTAAATTGTGGGAATAACCTTACGGTGCGGATTACCGTCTGTTGGTGAATAACCTTTCGTAATCATTCCTTATTAATCTCTGAGAATAACCTGATTACGTGGATTACCGCATGTTTGGTGAATTACTCTTTGTATTCATTTCTTATTTGTCTCTTGTGGAAATAATTTGTCTACACGAATTATCACATGACACTTTTATAGCATATTCATTTATAATATCATTTTCTTTCATATTCGTAAGTGATATTATTTTTCTTTATACTCATAAGGGATACCATCCTTTTTCATCTTCCATTATTCAAACTTACTATAGTAAGGAATATTAATTTCCTTCACCTTTTGTTAATCAAACCTGCTACGGTAAGGGATATTATTTTCTTTCATACACCTAAATCGAAACTTATTATGGAACTATTGCTTCTATAATTCCTGAAAATATTATATGTTCCATAATAGTTACACTTCATCATTTCAATTGAACCATCCTATTTACGTGAACCTTTCTATTGAACTGTAACCGTTATTCAGAACTGTGGATCTTGAGTATCATTTTTAAATTTCACTCCACATCATGTTGACAATTTGGACAATATTTGAATCTGCATAAAGTAAACTTCTGATACTTATTGTTTATCCTGTTTATTCTATTCATCATTTATGTCATTCTAATCATCCAAAATCAAGTTGTTGTGAATATCTGTGGCGGGGGGCACATATGTGATATAATTGTTGAACAAATGATAGGTTAAAAGCGATAAAATAGGTTAAATGTGATATATCTGTTCGGTGTCTTTTATGGCACGTGGTGAATGTTCTCTTTGGCCCGTAGTGCAAAGATGAATTGTTGTTTGGTATGATTATGACCAAAGGCTGAATCTGGTATAATCATAACCGTTGGTATTATTTTGAATGTCTTTGGCCCGTAGTGCAAAGATGAACTGTTGATCTGCATGATTATGATCAGGAACTGTGAATTTGTATTATCCTGACTAATGGTATTTCAGATGATAAAAGTTGATAATGTTTTTTTTTTTAAAAAGAGAAGCGAGTGGACACTATAGTCTGCATTATTCTTCTAATAGATTGCTTATTCCGCTGCTATTATTGATCTGAACATTGTTTAAGAATTTAACTGCAGTTTTTGATATAAACCTTGTAGTCTATTGTATTCTATCAAGAACTCAACTGTTGAAGGCTAATGATAATTTATTTGTCATTATCTTAGTCATGATATTATTTACTGGGCTATTTGAGCTCACCCTTTTTTTTGTTCCATTGTTTTTCAACAGGAGATGGAAACGTAGCTCGGTCTAGCCGGGAAATAGAGTGAGAGTCTAAGGAATAACTATCGTAGTCTTCACGCGTTGTAAAATAGTGTGATAATAATAGTGAAGACTTAGTTGTGTATTATTATACACTGTATTGTTGAACGTTGTTCTACCTTATAATAATTTTGTTGTAGTCTTTTGACGACTCAAGTTTGGGCTGTATGAGCCCAGATTTGGGGGCGTCACACCACAGTTTAAGCGGAAGGTATTTATTTTCGATCGTCATCTTCTAACTTGGGCAGATATGAGACTTACATCGATTTTTGTAATAACGGTTGAATGGGTAAAAATTCTAAATTAACACTTATGCAATAATATTTTTTGGGCATTTGTTAATTTCCATTGGTCATATGTTATTGCCGATAATTGTCGATGCCTACTGACACCTACTGATCCACGCCTGTCGCCAAAAGGACTAACGACAGCTAAAAGTTAGTTGTGTACTTTCTCGTGTTGTCAGTAAGTACGTTGTTGCTATTAGAAGGGCTAGCAGCAAGTATACGAGTATTCATTTTTTGTACCGTTAAATCTTCATATAGACTGTGTAAGATCAGTTTGTTTAAATAGTATCCATAACAACTATTTATTATGGATTCTCTTATATATATATATAATGCGATATATATATAGGTAATGGATATTTTCACAGTAAAATTTAATATTTCCGCATGTGGGCCTCCTTTTTAACCTATAGTGATAAGTAAAACTATCGTTATAGACTTATAGTGACATTCTTTACATATAAAATATCGTCATATGTCTATAGCAACAATAATATCATTGTTATAGCTAAAATAGGGAACCCCACTTGTAAAAATCTCAAATTTAACTGTGGAAATATCCATTCTCTTGTCTATATTAGTACACTTTTTCTACCAAAATAAGGACTTGTCATAAGAGTCTGCCAGGCAGCACGCACTAAACAAATGGTTATTAATTAGTTGTTCCTCTCATCCCCTAGTGGTGCAATCTATAAATTTGACAGCCTTTACTTGAGCAATAACAACGACCATCTCCTCCTTATCCCTAATCTAAAAATCATGAAGAACCACAGGAGGGCCAAGATCATAATGGTTCCCTATCCAGCACAAGGACATGTCACACCCATGCTTAAGTTAGCCTTCGTTCTGGCTAGTCGTGGGTTTGAACCGGTGCTGGTAACCCCAGAGTTCATTCATCGTTCCATCGCACCTCAAATCGGTCCTCAGGCAGAGATTTCTTGCACTCAAATACCCGACGGTTTAGATGAAGGGATTCCTCGTGATTTCTTTGCGATTCAAACGGCCATGGAAAATAATATGCCAGTCCATTTGGAAAGAATTGTTCAGAAACTTGTGGATGAAGATGGTGGCATAGTTGCATGCTTTGTTGTTGATTTGTTAGCATCATGGGCCATCAAAGTTTCCTGCGACTGCGGGATTCCTGTAGCAGGTTTTTGGCCCGTTATGCTGGAGACTTATCACTTGATCACAGCTATACCGGACATGATCCGGACCCGCATAATTTCTGAAACGGGTGAGTTTATTTTCATCCAAATTTTGAACCAAGATCACTCTCTTGTTTTCTTTTCTTTTTCATTTTTTCCTTAATACGAGGCTTCTAGTTGCAATATTCTGACTCGGCATGTGTTATGAGCTTTGATCTAACTTTAACTTGTGAAAATAGTTGACACCGATAGAATAATGCTAAGAGACATTTTTACATTAAGAAATCTATTCAGATATTAATTTTAAAGTTGATCTCAAATCATTTAATACATTTTTAAATCTTTAAATAACCCAAAATTATTAAATTTTAGTACTTAAGTAAAAATATTATAAAATATTTTAAAATTTATATAAAATTTAAATAAATCATATTAATTTAAAAAAATTTAAAGATGTATGGAATGGATTCGTAATAGTTAATTTTTTTAATACTTTGAAAGGGAGGGAGCATTCATTAACAATAGCCAAAAGCCATCGTGAGGGATTGAAATTAGCAATGTACAATATTAGAATTTAAGAACAAATAATTGACAATAATAAAAAAAAAAGATGAAAAATAAAAAAATAAAAATATACGGTATACTCAAATTTATTAATTTAATTAATTCTGTTTGTCTAATATATTTATTAGATGCATTACACGTTTTATAATAATTCATATACTAAAAAATATTTTATAATAATTAAAAAATTATAATTATTATAATATAAATTCAAACTTAATATATTAATAAAATTTAAAATATAAGTCAATCTCAAAATAATACGAAGTCATATTATAGAATTTCTAGCTGTCTGTATCTTGCTCAGTTCATCTGGTCAATCTTGACCATTCGATTCTCATTTGGGTAACAATATAAAATTATTATTTAAAAATTTGAGGCACATGGCACATCTTAGATATAGAAAAAAGGATATATTCTTTTCTACTTCATTAGGGAAAAAGAGATTTTAAAAAAAATAAAATAAAAAGTGGAACAGTCAACTATAACTCCATAAATGATTCCATCTGCCTTTTAAATGAAATAATGTAAGAAGATATTGCGCCAAATTATCAATTATTAAATGTGGTACATAATCAAGGCCTGACATCAAATGTATTCCAAGTGCGAGACGAGTCATAACAAAAAGTGGCGACCGTTTTGGAAATTAATGAAATAGACATATTAAATAGATACAAAGCTGATCTGCCGACTGCGTATGTTAAATGGGTCCACCGGATTCAGTAATTTCTTTTTTTTTTTTCAGGGTTGTTGAACTCAAAATTTTCATGTTAAATACTATTTGAAAAAGAATTACTATTAATATTTAATTTAATCTTCTTATTAATATTTAGACTTGCGTTAGACAAATTTGCAAAATTTCTTTAATGAATTTTTCAAATATTATATGAAATTAACATCTATACTTCTTGATTCATGTCATTGAGTTATATCTTTTCGCGTAAGTTGAGATTTTAACATTTAATTAATTATTGGTTTTTCATGGTTGACAAATGTTATGAACTGGCAGGTATTCCACAATATCAAGGCCCAGTGTTCTTCAAATCTTTGAAACCTATGTTAAGTACAGAAGATCTACCATGGTTAATTGGCACATCAGCCGAAAGAAAATCAAGATTCAAATTTTGGACCAAGACCTTGGATAGATCAAAAGCGCTTCAATGGCTCCTTGTGAATAGTTACCCGGTCGACGAAAATAAACCACAACAAATGATCATGACTAATGGCTCTCTAGATTCTCCTCACATTCTTCCCGTTGGACCTTTCTGTAATGATGCAAGAATCAAGAATGCGACTTTCTGGGAAGAAGATGCAAGTTGCTTAGATTGGCTAGGAAAGCATAAGGATGGCTCTGTTGTGTACATTTCGTTTGGGAGTTGGGTTAGCCCCATTGAAGGAGAAAAGGTAAAAAGTTTAGCATTGGCACTTGAGGCCTTAATGCAACCATTCATTTGGGTTTTAGGGTCTAATTGGCGCCAAGGCTTACCGGTTGGGTACGTGGAAAGAGTGTCGAAACAGGGTAAAATTGTGTCATGGGCGCCACAAATGGAAGTGCTGCAACATAAGGCTGTGGGATGTTATCTAACACATTGTGGGTGGAATTCCACCGTGGAGGCCATACAATGTCGAAAACGGATGCTATGCTATCCGATTGCTGGCGATCAATTTTTGAATTGCGCCTATATCGTAAATGTGTGGCGAATCGGAGTTAAGTTAAGCGCATTTGAACAGAGAGACTTGGAAAACGGTATTAAAAGGATGACGGAGGATGATAAAATGAGTGATAGACTAATGAGGCTAAATGAGAGAGTCATGGGAAAAGAGGCTAGCTCAAGAATGATGGATAATATAGCAACATTTACTGATTTTGTATCTCAACAAGATGTTAATTGTTTCTCCCATTAGACATTGGTGACAAGGAATTTGTGGAGAGGTTTCCTAAATGCAGCTTAATTATTTTGTGCGGTTCTATTATGATTATATATTTAATATTTTATTTTTACATTTTACTGGCATATTTTTTACTGGAGTTCGGGAAAAGCAAAAGATTTTGTTAAATTTCATATTCTTAATTTTAATTTGCAACGATCACGTCTCAATGTGTTAAGTCATATCGATACGCACGCTTAATTGTCGTTTAAACAAAAAATCCAAAAAATAAATTGAAGAGACCCATTCTCTCTCTCTTTCCTTTCCCCTATTCTCTCTCCTCTCTTCTCTGCCAGACCCATTCTCTCTCTTCCCTTTCCCCGTCCCCTCTCCTCTGCCAGTTGGAGGACTTTAATGCATAAGAAAATTAAGTGAAGCCGCGAACGACAAGTCTGAGAAGAATATATAATGTTCTCTTCAATTCAATTCTTTGAATTAAAAAAATTCCTAATTTTTGTTTGTTCCTGCACAAACAACCCCAAAAACTTGCTTTCTTTGTATCAAATTCATAATCCAAACCCACATATTTAATCCACAGATCTAAGATACCCATTTCTCAAAAACAGTTTTTAATTTGTTTGTTATGGATTTTCTGTCAAAAAAAGGACAAAAAAAAATGTCAGGGCCAACATCTTGTTTTTGTAGAACGAAGAGATCTACAACAAGGGTTATCAGCTATGGCAACAATATTACCAGTTACATGAAACACACCTTCAAGATCATTTATGGCGGCTATGGATAATTTTGGGAAGGACAGGAGAAAGGGAAGGGGAAGGGGAAAAGGCGGATAGGAGAGAGAATAGGGGGAAAGGGAAGAGAGAGAACAACAGGCGGAGAGGAGAGGAGAGGAGAGGGGAACGGAAAAGGAAAGAGAGAGAATGAGTCTGCTCTGGCAGAGAGGAGAAAGAAGTGGGGAAAAGGCGAAAGAAAAGAAAGAATGGGTCTCTTCTCTTTATTTTTTGGATTTTTTTGTCTAAACGACAATTGAGCGTGCGTTTCTGTATGTAGTATGTAAGATGGATGTATGCGTAAATATACCCTATCAAATATAGACCTGATATGATTAATTATACAATTATTTCTGATGGTGGACTTTGGGGATGCAATAGGCCAACTAACGGAGCAAATACTACTAATTTTATTGTACATTGGTTTTGGATGGCTCAACATGATGTCATTATCCAATTAAGTGATCCGTGTCTAAGCGCGGCGCTGTCAATTTTGGCCTTTTGATGTCACGCATGACCTCACCTCTCTCTTTGGCCGCCAATGAAGAATTAGTGATGTGTGACAGACCTTGAAAAACTTTCGGATTGAGTTCACAGGAGCTGCGTTATAATTAGCCATGTTCTGAATTCGTTAATTTGCATGCATCTCTTCTTCTTTTCTTACCATTAAAATATTACGTTACATTATTATTGAAATATAATTTATTGAATCTCATATTTATTTTAATATGACTTAAAATTATTTTATATATAAAGTTGGACTAGATTATTTATTACGTATTATTATAGGCCTGAACCGTATTCTTATATTTGAGACGATTTTAGAATAGTAAGAGAAGATATTATTTTTCTACTTAATAAAATTGATGTGACTCTAGGTAGTGAAAATAAGAGTATATACATTAAATATCGACAAGTAAATCAGGTAATATTTTTATAAATAAATTAAAATATTAAATATCTTATATCTATTATAGTATTATTTTAGCTCTTTAATATGACGTTTATCACTTGTAGTTACTTTTATATCAAAATATCTCTGAATGACTTAAACTGTGACATAATTTGTGAGTTATTAACAAATTCTTCTGAGTACAAGAATCGTATTATTATATAATTTTAACGAAACAAAAATTCGCACATCAACAATTATTATTACAGGGGAAGAGAGAATAGAATTTGAACCTATCTCTAAAAGCATGAGTGGTTATAGTCAACACATCGCTGTGTCCTAATTTGCATTTTCTTTGCCTTTATTATGGCTTTTGGTTCATGCATTTGTCTTGCATGCAACTAAAATGTCTGGCTCACCCAGCAACTGTCCCAAAACAAAACATGCATGCAGTGGAATATATGAAGCTAGTTAGTCTTGAATAAGTTTACGAAAGTGATAATTTTGCAATTTTACATAAATATTTTGTTTATTTATTGGTAAAAGTTTTTGCAGAATTGATTTTAGTATACAAATTCGGACTTGGACTAATTTCTCATTTCACCTTACTGACTTGCATCCTACATGACTGAATCTCTGAATTCACCAGTTTTGAGTTGAATCATTCAGCCATGAATGCATTATTGCAAGGATTTGTCACACGTTGTTGATATTGAATTCAAAACGGAGCAGATAAAATGGCAGAAATTTTAATTTTATTTTTGAACCTTCATTTCGAAATGTATGAGGAGTACAACGAGTTCTCACAATTAAGTATATATAAGTACAACTTATAATATCAATTTAGTGATAAACTACAATAATCAATTAAATCTCACGCGCACACACAAAAAAATAAAAATGCAAAACCTTATATTATAAGGAGAAAACATGTTGAATAAAAATTCACATTAGATGTGACATTCAAACCAAAGCCCAAAGGTTGCCACGGCCTCAGTCCAACGACCAAATGTCTTATTTTTGGCCATTAATTTATAAGTTTTTAGTTGAGTCCATAATCAAGCTCAACTCGCTAGGAACGGCAATGGGACGGGGGCAAGGGCAGAGTTATTCATTTTCATTTCTATTTTCGGTTTTATAAAAACTTCTCATATTCGTCCCATCTTTACTGGGATTAAAATTAAATAACCATTCACATCCTCACAGAGAATTTATATCATCAGGGCATTAATATTTTGTGAATTTTTTTAAATAAAAGAATTAATTTTAGTTACCTTTACAATAATACATGCATAAAAATTAATCATAATTTACCGCGCATATATAACTATTCGGGGGCAGATATGAGATGGGAATTGGGACGGAGAAGTAAATAGTGTCCTCTCCCTATCCCCATAAATAACATTCAGTTATTTTTTCGACCTCATCCTCAATTAGAGTCAAAATCACTGCTTTCATCTGGAACAAGACATGAGAATCACCGGAGACAATTGCCATCCCTACAACTCACTAATAATTGAGTCATGTATTTTATATGAAATAAACTCTTTTTGTTAAATAAATAAATAAATAAATAAATAATCAAATTAAATTATGCAAATGAGTTGTACAGTATGGACACTTCTATAACTGCTGGTAACTCATTTATAATCTGGCATGAACTCATTTATAGATCTTAGTTGGCCTGACTAAATAATCATAATTAGGCAAAATTATGGTAATATGCACTAATTTCCTCACAAAATATATTTTAATTTCAATTTTGATATATTACCAAATTTAAAATTGATGCGATCTATTCAACTTTTAAAAACAATTAATCATATAATCGCTTGTACCATTGTAGATAATTTATAGATTTAATAATTATATACTGTCTAAAATTAAATAAATTTATATCAGTTTTAAATTTGAATAATATCTCAAATTAAATTTAAAATTCAAAAGTGATATTATATTTTAGAATGGTAGAAGTACATCAAATTAATTATAGAATAAATACATATTAATAAAAAGCAAATTTAAATAATGTCCCTTATTTTACTTTTAAAACCCACCTGTTTAGGTTTCATTTCCTTAGGATAACTTATACTCCTTAGTCCTTTGGATCCACAAAAGAGTTATTTTTGAAAATTTTATAAATTTTAGTAATATTTTTTTTATTTATGTAAATTTAAGAAATTGATATATTTACAAAGTAAATTAATATTTCCTTAGCAAAACTCACCTCACCTTACATGAATAGTAAATTTAGAATGAAAAATATTTTTTTTCCTGAAAATAATAATTTTATATATTAAATATACTTAGTTTAGAGATAATACTATAATAAAAATAAGGGTGACGATAAATAATTAGAGATATTATGTTATTTAATACCATCAAAAACGAGGGATGGGATGAGCAAGTCTACCGCCATTGGTTTGTCCCAAGTATTTGGACAAGAAGGGAAGAAGTCTATGTGATGCGTTTACATGTCTCAGCGAAAGGACGGTCTAACCCTTCACCAACGCAGCGCAAGTTACGCAACGCAAACCCGAATCCATTTACTATTTCCTTAATTTCCCTCAACTACACGGTAAATACTACTAGTATATAGGGTATAGTATATAGTATATTTTTTATTAGTATTATTTTACTATCAGCTTTCTGAAGCAGGAGGCTCAAGAAGAGCCTAATATGGTCCTTGGGTTCCTTTTATTGGCAACTTTTGAGGAGGTCGGTTTTCCCATCAAATCGTTCTTGTGAAAAAAACAAGGTATTAGATTATGGGTATATCTAATTTTTTCAAATAGGTAAATTGTGTTGGGTCTTTCTTAATAATCTTTCCAAGTTTTATGATCATATAGTACATGTTAATGATGAATAAATAATATAGTTGTTTAATTTCTTGCTCATAATGGTTCTTCTTATAATTTGTACTAATTTTTATGTGAAATCTGATCGATTGATTTGATAAGTCATAAATCTTTTGATAGTATGACCGATCCTTATGGCGGTGCGACTGCAAGTGCAAGTTTAAGCTTGAGCTCAAGTTCCAATAGTAGTTCGAATGATACAGATGATGACCCAACAATTGCTAGAATATTGTCACAAGAAGAAGAAAATCGTAAAAGTCATGGCAAGCTTGGGAAGATGCTCTCGCATTTGGATTCTATCCCGGTATGAGTGTATGACATGTTTTTCTTGTATACAGTTTCGAATGTGCTTCATTAAGTTTGTGTGAGATTTGGGGAATTTGTTCTGTTATGTTCATGTTACTCCAATTTCAAGTTTTCCAGTGAATTCAATGCTGTATCAAATATTTACCTTGTATAGTTAATTTCCATCTTTAAAAATAGCAATGTGCCTGTTTGGCATTCTAAATCTAAAGTTTCTTGGGATTTTTTCCACTAATTTTGTATATTCAGTTAATGAATACCTGAAATCAAGAAGCCTTTATCTAAGCTATTTGTCATGAATTATTTGATGCTTTAATTACCCAAAGATTCTACTTTTCACAACTATTTTTGCTAATTCCAGTTCAAGAAACCCTTATCCAAGCTACTTGTTGTGAATCGTTGATGCTTTCAATACCCCAAAACACTGTTTTCTCGCAAATATTTTTGCTATTACTTATCTCGAAACCAACTCATGTAGTGAGGTAGAGAGAACATATAATACTACAGTTAATCTACAGGGAGGCAACGCTATGAGGGGATCTAGGTTTTATGAAGTACTAGAGTCGGTCATAGCCTCAACAAGGCCGAGAAAGGCTGTGTGAGGAAATTGATAAGAACTTTGAATTTACTTATGACTAGCTTTGAAGCTAGGTAGGGGGTGGGTGGGTGTAGGTATATTGTTTCTTCTGATAGGTTCATCTCAGACTCAGACAGACCTATTCCACCGAGACATACATTGTCATTCTTTTTATTTTTGTTGGATTTCCGTTTCGGCATGTCCCTGTTGGGTCGTCGTGGTGTTTGTGTCCTGTGAAGGTGTATATTTAATACCTTGCTGGAATGCATTTTTGGTAGCTATATAATTCTTTGAGGAACAATTATCATTTTCCTGAGTACATGTTGTATAATTCTGACCATGTATATGTTTACTGAACTATTGAGTTGCAGCACACTCCTCGGGTCAATGGGGAAATACCGGACGTGAATGATGCAACTCTAGATCATGAGCGACTCTCCGAAAGGTATGAAATCACTGGTTCTGCATGTTACAAGTTGGTAATTTCTGAATTTTATGTTTTAGTTTTGACTGGGTTCTAATGCAACCCTCTGTCATGCTAGTTATTAGGTGATACATGTTTTTTCTCCTTTCCCAAATATAGTGTTACATCCATATGATATGGTATTTTCATAACTTGTTTACCTCCAAATGCTATATAGATTACAACTTCCTTGCTTAAGATGTTGGCATAATCATTGGAAATACAGGCCTTTCACTGCACCAAAGCTGTGATCATCATTGTGATTTAGTTCTTTCATTGATATCTGCTATAAGTGAAAGGATACTTGTTGAGAAACCATTTGATTCTTAAGTTGGATATGTGGTGAATAATAATTGTAAACGGTGACAGAAAAAGTCTCGCCATGGTGTAGGGTATTTTTTTTGATAAGTAAATGGTATTAGGAAGAGTATCATTACATTGATTCCTCTTTGTACCTATTCCCCACATCCCCTGGGTTTCCAGTTAGAAAGATTGATTTAATGCATGATTTTCCGCCTTTATTCTGAATATTTTTTTCTATACAGGTTGGCAACATATGATTTAGCTGAACTGCAAATCGAGGGAGATGGAAACTGCCAGGTTGTTCTTGCTACATTAGTTTGTCTATCATTATTTACTCATGCAACTAATGTATGTTTCTTTTAATATCAACGTTTGCTAACACCATCGCTGCATATGTATGTATTGTTTTCACCCTTCTTGTTTTAGCTTGTAGTCTTTTTATTAATTTCTTACTTGCTCGATAGTTTCGAGCTCTTGCAGATCAGTTGTTTCATAATCCGGAATATCACAAACACATAGTTTCGAGCTTTTTATTAATTTCTTACTTGCTCGATAGTTTCGAGCTCTTGCAGATCAGTTGTTTCATAATCCGGAATATCACAAACACATAAGGAAGGAAGTTGTCAAACAGGTGTAGTTCAAATTTCTGGATACATTCACTTACTTTATCTAGCTTTTTTATGTATTTTATTGTGATGCGACTTAAATCCTCTTCCATTTAGGATTTAGATTTCCTAATCTGTTAAGAATGCAATTTTCCTATTCTATTATAGATTTTTGAAGACCCTTTAGGCTTTATACATAGGTTCTTTGGGGTTCTATTGGAAAAAACACAAGATAAGATGTAGAGAGTACAAGAAAAATCATACCGAGTACAAGAGGTAATAGGATTTTCAAAAAGGTCAAAGACAAGATGAATTTCTCTTTTGTGTAACTATCATCAAAGTAAATTTTGGTTTAGTCTCGTACATTCTTATCATAGTATCTGAATCCATTGGCAGCTAAAACAGAACAGAAGCTTATATGAAGGCTATGTCCCCATGACGTACAAAAGCTATTTGAAGATAATGAAAAGGTTATATGTTGGAAATAGTGCTTATCAAAATTTCTACGAGGTTTGAGCACTATTTCTTATTGTTGCTTGACTAATTTCTATCTAACTTGTACACAAAATCTTATGTGGGACTAGATTGGGAGAATGGGGAGATCATCTTACTCTACAAGCAGCTGCAGATCGGGTAAGTCAAAGTTAATATTTTGTTTTCCACATGTATTTCTTTTCTTAATTGTTTTCTTTTTTTTTATTCACAGAGAGATATTTAGAACCAGTTGCTTGATGATACACTAAAAAGATTGGCTCAAACAAACACAAATTAATTCTAGGATAGGTAATGTACGCAACACACCTAAAGACAGAGTGCACTCATGCCACGTGATAGTGTCTCCAGCACGCTTATAGACTCTTTAAGTCAAACATACCCTCTAGCTCCAAGTTATAGTTGCATACAAGGGAGGTCCATGGCCTCCTTATAAAGTTACTATAAAGTGAAAAGAAAATTCTAGAGTGCTCATTAATAGCCAGGAGAGCCCAAGGAGAGAATGAGGGAAAACCCTAGAGAAAGAGCCCTAGAAAGTTATATTTAGGACCAAGAGATATTTGGTACAAGAACCTACCCCCTTGTGGATTGGGTTTATTTTTCGTGATCTTTAACTTTTTTCACTACTCTTAGTATTTGTGTATCTTATGTTTCTCAACAAGAACTTTATTTTAGTGACCTCATATAGTGTAGTACTTTGATACCCTTTGTTCTTATCTCTGTTTTGTTTGGTTTTTATTGGCTTTTGACTCTCTTAGAACTTGTTTTCAGTTTTCAGCAAAAATATGTTTAGTCACCTCATTCCGAGAGACTTATTACATTGAGATCATTCCCAAGGACAAGGATCCTTCCAGAGGTAACCATAACATATCCTGTTTCATCTTGCTGCGCACTAGGTTTAAGCTTTCTAAGCTATAGGGAGTTGTTTAGGTCAATCCAGTTTCTTAATCTATTGTTAACTGGCTTTCCTGAACTTTTTGTTTTCTTGATGCTATTTGTCCTATACGAATTTTTTTTAAATAAAAAAAAGAAGAAAGAAAGAAAAGAAAAAAAAACGTGTATATGGTGGTTAACTTGTTACATATTTTCTATTTATGCTTTCCATGCACAAATGTATTTATAATGTGATTAGTATAGTGGATAGTAACAGAAAGATGAATAGGCTACTACAGTACCTATTCTATTTACTTGCCTATCCTAACCTTATAACTAAATTTATATGATATTAACCCTGAATATGGTAAATTTGGTTTGTGCCTGCTCAACAATTCTCTGTTAGGTCTATTATCTCTTCACTACATACTCTAATGAATATTCTTTTTGAGGCATTTTGTGGACCACCTCACCCATGTCTACTCCTTGTATAAGTTACCCAAGTCTCTGCTATCAATTACACACTATTGATCAGGCTACAACGTGTTAATTCCTTAGAAGTGTCCCCTTGGAAGCTTCAAAGCTCACTAGGTAGTTGTTCTAGGTTATTGATGGGCAATTCCGCCCTAGAATGAGAAAGTATCAAAGTAACCAGGAAAAATTAGCATTTTCTCTCCTAGAACTAGACCAGTGCACCCCTTTACCAGAATTACCTGTCGTTGAAGATCTAGTTAAACACTAAGCAAAAATGTCCAAGAACAAACACGAATGAAAACACCTCCAATCCAAACTTCACTCTTCAACCTTTTCTGTGTCAAAATTGTGATCTCCTTCTCTCTGTAGTCTCAACATATGCATATGTATTAGTATATGTATATTGATTTTGCGAACGAAATGATTTCTATTTTCCCAGAGCAGAAAATATTAAAACACTTTTTCTCTCTCTTCTCCTTTTGAATGATTGACTTTGGGACTTAAATATAGAAACCTTAAGAAGCAGATCTCGAGAGCCTAAAAGAATGCAATGTAAGTAATAATTCTGACAACTGTTTAAAATTCCACCACGACGGTGGACAGTGGTTGTAGGCGGCGAAGGAGGGGCTGAAATGAACGGAAAGTGGTGATAGAAGACTTGCTTATAGTAGTAAGAGTCGTTTTTTCCCGCTTTTCCAAACCTCAATTTTCGAGTTGGGTGGGTCCATCTCACGTGACATGGTGTGAGCAGAATGGATTAGCGATTGCGATGTATATATCGATGCCACCCAGCACATGCGCAGTCACCCTATTTTTAATGAAATAATTTAACTTTTTATTTAATATTAAGCTATTATCTATCTATCTATCTATTATCTATCCATCTTCTTTATATAATGGGAGAGGGAGAAGTTGTGTAATCTAAATTTGGTTTGTGCCTGCTCAACAATTCTCCGTTAGATCTATTATCTCTTCACTACATACT
The DNA here is from genome assembly GCA_947179155.2 of Hedera helix. Lineage (NCBI taxonomy): Eukaryota > Viridiplantae > Streptophyta > Magnoliopsida > Apiales > Araliaceae > Hedera > Hedera helix. The sequence continues at coordinate 40,672,129 of OX359283.1, read as the reverse complement.
CTAATGAATATTCATTTTGTGGCATTTTGTGGACCTCCTCGCTCATGTCTACTCCTTGTATAAGTTACCGAAGTCTCTGCTATCAATTACACACTGTTGATCAGGCTACAATGTGTTAATTTCTTAGAAGTGTCCCCTTGGAAGCTTCAAAGCTCACTGGGTAGCTGTTCTAGGTTATTGATGGGAAATTCTGCCCCAGATTCCACCCCAGAATGGGAAAGCATCAAAGTAACCAGGAAAAATTAGCATTTTCTCTTTTGGAACTAGACCAGTGCACCCCTTTTTGGGATTAGTTGGACACAGATTTCTTATATTCTCAGTTAAACTCTGCACTTCATACGCTTGAATGAGGTCTAAATAAATCAACTGAATATAGTCTTAGGAATTCTTCAAACATTTGAAGAAATCTTGGTCACCTAATCCGAATATTAAATATTCAGAGTCATAATTTGAATAAGAATTCTTGTGGTTTATGACGTGTGATTAAATAAAAAGGGGATGTTTTATAGAACGATTCCCCTTTCAGTTGATTTTCTTCAGTGATTGACCTGTAGGTGGTTTTTTAAGTCCACCATCAAATCACAGGGTTAGTGATGTTTTATAATTATATGTAGAAGAAATATCCCTTGGCTTTAATGCATTGAGTTCAAACGAGCAGATTAGTCAATATTGTCTTAGTTTTTATAAAATTTATTCTTTATCAAAAAGATATTGTCTAAACTAGGAAATTTATTCAAATTCATATCCTTTTGCATATATCGTACTAAATGTCTGCTATTTTTATATTTTTATCTCCAGTCTCTTTTCCATTCAGGCTTTCACATTTGCCCCACATTACTTTGACTCGCTTCTTCTCCTCCATTCCCTTTTTGTGCAAGGATTTTAGTCTCCTATGATATGTCATTTGACCTCACATAGAGAAATTTGTTGTCAATGGAGTTTGTGTAATCAGTTGAACCTTGGTGGCTTGATACATAATAAATATTTCAATTGCAAAGCCAATTTTGGCATGCTAATAATACCTTTCATGAATCTAAGCATCCAGGTATTTTCTTTTTGAACAGTTCAATCTAGTCTTAAGCTGGATGGTGACTTATGTGGTCGCTTAGCTTGTTACCATTGTTATTTTTTGGAATTTTAAAGATGATTATACACTATTCCACCACGGTGAGACGAATAATATAGGCAAGTTTTTAACTGCTGGTGTAAATAATACCCTTAGCACCTTGAAATTCTAGTACGAGGCTCATTTCCTTATCTTCTCACCTTCATTTAAATTTGGGAACTTGAGTTGTAGGCTCCTATAACCCTTAACAAAAATGTTCAACAAAATAAGTAATAATTTTGTAAAGTGATTATATTTCATGCATATCACGGCCTTTTGCTATAGGATAGGGTCCATTGCTTGACATGTTAAATAATGATATGCCATCATTTAAAATCTTGTCCTTGTATATTTTTTATTGTCTGTAGAGATATGGCTGAGCTTTTGGAGTGAAGTACATTATAACTCATTGTATGAAAGAGGAGGTGAAGAAACTATATATACTTACTATTTTTCTTCTTTTTGTCCAATATTTATCTTCTATATTTTTTTCTTTTCTTATGTTTGCATATTTTTGTTGTATATGCAGAGGTTCCTTCAAGAACACCCAAAAAGAAGCATTGGTATTCTAGAGCTTCCCCCAGGTGATTGTAGATAAGCCATAACGTCAACCTTCTTTCCACCCAATACTTCCTGTACATGTACAGTTGATACTGTAAAGTCAATATATCCTTGTGTCGTTACCCTTGACATCCAGATCAATTTTCTCCTAATGCTTAAACTTGGTACTGTGGTACATGTGTAAGTGAGCTCTTCTATACTAATACATGCTAAAATCTGCAAGGTTGCCTCTTTGCTCGCCTAGTGTCTTTGTTTTGATACCATTGCCTAGTTCTTATGAGTTTTGCCTGAAGACTCGATGCCTCATCAATGATGTAATCTGTGGCAACTCTAGTTTGAATAACAGCAAATATTGAGAACTTAGGGGGTGTTTGATTGAAACTTAATGCATCGGAATGGCTGAATGGTTGAATCGATCAGCTATTCAATGCGTTTGTTTAGGATTGAATGACTGAATCGGTCAGATTTTTGGGCTGAATGACTAAGTCTAATTTTTTTGGTTGAATGGTTAAGTCGAATGAAGTAAAAAAAAAAAAATTTAAATTTAAAATTTTTAAAAATTATATCAAGTATTATTAAATAAATTTACAACAACTTTTGAATTTTTTCAGAGGGATAAAATATTAAAGATATGTTATTTAGATGTTTCAAACATATCACTTATCAACTACTTTTTTTATTTAGTATTCAGAAATCTATTTCATTCAGCTCATTTAGATTACTTAAATATTCAAAATTATTTCATTCAGTTTTGGTTAAACACCCCCCTTATTGTTATGAAGGGATCTGAAAGGACATAGATTATAGATACATTCCGTGGGGATCTTTATATGAATGTTTTTATACTCGCAACATACTGCAAAATTAATTAGTTTGAAAAATTCCTCTGTTTCCGTTCAAATTTATTCTATACTCAGAATGTGTAGAATTTGAAGTTCCATTTTTAAAATTTCACTGTCATGCTTCTTTCTCTCCTGAAGGTTGCTTACTTTTTTGCATCCAAAAAAGCTACTTCCTTTTTTATTTATGAACTGTTGTACCTGGGAAACAGGTAAATATCTAAAACCTAAACATGTAAAATAGGTATGGAAACATGCATCATACACATTTCAAGTTAGAAACACTTATACACTGTTTAAGATTATGGTGCTATGCATCCACAAGATGTGTACATGCAATGCTTGAAACATTCAAAATAACATAAGCATTTGGTCTAGTTAGCTAGAGACGTGACCTAGAAACAGAGAATTTAAGAGGACTAGGATCTAAGTAAAAGCTAGAAGTTCTGGATCGCTCTCGAATAAGGCCTTATCTTGTTCAGGTAAGGTCACGAATGCTTCGATCCCATCCCCCGATCTTGTATCTGCTAATAACATGATTAGGCTTTGCAAAAGTTGGACTGCTATAGAAAAGCCATGCAGTCCTTCCCCATCCAAAATCTGCTTCATAGACGCCAGAATTACACGTACTGGTAAGGTAAACACGACCTACTGATTGTAGTAATTCACCACTTTCTTTGAGACATCGCCAACTTTTGAAACCCTTTGTGGCCTTTTATTTCTTCAACAAAATCGCTGTTGATTTTAGCAAGCGCTTTCCTCATACAGGCCACCAAGCTTGGAATTGTGCAGGCACTGTGGAAAGGCGTTCCAGATATAATTTCCGACAGAATGTTGCGGTAGGGGTGGCAACTTTTTTCTCCTTAGATTTATTATAAGTGCCAAAACAGATGGTGTCTTTTTGGAGTGATCATCGTTTCTTGCTTTAGAAGCAGCTTCCATGGCACATTTCCACATGAGTGCCAATACAACATTCACACGGGTAGGGTTCTGCACTTGTGATGAGGTTGCAGCAACCTTGGTCTTCAGGGAAGCCAAGGCCCGAGGCATCAAATACAAACCTCCTTGTTATGTACTTGCCCTCGTATATTGGGGGGCCAAGCCAATCATACGTGAGTGAAGGGTTTTGAGCGAAGAGAGTTTTTTGTGTGCTTTGCTAGGATAAATCGCTTAGAAGATCCCCGCTCTGTAGCTGCCCAAGCTTTCATAAACGTCGTGTAGGACCATCAATGGTCTTGTGGGAAGTGCACACACTGATAGCAATCCCACCACAATCAAAGATGTTTACCTGTACCAGCAGGACATAATGTCCTGAACTTGATTCCTTAGGAATGGGATTCTCAGGAATTAAACGATTTAACATCTGGTCAATTAGGCTGCATCAGAAGATCGGAGAGACGATAGTTTATTCTGGCCGTTGTATACCCTCATCGTTACAATCAATATATAGATCATCCTTGATTCTGTTGGCAAAAGTATAAAAGCGAGTTAGAGTGTCTGATAAAGACAGTCTTAGAAGCTTTTAATCTATTGGAAAGAACATCGTGACGCTGGTATTCTGGTTGTTTAGATAAAACAGAATCAATGGAACATAAAAAGGAAGAAAAGTTTGTCCCAAAATCGAAAGCTTGTAGATTTTCAACCTCCATCTTCATTTTTCCCAAAAACTTCCAGCTGCATTAACAAAAGATTGAAACACGTACCAGTTCGTCAATTTAAGAAAACATGTATAGACAAGGAAAATATTTAAATTAGGGTAGGAGTTTGCATACCTTTCTTTTTAGCCCTTCGTTTAGAGGTACATTGCTTGAAATTTAGTATAGGATGATCACATAATCATGAGTAATTTATATATAATCTATATATATGAACTAGTTTTAAAATGTTTCACATGAGATTTATTTAAAGGCTAAATCTCTTAATTAATTTGCAAATTGGAGCGTTAAATTTGTTATTTGGAATTGCTTGAGATGTGAGTAATGCTACTTTAGACCGGTCAACCGCATGCATCACACGACCATCCATAAGCATGAAACTTAGAGACCATCAGAGGTATATGGTGACTGACTACTGGTAAACACTAAATTTGAATAATGAATATCGTTAAAAATGGTGGGGAAAATATAAGTATGCGTAGGAAAAAGAAAGAAAGAAAGAAATAAAGTAAAGCATATATAGCCAATTGATATAATCTGTCGTTGACCAAGGTGGTCTGCACGAGCAAGACGATGGTGAATTTCAACCGCACTCCATGGAAGAGAGACAAGAGGACGGTAGAATAATGTAGTTACAGTCTGAACTTCCAGGCAATGGCTACCAACATGCAGTGCAATACTTTGGTTGAAGCTGGTAGTATTTGTTTTTCTAAAATAAAAATAAGGTTCCATTTTATTATTATTCATTTTCTTTTACTAAAATGATACATTAACTACCAAACCTTTACGGGTGAAAATATATGATGCAATATATTTTACAAAAAAAGTTATTAAATTTATTTTACTCTACATTTAAATATTAGTAAAATTTTGAGATTAAAAGTTTTGACAAAAAAGAGGGCTATTTTCAATCATTTCTTCTTCTTTTTGTTTACCCGGCTTCGTAACTTTCTCTCATTCCCTTTAATTTTTGTATATAATTTATATATATATATATTACTTTCCTAGTATTATGAAAAATAGAATTAATTAATGCATTTTGCTACTCCATCATTTTTTACAAAAGAGTTTCATTCGTTAGATGTATAAATATCAAATTGTACTTTTGTTTCATGATTATCTTAAAAAATAACTGTATGTTATTGATTTAGTTATAGCATGATAATAAAATGTGAAGATATTTTAAATTATATATTAATATTGTTATTGTAAGAAAAGAAAAAATTGTGAATAAAATTAAGAGATGATGTTTTTTTGTGGGACAGATGAAGTAATAAATTAATAACTAATAAAAACTCTATGGTCATATTTATTTGTGAAAAATATATTTGAAATTAGACTATTTATCTTAATTTAATACTGTTTCAAACTATTTAAAATTGATAGTCATTTAAATAGTCTTATAAAGTATTTTTCTTCATTCCTAAAAATAATTATGAGAAATTATATAATTTTATGATGATATCCCCATTTTAAACTATTAAATAATTTTATCAAACTAATAATCTCACATTGCAAATTAATATTTCTTCTTTAAAAAATTAAATAATTTTAAATTAATATAAATAATTTAATATTAAATATATTTTTTATAAATAAACATGTCCTAATTATATCTGCAAAAATAATATAAAATTGAAATTTGGGTCGTCCCTCAGTTCGTCCACCCACGACTTCCCTGACTGAGAGATTGGAGCGAGTTTTGTGATAGTTTCCTAACTGAGATGGGTCGATCCCCTTTTGTAGGGATCGCCCTTTTGGTAGCTCTCATCTCTTTCCTCCTCGTCTCCTTCTTTCCTTCCAAACTAAAACTGCATTTTCCTCGTTCTTCTCCTTCAATTTCCTCGGTATATGTATATGTGTTATTTTCTTCTTTTCCCGTGTATTGGTTTACTTTATTTCCTTTTATTTTCAGATACTTGATTATGCTTGTATTAACGTCTGTTTGAATAAACTTTATTTTATCTTGCTAGAGACTGTTTACTGTACAAGAGTTAGCTGTTTATAATGGGACTGATGGCGCCTTACCTATACTGTTAGCAATTCTTGGGTACGTTCTATCTCCTTCTGAATCTCTGTGATGTTTTTTTTTTGTTATGGGAAAAGAAGAGGACAGTTTGATCTTATATTCACTTTTCCAATTTTTTTATGGAATTGTTGTTAACTTATCGAAATTCCTATAATATCTTGTTTTTGGGAAAACAAACCAGCTCTGTGTTTGACGTGACAAAAGGAAAATCACATTATGGTGTGGGAGGGGGCTACAATCACTTTGCTGGAAGGTTTCTCCTTTTATTCATGCCTCAGATTTTTATTTTTTATTTTTCACTGTATATCAACATTTACTCTTGTTTTTCCATCAAATGTTTCCTTTAAGATTATTTAGTCTGGCTTTTATAGTAGTGACACTATTTGCTCTTTTATTTCAGAGATGCTTCCCGTGCATTTGTTTCAGGAAACTTTTCAGGTTAGTACTGGTTGATGGTTACAAAATATTTCTACAATTTCTGCTTCAGTTACAATTATGTAATTTTGAGTTTTGTACTCCATGAGGATTTGTTTTGCATTTGGGGATAATGTAGAATATGTAAGGAAAGAGAATATGATGATGTGGAAAATCATAGTGACCACATGCATGTTGTTTGTTAAATAATGAACAGAAAGTGGTTCTTGCCTCTTGGTATTTAAGATACTAAGCGATCAAAAGCAGAAGAGAAGCAATGATACTTATGGTTTAGCCTTCTGATACAAGTATTTGTAGAAATGAGCTGTCACATTTTTCTTCCTAAATTGTGGTTTTCCTGTCACATGCTGCACAGTTTCAGTCACTAGAATGAGGTTCCCCACCTCACAAGAGAAAAGTTTTGCAATATCTCAAACCACGAGGCCTTGGCTGGACCTGCTCTTATGGGCATGTTCTTGACATGGTCATCAGTGAAATCCCTTTCTTTTTCATTTACTCTTCTAGTGTCTTAGATTTAGGTCTCAATAGTTAACCATAGATGAAAATGAGATAGCAGAAATTATATAGTCATATTGGGTGGAAGGCGTAAAAAATTCTGTTCGTCTTATACTGGCAATTTGCATGCAGTTGTAGAATAGTAGGATGAAAAATGAAAAATATTATATAAGAAGAGATAACTATGTATACACACGTTGGAATATGTCGCTTGGCGCTTCTGGTGAATTTGTACATGCGTCATTGAGGCTCTTCCTTAAAGACTTAGCCGTACCCCTTGGATTTAATTAAAGACAACTTTTGCTCAGAAAGAATTGCCATTGTTATAACTTGTTAAAAAAAATTGCTATTGAGTATTGACAAATATGAACAGTTTCAGCCTTTTCTCTTCTTTTTTTCCCTAAAGGGTATTCTCTTTGTAATTTACACAGGAGATGGTCTTACGGATTCATTACGTGGTTTATCAAGCACTGAGGTAATATATTGTATTTGCTTGTTCTCATTGTTCACATAAATTTATGTCCCTTGTTTATTTTCTTCTTTGGACATGTGATATATTGTGGCGCAGCTGACTATTGATTATTTCCCAAGCTGAATACTACCCAACTTGATCCACATAGATTAATGTACTGCTGGACTGAATGTGGGCAAGCAGTATACTTTAAAGGATTATATCTTGTCGGGCAATAGGTATCACTGGCATTGTGCTATCACATAAACTCCTTTAAATTGCTGCCCAGTCTATGGCTGACCAATTCCAAGGCTTGGTCTTTTGGTGTGACTCCCTTGTCCTTTCTTTGATGTCATTGTATCTTTTCATACTTCTAGTGTAACATTTTTTCACATACCCTTGCCACTCTCTCCCCACCTTCTAGCAAACGATTATTGAAAGAAAGAGAATCTGCATTTCTTAAAGTACTTAGAAATCGGATGCATAAATGATTTGGTGTATGTTTCATGTTATTTCCTTTTGGATTCTTTATAAAGCTTTATGTTTCATGATTGATGTTTATAGGTGAAGAGTGTTGTTGACTGGAGAGATTTCTACGTCAGAACTTACATGTGAGTCTACGACTTTCTATTTCACTGATATAACTTGAATGTGGGTGTTGTAGAAGAAAGGATAGGAAATGATAATGGACAAAAGGTGAATTTATAGATGGGTTTTGTAGTATTTACAAACTACTACATCTGCATATTTGTAACGGAACCAATTCAAAGTTACAATACCATCATTACTACCATTAAGAGGATTCCTAATTTCCAACATCTAAAACTTCCCATCAAGTTGGTGCACAACTATATCACATGCCAACTCTCTACAATAGGATGAAAAAATTCACCGAGTCTTCACTATTGGCCGTACTTGGTGTTATGATCTGGTGCTTAATTGTTGAATGCCTGGTCATGTGTTCAAGCCTGGAATTGACTCTCTAAATAGAGGTAAATATGACCCTCCCCGGGGCCCTACTATTTGGGGAGCCTTGTGCATTGGTTATGAATTCAACTGCATGACCTGATCTTTAAAAGCTGTAGAAGGCACTAAGATTAATCAATTGTTTAGATTCGCCTTGATGATTTACAGATCAATCACAATGTGCTTCACCTAATTATGCTAAACTAGATCATGCACAGTGCTGATTGCAATGTTGTTGGAGCAATGTTGTTTCATTTGCTCATTTTTACAAAATCCCAAGTCTTTGAGCTGGAGCTACAGGAGTTCACAAACCCTTTATGCTCTGGCTCTATATTTTGAACTCGTAAGAGTAGTACAAAGATACTGGATCCCCTCTCTGTCTATTTGTCTAAGCCTGTGGGCAGATGTTTTGTTATTTTATTCCATGTAATTTTATGTGATCTGAAGCTATCCAAGCTGTGTTGCAATCACCAACCTATAAATTTTCCAATTCCTAGGGTAATGCTAGGGGTCTCAAATGTGTCAAAATTACACTTCATTACATTTGTTGTTCAATATCATGGTGGATTTTTAGCAATCACTACATACCAATGCAATGATGACATGTGTATTTGAGACCCCCAACATTATTCCAAACATTTACTACAATTACCAAGACTTGAGCACAGCTAAAAGGAGCTGAGCTGACACCTTCAGTCCAATCTCATAAATAGTCCTCAAATGTCTATCACTCTAATGGTTGACTTTGTAGCCTACAGATTTCAGAATATTTAATGATCATGTGTAACAGACATGAGTTGTGTCAAGCTCAAATGAAAACTAATATTATAGAATGTCATTGATTGTCCTCACTTATCCACATCTATGCCTAGTGATGGTTTCGCTGAGAGAGATCATTCAAGATGTCTGTTAGTTTGGCCCTTAAAATTTTGTTGTCACATTTGCTGCATTTGGTCTTTAATTTACTTCTAAGTTCATGGTTTCTATTATTTATAGCAGAATGTTTTTGAGACTGGTGCTTTTCATAGCATGCCAGCTTTAAGGATTTGAAGACAGTGGTGCTAAACTAGATGTTTAGAATTTTCAATAAATGGGCAGGTTTAAAATTTACTTGGTCTTTACTGTCGAGTTTCAGATCTGTTGGTAAGCTAGTGGGTCTCTACTATGATAGTGAAGGTAACCCCACAAAATACTTGAAAGGAGTCGAAGCAAAGGCTGCTAGAGGTGCACAGCTGATGGAAAAGCAGAAGAATGAAGAAGCTAAATTGCCTAGCTGCAATTCAAGATGGAGTCAGGAAGAGGGTTCAGAGGTACTACTTTTCACGACTTTTAGTGTTTGAAATCCAGGGCACTGCAGAAAGATATACTCGGTTTAAGTGTCTTTTAAATAATTTAAATTCAAGCTATACTTAAGATTTTTATCTGTCAGCATATGGTTGGGTATTAGGTACCAAGTTATGGATTCACACTGGTAGAGGCATGCATATTACTCCTTCTGTTCCACAAAAAGAGTCATCTGAATTTTTTATTTAGTCAATTTGTAAAATCAAAAAATCTAAAATTGATGCGAATTCATTTAATCTTGATCAATGCAATAGTTACTATTGTAAACTACAGGATTACCAAGTTTAAAAACAAATTTGTTGTTTTGAAAATTTAAATAAACTTGCCTATTTTAGGATTTCACAAATTAACTATTATCAAAGTTAAATGGGACTCTTAACGGAGGGAGTATGTAAATATCTATGGTGTTTAACCAGATTTCACTAGCTAAATCTCATCCAAGCCTTTTTTGTCAGGTTTGGTGTGACGATGGCTACCCAAGGTTAGTTCAGAGACCGCTAGAAATAGCCATGACAGGGAAAATGAGTAAGCGTTGTGCTTGCTTCAACAAAGACGAACTTGGCCAGCCAGGATTAGAAGTTTATGAAGGATGTGAATATTTCGCCAAGCTTTGTCGACTTTAAACATGGTGAAACAGCTCTTCCATTTTCAAGTTAAAATGCATGATTGTGTTTCAGACAAGATTTCAGCTGTGATTGAGAAGCAGGGGTGGGGAATTTGTTTATTTATTTTGGAGAGACAGTAAGCTATAAAATTATGTATCCAGTTGAAATACTCCCTCCCCAACCCAAGTGATTTTGTAATTAAGAAAATTAAAATTTAATTGAAGAGTTTCGCGTGTTCTTGTCATTTCATGTAATGGGGAGAATATTTAAATTTCTGAGTTGAATCCAATTGAATTCTGTCTTTTCTAGTATAAGCTAAACTACCTACAAATTAGGGTACTGGCCAACTTAAGACGTTATTAATGTAAAAGAAAAGCTTTAAAAATACATATATTTTGCTTAAGAAAAATTGCAAGTCACGCGGTAACTATATTTTTAAAAGGAACAATTTTTTTTCTTTCACAAGTTGCTTCAATAATTTTATAGGATTTTGAATCCAAGGCAAAGTTGTTTTGGTGTTTGCGTATTCAATTAAGTGAAATTATTCATCGTCGGATAAATATCCCTTCGCATATAGGAGATAATGAAACTTATCCCTACTTTTCTTTTAAGTTCTAATAAGACTACTTTTCTTCTAAGTTCTAATAAGTCGGATTAAATGTGATAGTCTAGTGACAAAGACATCTAAGTTCTAATAAGTCGGATTAAATGTGATAGTCTAGTGACAAAGACATCGACAAGTTTAGATTGCAAGTTTTCTCTACTTTCTCTCCGACTTCCCCTATAAGCCCCCTTGGCTCTAGGTTCTAGTAGGATGAAGAAGAAAAAAAATTACAGGCCCAAAGCAATGGTTTTTGATCCAGGTGGGTTGGCCCAGTTAAGGTCCATTATTAAAAAATATATAAATATCTTAAAAGGAACGGATAAATAACATTACATTGTTATTGCACAACAGATGATTGTTGGCTTATATTCAGTACACCACCGAGTTTAAAACTCCCTCCTCCATCCGAAAGAATACACAATTCAGATTTATAGTTGAAAGCACCTGCTTACGAATTTAACACAAGTGTCATTGTATGCGAGGACTGCCTGTATTGCGTGAGACAGAACTAAGATGACAACCACCAGCTTTGAAAGATAAGCCAGCTAGGAAAACATATTATAAACAACATGGATGCTAATAAGGGGAAAACAATACATCTGTTTTACCTCCCATATACTGAAATTGATTAAATGTAGGACTCAAAATTTAGCTAAGCAATGGGTTATTTCTAAAAATTATCTTTCCTCATAGAAACAAATTCGAACTTGTTCAACTTTGAAAATCTCATGCCTGTTACTCCTCCAAAACTTTCATATGCATAAATATTGCTCATCGTTTCTTGGGACACGATTGTTGAAAGCTATCCTTTTCCAGTATTCATACCTGCTAGAGCAAAACATACTGTCAATACATACAACAATATCCTAGAAAATGAAACAAAGTTGCCAACTTAAGCACCTCATTTATTTATTGATCCCATTTAGTGTGTACAAATCCTACAAGTCAACAATGGATCTATTGAAGCATTCTACCATTGTCTTTTTCTAATATTCTACTAACCAGAAAATATTTGAATTACTGGGGGAATGGATGATTTAATATTAGGTTGTTTTTTTGTATCCCACAAGCCTATTCTATCGAAAAGGCAACCATACATAAAGAGCTCTATAAAAAAGCATTGAAGATTGATTGCCAGTATTACATATTGAAACCTAAACCAACTGAATCTGCCGTAACAATATACAACTTGGAACTGCACAATAAATTCCATCCAAATCATAGTATCTCATACACAACTGTACTATAACCAATAGTCTATCGAGATTTAGTTATGGATAACAACTGGGTAGACTAGAATCGTAATCAGACAGTTCAAATCCTCCTATAAACTACTGGTAAACAATGTCCAACTTGCTCTTGCAGTAGTGTTTAAAGGGATTTTCACATTTACTTATGCTTAACTTAGAAGCACCAACAAAACCTAAACAAAATCAACAACCATTATATGATGAATCTGCTAAATGGTCATACTCCAACCTATCCATATCACATGTTTCGTAATTTTTCAAGTAAATGTAGAATCGAACTATCACTTGGCTCAGACTTTCTTATAGATAAGTTCAAAAAATTTGGGAGGGGCACTCAAAGATACAATTATAACCAGACCCTCCAAGAACCTAAATCTTTAATAATGCTCCTCAAATAAATCTTCAATATAATACAGGAATGACAGACAAACAGTGGCTTTATTGAAGTTAGATTAGTGCATTTATAGCAAACTATTAATTTCTGTTCCATTAAAAAAACATATACTACCTCACAATAGGGTCAGAAATTTTTTCTCCCAGAGTTGTTATCGTTACTAGAACGCGAATCACCAAATCCACTGGAACGACCTGAACCAAATTCCCCAAAACCAGTTGAACGATCCGAACCTCCCTGGTTTCCAAAACCACCTGAACGTCCAAACCCCGATCCACCAAAACTACTTGGACGGCCTGAGCTTTGTCCGCCAAATCCACCACTTGATCGACCTGAAGACCCACCAAAACCACCTGTGCGACCAGATGACGTGCTGCCATAACTACCAGAACGACTATATCCTGAATTACCAAACCGACCACTTCCCATACTTCCAGAAGATCCGAAACGGCTACCACTACTTCCCAAATCTCTGAACATGTCTCTAGCTCCAGCCTCAACCGCAATCCTAGGAAGCTAATATCAGAAGATACAAGAATATTAGCCAATTATATTAAATTTAGTGGATTAGTAAAATATAATAAGAGACAGAGGCAGAGATGAAAGCCACTACCGACAAGCAAACAAGAACACAAATAAACATTTGCATAATAAACTCGACATAAATTTTTATAAGTAAACATTTATGTGTGTGTGTGTGTGTATAAAGGCATCAAATTCAAAGGGAATGTTGCCCAAGTACTCAGACTATGCATAAAGCATGGACAACAACCCGACACAAACCATACTATTGATAGGATCATAATGCAACAATGCCGCAGCACAGAATTCTTACCACAGTTGCTCTGGTTGAAACTATTTGCGCAACAAACTGAACTTACTATTGATAATAATACCACAAATAAAGAAAGTAAGACTTTGCAATCCTTGGGAGATGGTACCGCAGCAATGCAAGTCATGTTTGGGTTCACTTATGAATGGTGATAAAACTGAAAACCAAGGAATTCTTTGTTTGGTGTAAGTAGTACAGTAGTCTATGAAAACTCACTAAATATTCAAATGATTTGAGAAAAAGTTTGTTATCTCAAATCTCACTGGCTCTATTTATACCGCAGTTACTTGTGCACTATCAAGTGCATGTACAATGCACCATTAGAATTATTCCACTTCAGGATCTAAACAGCACCTAGTTTCATAAAAAAAGTCAAAAACGACCAAACAGGAACATTCAAAAGGAAAAAGGATTGGCATCATACCTCTGCAAATTTGCATCCTACATCTCTTTCAATACCCTTAACTTCCCTAAATTGGTTTGATGAATAAATGAGAATTGCACTTCCTTTCTTCCCAGCACGACCTGTCCGGCCAGATCTATGAACAAAAATCTCGGAAGAGTTTGGAAGTTCATAATGAATCACCTGAGCAATAAAACAAGTTCCAATGAGACCATATAAGAAAAGATACAGAACAGCAAATCATAGTAGAACTGATCAAATACCAAAGAAAGCTAAAAGCAAGGAAAATAAAATCATCAAATCGAAGTCTTTCAATCGTGTTAATGACTTGGGAAATTCAGCCAATGTGTCTTTTCAATCAACCTCATATCTCATTTCTCCATTTCTCTTTTACAGCTCAATAACCAATATCATCTGGATGTCCTCCAAGTCCAAGTTATTTTGGCCAAGTCAACTCGGGTTTCAACATGGCTTTCCTAGTGCAAGTAGTATTGCACAATTGACCAAATCTTCCTAAAGACAATGTCACTTAAAATGTGGATATAAATATAAAGGATCAATATTAAAAATTTCCAACCATAAGATCATGCGATTTACATAACAGATTTTCTGTGCTTCCCAATTAGATTCTACTTCCACCCAAGATTCAATGCGAATTAAATAGAGTATATAATATGCAGGAATTTTACATATTATCAAGATGTTCCGCGAAAACCAGACCTGCCTTACAGGATGGAAGAATGGCACTAGTGTATTCCTTTCTCCTCCTCCTTTTTTATGATAAGAACGTTCCCTTCTTTCTGGTTAATTAATTTTCATACATAAAGATGCATTTAGAGTAGAAATAGCAGTTTAGACTCACCAGATCAACATTAGGTACATCAAGACCGCGAGCAGCAACATCAGTGGCAACCAAAACATTGAAACGGCCATCACGAAAGCCTAAAAGAGTTCTTTCCCTCTGATGTTGTGTGATGTCCCCGTGCAAAGCCTCACAGGGGAAGCTCCTTTGCATGGCATATGCCAATCGATCAGCATCACGCTTTGTTTGAGTGAAAACAATGCATTTACCCCCTTTTGCATGTTCCTGGAAACAAAACACAAAGATATCAAAGGAGAATACTGACTAATATAAATGTTTATTTACTTAAAATACTTATTCTAACATTTGAAGAACAGAAACAAATTGCAGTCACAAAAAACATTTATATAATATCCAGAAACAGAGCATAGGTTCATACTGTTACTAGTGGTCCGATAATTGACGGTTTCTCATGTATCTCTGATACAATGGAGTACAGGGTGATTCCCTCTGCCAATTTCTGGTTAGAATCTCCTACCTGCAATATACACTTGGTGTTAGCAAGTTTGCAAGAGTAATATCAAGTGATTCTGCCAATGTACACCAAATTGATGAGTATACAATATACATAGATTGCGAAGATAGAGAAAACAATAATTAGCGAGGTCTGTTCATCCGTGCACTCACAAGATCAATAGTCAATGGATTTTTTAGGTACTTCCGAGTAAGTTGTACGATCCAACTTGGCATAGTTGCTGAGAACATCATGCTCTGACGCTGCTGTGGCAAATTCTCTAAGATTGTCTCAACGTCTTCGGCAAACCCAACATTAAGCATTTGATCAGCTTCATCTAGAACAACAAACTGAACTTCTGACAAATTCAGAGACCCTCTTTTGATCAGATCAATAACCCGTCCTGGTGTGCCAACAATTATATCAACACCACGGTCAAGTGTACTCATTTGGCGAGCAATCGGCACACCTCCATAAACACACAATGTATCCAAGTTAGGTGCAGACTCAGAAAATTCTTTATCAACTTGGCGAGCAAGCTCTCTAGTTGGAGCCAAACATAAGGCCAGGGGATTCCTTCCTCGTCTATATAAAAAAAAAATATTAAAGTTTCCAGATTTTTTGTATAAGTAAATACATATTAAGTTATTAAAACTAAGAACGCCTAAAGGTGGCACCATCCCAGTACACACGATAAGCTCTATATTTATCCCTCTTTCGCAAAATAATATAATAAGAACAAAAACACCAAAATAAAGAAACAACAAACCCGTGCTTAGCATTGAAGCGAATGATCTTATCCATAATCGGAATCCCAAAAGCAAGAGTCTTCCCTGTTCCAGTTTTAGCACGACCTATCATGTCACGCCCCTGCATTGTAGGTTCCAGCACAGCTCGCTATACAACCAAAAAAAAATTTTATATCCACTTTACCAACAAAACAAAAAAAGTAAACCCGAGTACAGAAACTCCCTCTATACAAGCAAACACAAAGAACAAATGATTCGCTTCATAAAATTTTCAAATCAAAATTAAAATGATTACTTTAAGAATAATTGTTAAGAACTCTCCAATCCACCAAATAAGTGGAATTTCAAAGTCCAAAAAAAGCACGCACAATAAAAAAGAACAATTTTTTTCGGTCAAATACCTGAATAGGGAAAAGCTTAGTGATACCCTTCTTGGCCAAAGCAGAAACGATCTCATCGGAAATACCAAGCTTAGATATTTCAAGACCCAAATCATTAGTAGCTCCTCCGCTCTTTGAGTCTTCGTCTGATAAGTCCGCTACGGCAAGGCCAGCGGCCTGTGACAACCCCGAAGAAGCCCCGACAGTTAAGAATCCACCGGCATGAAAATCCCTCCTCCGAACCCAATCAACTGGTACTTTACTGTTACTAATTCCACGAGAATCATTGTAATTATTGCTAGTAGAAGTGGAAAAATTGTGAACATTTCCAGCAGTAAAGTGTTCATTTGAAGGGAGATGGTTGTTGGGATAAAGAAGACAAAGAGCTTGTTGGGTCAAGGATGCGAGTGTAACTCGCTTCGATGAGGGTGATTTTCTCAACACTAGGAGGCTATTCATCTTGGATAGAAAGATAGAGTAGAAAGAAATAGAGAAACCCTAAAAACTGAGGTTTTACCAGGGGTTTATGAAACAGAGAGAATGGACGAAGGAATTGTAGGGGGTGGCTACTGCCTAACAAGGATTTTACTTAAAACCCCATAAGCGGTGACGAAAGATTTTACTTAAAGTCAAGGGACAGAGAACAAATTTAGGACATGTTGGGGAATAATTTATTTATTTATTATTTAAAATTAAAATTTTAGTAAATTTATAAGTTAAAATTTTACTATATATATAAGTAAAAATATTCAGCATTACTTTTATTTATAAGTCGGGAATTATAAATAATAGTTGTGGATATATTCGGCTAATAATAATTTATAATTTAAAATAAAATATAAAGATTACTAAAATATCTTTCAATAAAAAAATATTAAAAAAATAACTTTAAAAATGCAAGATATAGTTCTTATTTTTTTTTTACTTTTTTTTTATCTTATAAGTAGAAAAAAAAATTACTCTCCGATAATTTTTTTGATTTCACTATTTATAAGTTGAGTTGACCAAGTTATAATTACTCCCAAACAGGCACTTAGGGGTGGAAATTCTTTACACTTTTTAAAGAAATTACCAAAAAGCATTATATTAATATATTTATTGATTCAGCATATTTGAATGAACTCCTCTCACGTATCTAGTAATCTCTCCTGCTAAAAGACGAGCTCTATATAAGAATTCGTGCAACAAAAATGAGACTCGCGTATAATATTTTCTTTTTCGTATTAAAGTTTTTTCAAGAAACATTTACACAAGTATTCTATCAATAAAATTTAATTTTAAACACTGTTGCAAAGACCAATGAAAGTTGATCTAAATAAAAAGCTTAATTCCAAATAGTTTATATACTACGAAAGATTTATTGTTTTAACCGTTTAAATGTTGCATGTATTATGTACGTCACATTCCAAGTTTCAATATGTAGTCACTACAAAGCAAGCAGGCAAGTAGATCAAGAAAAGGCCCCTGCGGGGCAGGGCATGGCTAGCCGATTCAATGGGATTTTTGTCTTGGCCGGATGACAAAATATATAATGCATAAGAGAGTATATGTAATGCATGCAATGCTATGGGACCTCGTGCTATTGATATCTCTTTACCTTTCTCTTGTGTCCTAGGTCTCCTCTCGTCCATGATAGCTTCAACAATGGGTACGATCTATAGTTTGTTGTACTTCTGCTCATGATGTGCTTAGGACTTGGACACTTGAGAGCCTGCAAGCCTTTTTTGCTTATTCTGTTCTTCTCGGCTTGTTCAGCAATATAAATAAATTTTTTGTCACAATGTAAAAGTGCATGTACAAGGTTGCTTCCCCCCTCCTGCTCAAGAATTATAATTCACAATGTAAAAGTGTATTGTGCTTCACAGTTCATAGAACAACCAGTATGATGCCTATGGTTGGGGAATTCTCAGGAGTTCTATATGGATATAATTGACGAGTAACACGGTATTCATCATTATATACTCTTAGGTTGTTACTCTTCCTTTGAAGTTTATATGGTCCAATATATTCAGTGTTCTTTTTCTTGCTGTTTGATGGCTGGTCTTTATTTAATTGATTATCATGAGTTGAAGATCTTACAACATATATACTGGTGGCAATGAGCAAGAGGTATATATGGGCTTATGCTTCGTTCCAGTTTGCAATCGTAATCCTGTTTGCTCACATCTTTTATACAGTGGTAAAAAGACTCACTTTCTAAATTAACAGTGTTTATTCTGAATGACTTTTATGATTATGTTCATCATCTAGGGGGAGTTTAGTAGTTTACACTTAAATATCAGATTGCTATATGTGCAGCTCAATGTACATGCAATTCTGTCCGTTCTCCTTTCGTCTTTCACTGGGTTTGGGATTGCAATCAGCACCAACTCGCTTCTTGTGGAGTACTTGAGATGGAGAGCTAGCCCAAATATACAATCTTCCGGTGAACATATTAATGGTGGCATACAGCAGCAGCAACAACAACATCAGCAACGATTTCACCACCAGCAGCCACACCAATATCATTCTCATCATCAACACCAACAGCCATCACCACCACCGATTCTTACAACCTGATACTAGGCAGCAAGATTCTGGGATGCAGAGTGCATAACCATGGAAATGCACAGTTTTTCAGGTAGTTCCAGAGATTAACAGAGTGCATGATTAATTTCGACTCCATGAAGAGGATCATTCTTTTCTACAAGATGTGGCACACTTCATTATAATGTTTTCTTAAAACCATTAGTCTTGAATTGGCTATTGTATGATCACTATTTTTATGGATTTGAGTATTTAGTTTGCGGCTTGAAGTAATGTTAAAAGTATGCCGGCCAAAAATTCTTTTATCTCAAATTTAGGGATTTTTGTTTCCCCCGGTCTTTTGGATATTTTCATACGGTTTTGAGTTTTTCACGTGATTATTAGCTACAAACTGCTCCATGGTCTACAAATCATATGATAGGGATTTGAGGATTCTCTCTCCCCCCTCCAAAAAAAAATAATTCTTTATATTTGAACTAGGAAGTCAAATATAATGTGTATGCATATTTTTCGGCTGTTGTTCAACTTGCTTAGAAGAGAAGGGTCAAATTGATGCTAATAAAAATATGGGGATATAAATATCGAGTGTGTAGAATTAATGCTAATAATAGTAATATGGAGATATAAATATTAGTGTGTCATGTCATTCATAATTAATCTTGTTCTCGCTATTCCTTAAAAAAAATAAAGCCTTATTTGTGAAATGTATATATATATATATATATATATATATATTACAAGTAAATAAATAAATCTTATTGATGTTAATATAACATAAAATAATTGTTTGAATTATAATAATAGAATGTCACTTCTGTATCATTACTATTAAATTAAAAATAAAATAGAATTTCATTATTACGCCAACGAAGGGGGGAGAGAGAGTTTATAACATAAAAAACTACATTGACTAAAATTATATGAATTTGTATAATTTAAAAGCACGTCGAACTATTAACTTCAAATTTGTGTTTGGGACGCATGAAGATGTTCATTACCGGAGAAGGAAAAAAGAAAAACTAGGCAGGAAATCAGATTGGTGGATATTCTCAAGTACAAGAACAGAAATAGTTTGAAAAGACGAGGAGAGGCCAACCACCGCCTGGCTTCATGTCAAGTTCACTCTTCATTGATTCCCCATCTCTCGACCATATATAATAAAATTCATAACCTTTTATTTCTAATCACAAATGCCCAAAGCATCACAAATTTTAAACTTCCAAATATACAATTCTTCCAATCCACATATGACTGGGTCTCTGGGAGTTGATACAAGTAAATTACCTGAAATCAACATAACTTGTACATAATAATTTAAGACAAAACTTTGTCCCGATATCGATAACACATAAAATTACCGATGGTAATACCATATGATTGCAACCTAGGTTGTATCGTATTCATTACAAATGAAGAAAAGAAAAAGCAGGGAAAAAATGATAACTAGTGATCTAATGCTACATTTCCCTTGGCAGTATGGCTATGATGCTAAATCTAGAGAATTGTAACAATCTCTGTTTGCAATGAAAATTCCTTGAGAATACACGTGCAATTTCATGCAGACCTCAAAATTCCAAAAATTATCTGAATACACTTCTAGCATTTGGTTTCATCAGCGCCTCAAGAAGTCTGTACATCCACCGATCTAGCATTCCTGTTAAGTAACAATGTATGTGTAAGGTTAGCATTCCTGTTAATTAACCAAGTCAAATCATCAACTGGATGCAAGAAAATAATACATAAGAAACAACAAGAATAAAAAGAAGAGAGCAAGGTTAGCATGAGCACATCCCACTCCACCCCATAACTAATTTTATTGAACTGAAGCCAATGAAGGTTTATAAGCAAATTTCCCAGTTTTTCCCCTTCAAGTTCAAAACCATAGCCAAATTTATAGACACAATTTTGTACTTCGAAATTTGCTCCCTATATCCTCACCTGAACCTTTTCCCTTCCAGGACTTTAACCAGATAAGACCATTAAAGATGAAAAGTTCCCACTCAATGGTACAGAAATGTTGACCATTCTAGAAGGAAAAAGACCAACCTGTTAAAGCAAATGTACCCCCTAGTACTGCACAAAGCCGAGTTATGAAGTGGAGAAAACTGCGTCGTTCTTCTTTGATGGTCACAGTAATAGGTGACAAATCATACAAAAAGTACACAGCTGGAGTGAATAATAAAGAACTTAGCAAAGTGATTTCTTATTAAAAATAGTCAAAGAGAGAGGGGTTTTCGGGGGTGGGGGGAGATAAACATGAAGAAGTTACAAACCTGGCCATGTCCTGTCAAACTCATACATTGGGGAAAAATATTCCGTGACAGAGAATTGATTTGTAGGTAGAACTTCTTTCGATAAATATTTGTATTCAGTTGGAACAATCTACATCACAAAAACAGGGATGATAAAATGTAAGCACCACAAAGAGGATACTAAAACATTGAACAGATACCTCAGTAAACAAATAAATTGGAAAAACAACAGGGAGGCACAGGGAATTCTTTAAAAAAAAATAAAAAGTTGCATGCATCATTAGGTTGCTTTCTTGAGTTACCACACTTTTATACAGCAATATAATGAAGCTTTGAGTTGCTTGTATTTCAATTAATTTTAAAAGAATTTGTTTCAATTTGCAACCATTAAACAATCTAGCACTCTTTACACCTCTGTCTTTATATTAAAAATAGTTTTTTAAGTAAAGATTTTCGTAGAGGTGCTCAAAGCAAGTCTCTTGAGTTTGTAATCTGGTAAAAAATTTAGCAGTCTATCCTACATACTTGTGAAAATCATATCATTTTGTGGGTACACGGTAATAAACAAAACAATGGGTGTATGTATTTGCAAAAGGTTGGAAACAGTAGACAAGGCATCTACAAAATAAAGACCAGATTTAACCTTTATGTAATACTTGAAGGTTCCACTTGCTCCATGAAGAATTCGTGACGTCCCATCAAGTGGGTTGTGAATTCCAGGATACTTTGGCCCGAATGATAAATCATGAATGACGTGACTTACATTCACATGAGTAGCCCCTTCAAAAATCTATACCAGAAAAATAGAAAGGTAAAAGAACAAGGAACAGGCATTTAGTAGTTATGAGATAAATTTCAACCAACAAAAATATACAATTATGTCCTATGTTCTAAGCAAGATGTTTCGTGAATAAATTTTATGATAATTTCCATTAAGAAAGCTAAGTTGAAGATGGCAACGGTGATGACCTTCAAAAAGAATCAAGATATATCTGAATCTACTCAATCTATCTTATGTTTTTCAAATAACATAGCATACTCCTACTTTCAGGTCAGAAATTTGGCAAAGCTGGTCTGTTGTCTCAACCATTACTTGTTTTGATTTGTTTACTAGACATAGCTTTCAATTATAACCTGTACCTAGGTGGTGGAATCAACCAATCATTAAGAGAATGTAGTTGCAATTTGATGCTTGCTTTACTTTTGCCTTTTCTTTTTGAACCTTGCTCTTTTCCGATAGGCAATTTTGTTTTTCAAACCTTGCTCTTAGCCAAGAAAAAAAACTAAATATCCTGCGTTCCCTTTAAGTTTTAATTGAATCTCAAAGTGAATCTGCAGCCAGATAGATTTTATTAAAAAGGTACTGTATTCAATTATCTGCAATTTTCATTTTCATGTAATTAACTAAAGGGTACATAATATACAGAATTATTAAATAGCTAACATAGTTCTGGTATGTTTATGTAAAAACCATCATATGAATAATCTCTCTAGCTACATCTAAATCTCATATTTGATACCTTAACCATAGTTATCTTATTTTCTAGAAATTCTAAGATGATTAAGTTATCACATGCACCTGCTTGGCAAATAATAGTGCATGACATAAAGAAAGTTATATAATGAAATAAGCTCAAGAAAAAGACTGAAAAACTGACCATTTGTGCAACAAAAATGTTTAATCCATGCACTGAAATGTGGAAGTTCCCCGCAACCCTTTGGACGTCTAAAACCCCATACACCTGTGACATTTATATTTCTAAATAGATTGATAGAATGTCATTAAATAGAGAACATTTTGGAAATCAATGGTGTGGGAAACTCATACTCGACATCCTTCCCCACTAGCCAATGCATGTTTGACCTTCTTAATCATATCTTCAGCCTCTTGATCAAAACCCTGACGTTGCATTTTGTGGTCCTCATGGTGATCTTTGTCATCATCTGGTCAAGGCAATCCATGAGAATCATGAATCACAAACAAGCCTAGAACAAAAACTTGAGGACCTTTACATAAGCATAATGGTCAACATGATAAATATTATGATTTCCCAGTGAGAAGTTAAGAATATATTCCTCTGTTCCAAATTATTTGATCATTGTTAACTTTTAAAAGTCAATTTAAAATATTTTCAAACTCAAAATTAAGACTCATTAAAAATTATGAAACAATAAAAGTTACAATGACTAATACTTTTTAGATAGTTTACAATATTCATCTTTGTATTGATTAAAATTTAAAAAATCTATATCAATTTTTAATTTATAAATCTCTTAAATTGACTTTAAAAAGTCAACAATTATCAAATAATATGGAACTGAGGGAGTATGTCTCAATCACTGTAAATATAGATTCAGTATTGACATGGTATCTAGATGAAAGGGGTTGGGTAATGGAACTGGTGTTTATCAAAAAGATTTGCACACTGTACAAGAAATAGAAAATGCAAAAAATGAGAAAACTATGAACAGAGAATCTTAATTACCCAGAAAAGTTGAAATCTTAATTATTTAATATAGAGCCATGATTTGCATTAAACAAAAAATCCCCAATTTGCACAAGGGTTCACTTATCCAAGCACAAATACTTATCAGTCGACCACAGCTCTTTTCACGGATAAGAGCACCAAACTCATACTCTTTCTATCCACATAGGGCGTTTATAACAAATTGAATGGTCAATTCATTAAGGATTTTGTAACTTTTAGTACAATCCTCTTTTTCGAATATTATATATATTGTAATACCTACTAAATTTTGAACTACCAGAAGAATTCAAAGTTATCTCAAGAGTAATATCATCAAATTGATTGATAAAAAACAACCTCTTCTTAAACTTGAGGACTTAAAGTGTTTACCAATATAAGAAAATCTAGTAAAACAGGAAAAGAAAAAAGAGAACTCTCAGAAGGCTTTAGTCCTAAAAATATGTTTTCAAAAAAAATCCTTTAGAAACTTCAACAAACATTCCTAACTCAACCACTACTAATTACTATCATCTTAAGCTGGTTTAGGCACCAAAAATTAAAAAGACATACTAAATCAGAAACACCAACACATTACCATGCTTATGAGCTGTATGTTCCTTTTCCACAAGGTCTGATAAGTATTCAGTGCCAATTATATAGCCATTACTATTTAAGCGAAGCTGCAGAAACTCTCAAATGGTAAGCAAATGTACATATATTTCCACACACATGGGGGACAAGAAATGAAAAGCATATAATTAGTCACTAAAGGAAAGTAAAGCTCCCATGAAACAAAAGCTGAACTTAGAAAATTTGGAAGTAGAGTAATTTTGACACAAAAGAAGTTCGACTATATAAACAAACTGACTACACATGCTAGTGTTCACACGAGCAGTTTGCTCCAACCATTGAGCCAAAATGTACTTGTACCAAATTACAAGCAATTAAATCTTGGAACCATTTCTCTCATATATATAGTTCGACAAGTTAAAGTAATGGCATTCAATAAAAAAAATGCCTAAAACAGTTGGGAACCCATGGGACAATGATGTACACAAAAAAAAGCACCAGGTAGAAAAAAGAACATATTGCCATGTGGGAGCAGACAACAAAACTGAAAACAAGTTAAACAACTAAAGCTCTCACAAACAAAAATCCCCAGAAAATTTACAACTGAATCCACGCCACCAACAGAGAAAAGTAGAGAACTCCTCATTTAGCCAAAAAGGATAATGCCACAGCAAGTATTGCACGTTAACATAGACAATACAAAATGCCGTAATATCCAGTTTCCAAGTGCGAAGGAAGTTCTCTAAAGAAATAAGTTAACATCTTACTTTCCATATATTGGTATCAAGATCTACTTCATGTTTACCAGATATATCGACAGCATCCACACTTAAAACTGCAAGCAGGTAAAGAAATTCATAAATGTGAGTGCTGGAAACCTTAGAAAAGGCTAAAATTATGTAAGTTAGGATTACTAAACAAACACGACTGTCATGCTGAGGATAAATCATGCTGACCATCACATGGTAAGGATGGGAATGTAATATTTATATGGATCGGAAGTGTTTCCCCACGTTTCAGATCAACAGCCATCTGCCAAGACACAATATTTCATAGTAAGAGAATCTGTAGAACAATAGATACAGCCTCAGGAGGAAGGGGCCAAGATGAAGATCCAGTATAATTTTAACTTTGTAGTTTGTACTGTGATTAGAATAATGGACATAAAGTAATTATTATAAAGAGGTGAGTGCGAAAACAAACCTGATGAACAGTATATGTTGTAAAATAATACCTCAGCTCATGCAAGAATAATGTGGCCATAATCACCAGACCAACAATGGATACTGGTTAATAATAGTGGGGGGGGGGGGGGGGGGGGGAATTCTCAAGTTAGAACCAACCCATTTACCATATCACGACGAATAAAAAAAAAAAATTTACAAAATAGATTTATAGTAGACACTTGCACCAAAATAACAGTCGAGTAAGACACCTTTCAAGCTACATCTGGCTCATGAGAAAGCTCAAATTACCAGCAAAATAAAATAAAGCATGCTAGCTGTGGTCAAATTAAGCTGATCCATAATTTACAGGAATAATTTTAAAGAATGCTTTAATATTACTTCACCAATTATTTTCAGTTAAACAAACATACGAATTATACACAAAGATGTAAATAGGACTGACCAAAGATTTTGGCAAAGTCCTTTGACTTTCCACCCTTAGTTAAATTATAAGATTTCCGACTCCACAAATTAGATCCATATGCTGAAAACTGGCTTTGCTTGTATAAAACTGGGAAGTGTAAAGGCAACGAATGGACATGCATACTTAAAAATCAATACATATCTTAGCAAAATTGAAGTATAACATAACAAAAAGGCTTATTATCAAAACAAGGAATGACTCAAACCAGCACCCTGAACAATATAGGTACAACATAAAGAAATTTTAATCCCCTAAAGGAAAACCTAAATTTAAATAAATAAAATTTTAAAACAAAAAAGGAGTGGAGAAACCCAGAAAACAAAAAGAAACACAGGATTGGATATTACCAAGTGCGCCGGATTGTGTCTTCTTCAGCAAGTGCTCTTCTGCACGCGGGAATGCATCCAAGCTTTTTATTACTTGTTTCACACCCATGCTTTTCATTTTCTTTTTCTATGTATAAAACCCTGAACAAATTCTCCTGTCAGAATCGAAGAATTTATATGAAAAGACCCAAAAAGAAATAACTAGAAAACCCTTGTAAGATTACCAAATTATATGACCGAACTCTCAACGTTTACGAGTTACAGAAATAGACCAGGGCATGTTATTTAATTGTGTAGGAAAATGAAAACGTATAAAAACAGAGAGAGCAACGAAGAAGAAGATTACCAGAGAAATTCTGATCTTCTTTTGTTCTGCTGTTCTAACAAGAACATAACCAAAAACAGGAGAAAGACTCGATCTTCCAAAAGTCCAACGACTCCAAACAAAAGAACCCACTGTTAGTTGGGACCCTGAACGGACTACTATATTTTCGACAGTAGTTTGGTGATTAATAAAAGACTATAATATAAAAACGGCTAATTAATAATTTGCATCCTCAATTATTACTTAAAAATTGATTTGCACTTTTTGGTCAATTTTTTCTTCAACCGAGGCAAATTAAATACACACTATACTAAATTTTTTGGTCAAATCTTTGCCGGAGCCCTTAAAATAAGAGATAAAAAGGGTCGAACATAAATTTTTATTAATATAATTTATAAAATTATATAATAATACATATTTCCCCCCTCCCCCAATCTTACTCTCTCTCTCAGGGTTCTTGATCTCTCATAAAATCCGTATCAACCAAATAGAACTGTGAGAGCATCTCTAGAGAAGACACTAATCAAGGAACTACTACATCAACAAAGCATAAGAACACTCAGAGGTCAAGAGGCTTTGGATTCATCACTTATAATGCGGAGGATGCGGTGGACAAAGTGTTGCTCAAAATTTTTCACGAGCTTAATGGTAAAATGGTAGAGGTCAATCGTGCTGTCCCAAAAGAGTTTTCGCCTAGTCCCAGTGGATACAATTATGGATTGAGTAGGATCAACAACTTTCTTACTGGCTATAATCAGGGATACTCACCTAGTGCAGTTGGAAGGTATGGAGTAAGGATGGATGGTAGATTTAGTCCAATTACTGCTGGAAGAAGTGGGTTTGTTCCGTTTGGTTCTGGTTATGGAATGGGCTTAATTTTAAGCCAGGGATGAGCCCAAATTATGGCGAAAATGCAAACTTCAATAATATTATTAGCTATGGAAGGGGAATGAGCCCTTATTACGCTGGTAATTCAAACAAGTTTGGTAATTCTGTGGGTTTTAATGGTGGGAATGGAGGAAATGCTTCTTTTTTTAGTTCACAGACTTGAAATTTGTGGGGTAGTGGGGGCTTAACTACGGAACAAATTCAAGTGGGTATGTGGGATTTGGAACTGGTAACCTTGGGGATCTTCTCCAATTTCACCACAAGGGTGGGCGAAATGTTTCTAGTCAGGGTGGGAATCTTGGTTATGGAGGTGCTGATAACAATTACAATTTAGGAGCAGGGGTATGGAAGAAACAGTGCAACTACTGATGTGTTGAGGGAAGCTTGGTTAACCTCTCCGACCCTATTCGGGGGAGAATCCAGTAACTTGGTGAGAAGAGAGATAATGGAGGATGTCGGTTTTGTAAGGAGAGAGGTTTATCTTTCGATTGAAGTTGTAGTAGAACAGGAGAGACTGGGAGAGATTGGGAGGAACAAAAATAAATTAGAAAAGATGAAAAAAAATATATTTGAGGTGAAATTACTATTTTACCCGTCTCTATGACTTCATAAAAAATTTGCTAGAAATTTTGCCGGTAAATTGACTGGGGTCTAGAAATTTTGCCGGAAAATTGACGCAAATAGCGTTCTGATATTGAGTTTAGATTTTTATTAAAAAAAATTAGTCAAATGGTGCAAATCAATTTTCATATAATAATTTAGCGTGTAAATTATTAATTAATCTATAAAAACTATAATTATAGTTATAGTTGATTATAATTATATTTTGATAATATTAATTGTTATAAAAAAAATTATCTGTTGCAATACTTTTATATTTCATGTTTAAAACATAAAAATAAGCAGAAAATAAAACAAAAACAAAAAACAATGAAATTTGGAAGTGGTAGTTAACGGAAATACTAGTAATAAAAAATTTAACTATCCACAATATGTTTTTGAAAAAAGGAAAATTCACAAAACTTGATTTTGGTGTTACTAAAGGCTAAAAGAAAAAGGAAGGAGCGTAAAAAGATTTTTATTTGTTCATGAAAGTTGTTTTTATTTTTATTTTTATTTAATAATACTAACAGAACTGTAAAATACTAATAATAAAAAAAGAAAAGAAAAAAAAAGAACAGACAAGATTATGGAAATTTAAAAGTTAATGCCATATTTGGAACTTAAAAAACTTGAAAAAAATAATATTAATAAAAGTTTAAAATTAAGAAAGGAAAAATGTTGGATTCACGTATATTTTTTATAGGGTTAATGTAACCGAGCAGATAATTTTGATGGCCGATCAAAACTCTAGAAAAGTAAATCAACGAACATAAAAAATATACAAGGAAAGAATACAACCCACAATTAAGAAGGGCTGGCCACCAATATGGACAGATTTTAGGCTACATCTACTTTAGGATAGATATGGACCAGAATACTGTCGTGATCTAAAATGGGTATGGATCCATGTCGTTAATCACGAAATATGTCAGCTTGCGAGTTGCTTTACGGATTCTTGGTCACGTACAATGCATATATACCTCATGACAAAATAAGGATGAAGCATGCATGACCAAGAGTAACTCCAACATCAAGTAAATTAGAAGGCATAAGTAACACCCCTTCTCTGTTGACCACTGTGCCAAATGGCCAGATCTCAACTGAATTTTTCACCTCTTATTATTGAATGCTGCATAATATACATAAACAAACATTTGAACTATATTATGCAACAAGCAATGGTCCCTTGATTCTCGGGCTTGTAATAAAGCAGCAAATAAGCCAGGTACTGGTGCATTTTACATAGATTGAGGATTCATTTAAACTAATAAACAGAGTTTCCATTCACCCATGACTGAAAGAAGAAGCTAAAATTATCCTGTTCAACTAGTTGCCTGTTTCATCTTACCTGAAGCCAAGTTGTATTAGGAGCAACTAATTATAATCAGTCACATCATATTTAGCTCAGAGCTCCACAAAATATAATTCATTCATATCCCTCCCTGGATGACATCCTCAATAAACTCTCCGACTGAAGTGTAGGATGACCCTCCCTCTACAGTGGCCATTCTGCTAATGTCTGTCATCTCACTTTCTTCCTCATTTCACTCTCTGCATCCATCAGACATCTTATAGCGCTCTCTATCTCTTCTGCTGTCACAAGCACCGGTTCTATCATGCTTAAAAGAATATCTTTTCTGTAGTCCATTTTAATCTCCACAACCATTCCCAACTCTTTCACCAACTCGAATGCATTGATTTGTTGATCTGCATACATAGGCCAAGTAGCCACTGGCACCCCGCACCATATACTCTCCAATGTAGAGTTCCAGCCACAATGTGACATGAATCCTCCCACGTCTAGATGAGAAATAATAGTCACTTGCGGTGCCCAACCAATCACTTTTCCCCTCCCCGACATCCGTTCTAGGAATCCTTCTGCCAGCACCTCATCAAGATTCTCGTATGCTTTGGGCAATTCCATTTTTTCCTTTTCTTGAGGCGGCCAATGTAGAGACCACAAGAACTGTTGTCCACTGCACTCCGGTGCATGTGCTATCTCCCTGACTTGATCTTCATCAAAGCTTCCCATGCTCCCAAAGCACAAAAATACAACAGATGAAGGTGGTTGATTGTCCAACCAGCTAATAATGGCATGGTTCGATTTTTCATTGAGGGCTGTTCCTTCCCCACTATTTAAGTTGATTATTGGTGCTACATGGTAGATAAGAGGGACCTTGGCATCATTGGCTAGGGACCTAATAGCATGAGCTTCCAACTCCAAAAATGTGTCAACCCCAATGACTTTGGCCTCTCGAAACCTTCGGGCAGTAGATCTGACTAAGCCGGTCCCGCCCTTGCTCAACGTTATTGAAGGCAAAACTTTAGTCGTCACTAGGTTAACAAAACTCGGGACAGATAGCTTAACATGTGAGTCCTTATACTCAGACATGTCCTGGTTTTCATCATCATAGAGACTTTGAACATAAAACACGAGGCCAAGAAAAGAAGCACCAGAAGTGAAGAAACATAACTTGGGACCCCAAATTCATTTGCAATGTCTATCATTGGGGTGCAAAACATGTCAATGACAAACCCAGCTAGCCGACTGGACTCTGACCGATACACAATTGTATCGACGACATCTTTCACATGAGTCCTCTGCCTCTTGACCAAGGAAGGGAGAAAAGATATGTGTGGCTTCGACTTGAGCATTGAGATAACACTTTTCTGGATCGGGGAGTTTCACAAAGACCGTGCGGTCAGTAGCATCTTTATGCAGTGACTGAGTGTGGGCAGCTACACCAGTTTCAAACAGCAGCTTCATTATAAGGATTGTGATGGAAAGCCGTTTGTCTCTACTAGTGAGCTTCACAATCTCAACTGTAAATAGCAGATGACCAACTCCCGGTGCAGGGACAAAGATTAACTCTGCTCACATCATTTTCAATACTCAAGTGCAATAGGATGAAGATGGATGAAATACTTTGTACACCATAGTATAACAATATAATTCTTTAATGATACTACGAATTTAACATGATATCAACGCAGAAAAAGGCATTCAACAAAAAAGATAAATTTGACTGCAAACTATTAGCATATTTCACTTCTATGCCTCATATATAAATTGAATTGTTGTCAGATTAGTTTTTATAATCTTTAAAACCTACACCACCAATCTAGACAGAGACCTGTGTGGACATAATAACATTAGCTAAGATCCATACATAGTGCGAAGTGATATACTGAAAAACTTAAGGAGGTCTATATGACATGATAAGAAGCAGCTGGTTTTCAGTGAACCATAACTTCGACGATGCAATTAGAAGATTGGGAGTTGATGGAGAAAATAGCATAGATCATTTTGTCCAATTGTCTTCTGATGATGAAGCAGCACGCGTAGGATTTGCATTTATCTTTGAAAAATATCATAGCTTTAAGTTACTTTCTTCAAAAAATTTATGATAATGATCATCAAAAGTAAATTGATAAACAAGATCGAAGATCCATATTGCTATAAGGGATATACTGACAAATGTAAGCATGCAGGAATATGACATAATTAGAACATGGTGGTTTACTGTGAACCACAACTTCTTGAAAAGCGCGATGCAACTTCTAGATAGGGACGTTAATGAAGAAAGACAATACGCAAAGCTGCTGAAGACTTTTCCTCTTGCAGTTCGATGGGAGTACAACTACAAAGAAGAAACACACTCGGGTTTTCTTTTCATCTTTACAATCATCATAATCTCTAAATTAAGATTCTTTTCTTTTTTATTTAACCATTTGTTATGATCATCCAAAAAAAAAATTGGAGATCAAGTACAGATCTTTTCTGGGAAAACCACTGTGCTGAATGTATTCAAGAAGAACATTAATCCACAAAATTTTGAAATTTTAGGGTAATTTCCCGAAATTTTCAGTCCCATTTTTTCAATGAAGTTATATCGCAAGGTTTCACGAGCAAAAAAAGGGTTTTCAAACAGGATTTTTTCTTAAAATTGAACAATGAAAAATCATTTGGATGTAAATTTTGACTTGCTTGTTGATACCTACACCAACAAACATCATGCTGAATATTTAGTAATTTCGCTTTTTAATTTCTTAATTCATCTTTAACAGAGTCCCTGAAGTTCATTATATTCTATTTAGTTCTAAGCTTCTAGAAAGTTTTATTTGGGAGGGGGAGGGGGAGGGGGATTACTAACAAATTCTTTTAGCTCAAAAGAAATTCCAAAAAAAGTCCTGCAACATTAAATAGTTAGATATTAGCTTTACAGGTACTATAACTTAAAAAAACGTTAATGCATTTCTACTAATCAGTCTTCGAACAATTTAAGACTCCACACCAAGCCTGACTTTCTCCAACTGTTAGGTTAAATGGAAATTTGTTCTGTTTTTTGGATCAACTAATAGTTTTCACCACTTGCTAGAGTGGTTGCATAAGGCGAAGACATCAAATTTGAGAAATCATAAGCTGAAAGAGGACCCATGTTAATTAAAGCTAAAAAGAGTTGAATAACAAACCAAACAGCAAAACTCAGAAACCATACAAAAGAAAATCCAGACGATCCGTTGGGCATTCCTTATAAAAGAAAAGAGAAAGAAAGAAAAAACATGAACGGGTTTCAAAGACAAAAATCATTTATTGGATCATCAATTCACCTAGGTAAATCCACCAAGTCAATTTGATTATTCCTTCCGCCTTTTATTCTTAATAAGCATATGAACCATGAATTGTCTTCTAATGAATCATCTTATACAAGTGGCTGAGCAACTGACCTGAAAAACTGAGAGTAAGCTTTGTTTACTTCATTTAAACTTTAATCACAAATACACCGCCAACAATAACCAGTTAGCCATTGGAGATGTATATCACTATGCCATACAATTGGAGATGTACTCATTTCTATTGATTCAGACTTTGTATTATTCAAGACAATGCCTATAACCAACATCCTTCATATATATAGAGAGAGATATATACCCAACTCTTCCAGCATCTTATTTATGTCATCACTCATCAGACTGACTGAGGGTGCTTTTGATCTCAAGGCACAAAATAGATCATGATTATGTTACATACAATATACGAGCATCAATTTACTGCCTTGCATCAAGAGTACCATGGCCACTCGAGTCGGGCCGGGTCGTGGCAATATCAATCCAACAGCAGCCAACCCCCTTAATCAAACCTTTCTCCTACATCCCTTTTCTCGCTCGCTCTACAAGCTTTGAGGGTGGAAGGGTAAGTGAAGGGATAAATAGAAGAACTAACTATTTGGGCAGGGTAGAATTGGTCGATAAGTCATGTTAACCCAATTATACAGTTGTTAGGCAGGGAATTGTTTTGAATAGTTGGCGGGCGATATAGGGCTGGCCTTCCCGGCGAAAATGTCTGAGACGATAGAATTATTCGGGTTTGTGGGGTTTTTTTTCGGAGTTTCACAGCAGGTAATGGATTGAGTTTGGAAGGGGATGCTAGAAGAGGTCATTGAGATTTGAAGAAGGAGAACTGAATATGACGACAGCGGTTCCGGTGAACTGAGTAATCGGTGACGTCGCTCATTCGTTCAATGTGTATAGAAGATAGATAATATAGAATAGTTTTTAAAAAATTATAATTTTTTTTAAATAATAATAACAAATAATTAAATAAATAAAAATAAGATTGGTTTGATTCTTAACACGTTGTTTGGATGGAGCAAAAGAGAGTGGATTGTGGGAGAGGAAAACACAAAAAATTATTCAATAGTCTTAGAATAATATTATACGGGATCTTAAATTAATGATTTTTTATTATTTTAATGATTTTTTCTCATTTGTAATTATGAGATTATTAAAATTAAAAAATTTTATTAATTTAAAATATCATGTGAATTTATAATAAAATTATTGAATAATTATTCGAAAAAAAGGTGGGGCGCGTTTCTACTTTCTATGTTTGGATTCCCACCTCGTGGGATAGAAAAGTGAAGGGAAGGGGAAATAGCCTACTTTTGTAGCCTCTCATTTCGTTTTATTATTCCCTTATAAAATTAAAAATGAGAATAAAATATATTTCTTTCAAATACTTTTTCTGTCAAAATATAAAAAATAAAAAATTTAGCTAACAAAATAAATATTATCTAGATAATTTAAAAATAATATTGATAATATGGGACAATTTATCAAGATTTCGTATAAATAAATTTAGGAGTGCCATAAATTAGATAATTTTTATCTACTTACAAATTATTATAATTTTTATTGTACCTAAAGTCGGTGTCTTTCAATATAAAATCGATAATTTAGATAGAGAAAAAGTTGTAATCAACAAATCAATTATCCGGCAAACAAAAATATGTCTGAGAAAAAATAATCAACATTAATCTAGTAAATTTAACTTGATAATAATACATGGGCATTTTTTAACCACTTTAATTTTTACTTTTACGTAATAGTACAATAGAATAAGAGAATTGATCTGACCCTGTTTTATTTGTGTAACTCAATTATTAATGTGAAGTTGGAAAAATCAAATCATTAAATTAAGAAATAAAAAAAAAATTAAAATACATTTTAAAATTAATTCGGAACATCAAAATAAATAGTTAAGATGAAAATATAAGAAATTCTCCGATAAAAAAAATATATAAAAATTTATAGAACCCGAAAAATAATGGAAGCCTTTGGAGAGTTATTGACGTTCAAAGTCTCGTCCGAAGCTATATAAAGAGTAACATGAGAAGTAGTGATTTTTATAAAATTCTACTCATATAAAAGTGGACCTCATTTACTATTTATATGACTAAAATCTTGTAAAAATATTAAATTTTCTTATAAAAATATCAATTCTCTAAAATAAAATAATTTTAATTGTCAAAGTTTATTAGTATTTCGTATCAAATGTCAATTGCTCATCAATTTACATTTAATGTAAATTACAATGGTCTAATGTGAATTGTCCGTCAACTATTTTTTTTATAAATACATAATAATTTTGGCAAAAAATGTAATTGTCGTGAGTTTAGATTACGTATTTATAATTTGCGATAAACACGCATTTATTGCAAAATAAAGTATTGGAGATTAATAAGATATCGACAACTCTGTTACGGAGATGTAATAATTTTATCAACAAATTATGATGTACTGACGAGCTAAGTTAAGTAATGTCTTTGACTTTAGGATAAGATACACATTACTTTACTGTATTAATTTTAATTATTAATAAATAGGATATAATATAAATTTTAATATAAAATTATATTTTTAATAATTAAGATTAATTTCATAATTAATTTTATGTACATAAATTTATTCTTGACTTTATATGAAAATTTGTATTTACTCATCATTCTAATATTCAATAAGGAATTTTCATTTCCCTTTATTTTATTTTTTGTCTTTTTTTTTTTGTTTTCATATTGCATTGTTTCTTGTGCGTCCTCGATTAATATTTTTCTTAATTGTTTTGTTTTTTTATTGATATTAATTAAGTTTACTATCAACACTGTTGACCTTTGTTTTATTTATGTTTTTAAAAAAAGGCTTTCTCAATCAAACTTATTAATTTCTTATATGTTTACTATAATTTAACTTCTTTTTCTTTGACCGTCAATCCACTTTATTAACCTTCAACCGAACTGTATTAGAATATATTTACGTTTTTAAACATTATTTATCAAAATTATATGCAATCGTTATACACACAAATGACGAGTTTGTTTGCAACATTATTTATCAAAATTATTTGCAATCGTTATACACACAAATGACGAGTTTGTTTGCATTTCACGTATTTTGTTCTTATTTTTTCTTTAATTCATGTTTGTGGTTTCATCTTTATTTCGATAAACATAAATTTAAAATAAAATATAATGAAAGAAAATTTAAGAAACTCCCGTCACGTTATGTATTATCATTATTTTTTGAAGAAAATAAAATTTTAATATAATTATTTAAACATTACATTTTAACCTAAATACTGAATTTAAAACAGAGAGAATATATGTGACGCCCCCAAATCTAGGCCTACATAGCTCAATTTAAGACGCCATAAAATACAAAATTTCTAATACAAATAGTACATGGAACAGAAATACAAACTCAATAATACACAACTAAGTCTTCATTATTATTGTCACACTATATACAACATGTGAAGACTACAATAGCTATCACTCGGACCGTCACTCCATTCCCCTGCTAGACCCGGCTACTCTCTCATTTTCTGAAAAACAATGGAACAAAAGAAAGAGTGAGCTCAAATAGCCTAGTAAGAAATATCATGTAAGACCCCGAATTTTATGAAATATAAAATTTAATTTTTCTTCATATATATTTTTCATGAAACAGTAAGTGGTTAAATTGACGAAATTGAAAGTTAAGGATGTTATGTGCAAATTTTATTTTGACGGACAATATTCGTTTTGTCGGGGAATATTCGTTTTGTCGGGGAATATTCGAGTCGTACGACGGCGCCGAAATAACAAATTATTTGTGGACCCCACAACGGAATATTTGTCGGATATAGAAAACGACAGAAGTAACCTTTTTAAATAAAAATAGTCAACGGTGTTAACTGTTAAAATACCGGTGATAAAAGAATAGTAGCATACGGTAATTTATGGTATTTTACTGTAGCATGTGGTACTCTACAGTAGCACACGGTATTGCACAGTGTCTCATATTATTGACACCGTAACTGTTACGCATCATTTCATCAATAATTGTCACTGCATAATATTTTATATTATCAATTCAATTATTGTTGCTACACAGTATTTTGCATTATTGATTCAATAATTGTCATTACACTGTATTTCATATCATCGAGTCAATAATTGTTGGTGCACTGTAGTTTAAAATTATTGAATCTAATAATTGTCACAGTAGCAAATACACTATAATTTATATTATTAAATTAATAAAAATATGTAACGTGTTTCTTACATTATTATGGTAACATTATTTTATATGTTGGACTCACAGGAAGAATAAATAAATAAATAAAAAAATAAAATAATTAATTTTACTATTTGAAATAGTAACGTGAATAGTGACGTGAATAGTACGTGAATAGTAAGAAACATGTGGGACCCATTGTGGGGCCCACATGAAATGTGAGAAATGTGAATTTGCTGAAGTGGGTTGGTGGAGGCTGCGCAGCAGCCTCTGCTGAATATTTTTCAGCCCACCTACCACGCATAGTAACTTATTTTCTCCTATAAATAGCTTGCTCAGCTGAATAGAAAAATCACACCTAAAACATAAAATTTTTCTATAAGAATTTTATGAGTTTTCTCTGAGAATAGTAAGGTTATTTTGAGAGTTTGAAAGCCAAAAGGAGTACAGGAATTTTTCAAGTAAGTGTTTTATTAAAGAGTAGTAATTTCATAAATTCCTATTTTTCACGGTATTCACAAATCTTCATTTAGAAGACTCTTCTTTGAGAAGATTCATTTTTAAAAGCTTTCTTTGGAAGATTTATTTTGGAATATTATTTTAAAAACTATTTTAAAGTTGTTATATTATACTACAAAAATTATGTTAAATATATATAATTTTGATAGTTCATAATATACGAGTTATCATACACTTTGAAATTTATATGTGGTAATTACTAATTATATTAAAAATATATAGGTTGATCAATCTCATTTAAATCAATATCCAGTCACGTGTTAAGGTAAGGGGTATCATTCTTTTCATCATCATAAATGGATATTATTTTCTTTCTTACTTGAAGGGATTATCATTCTTTGATTCTCGAAAATAATATCGTTTCTTTCTTGTGCCATTTACTTCCATGTATTAAATTGTGGGAATAACCTTACGGCGCGGTTTACCGCCTGTTGGTGAATAACCTTTTGTATTAATTCCTTATTAATCTTTGAGAATAACCTTACGGTGCGGATTATCGCCTGTTTGGTGAATAACTCTTCGTATTCAAATTGATGGGAATAACCTTACGGCGCGGATTATCGCCTGTTTGGTGAATAACTATTCGTATTCAAATTGATGGGAATAACCTTACGGTGCGGATTATCGCCTGTTGGTGAATAACCCTTTTTATTTGTCTCGTGTGGAAATAATTTGTCTACACGAATTATCACATGACACTTTTATTCCATATTCGTAAGTGATATCATTTTCCTTTATACTCATAAGGGATACCATCTTTTTCATCTTCCATTATTCAAACTTACTATGGTAAGGGATATTAATTTCCTTCACCGTTTGTTAATCAAACCTGCTACGGTAAGGGATATTATTTTCTTTCATACTCCTAAATCGAAATTTATTATGGAACTATTGCTTCTATAATTCCTGAAAATATTATATGTTCCATAATAGTTGAACTTCATTATTTCAACTGAACCTTCCTATTTACGTGAACCTTTCTATTGAACTGTAACCGTTATTCTGAACTGTGGATCTTGAATATCATTTTTAAATTTCACTCCACATCATGTTGGCAATTTGGACATTATTTGAATCTGCACAAAGTAAACTTCTGATACTTATTGTTTATCCTGTTCTTCTGTTCATCATTTGTATCACTGTTATTTGTATTAATCATCAAGAATCAAGCTGTTGTGAATATCTGTGCCCCCGGCCACAGATGTGATATAATTGTTGAACAGATGATAGGTTAAAGGCGATATACTAGGTTAAAGGCGATATATCTGTTCGGTGTCTTTTATGGCACGTGGTGAATGTTCTCTTTGGCCCGTAGTGCAAAGATGAACTGTTGGTTGGTATGATTATGACCAAAGGCTGAATCTGGTATAATCATGACCGTTGGTGCTTTATTGAATATCTTTGGCCCGTAGTGCAAAGATGAACTGTTGATTGGTATGATTATTACCAAAGGCTGAATCTGGTATAATCATGACCGTTGGTGTTATATTAAATGTTTTTGGCCCGTAGTGCAAATATGAACTGTTGATCTGCATGATTATGATCAGGAACTGTGAATTTTTATTATCATGACTAATGGTATTTCAGATGATAAAAGTTGATGATATTTTTACAAAAAAGAGAAGCAAGTGGACATTATAGTCTGCATTATTCTTCTAATAGATTGCTCATTCCGCTGCTATTATTGATCTGAACGTTGTTTAAGAATTTAACTACAGTTTTTGATATAAACCTTGTAGTCTATTGTATTCTATCAAGAACTCAACTGTTGAAGGCTAATGATAATTTATTCGTCATTATCTTAGTCATGATATTTCTTACTGGGCTATTTGAGCTCACCCTTTCTTTTCGTTCCATTGTTTTTCAACAGGAGATGAGAACGTAACGGGGTCTAGCCGGGGAATGGAGTGAGAGTGCGGGGATAGCTATCATAGTCTTCACGTGTTATAAAATAGTGTGGCAATAATAATGAAGACTTAGTTGTGTTGTATTATCCACTGTATTGTTGTACGTTGTATTTCATTGTAATAATTTTGTTGTAGTCTTTTGACGACTCAAGTTTGGGCTGTGTGGGCTCAGATTTGGGGGCGTCACATATCATGACTAAGATAATGACAAATAAATTATCATTAGCCTTCAACAGATGAGTTCTTAATTAAATATAATAGACAATAAGCTTTGTATCAATAATAACAGCGGAAAGAGCAATCTATTAGAAGAATAATGCAAACTATAATGTCCACTCGCTTCAACTTTTATCATCTTAAACATCGCTGGTCATGATAATATAAATTTCCAGTTCCTGATTATAATCATGCCAGTCAATAGTTTATCTTTGCATTACGAGCCAAAGATATTCAAATATAACACCAACAGTAATGATTATACCAGTTTTCAGCCTTTGGTCATAATTATACCAACAACAGTTCATCTTTGCCCCAGCCCAAAGAGAATATTCACCACGTGCTCTAAAAGACACAATAATTATATCGCCTTTATCCTATCAACCGTGTCCCATGTCACAGATATTCACAACAACATGGTTCTTGATGATTAGAATAACCACCGTGATATAAATGATGAATCAGAATAAACAGTATGATCAATAAATATCAAAAGTTTATGATTTTCCTTTGTGCATATTTAAATAATGTCCAAATTGCCAACATGATGTGGACTAAAATTCAAGAATGATATTTAAGATCCACAGTTCAGAATAACAGTTAAGGTTCAATAGAAAGATTTAGAAAAATAGGAAGGTTCAGTTGAAATGATATTAGATGAAGCACAAACTATTAAAGAATATATATTCATTTCAGGAAACTTTACCAACAAGAGACAAGTAAGAAATGAATATGAAGAGTAATTCACCAAACAGGCGGTAATCCGCTCAGTAAGGTTATTCTCAGAGATTAATAAGGAATGAATACGAAATGTTATTCACCAACAGGCGGTAATCCGCGCCGTAAGGTTATTCCCACAATTTAATAAAAATTGAATACGAAGAGTTATCCAACAAACAGGCGGTAATCCGCGCAGTAAGGTTATTCTCAGAGATTAATAAGTAATGAATACGAAAGGTTATTCACCAACAGGCGGTAATCCGCGCCGTAAGGTTATTCCCACAAATTAATATATGGAAATAAAAGTCACATCTTATGAGTAAGGAAGAAACAATATTATTTTCGAGAATCAAATAATGATAATCCCTTACCGTAGTAAGTTTGAATAATGGAAGATGAAAAAGATGGTATCCCTTACCGTAATAAATTTAAGAGTGTGAAGAGAATAATATTCCTTACCTTAACACGTGACTGTATATTGATTTAAATGAGGTTGATCAACTTGAAAAATTTCTGCACTCCTTTTGGCTTTCAAACACTTAAAATAGTCTTACTATTCTCTGAGAAAACTCATAAAATTCTTATAGAAAAATTTTATGTTTTAGGTGTGATTTTTCTATTCAGCTGAACAAGCTATTTATAGGAGAAAATAAGTATTATGCGTGGTTGTTGGCAGCACGCCAATGCTGAAATTGGCAGGAGAGGCTGCGCAGACGAATTCAGTGAATTTTCAAATTTGACACAGTAACTTGCATAGTAACATATGAATATAATAGTATTTTTCTAATAAAACAAATAACTTATTATTATTATATTGTCTAATAAAACAAACAACTTTATAAATATAATATAATAATCAAATTACCAAATAATAATACCATAGTAATAATTCATAATAATGCAATAGCTACTGTGCCAATTATTAGGTTCAATAATTTTAAACTACAGTGCACCAATAATTATTGAGTCAATGATATGAAATACAGTGTAACGACAATTATTTAATCAATAATGTAAAATACTGTGTAACAACAATTATTGAATTATTAACATAAAATATTATGCAGTGACAATTATTGATGAAATGATGCGTAACAGTTACAGTGTCAATTATCAGACCAATAATATGAGACACTGTGCAATACCGTGTGCTACCGTAGAGTACCGCGTGCTACAGTAAAATACCATAAATTACCGTATGCTACTATTCTTTTATCACCGGTATTTTAACAGTTAACACCGTTGACTATTTTTATTTAAAAAGGTTATTTCTGTCGTTTTCTATATCCGACAATTATTCCGTTGTGGGGTCCACCAATAATTAGTTATTTCGGCGCCGTCGTACGACCCTAATATTCCCCGACAAAACGAATATTGTCCGACAAAATAAAATTTGCACATAACATCATTAACTTTCAATTTCATCAATTTAACCACTTACTGTTTTATGAAAAAAAATATATGAAGAAAAATTAAATTTTATATTTCATAAAATTCGGGGTCTTACAATATAAATAAATTAGTCATAATATTTAGTAACTTAAGTTTTTGAAAAAGAACCTCACAAATAAAAATCAGTCTTAAAATGAAGAAAGTAATACACACATCATAAAGTCACAATGCAACTAAACGGGCACATAAATAGTTTCCGATAAATGCAGGGATCAAATTATAATTACCTGAAAGAATATGATTACGTGTGAATCCATTAGTCAAACATGTATCTCAGTGCTCCTCTTCGTTTTTTAGGCTTTGCTTTATAATGCCCGCACACAGAAAAACGATTGCGGCAACTGTGGTGTTCTGTTGGTTATAATATTACGCCTCTTTTCAATTATCCAAGCCCGCAAGATTTGTGAGTTATTCTAATCTCTATGCTTTCTTCATCTCCAAAACTTCAGTTTTCTGTAAGTAATTTTTGTTCTTGCTGCGAGTTGAAGCAGATTTGAGAGTAGTTGATCTACCATTGTAAATTAACACGCGAACCAAGAACCCGGGTATCGGGTTTTGAAGGTTCTAGTTCGCGGATCGGAAATGAATCCGCTCTCAGTTCGATTATTCGGGTGAGAGCGGCACCGTTGTGACAGGGAGTCTGTGAACATGGAGAGATCTGATGGTAAAGATTTAAGGGAGTTTTCGGGAAGTTTCACTTCTGGTGAGCTATATTAGCTCAGTTATTCACTTTTGTAATTTTTTTTAAATAAAAAAAAATTGTTTAAAAGATGGTTTATTTTATTTATAATTATTTAATTAAATTGTTAGAATTAGATACTTATTCTGTGCGTTGAGTTGTAAATTTACTGTTTGATTGATTTGTTTTTCTTATTTTCTGTGTTTTATGTATAAGTCTGAATATATGTTTGTTTGTATGCATGTTTAAGGCTTTAAGCACAAACAACGCTAATAATGTATATGTGATCCAAGTAACCTAACTAGGCTAACTATTATCTTAGGCACTGTTTGGTTATCATGTATTATTTTTTTGTTATTTGGAGTAAAAAACTTCATATGGATAATAGTTTTCTTCTTTTTAAAGTTCTTTTTTGATATTTTTGATCCTTATTGCTAATTGAGTAAATTCTAAAAGGTTGTAAGTACTTAAAAAGAGTTCTTTAACATGACATACTTAATTATAAGCCAGAGACTATTAATGTTGATTAGTAAAAAAATTACGATAATGTACTTTTATTTGCAATTTGTCACCCCTTAGAACCATAAATTACCTTGGATATGCAAAGTTTGTATTACCTATGACATTGATCATAGGAATGATTCGTTCGGTCCAGAATTGATCTCTGTTGTTATTTTCTAATTCTTTGCTTTCTTAGCTATAACTTGTGCTCAATTTTATGGAATGAGATTTTTTCTATTGTATTAATAACTTCTATAGACGGGATCATGGATCATTAGCGCTGTATGTTTCTAATCTAAATTTATATTGGTTTCAATTATGCAGGTACTGCACTCTTTGATGCATCGCAATATGCATTTTTTGGACAAGATGGCGTGGCAGTTGAGTTGGGAGGTCTAGAAGATGAAGAGAATGGTACACCTATAGTTGGTTTTGGCGACGATGAATACCATTTGTTTGATAAAGAAGAGGTAAATTTGTTTAAGTTTATACATTACTTAGACATGCAATATCAAGTCACTCACTCAAGTTTGCTTAGGCAATTTTCCTTACTCTGCCCTCCGTTCCTCTATTCGTTTCTATATCTAGCTGGTATCTCTAATGTTAGCATCATAGAGTGTTTGTTATGGAGTTATAGTTCTATTTAGTGTCTCTTCTAAGTAAAGGTTATGGATTCGAAGACGGGGGATATTTCAAGAATTGTGGAGGTGAAAAGATGTGACGTCCCCAAATCACTATACTCACTATAGCTGATTTGGTACTCACTATAAATGCGAAATCGTTAAATTTATAAATGATTTTCTTATTCAT
This sequence comes from Hedera helix, assembly GCA_947179155.2. Lineage (NCBI taxonomy): Eukaryota > Viridiplantae > Streptophyta > Magnoliopsida > Apiales > Araliaceae > Hedera > Hedera helix. The sequence continues at coordinate 40,628,469 of OX359283.1, read as the reverse complement.
AAATCTTATTTAACTGAAATTCAGAGATCAATCCATATTATCAATACCCTCATCCAGTCCAAGTTGTCCAACAGTTTCATAAACAAAGTTTGCATCTTAATTCCCAGAGATCTTTCATCAATTCATAGCAAATCCTTGTAATTAATACAAGGGTCTTAGTACTCACTTCTACTAACATACACTAAATTTGATTAATCATGAGTAATGTTTAAAGTTTTGTTCATCTCAGTTTACTCCATATCCAGAGGTCACTCCAAAACAATTTGGTTTGACTAAAAGCTTAATAAAAAATTGCAGTTCAATATTTTACGAATAAGCATTCATTTATCAAGTTATGCCGAAACTAATAGCAATAACTTTCATTTCAAGGATTTATAACACGTTGTTGCACAAAGTGCATAAATCAAGTAAAAAGCTTGTAAACATAGGTTTAGGATAGAAGACTTGTCTTGGTGTGTAATTTAGTATTATCACTAAGTTTAAATTTAATTCATAAACCATACATAAATGGGTTATGAGCATACGAGGGTTAGTTTATCGTATAATACATCTTCATAAGTCTTATATTAACTATTTCCATGGGTGTTAAGAGTTACAAAATTCATATGCACAAAAACTCCATTTTAAACCTCAAGGAAAGCTCAAATCAGCTTGTTCTTGTTCTTGAAGGATTTAGAGCTTTGACATTCCTATACTAAATTATGCATAATTTCTTCATAAAAAAATATTTTGGGGTGATTCTTGAGTCCATTCTTAAGAGAATTTTATCCTCAACTTTGACGGATTAGATTTTTAAGATTCCAAACATAAGGAATCGGAACATGGCTTATAAGGTCAATATGATAACTAGGTTCATACTTTCTTGATTAGCCAAGTGAAACATGATGCCATAAGCATTGAAAAGCTAAGTCATCATGTTTTACCACTCCGTAACATTAAATAACAAAATCATAAACCTACCTATATAGAAATTTATGACTTTTATTCAAGAACACGAAAAACGAATCGAATATGGTAACAACTAGTGTTTATCATGTTTTCAACTTTATTCTTGAAATAAAATGGACATTATAACTACTTGCGATTATAATAATACTAATCTAAACATAACAAAATTTGAGCATTATAACTATTTGTATTTGCTCGATTTAGCTATAACTATGAATTGAAATTGAACATAATAACAATTAAGATGATACATTTTGAAGTTGCAAGTTTTAACTATTTCTTTGTAAGGTTTCAATACTTGATTATAACACTAACTCACAAGAACTCTCTTTAATTTGGATAATAACTTAGATTGCTCTAAGTTAGCTTGTAAATGATAAGGATTTATGAAGGATGGAGAATTTTATTTATAGGCTAGCAAGGTGAGGGTTTTTTAGACATTAGCACATAAAATATCTAACAAAGAAATGCACAATTTGGCTTTCTCTTCCTCCAAAGCGGCCGGCCATTCTAGAACCTTCTTAGGGCTTACATCATGCTCTTAAATGACATCTTTGTTTGCATCACCTTTGCTTTGATTGGTTGATTTAAATTTCACTAATTCATCAATTAATCTTACTTAGTTTAGACTTAGTCTTAGGTTAACTTTAATCTAAATTAAGTATGCTTGTTGTATAGTTGACTTTTACTATTCACATGTGACTTTTTCTTATTTTTATCGTATAATTTTCGTATTATTATCATATTATTCTTGTATTATTTTCGTATAATTCTCAAATTATTTTTGTATTTGTGAATAGTGATTAAGATTTAACCCTAAGGGTTAGGGTTTAGGTTATCACCTTTTTTTCCAATTTAAGTTTTAACCCTAAACTAACTTCTTGATTTTAATAAGTGTTAAGGTTAATTACTTGAGCAAAAACACAAAATCAAGCACATAGAATAATCACATAACACATTATGAACATAAGTCAATCTTTCTTTATTCATATAAAGTCGTATTACAAGATTTTTAGAAGTTCGGAACATTACAAAAAAACCTGTGAAATTGTAAATGCAAACTCTCAGTACTTGCATATATTTCAAAGAAAAGTAATGAAGATCACTTAGTTTGATATACGCAATGCCCGTCATAAACAATATAGACCTGATATTTCTGCAAGTGAAAATCTGCCTTTTCTGTTCAGAGCCTCAGATTATGAGAAACATTATTAAGAAAACAATGTTTCATTTATGTGCTGATATTGTGACTTTTTGTAGTTGGTCTGTTTAGGTGTTTATTGTCACATGCTCTCTTTGCTTTTGAAAATTATGGTTTACTTGGTTCCGTCAGTGGATGTGGATGTGTTATTTGTCTTAGTGACTTTCTTGAGCACTTAACACCTATTCAATGACTCTTAACATTATTATCTTTTTTTTTGTCTGTCTTATTTGGCCAGGGCTCAGTGATAGGATCTCTATCTGATGTAGATGACCTGGCTACTACTTTCTCAAAGGTCAGCTACCTTAGCTTTTTTGAATTTGCAGCCAATAACTATAAGTTTTCATGTTATCATTTTAAGATTCAATTGTCTTTTTCATTATTATTATCACAAAGTTTGTCTTCTGTTCTTTTTTCGGTAAGTTGTGTTCTTTTTTCGGTAAGTTGTGTTCTTTAATCAATATAATAGAACAAGTAAATTTACATTAACTGTATCATTTGATTGGAGTAAGTCTTCTTGATCCTTTCTGGTAAATATTTTAAAGATCAAAATTGATAATTGTAGGCATCTTGTAATTTGAATGTTGATCTCATTTAAAGAAGATTGGTACATGGGCTCAAAATGACCCTTTTCTAGGTTGTAGGAGGGTGAGGATGTGAAGCCTAACAGATGTTAGATAAGCATTGGGTAGGGTCTCACAGTATCTGATCCAATTAGTCGGTCTTAAACTCGATATGTTTTTTTCTAACAGATGTTAGATGCTTTTTTTTTCTTTTGTATCAAGCTTTGCTACACATGATGCGGTTTGGTCAATTAATAATCGATATGTATAACATTTTGGATGTGTAAGCTCTTAGTCTCTTATTGATATTAAAAAAATATACCCGCAGGCCTCAGTTTTGCTGTTTGCTTGCCTCCACTTGGTGTTAGAGAACCCTCTAGTTCAGCATATCGTTTATCAAATGGTATTTATAGACCCACTTCTAACTAGGGAGAATGATGAAGTAGGTACTGGACAATTGGACTAATATTGGAGGCTTTGGAAGCCTAAGTCTAGGACAGTGGTTCTGTGGATGTCATAGTAGTTTAGGGAGAAATCACCGGTAGTGTAGTAGATAATTATACTTTATTAGTTGGAGTTTATTATGTTTAGTAGTGCAGGATAGTTTTCACTTTTATCTTTTGATCTATTTATCTTCATTGAGTTTCAAGAGCCTTTTGTTTAGATACCTAGAACAAAGAGTAAATAATGGGATTGGTTACTTATCTTCTTCGGATAGATAAAGAGGGAAGAAGGAGACAACATTGTAATTCTTTGTCTTGCCCAGGAAGGATTGAAGGGAGAAGATGAAGTAATCATTGTGATCACTAAGTATGTGGGAGAGAAGCAGTAAATCACTTCTGATAGAAAAAACTTGACCATTGAATGGCGAGTTTTAAATCAGTTACGTCTTTGTCCTAATTTGGAAGATCTATCCACTTACATCCATTAATATTGCTTTCAGGATCATTTTGTGCTATTTGTTTCTTGTGAATTGGTCATACTGTTGTTTCTCAATTCAAACAGCAAGCCCTGAAATCAAGTGGTTGCTTGATAAAATATTTTCCCAATGATACTTGTTCAACTAATATAAATCTGAAGACTGGCATATTAGCCACCTATTGACCTGATGTTTTTGCAGTTATCTCGCAATTGAGTTATAAAGATTGGGGGTCTCTTTTTAGTCGAATAAAGTTGCTACTTGTTAGGGACTTGAGGGTATATGATAATATTTGATTTCTTACTCTAGATTTATTAGCATTTGAGTTTTAACATCCCATGCTTATCTAAGTGTCTGATAATCAAGACATATTTGAGTCTAGGATTAATGTGAAGGAAAGCAAATGCATAAATTTTGATGTGCCTGATCAGTGTTCTTTTGAACATTTTCCTTAGCCATCATCATAATTGTTATCCCTCTGTTGCCATCTTTTTTCCTTTTATTGCTATTTTTCCAGTACTAGTTTTATTATTTGCTATTTTTTTTTTGTGGATAAAAAATTGTTCTGTTTTACAGCTAAACAGAGTTGTTACTGGACCAAGACATCCTGGGGTTATTGGTGATCGAGGATCTGGCTCTTTTTCAAGGGAAAGTGAGTAGATGTGTTGCGTAATTTCTTTTTATCATCTTATGCAGTCATTAGATTTTTGACAAGCATGAAAGTGACAGTGTTGGTAATATTACTGTAATATGTGCGTGTCATGGAATTAGAGTTTTGGTTTAGTCTGGGATTCTGGGCTAGTCTACAAAATCATGATGGGCATTGAGTTGAGTCTTTACTATAAATATATGTTTTTTTTGGTAGAAACTATAAATATATGAATTTTGTTTGGAAGTCGCTTTCATGGAGCTCAGGCTTTCAGTTAAGGATTCTTGTCTATGACAAATGCAGGCACAAGTCTTGGCCTAGTTGATAGATTTGAAGCTTTATTTTTTCTAAATTATCGTACTTAATTATTAGTGTAGGTTATGTAGGAATTAATTTATATCTTGTAGTTCAAGTTTGCAGTTATATCTCTATACTTAATTCTTTAGGACCTTGCGTAGATAAAGAATTTATTATGTAATGGATTAATAAGCTTGATCATTGAATACCTCTCCCCCTTTTTCTCCTCTTCAACTGTTCTTCTCCTTCCTTTCCTTCACCATCTTCCTCCTTTCTTCTCTTCTTCCTTTCATTCTTCGCTTCCTATCTAATCTTCTTCTCTATGTCTATGTTTTAGCTTCTCTTTTTTTATCTGATGTGCCACACTACTTTCCCATCCACCGACTGTTCTCATTTTCACTTGATTGCAAATTTATTTCCACTGCTGATTGTTGAATCTGTTAGAAACTCCAATTTTAAATTGAGCGTGCTGTTATTCAGGACTTGCAAGGAAATTTTCTCAGACATATGTGATTGTTTATTCGGATGTCTTATGTAGACTATTATTAACATATATGAAACTTGATATCTTAATTTTAGTGTCAAAATTGGATTTTGGAACAAAATGGATGTCTGCTCATTTTTGAATTTGAGGTTGCCTTGGAATTGACCAATAAACACACACAGGCACTGGCACCCGGACGTGCTTGTGCCTGTGAGGCACAGGCAACCAATGAATTACATATTTCCTATATAGGGAGTCATGATATTGAGTTGGCTAGAAATCTAGGATATATTCTCAGCGTTGGCTTGGTTCCGTGTATTTTTTGTGGTGTGAGATTTCTAAAAGTCTCACAGACGGTTTTGACTTAGATCAATGACATTAACCATTGACCTTCAGTTGATTTGTATATTTGGTGGCATGTCTAGTACACTTGAAGGATCAATAGCTTGCATCACTTTGGGACCAACTTTGAAAATGGTTTCTAAGTAGGGAGTTAATTTTCTTTCTCGGGTAAAATCTGCTACATAATTTTAGTTAGTATTGTTTAAGAATCTGAGATCCAGAAGCATATCATGCATACATTCAAGAATTAGCTCCGGACCTAGCTGGAACATATGATTTTCTATCTTTGCCTTTTGTGGCCATTGCTAATTGCTGTATCTGATTGTTTCTTTTTCACCAGTTTGAAGCACTGTAAACATGATTTTATGTAAATTGTGTGTTCATTTCCCTTTTCTATAGAACTTTTTTTTAATTGTAATGTTAGTTATTGAATTTTGGATTACTGACTAGCAGAACTTATGGCAGGTTCATCTGCTGCTGAATGGTCACAGGAGATAGATTTTCCTGACTGGTTAGATCAGCATATATCTGACACAGAGAGCTGCCAGGAAAGCAAAAGATGGTCATCACAGCCACATCTCTCTTCTCTGCGTCTTTCGAAATCAAAGCCCATATACAGAACATCAACATACCCGCTGCAGCAACAACAGCAACAATTTCCTAGTGAGCCTATTTTAGAACCAAAATCATCTTTCACTTCCTACCCTCCTCCTGGTGGCATATCCCAACTGTCTTCGCCACGTCACCATTCACGTCACCTGGATATTTCATCTCTTATTGGTGGGTCTCAGTTACCCTTTTCTACACCTAACTTCTCTCCTTTGTCCAACTCTAATGTGCATTTGGCTGGCATGCCTCATGGGTATCGTTATAGTGGAAATGTGCCTCAGTTAATCTCTCCTGGCATTTCTCTTGGTAGTGGGCCACAAAACCACTGGCACAACCATGCAGGGCTACTTCATGGGGATCATTCGAGCCTCTTAAATAATATTTTGCATCAGCAATTCCCTCATCAAAATAATTTGGTTTCCCCACATTTAATGTCACAACAGCAGAGACTGCATCTTCCAGTCCAACCATCATTAGCTCATTTTTCAGCATTGCAATCCCAATTATTTAACGCCCTTCCATCTCCACCATCGCATCTGAGGAAATATGGATCAGCTGATATGAGAGATCAACGATCTAAGATGCCACAAAGAGTTAGGCATATTCGTTTATCTCATCAAAGTTCTGATTCTAGCCAGAAGAGTGATAGTGGTCTGCCACAATTCAGATCCAAGCATATGTCAGCTGACGAAATAGAGAGTATTCTTAGAATGCAGCATGCTGCAACACATAGCAATGACCCTTATATAGATGATTATTACCACCAAGCTCGTCTTGCAAAAAAATCTACTGAATTGAGGTCAAAACATCGTTTCTGCCCGGCCCATCTGAAGGAGCCCTCTTCTCGGTCACGTAACAGTGCAGAATCACAGCCTCATCTACAGGTTGATGCTCTTGGAAGGGTTTCATTCTCTTCTATTCGTATGCCTCATCCTCTTCTTGAAGTTGACCCTCCTTTCTCTGCTTCTAGTGATGGCAGTGCTGACCAGAAAGTGTCTGATAGGCCCTTGGAACAGGAGCCCATGTTGGCTGCTAGAATAACAATTGAGGACGGCCTTCGTCTTCTTCTTGATGTAGAGGACATTGACCGGTTCCTACAATTTAATCAACCCCAAGATGGCGGGACTCAGCTGAGGCGAAGGCGGCAGATTCTGATAGAAGGATTGGCAGCGTCACTTCAGCTTGCTGACCCACTTGGGAAAAGTGGCAACTCGGTTGGGCTGAATCCCAAGGATGACATTGTGTTCCTACGGTTGGTCTCTCTACCTAAAGGCCGAAAGCTTATATCTAAATACCTTCAGCTTCTTTTCCCTGGTGGCGAGCTTACCCGAATAGTTTGCATGGCCGTATTCCGTCATTTGAGGTTTTTGTTTGGTGGCCTTCCTTCTGACCCAGGAGCGGCTGAGACTGTCACTGGTCTTGCAAAGACAGTTGCCGAATGTGTTAGTGGCATGGATCTTAATTCTCTTAGTGCGTGTTTCGCTGCAGTAGTTTGTTCCTCCGAGCAGCCACCGCTCCGTCCAATTGGTAGTTCTGCTGGAGATGGCGCCTCTGTTATCTTAAAAAATGTCTTAGAGAGGGCGACTCAGCTGTTAACTGATCCTCAGGCCTCTAGCAACCGTGTCATGCCAAATCCTGTCCTTTGGCAGGCTTCATTTGATGCATTCTTTGGTCTTCTAACCAAGTACTGCCTGAGCAAATATGACAGCATTATGCAATCAATATATTCACAGACCACCCAGCCCAGCACGGATATCATTAGTACAGAGGCAGCAAGAGCTATAAACAAGGAAATGCCTGTAGAACTTCTACGTGCTAGTCTTCCACACACAGACGATCATCAGAGGAAGCTATTGCTAGATTTTGCACAGCGGTCCATGCCTGTAAGTGGAATTAATGCTCATGGTGGCAGCAGTGGTCATGTAACTCCTGAATCTGTCCGGGGTTAGCTAATCTGACGACTGCAGTAATCTGGAAACATCAACATTGTAGATGGGCCGGCTCGGTACATGTTCCTTTCACTGTTCTCGCAATGGGATCAGCTCAGCAATTGATTTCTGTAGCTTGGGGATCAATATACCTGGGCATGCATATATAGTAGGGACCATTTATTGCCATGTCTTCACCCCCTCCCCCCTTCCCCCCTTCCCCCTGCCCTCCCTCACTCCCCTCCTCTCTTTTCTGTTGTTTCTTTAGACGATAAACAAACTGTCTTACAAAAATCTGTATTTTATATTTAAAAGTCTTGAAGGGGGATTAGTTACTGCAAGTGTTATCACATGGGAGCGTTATTTTATTGCTCTCTTGTAATTCTGAACGAAACTGGAAGCATAGGGGTAGAAAAATCCTCGTACTTGATGGGTGAATATCCATTGAACGTTGTATGTTGTTTTCAGTTGGATGCCCTACTGTTTTGTCTACCTCCGAATGGAGAAACTTTTGGGAGGAGAATAGGGTCCATTTCTGCTAGGGTTACTCTTGGTGGATGTTAAAGGAGTAAAACGTTATGTTCTGTCCTGAGCACATCAGTACAGGTTTATAGTTGATTTAAACGAAGGTTAACAGGCCGTGGCTAGTTCAATCTTTTATTTCCATCTATTTATTATAGCATTATTTGTTTAAGAGATCAAATCATGGGTTTCATTTTGCATCATGTGAGAAGAGAAAATTACGAAGATATCCAACACACTCTTACAATTAAGGGCTCCTTCTTTGGCAAGAAAGTCAACACAAAAGTTACCAGCATTTGGTAACGGATGCCCATAAACATTAACATTTGCAGATCGGGAAAAAAAAATGAAAAGAAAAAGAAGTCAGTACTGTTGTCCTTCCTCCTTGACGTTATGTTCTCCCACTTCTTTCATCCTCATCACCACCGGCTGTTGGCTAAACCATACCGCCAGCCACCGGCTGTGGATAAAACCTTATCTTATTATTTCGCGTCTCCACCCCTTTTTTTTTATCAACTTCTTACTCATTTGTAAATATGTAAGGGTAAATCGTGTTTATGGTTGCGCTAAAACATTACTTGCATAATGACAAAATTGTCATTAATAAAATATTCAAAAGTATGTCGTTTTGGTCCATTATCACAGTTAACCTTTGTTTTCCCATATATGTATTATTTATGTATGTATAAAATGGTTTAGGCTCCTTTGTTACTGATAAGCCTACCATTGTATTATCTTTCCCTCTAAACCTTCGTCGTAAGACACTGACATTAGTTTTTTTCCTTCTTTCTAATTTAAGCCCCCTCACACACATTACTTTGTCAATGTAAATATTTAAAATCTCATACTCTTGGTCCACAATAGGTGGGGATAATCATTTGGACAAGACCCTCTAGGACTACATTTGTTTACAAAAAACGTACTTGAAATTGAACTATTCGTAATAATTTAACACTATTTCGGATTATTTTATCCTATAATAGAGGATTAATAGTCATTTAAATATTTTTATGAATTATTTATTATTATTATTACTAAGGCTATTTATGGTGGATTATATACTCCCATAAAAAATTTGGGATTAATAGTCCCTCTCATTTTAAACTATTAAATGGCTTTATGAGATTAATAGTCTATCATAGATTAATAATCTCTCATCAAAGGATTAAATAGTGCAAAGTAGTGTTAAATTAAGGTAAATAGTCCAATTTCAAACATGTTTTTTACAAACAAACATAGCTTTGGTTCACTGACATTAGTTATGATGAAAAATGATTTGTCAAATTTTTAAATATAATCCATTTAAAATTTTATTTTTAATTATAAAAATTATTATTTTCAAAATTTATTTGGATAATATCAATTCTAGTTTATAAGATTTTTTAAATTAACATCAAAAAGTCTAGATAAGATCCTTTTTTTTTTATTTTACTTGTGTATAGTGCGGAGAATCTCTATTAATAAAACGTGAGGCTTTAGTAATTGCTTTTTGGTAATTTGTGTCACCGATTAAAAAAAAATTAGTTACATTTCAAATAAAAGATTTTGAAATCAAATAAAAAATTTAAAAATAGTTTGCTTTGTTTTTAGATTATAAGGTTGAAAGACCATTCCTAAATTTTAAAATTGAGAGACCTTTTAGTGTTATTATATATATATATATATATATCTTCTTTTGATTGAATGCTTAATAAATTAGATGATTGCCAAGATTTTTGAACAATGCCTGCGTGGAAACTTAATCATATTGTTCTACAAAATACACGATGATCATCACCTGTGCAGAATTTACTTTCTCATTTTCTATTTGAGAATTACAACTACAACTATTATATATATATATATATATATAGAGAGAGAGAGAGAGAGAGAGAGAGAGAGAGAGAGGAGGGAGAGAGAGAGGCAGAGGCCAAGCGTTTTCAAGGGAAATTCTGCAAATAATCCACATCTAGGGAGCTGCTACTTTGTGCTTGTATTATAAATTCTCGCAAGTGAAAAAGGCAAAGCCAAGGGCTTTAGTCCAATCTATTTGCTTACCAAGTTACCTCCCAACCTCATACATAGAAAATTAAAGGCAGATAGGCTTAGTTAATGTTGCCTGGGCCTAGGGGCAGGAGTCTCCACTGGTCCCATTAGACATGAGAAGTGTGAGACCATACATTAAAATAGGTTTGGATTTATTGGCCCAAAATGAGTGGAAAAAAAGAAAGAGAATTAAGAGGTGGCAGTGCCAGAGTGGCACCAATCAGAAGCTCCACTACCTTATCGCCCATCACAATTGTAATCTTTCCCTCATCCATTATCCAAAAAACTCAATCATGCATTTTCTTTCACAAAAATCCTCCAGCTGCGTCGATTTCATTTGATTTCTAGCTAGCACACAGTCTTGGGTGACAAATTAAAACAAGCGAGAGGGAGATTAAAGAATGGCCTCAACATCATGTTTCTTGCACCCCCTCCACCATACACTCACAAACTCAGCAAGATCTCCATCACAATTACTCCATGCCCCAACCCAAGTCCAGCTGATGAAGCCCAACCACATAGTCTGCCGAGCCCAGAAGCAGACCCTCCAAGAAGACGAAACCCCCGTCGTGTCTCGCCGGTTGGCTCTCACGGTGCTCATTGGCGCTGCTGCCGTTGGCTCCAAGGTCTCTCCTGCTGATGCAGCTTACGGTGAAGCTGGTACTTCTACTTATCCATCCATCTATTTCTATATACTACCATTTATGTGCATATATTGTCTTTGTTTATCCTCTAATCAGTATGATCAATAGCACGTTTATTCCGCAATTTATCTGAACAAAAAATTGACTCTAGCTGAAAGAGTAAGCCCAAGTCAAGATCCAGCGGAATGCATTTTCTGGTCCATAAATTTCACTCCCGCAGTTGCATAATATACCTGCTTTATCTTTAAACTGTAATAATGCTCTGCTAAGGAAATGTCATAGTAGTTTAGGGGGAAAAATGGATCCAAAATTTTCAACTGTACTAATTGATTAACTGAACTGATAATTGATTATTGGCAGCAAATGTTTTTGGAAAGCCGAAGACAAACACAGACTTCCTGACTTATGATGGAAAAGGTTTCAAGCTGTTGCTTCCTGCAAAATGGAACCCAAGCAAGGAGTTGGAGTACCCCGGTCAGATTCTTAGATACGAAGACAACTTTGACTCCACCACCAACGTCTCAGTCATGGTTACTCCGACCGATAAGAAATCCATCGTCGACTACGGTCCCCCGGAAAAGTTCCTATCTACAGTAATCTTTTATCCCCTGTTCATCTTACCCCATTTCAAATTCCTTCAAGGAGTAAACTTTTCTATTTCTAATGCCTCAATTTTTGGCTTTTGTGGATCAAACTAAGACTTTTGTCAAGCGTAAAGCAATCTTAAATAACAAATTTTGTTCATCTCTGCCTGAACTTTCAGGTGGACTATTTGCTAGGAAAACAAGCCTACTCCGGCAAAACTGTTTCAGAGGTAATCAGCTAAACAACTTGAGGCTGCATTTTGATAAAGAATGACTTCTCAAAAGCGTCCCTTGATCTTACTTAGCTAGATTAAATATATAAAACAAACAAGAAAGAATTCATGAAAAGATAAAAGTTCCCCTAAACAAGTTGAAGAATGGAGGGTTCTCATATACAATTTGATTAAAAATGGTAGCAGAACTACTACTCCATCATACTTGCGTACAGAAAAATGTCGATGATCTTGCATGTAAAGAAAAGAATGGACAAGTAAAAGTTACTAAAAGCCAGCTTCAAAAGAATTTTAAACAAACATGGGGAACGCATAACATAAGTTGCTTACCATCAACTCTCATACTATCATGGATGCTCCAACATGTCTTTAGCTTTTCTTGAACATAATAAATTAAAAATGCTTCTAAATTCACTGGATTGACCATTATGCCAAAATGGAAACCCAGTAAAAGCACCTGAAAACATGTATGCTTGTATAAATTTGGAAAATGAAATGGAACTCTTTTCAGGGTGGCTTTGAACCAGATGAGGTGGCAACAGCAAATATATTGGAGACCTCAACTCCAGTGATCGGTGGGAAACAGTACTACTACTTGTCTGTGTTGACTAGGACTGCAGATGGAACAGAAGGCGGCAGACACCAACTTATTACAGCCACAGTTTCAGATGGTAAGCTCTATATATGCAAGGCTCAAGCTGGGGACAAGAGATGGTTTAAAGGAGCAAGGAAATTTGTCGAGAGTGCTGTGACTTCTTTCAGTGTTGCCTAAGATGAACTGTGATTTTGTGAATAAATCAGCTTAATTAAGCTTTTGTTGTTTGATCAACTTGTCTAAACATTTTACCCCAAGTCTTAGAGAGTGCTAGCAATATTATGAGAAGATCAATTCTCTCTCTCTCTCTCTCTCTCTCTGCCTACCATATTATGGAATTAACATAAAATAAGCTCTTTTGTAAAGCTGTGAAACTAACCAACCTACTCACTCACTCTCTGAATTGGGCTAGTTTAAAGCCCGTTTAAGACTTGAATAAGAGAGAAATTTTGTAACAATTGCTTATAGCTAAGCTTAGGCTTGAGATTGATAAAGAGTAAAATTTAATCACATTTTTGAGCTCCTATAGGTAATAAGTTGGACACATGATTCATAAACTACTAGTAAAATTTAGTCGCATTTTCAACTCCTTGGCATATTAAGTTGGGCTCGAACTCCCATTTAAGCAAGCAACATATTAAATCAACAAAACTACAAAGCTATTCAAACTTGTTACAATTAATACCTGTAGAAAATTTTGTATAATAGGTGGGGTTTGATTTCGTGGAATAGAAATTTAATATAATATAATAATTTAAGTGATGTAATATAATAGTAATATGTTATTACAGGATATTTGTTCGATTAATTCTTGATATTTGTGTAGTGATTGTAATGTTATTATATTATGTTCAAAATTATATTTAGTTTATTATATTACATAATTGTATGTAATGATTAAAATAAATTATAATCATTATTATTTTATCTTTTATAATTTATTTCATTGCGGACGTAAACATCAATCAGAGAAAATGTAATAGTTGTAATATAATAGTTAGACTAAATATAATAAATATCATATTACTACAATAACCTGTTATATTACGAAATTATTATATTGACTTATCCCGAACCAAACACTGATGGTTTGACAGGAGAGAAAAATAAGAACCGTGATTTGGGATGAAGAGCATGAAAATAGGCATACGTACAACCAGTGGCTTGCAAGTCAAAGAAGGTGCAAGAAAATCACTTGACCGAAAGCAGTTTAGCAAAAGAGTAATAATCCTACTACTACTACTATAATAATAATAATAATAAAACCTTTTCTTTGTTCTGTTTTAGAAATATAATACATTTTTTTTCTTCTTTATTTGGCCATTACAAAATACACTTTGTAATTTTATTTGTTGATAGGTGTCACTACAAATATACTCATCGAGTTCGGAGCCTTTTCTACTGACCACGATATGAATTGTTGTCCGCGATCAGAATTTCAATGTACAGTAATAGATAATTTTGTCACACACTTGATGACAAAAAAAACCTTGAATATCTAAGCATGAATCCAAACCATGGTTAGTATACATACCAAAATATCTAATAATCCTAAAACCCTTCTCAAAATATCTAATAATCCAAACCATGGTTATTATACATACCATGATGGGGCTGTTAATGTGTATTTTTTTTTTTACAAAAAAAAATAGCATATTACATGTATGTATGTATATATATATAGCTCGACCATCTCCAAACACAAGATTGTAACAAACAAGCCGCCCAAAAATGAAAGTAAAGCACATAAACATCCAAAAATAAAAATAATGAGTTTTGGAGATTGAATTCACAGATCTACAGCCGGATATTTCTTGGTCTCTCGCCGGGTTGAATAGATGTAGCTACAGCCCATAGATTTAGATTTTTTGGTCTCTCGCGGTCATTGGTAAAAAAAACGACTCCGTCACAATCATCCGTGAATATACAAACCTATATTTCTCCCCAATTAACTTCTCAACAACACAGCCAAAAGAAGCCAAATCGATCTCAAGCGAGAAAATCATAATGAAGAAGGAGAAAGGAATAGTTTAGGGGTTTAACATTGGTGGATTTGGTGAAAAATTCTTCCATATCCATTATTAGTTCCCGGGTTTTGTGAGTATCAGTGATATTAACATCCATCTAGTAGTAATAGTAATGCCCAGTATTTATTAAATACTAACAGTAACAGTAATGGAAGTAATAATTATAATAAAATGGTATTAGAAATATAAATAGTTATAAAAAGGGTAAATTTGTCAATTTATTAAAACACATAATATGTCTATTTTTTTTAAATACACCTCATTATATATAAACCATGATTTAAGAGGATTTTTAAGAGTTGACTGCTTTGAATAATAAAAATACCTTACTGGTTAAAGGTGAAAAAGGTTACAAAGTTCAAGTCTTTGGTCATAATACCACCACCTATTTATCACCCACGGCTTCCTTGTGACAGAATTGAAAATTCACAACAGTTGCAAATGGACTCAAATTTTTAACACTCATCGGTTGTTGAGTGGTATCAGGTATCCGGTTTATTAGGGAAGCAAAAGAACTGGCGGTTATTTAGGTCCGAACCTGCCGGCTACCTGCAACTACTGGATACCACTCAAAAAAAAACAAAAAAAACATTGGTTTCTCAATTCCCACTTGAGACAAAAAAGGTGCTTTTAAACAGTGTTCAGATTTCTTAATGATAACCTAATTATCGATGACCTCAATTAGGGTTGTCTCATAATCACTAGGAGCCACAAACCCATGTAGATTCATCACAGTTGCAGCCACATTGGCAAGCCCACCATCGGGGACATCCTTGCGGTATCTGACGCCAGGTAACAGCCCAGGACCACCGATTGCAATCGGTACCTAGACAACAACATCCATGCAGCAATATGTCAAAATCAATAACCGACAAATTCACAATATGTTTACTAACCCACAGGAAAAAATGGCCAAACAACAAAATAAATCAGATTTTCCAAAGGAAAGGCCAACAGATGGATCCATAATGTAAAGAAAACCTTTGCTCTCATTTTCACAATATGTAATCCTCCAAAGAGCCAAGCCTAACATATTAGCTGTTACTTGTGAATATGAAGGGAAAACTATCACTAAGCCAGTCCATAGAAAGTTACTCACCCAAATTTTGCAAATTAAAAATAACTTAAAACTGAAGTAATTGCATTCTCACATAAATGTTATCCTCTTTCATTGTGCCAAGTAAGTAGGCATCTGAGGTTCCCCATTGTCATTAATCTTCCTTTTGATAATAATAATAATGATTTTCTTTGAGCTTTTTACCCCGGAGGGAGTACCTTACGGGGAAGTGATTCTAATATGAAGAGTCTACATATACTTGATATCAGTGCATCTATATAAAGAGCGCAAAATATACTTACGGGTTCAAGAGTGTGAGAAGTAAGTATTTGAATGTTGCCATTTTTGTCCAGAAGTGGCTCCCCCTTCTTGTTTCTCTTCACCATGTCCTCAGCATTCCCATGATCTGCAGTGACAACATATATTCCACCCACTTGCTCAATTGCATCAAGGATCATCTGCACAATTAGACAGGTAAATACAGTGAGTACTCTCAGTCAGACCTGGTATAACATCAAGCTTCTTTAAGAAAGACCTTTTCTTTTTCTTAAAGAACAAACTGAGTAGAAAAAAGGAAAAGGAAAAAAAGAGAAAGAAAGCTAAATAAGATAATTTGAGGAAATGTCTGTACTCTTTCGTGTTTCCTCATCATGCATCCTAAAAAGAATGCCCAGCGTATAAAAAGTCGCAAATAATGAAAATACGCATAATATCTTTAGCAATACAAGTCATTCAGAAGTTCAGATAATAGTTTACTAAGCTGATTAGTAATCAAGCTCTTCACACTGCACAACATTATTCATTATTTTACTTGACTAATTATGGCGTTCTTCCAATATAATTTGGACACCAGCTTATTTCAACTCGTACATTGACAAAACAGTAAGAATTGATACCAAGATGTTAGGGACCAGTAAAAGATACACGGCATGGTCAATCCACACACATTAGGTTTTGCAATGACATTCCTTTCTTCAACCCAACGTTTTACTAAACCACTGCATCAATTATCTAAGGTATGTTCAAGTTATTGTGAACAAAATTCATAACGCTTTGTTTCCTTCTCCCACATGAATTCTAGTGTCTTCCCATGAATGTATAACAGTCTCGCCAGGTCCAGTTAGCTGAACTTGATGCACACATAAAACTTTCTATCATGAAACCATGCAAGTATTGAACACATCACGATTGTCAAACTGCTGTTTTTCAACAAGTCCTGAGCAAGATTATATTTCTGGAACTATCATACCTTGACAGCTTCATCAGCAGCTTTGCAAGCTACTACAGTTGCTTCAATGTCACCAGTATGCCCCACCATGTCACTATTTGGTAGGTTAACACGTACCTATAAGAGCAAATATCATGGTAACTAAATATTTCCCCCGAACTGAACCATTTTTTAGTCAAACAACATACCTTGAAAGAAATGACAATCAGAGTCTAAAGGGTTACCTGGTGGAATTTACGGCTCAGGATCGCATCCCTAGCCTTCTCGGCAATCTCCACAGCCTTCATCTTTGGTTTGACATTGAAGGTAATCCCACTGTCACTTGGAACTTCCACATATTCTTCCATCTCTGAGTTAAAATATCCTGAGCGGTTTCCGTTCCAGAAAAAGGTAACATGACCAAATTTGACAGTCTCGCTGTATAAGAAAATTAACAAGTTAGCTTATGCTAAGATGGCCTACAATGTATAATGGGAAATAACCCAACACTGGCTCTCATTATTACCAAGACTTTGGTTTAAATATGATTAAATTCGAAATCCAAAAGACACAAAGTCTAAGATAAAAAAAAATTACACAAGATACTTCTTACAGAAAGACAAAGCATACTACAGCTCATTTAGCAATTTAAAATGAACAAAAATCATAAAATATGCTATTTTGGGCAACCAACCTGCATGCAAAAGTACGAACACCATTATGCGTCAAATATTCGCCAGATGTTCTCTCTATCTCAGGCGGAGAAACAAGGTAGCGACTTGGAAGCTTCAACTCCCCATCGTATTGAAGCATCCCAGCATAACGAATTTTAGGAACTCGAACTCGGTCAAATTTATCAAAGCTCTCATATTCAAAAGCCTTAGCAGCCATAACCATACGATCTGCTCTAAAGTTAAAAGTCACCACAGCATCTCCGTCCACTATAGGCCCAACAGCCTTTCCATTATCATCAACAATAACAAATGGAGGTAAGTACTGATCATTGCTCTTGGGTTCCGCCCTTAAAGTCTTGACAGCTTCAAGGGCATTCTTAAACTTGTATGGTGCTTCACCTAGAACTTGCGCATCCCATCCTCGTTTAATGACCTCCCAGTCATTCTGCAAAAAAGACATCACTAATAGATTCAGTTCCATTTTTGCTGGAAAGATGAAATCACACCAAGTGGCACGCCTATAATTATCAGAAAAGATATTGAATAGAACAGAAAACTGATGTGGAAGACTTCCAACTGCGTTCTGCGATTGATAACACACCTGATTCAGATCATAGTCAATACAAGCAATTATATACAGTATAATTGTGAATGCATTTGCAGATCATAAGACTTTGGTGTTTTGAGCAGAGAAATATACTATTATTATCTTTTATCGTGTTCAGGTTGATTATAAATGGCAAACTTGATTTGTTCAATAAGGATGGGTAGGGGGTCATTAACGGTCAACAAATGCTAACTTTACAACACAACACAACAAGTATAAACTCAACAGCATCAGTAGTAATGATTATTATTTAAAAGGTCATTCCAAAAAGAAAA
This sequence comes from Hedera helix, assembly GCA_947179155.2. Classification (NCBI taxonomy): domain Eukaryota; kingdom Viridiplantae; phylum Streptophyta; class Magnoliopsida; order Apiales; family Araliaceae; genus Hedera; species Hedera helix. The sequence goes on along the minus strand of OX359283.1, from coordinate 40,610,079 downwards.
GTTCAAGAATCCAACAATCCAATTCAATTGACCAAAAGGACAGCTGTGAGCCTTTTGACATCTTAAATGGTAACACTCTGCTTACCATTTGACAATGACTCCTTAATCAGTCAATGCAGATAGTTTACTCTAGTACTGAAGATATTAGCAGCATCAAAGCCATAGCAACTGTAAATGGTGCTTACACTACAACTAATCCAGCTAACTGGCTTAGCATGTCATTCCAACCTCAAGTATACGAGTCAAAGCTTTACCTATTCAAGAGATGTGGTCATGAGTTCATCGACAGGTGGCACTCTGTGTAATGCAGGACCAGTACGTATGAAGTAATGAGTCATGTATAGTACCTAAAACTAACTGATGTAATAGTGTACTATAAATACTCAGCAATTTCTTTCACATGTAGTTAATGAAGAATGTATACATTCTGAGAGTCTATTACATTCTTTTTTCTCTTCCATTTAGTGACTTGATCATTACAACTAGAGATAAACTATTTTACTATACATTCTGTGAGTGGTATGCATTAGCTTGATAAATACAAGTATACAACATTGAAGCGAAGTTATAACAGCATTGTATTTATATTTGTTACAGACCAAGTATAACCCTTAAATATGAATATATTTTATCACAGTATATTACCTCGTATCGATCCATCGTAACATACATGCGACCGCCACCTGATGCAATCTGCGCATCAATACCTTTTCCACGTAATTTTGCGAGATCGTTCTCAATAGTTTCCACAAAGCCTACGCTTGAACCATCCAAGACATCACGACCATCGGTAAGAACATGAAGGCGGATTCTTTTGGCACCACGCTCACTGGCACCTTTCAGCAACAACTGCATCCACAAGAAAAAAGGTATTCCAATAATTAGTTGAATTACATGTTTGATATTTTACCAAGGAAAAATCAAGCCAACATGAAATAATATCTTAAAAGACTTGAATTACATATTTTACCTGCACTTGGTCGAGCCTGGAGTGGACACCACCATCACTCAATAACCCAATGAGGTGCAACGTGCCACTTTCAAAAGATTCCTTGATGTACTTAAAACCCTCGTCATTGTAGATTTTTCCGGACTCAAGAGCAATGTCACAAAGCTTTGCACTACACAGTAACAAGTCCATTCCAAAGTTCAGTACCCACTGCTTTCTCAAAACGCAGAGTGCTGGGAATTCAATTAAAGCATGAAAGACTTCCTCAGTCATTTGAATTGTTTTTTGCTTTATTTTAAATCATATGTGAAAGAAGAAGTATAAAGGCCAAAAATACTTGCACTCGAAACTGTATTACATAACCACCATATCTTAGAAGTTACACCCAGAAACTCCTATGAAATCATACATGGATTCCCTTAACATACCCGAGAACTTGGAGGATACAAAAAGGGAATCATACTGAATGGAAAGGAGCTGACCCCTTAACTTTTATATTTAGAACAATGTTTGCATTTGTACAACCACCACTTAACTTTAGAATCAGTTGCATGGAATTCACCAGGGTAAAACAGATCTTGATTCCAAATTTCTGATTACTTTGAGTCTCATTAAATTTCTAAACCAACCTGCTGAGTGAATTACAATGTGAACAACTTTTTTTTTTCTTTTTTTTTTTTGTGTGGTTAATTTGACGCGCACACCCACCCACTCACCCACACGATTTGAACCTAAGATCTCTTGCTAAGCAAGAGGTCTAGAATACCACCGACCCAAAGGCTCTCGTTGAACACCTAAGGGAATCTCCAGCAGGCCGGAAAAGCAACAATCCTAGACTATGAATATAGTCTAGAATTCATATTTCACTCCAGTAGCCGAACTAAATTTAGCCCGTGGGTTTTCTCGGGGAAACAAACAGACTATATCAAGGAACAAGAATTTGGTGGACTATAATTTCAAATATATTTAAATGAGAGGGTGGAAAGATGATTAAAGGAACAAGAATTACAGTCCACAGGATAGTGAATTGTAGACTAAAAGATATATATTGATGTCATATGGACTAAATATAGTCCATGAGATGGTCCACCTGCTGGAGATGGTATAATATCTTTCAATAAATACATAACATTAAAGAATACAAAAAAGGAAAGAAAATAAGCTAACCCTTGTGCAAATATCCGTCCAGCACCAAGGGCATTGTGACCAACTTCACTGTTGCCCATGTCATCTTCTGTTGGAAGTCCCACCGCAGTTCCATGAGCCCTCACCAATCGCCACTTTTCAGGTGCACCCTTTCAAAACAATACACATATCAAATATCAAATATCAATCAAGCCGGGTACAACCTCTCTTTTTCTCTTCCTCGCACCCAACAGTCCCAAAAGTCAAAGCTTTCAACGATGGGAATTACAATTGATTTAACATGAAAAATTGTCGAGATCAAAACTTATTTAAATAGTAGAATGAGATTTGAGAAAGAGAAGTATACCTTTTTCAAGGAATCCATAGTGGGTGTGTCGGCAACAGAAATGCAGTTATACTGATTGGGTTTGGCTTCACCCCACCCGTCCAAAACCACCATAGCCACGATCTTCCCCTTTGGGAGCTTTGGGTGATCCGCCAATTTCCATGAAAATCCTGAGCTACCCATCTCTCTTTCTATACGTATATGTGTTAATCACACAATATTCTTGAATCTAATCAAATACCCTTCACAAAAAACAACAGAAAATTCAAATAAAAAAAAGCAATCGACCAAATACATCAGATCTACATCATGTACAAACACACCCATATATAGAGAAAGAGGGGTGAGAGAAAAACCTTTGGGATCCAGCCACAGTACAAACAAGAGAGAGAGCAGAAGTTATAAGCCAATGAGGAGTATATTTATGGAAGAGACGACAGCAAAAAACTACGACACCGGCCGCCCCCAATAGGTCAAGGATGTTACAGTTGAGCTCACGTGCGATGCACGTGACACTCTTACCGATTTTTAGGCGTGCGTGCCTGCGTGGTCGGTAAGAAATCGTAAGGTTGCACGCGTCTCGAGAATATATTTATTTATATTTTTAAATTTATAAAAATTAAAATAAATAATAAACTTAATATAATTTTTTATAATTATAATCATTATATTTATATTTAAAAAATGTATATATGTATATAAAAATTTTAATTATTAAAATAATCAATTTGACTAAACAAGTGTCGGAGGGATTACTGGGTATCGGTCCTATCGGATGCCTTACCGGTCGAATAAGCTTAAGCATATTCTATTATTCTTTTTAGGCATATAACACTTTAGTCCCTTGTACTTTACCTATTTCTTTGAGTGGGTGTCCCAATTTAATATTAATATTTATAATATGCCTCTTGACTCTCATTACTTGGTAGGAGTACATTCTAGAAGCGTATTTTAATGGTACATGTTTATATCTGGAATATATTAATTTGTATTACAATCTGGTATTATGTAAGGTGTGCCGTCATGTATCGACTTGTTTAGATAATAAAAGTTTCTTTTTGAAAATTAAAAGATACATTTTATAAACACACAATTAGTTAAAACAAATTACATGATTTATGTAATTATGTCAATATTTTTTAAAAATGTTATATTATTTATGACCCTTTTGCCATATATATAAAATACGAGTGACTCCATTGTCTTTGCATTTAATATTTTAAAAATTAATGTCTCAATTCTTGACAAATAACTACTCATAAGCTTTTGAGTGTACGAGATTTTGGAATTCAATCTTAGTAAAGTCAAAATTATTAAAATTCTGCTTCAATTATTAAAAAAAAAAGAAAAAAGATTTTTGCAGTAGACTAAAATATTTAATAAGGGTATGCAGATACCATGTGAGTGCCAATAATGGCATCTATCTATCTATTTAGTAAAAGTGTAACGAGACGTTTGCTCAAATCCATTATGAATCGCTCCTAACTTTGCTAACGGTGTTGTAACTAGTGTGGAGTAAAATACATGTAAAATCGAATCAATTTTTTTTATCAGATTATTTTAATTATTCAGTTATTTTATTTAATTCAATTATAATTATTTGGATTTAATTTTAATTTTTAAAATTATAATATTTAGATACTTGGATAATTAAATTAGATATTGAAAAAAAAATTATTGACTTTTTCCTATAGTTATGTACTTCTATATTGTTAATTTGAAATTATTAAACTAATTTATGAATTATTATGGTTGTGGATTATGGTTAAATATTATTTGAAAATTATAGTATAAAATTTGAAATAAATTTTTTTATTTGATAAAAATAAGTTCATATTTTAATTATATACCGAATAACTTAATAGTATAATTCAATTTTCAAGTATTTAATTAATATTAATTTTGAATATTTATTCGGATAATAAAATTAAGTGAAATTAAAGGTTCACGTACAAATAAATAAATAAATTAAACACGTTAAACGTTGATTTTTTTAGCAACAACACAGAACACGATAAAAGGGTTCATTTGGAAAATTATAAGCATGACAAACTTCAAGATTTATTAAAGAATTGACCTGGCAGCAATCTTGTGATTACATACTATTGGATCTTGGATATTTAAATGGGGCGCCCATGGAGGGTCCGACCCATTTGGTTGTTAGTCAGATGGCTATTGAGACTCAGTCTTTAACGTTATAATTATAACGTTAAGTTGACTGAGTGGTTGGAGGTTTTATAGGGAGTGGGTTAAACCACTACGCCTATAAAACCCACGACCTCAGTTCATCTGAGATCATCCCATCATCAATTATCAATATACTGGATATTGATTAAGCCACAGTTCTCCTAAAATAACAACTGAATTCCCAAATTTGTGACGGATCGTGAATTAGTTCTCCGTTCTCATTCTGTAGTTCGGAGACGACTGTTTGGGTTTGGCTTTGGCTTTGGCTTTTCAACCGTACGAGTTCTTCCGCACCAAAAGATCACGCTTCGAGGGTATGATTTTTGGTTCTCGTTAATGTATTTGTGTAAATATGTGATAACATACATATTATTAAAATCCTTCATTGGTATCAGAGCATGGTTGTAAGATCATATGTATGTACTGTTTACACAATATGCCATGAAAGCATGTATAAAAATGAAAACCGCATGCTTTAATTTGCCATAACTTTCTGGGTAATAATCCGTTTCATGTGATTTTGGCATGTATGCGTAGAATATTTTATGGGCTTTCCGTAGATATATTATATGCATGATTTGGATAAGAAATGACCAAGTTATGGCCTCTGTAAGAAAAATTCGCGATCTGATGGCTGGAGGTTGAAGATGAAGTGCAATAATCACTCTCAGTGGCTTGCACGTTCATTACAACACTATCATGGAAGCTCCCAAAATTGTGGTTGAGCACACCATTGAACTCAGCTCATCCAGACGATCACAACGGAAAAAACAACATCGCGAACGGAGGTCGGTAAGGCGGCGCGTGTTATACACGCGCCTTGTGCCGCCGCGGAAATACCACGCGCCCGCGCAATGCGCGGACGTCCTTCAGCAGCTGGCGCGTGATATGCACGCGCCTGACCCGCGCGCTGACCCGCGACCCGGTTCCGACCCGCGTTTTTTCCTGTTGACCACCCGGATTTTTGACCCGCCCGGTTCATTAATTAATTTCAGAAAATGTTTTTTATTAATTATTTTATATAAGAAAATGATTTATAAATACTAAATGAAATTAATAAATTCCGAAATTTTTACAGAAATTAATTATTTGCATATAATTGATGTTTCCACTGTTTGTTTTGGAAAATTAATATATTTGGATATTTTTGTTAATTTCCAACTTAATTGTGCAATGATTAATTAATTGTGATAATTAGAATAATTATCAGAAAAATCCCAGAAAATTACAGTAACCTTTTATGATGATAATACACTGTTAGAAATTTTTGGGAAATTTTTTGATGTGTTTATAATATACTTGGTATATTAAATTGTGTAATATTGCTTATTATTTAATTCCTTTGTTAATATTTTGAAATATTAATTGTTTGATACATGGAATTAAATTGTTATGCTGTAATTGCACATGCACACATATTTATAGTGGGAGTGATTTAGGTGGTAGTAATTTAATTAAAATTATTCCCTAAATTAAATGTCTTAAGCGCCGAAAATTAAGTTTAAATAATTGGACATTTATATGAATTGTGATTCCTAAGCTTGGCGAAGTCTCCCTTTTATATTTATGTCCTAATTATTTTTATGTTAATTTGATTCGTGCGGCTAAGATATAATTATACTGTGGTGAACTATGAATATCTCTAATCAATTTTTTCCGAAACAGAAATGGCTTCAAAACACATAATCGCAGATCTTAATCAAGGAAACAAGTTAGACGGAGATAATTACGATGTTTGGCACCGTAAGGTTAGGATGGTCTTGGAGGAGCAAGAGGTTGAAGAAACCCTGCTGTCCAAAATGACAAAACCAGACGGTGAAGATGCAAAGGATCCGGTCAAGGTTGTAGCCTTCGAAAGTTGGCGCAAAAAGGACCGAATCGCTCGCATAACGTTGCTGAGCTGCATGAACAACGACTTCCTGTTTGAGTATGAACAATACTCAACGGCACATGAGATGTGGGAAGCTCTCAAGACGAAGTTTGGCGGCACCTCGCTGACAAGGCTGAGAGAGTTAGCCATAAGATTCGATGGTTATAAAAAACGTGATAACCACACTATGAAACAACACCTTCGAATCATGGCTAACATGATCCGGGAATTAAAATCCGGTGGGACTCAGCTGTCAGACGAGCAGCAGATTTCAGCAGTGGTTCGCTCTCTTCCCGACAGTTGGGAACATATGCGGGTCAACATGACCCATAACGAGAATATCAGAAATTTTGATGATATTCGTCGCCACCTGGAGCTCGAGGCTGAGCGCCTTGACGTTGTCAAGTTCTCCAGGGCATATGTAGCTGAATCGAGCTCTTATAAAGGGTTCAAGCCAAAGAAGGGCAAGAAATCTGCTAATCCTACTGCGCCTAAGATGGCTGCGAGTGGTGGTGTCAGCAAACGGAAAAGAGGCAAGCGAGGTGCTGGCAAAAAGGATAAGGCCAAGATGGCATGCTACAATTGTGGCAAGGCGGGACACTTCGCTCGTGAATGCACTGAGCCGAAGAAGGTAATTCCTAGTCCTAATCTATCTATGTGTTTAGTATCAAGTACTGTAATGGTTGCTCATTCTCTCCATATGTGGATTGTAGATTCAGGAGCAACGGACCACATAGCTAGAGATCGGAGTGGATTCGTGGAATACCGCCGCATTCCGGCTGGCAGAAAAGTATTCATGGGGAACGATTCCAGTGTGGACGTGCTAGGCACTGGCACTTACAAACTGGAAATGCGAGGAGGCTCTGCATTGACCCTACATGATGTACTTTATGCGCCGGATGTCCGGCAGAATTTATTTTCTGTTTTGTCAGTACTTCGTTTAGGCTATTCTGTTAGTTTTGAGAACAACGTTGTAATAATTTCGCATGGGACGAATATTTTTGGATATGGTTTTATTAATAATGGTTTTATGGTTTTGGATACTGTTGATTCTAACATTAATAGTAATGATTCCTATTCCTTGCTTGTTGAGAATGATAATGTTAGTTCAATTCAATGGCATGCTAGATTAGGCCATATTGGACAGGATAGAATGACTAGGTTAGCTCGAGCAGGTCTTTTAGGCCCACTCGCTAAAGTCAATCTACCCACTTGTGAACATTGTCTAGCAGGAAAGTCAACTAGAAAACCATTTGGTAAAGCCACTAGGGCAGAAACGCCATTGCAACTCATTCACTCAGACATCTGTGGCCCTATGAATGTGAAAGAAAGGAATGGACGTTCCTACTTTCTCACAATGATAGATGACTATACGCGCTTCGGATATACCTTTTTGATCTCTCATAAGTCTGAGGCATTAGAATGCTTTAGACGTTATTTGATTGAGGTCGAGAAACAGTTGGATAAAAGTGTTAAAGCACTTCGAACTGACCGAGGCCGCGAGTATCTATCCGATCAGTTCAAGGAACTGTGTGAAGAAAGAGGGATAATCAGGCAACTGACAATCCCTAGAACTCCGCAACAAAATGGTGTGGCGGAGAGGAGGAATCGAACATTATTAGACATGGTTAGGTCTATGATGGCGCAAGCAAATTTGCCTATCTCCTATTGGGGTGATGCATTGTTGACTGCGACATATATACTTAATCGTGTACCTTCGAAATCCGTTCAGTCCACCCCATATGAATTGTGGACCGGCAGAAAGCCCGAATTGGGCCATATGCGGCCTTGGGGATCAGCAGCTTATGTGCACAACACTTCCCATGAGCATGGGAAGTTGGGCCCGAGGGATAAGAAGTGTATCTTTGTAAGATATTTTGAACACTCCAAAGGCTACGTGTTCGTTGGAGAGCAAACTGATGGGACTGTATCGGCGATAGAGTCACGAGATGCAGATTTCCTTGAGATGGATTTCCCTAACAGAGGTGATATGAGCAAAGAGATGAACTTTTATGAGATGGAGGAAGATTTGGGCGCCCCAACTCGTACAGTTGAGTCCGATGAGGCTATTCCTCAGGCTCCTGTAGATAGTGGGAGTGACATGCCTTCAAGCAGTACTCTTCCATCAAATGAAGAGTCTCTTGTTCCTCAAATGCGTAAAAGTCAAAGGGGCAACATTCCACGTCGTCTCTTTGAGATTGAGGGGAATGCCTTTCTGGCCGATACGCATGAAGATGAGGAACCTCGATCTTATCGAGATGCTCTATCATCTACTGCTAGTGATAAGTGGATGACTGCAATGATAGATGAGATGGAATCCATGAGGACTAATCAAGTCTGGGACTTGGTTGACCTTCCACCAGGGCGAAAGGCTATTGGGAACAAATGGATTCTTAAAGTCAAACGCAAGGCGGATGGTTCCATCGATCGGTACAAAGCTCGTCTTGTAGCCAAGGGCTACACCCAGCAAGAGGGAATTGATTACGAGGAAACCTTCTCACCGGTTGTGAGGTTTGCCTCAATTCGCCTCATTTTAGCAATTGTCGCACATTTGGATCTGGAGTTATATCAAATGGACGTTAAGACAGCTTTTCTCAATGGAGATTTAGCTAAGGAGATATACATGGATCAACCTGAGGGTTTCATCATAGAAGGACAAGAGCGCAAAGTCTGCAAGCTCAAACGTTCTATCTATGGTTTGAAACAGGCATCTAGGCAATGGTATCTGAGATTCCATCGAGCCGTCATTAGTGATGGGTTTACGATGATCGAGGAAGACCATTGTGTGTATATTAAACGATCCAAAGATAAATTCCTTATCCTATCGATGTATGTCGACGACATCCTACTAGCTGGGAACGATAAGGAGATGATTGTTACCACCAAAGGGTGGTTGTCCTCTAACTTTGAGATGAAGGACATGGGAGAAGCAGCTTATGTTCTTGGAGTTAAGATCTATAGAGATCGCTCAAGAAAGCTTCTTGGTTTGTCTCAAGAGACTTACCTTAAGAAGGTTCTGGAGCAATTCCAAATGAGCAACTGCAAACCCATAGACACTCCTATCGCTAAAGGTGATGCCATTGGACCCGAGCAATGCCCTAATTCTCCCGAGGAAATTGAGAAAATGTCCCACTACCCGTATGCCAGTGCTATAGGAAAGCTAATGTATGCAGTTGTGTGTACTCGGCCTGACATAGCATATGCAATCGGTTATCTCGGTCGTTATCAGTCAAATCCTGGAATTGCCCATTGGAGGGCAATCAAGAGGATCTTGCGATATTTGAAAGGTACTTTGGACTACATGTTGTGCTATGGAGGACCGGACCTGCGCTTGATTGGTTACTCTGATGCTAGTTGGGGAGGTAATCAAGGGGTGCGCAAGTCGACCTCAGGATATGCATTCTTGCTACATGGTGGTGCCATCACTTGGTGTAGCAAGAAACAGACTTGCATTGCTCTTTCAACGATGGAGTCGGAGTTTGTAGCATGTACGTCAGCTGTTCAGGAAGCCATGTGGTTGAGGAGATTCTTCGAGGATCTTGGAGTCGTCCCTCATGCTTCAGATCCTGTGACTGTTTACTGTGATAGCACAGCGGCCCTAGGTTACACTAAGGACCCTAAGTATCACGGCAGGACGAAGCACATTGACTTAAGGATGAACTTCATTAGAGAGAACATAGCAAATAATGAGGTGATATTGGAGTACATGCCCACTGACCTTATGGTAGCGGATCCCTTGACGAAACCGATACCGAGAGATGCTTTTTGTAGGCATGTTAGTTCGTTAGGGCTTCGTAGGGTTTGATGTACTTTCTTATTTTATTGTATATCACTCATTATTTGGCTTGTATTAAAGATATTCATTGTTGTATCGAGATATTTATCATTTATGCGAGATTCATTTGTTCCTACTTATGATTGTGTTGTTTTAGCGTATATGATAAATATTAATGGTTCACACAGTTATTATGCATATTGGATATGCACACACACTAAATATATGTCAACAGGTTGATTGGCTCACTCACACGAGCAATCACCCTTGGCGCTTTGAAGAGCGAGCAAGGTTGAGACAGTTCATATTGGCGCTTTGAGTAGCGAATTTTGATGTTTTGGATAACAATCAATTGGCGCTTAATAGCGAGCAATATGAAATATTATGTCGCCTTGGCATGAGCCAAGATGAAGTTAATTTGGATTAACTGAATATAGAATGCCCCACCATCTATATTAACCTGCATTGATAGCCGGATGCGAAGTTTCAGAGTTGGCGCTTGGGAAAGCGAGCAATCTAGAAATTCGAGTTAGGCGCTTGTGGAGCGACTGAACTAAGATCCGTATGGCATGACCATATGACATATGCTCATATAAATGAGATTGTCTGCCATAACATGATAACCGGACGCGAAATTTCAAATGTGGCGCTTTGATAAGCGAGCATTTTTTGAAATGTTCGAGTTAGACACTCTAGGAGTGACTAGACTAAGGTCCGCACAACAAGGCTATAGAATAGTATGTTGTGAGAGTGTTACATGTGCTTAACGACCATGTAAAGGAGGTGAGTGAATGGATCCCTGTTTCCTCACCGTGTGAGTCCTGTAGGACAAAATCTTTATTCCTACATCAAGTGCTCTTTGTGATCTTTGACTATACTACAAAGACATGGATTAGTGTTGCTACTTTGGTTTCGATTCCTAAGGTCAAGATTGATGAGACTCTAAGGACCGATTCTGGGAAAGCAGTTGATTCATATCTGAATAGTATTAGGGCAAAGAGAAGATAATTTGATTTTACCTCGTTCTGCACTTATTGTCGACAACTATAGCGCTTCGATAGCGATATAGTAATAAGTGAGATACGAAATGGACTTGGGCCCAAAGGTGGTTAAGTATGACTCTCTGAGGGATTAGAGATACTTAACCTAGTGAAATTCAAATGTGTCTGGGGTACTATGAGTTTATAGGTTGTAGTCTCTACGTAAACTAATTGAGTTTGACGTGAGAGCTCCCGCACTGTTTTCTTGAAAGGGTAGATGCCTCTATGTTGGCCCTAACGGGTTTGATGTAGAGCTCCCGCATTACAGGTGAACTCAACGGTCACACGATCCGGCAAATATGAATACATGTTATTTTGGTTTGAGCTAATTTTTAGCAGTTGTGATGATTACGTCGTCCCCGCCATGGGCGAGTGGGAGATATTGGATCTTGGATATTTAAATGGGGCGCCCATGGAGGGTCCGACCCATTTGGTTGTTAGTCAGATGGCTATTGAGACTCAGTCTTTAACGTTATAATTATAACGTTAAGTTGACTGAGTGGTTGGAGGTTTTATAGGGAGTGGGTTAAACCACTACGCCTATAAAACCCACGACCTCAGTTCATCTGAGATCATCCCATCATCAATTATCAATATACTGGATATTGATTAAGCCACAGTTCTCCTAAAATAACAACTGAATTCCCAAATTTGTGACGGATCGTGAATTAGTTCTCCGTTCTCATTCTGTAGTTCGGAGACGACTGTTTGGGTTTGGGTTTGGCTTTGGCTTTTCAACCGTACGAGTTCTTCCGCACCAAAAGATCACGCTTCGAGAGTATGATTTTTGGTTCTCGTTAATGTATTTGTGTAAATATGTGATAACATACATATTATTAAAATCCTTCACATACTTTTTAAGATATTTTTTGAACATTTAAAGCATCGACATGACACGACTAATTTTAAGATGCTCGAGGCAATTAGGATACGCATATTAAGGAGATAAGCCGACGTTGCAATGCGTACAATTACCTCAATCAATGGCTAAAAAAGAACACTTTCATACGATATTTTTAAATAAGCATACGTGCATATAAATTAAATATAAATTTATTTTTATTATTAAAAATATAATTTTATATTAAAATTCGTGTAATATAACATTTTTTAATAATAAAAATAATATTGTATACTTATATTTTTTTATACTTTTTTGTTTTTTACTTACATTTTAATGTTTGTGTTAATAAATGTTTCATTTGAGGATAAAAGTTAAAAAATTAGTCAATTTTTTCCAAATTTTTCAAACAATGAAAAAATTAATTCACTTGCTGGAATTTTGTTAATATACAAACCAACTCTTAGTTTTGCATTACGTTGCCTAATATAGAAAGGTGATATTTTGATGTGAATTTTAATTATTACAATCTCTCCCCTCCTCACAAACAGATAAACAATAGAAAGATAACAAATAAAAAAATAAAAAACTTACACAAAATGAATAATGAAGAAATATAGAGTGACCTTTTAACAATAGAGCTTTTCTTACCATAAAGGGAGAATGTACCTTTTGAAAAACCAATTTCATAAGATAAATAATTCTTGTATCATTAAAAAAGAGAAGACGAAATTATAAGACTAGCAAAAATAACGTATCCTCATTAAAATTGAGATATGTATATTAATTTTTTTTTTTTAAAACTATCATAAAATAAATAATTCTTTTACCAATTTTTTTTTCATGTTTTAATTGTAAATATATTTATACGAACGTAAAAATGTTAAGTTTAGAGTGAATTGTTATATCATTGTAAAAAAAAAAAATACAGAAAAAAATATCGAAAGAATAATATCTTACAAAAACCCTAGAGATATGTATTACTCCTATTGATTATTTTTTTTAATATAAATAATAAGGCCAAATCTTTTATTATATTTATTGCTAACGTGTTTGCGAGTTTTTAATAAGAAAAAAATGGACATGAAACTCAAATTAGGTTAACAATAATATACTAGAAAACTTATATTTCTTGTAATGTATTATTCGTAAGTCTATAAAAATAAAATAAAAAGAGAACTTGATTTTTAAAATTGACTACTACTTTACCATATAATAATTCTCTTGTATTTGTAAAAAAACGGTAATATTGAGATTATTATTATAAATAATTAGCTTATGTTTTTAGTTTTCCGGACTAAATTTAATTATCTTGACAATCGAAGTTGAGTCCTTTGAAAAACTCACAAAGAAAGTGAAAATCCATTTTCCAATATCCGATTTACCAAACAATAAAATAAAAATAAACGTTATCCCCGTTATTTGCCGTTTCATTTCCATCAGCCAAACACGCTTAAAGCGAAAAATTAAAAAAAACTGACCACAAGAAATCTTAACCTAGAAGACTAGTCCCATAACTGCAAGTTGCTATTGGAGCCGCTTCCGATTCTCCTAAATTTCAAAGTCCCCAAGTAAAAGAGATTCAAGTACCAACAGATTCAGGGGGAAAAAATGACGAAATCTGCAGGGAAGAAGCAGAAGCAGAAGGGTGGGTCTAAGCAGAACATTAACATTGACGAAGCCAGTCGGATAAAGATACAAAGATTACTTCAAAACTTCCGAACGTCTAAAGATGAAGGTAAATAAAGCGTAAAGTGAAGTGAAATCGCTCTTTCTATTTGTTTTTGATAAATGAGGCGGTTGAAATAAAATCAAAGTTCGATCTAGATATTGATGGTATTGTTAATGGCTATTGATTAAAGCAAAATTTATCATTTTACCGCTGAGTTAACATTTGAGTTTCGGTTATTGGGTAGTAGTTGTTTTTATAGTTTGTAGCAGCTTTCTGCTTTGTGGTTTGTAAATTCAACTTTTAGAATATATATATATATATATATATATATATTGGTGGTATGACTGAGAACATAGAATATTGTAATTGCCTTTTTCGTATTTTTGATTGATTAAATGCATTTGAACTGAGATAAGTTAAAATTTTCATATTGGATCTTAATTAAAACAAGGAATATTAATCTGAGTTGTTATACTTGTATATTTCGGGGTTTTAGTTGGCACCCTGATGGCATACTATGGATTATCAGCTAAATGAAATCTGCTCAAGGTTCAGGAGGTGCTTATAGGGAATCTGAGTTTTTCTTAATGGTTGGATATTGATAGTCTGATAGAGAATGTAATGACTACACATGACTTCAGAATGCTACATGGATTTTTGGTCTGATAAAGTTTCAATTTTAAGTTTACATCTGACTGATTATTTCATTTTTAAATCGCATTTTTCAATCTGTGAAGTGCACTTGTTGGTGGATCAACACGAATTATACAAAAAAATGAATTGCAGACGGAGTATAGACGAGCTACACATGGTCAGCCACATGATAAACACAGAAAATTGTGTAGGGTCGCGGTTAAAATGTCACAAGTACATTTGATATATAAAATATCTCTCGTTTTTCAGACTTGAACATATACTCTTTCCTAGTGGTGGATTACTTTTCCTTATGATTCATTGTCCCTTCACTAACTTTTGGCATTAGTTGGTGATATTACATTATATTTAAACTTCAAAGTTATTTTTAGGCTACGTATGATAAATTTATATTTGTAGACCATTCTTGGAATGTCAGTGTTTATATTAGTCATTGAAAACCTTGGCATAGTGAGGCTTTCTCCGTAGTCCCTAGTCTATGATATTGCGTCTGCACCTTTTTGTGTGGGGTTCATTCATATTTCTTTCCATGTATAGATGATGTTTTGTTTTTTTAGATACTCAACTCAACTTAACTCAACTACGCCTGGCTTTAATGGAATCCCTTAATACAGTGAAAAGTAGAAAGATATGAAGAACATAAAAACAAAATGAATAATATATATAATAAACAAAGAAAGGAAAAGAGGCATACAAAAAAACCTTAAAATTAACACCTTACTCACCCTCCAAAATGCAAACCTGCCACTCATTTATACCACAAGCCATTTCATTCAACCTACTATGATATTGTTGCTTACATCCTCATCCATCTCTCTCCCCGTATGTGGTATTAATATTTAAAGACATCCTTTTTGGACACCTCCTGTCATGACAAATTCACAAAGTAGTCATCTATTTTTCTTACATTACTTAACTAACACTTATATATTTGGTCCTACTCCGACTTAATCTAAACCGCTTAGATTCCAACAAACTTCCCATAATTCCAACTTATCATTAAAACCTTCCTTAGTCTCATCAATTAACACAGTATTATCCACAAATAACATACACTATGGCAACTTATCTTGGATGTTTTTTATTAGCTCATCCATAACCAAGGCAAAAGGATACGGGCTCAACAATTAACCTTTGTGTTAATGTATTTTGATTGGAAAATCACTTGTTATGCCATTACAAGTCTTTACACATGTAGTAGCATCCTCTTACATGTCCTTAATCAATCTACATACTTTGTAGGTACTTTTATCTTCTCCGGAGCCCACCAATGGATCCTCTTAGGAACCCTATCATCGTAAAATGAGTGGCAATTGGGAAGCTTCCATCGGCTCATATAGTGTCCACCATTTAGTACATGTATTTTTTGCTCTTGTACCATATTACCCTATAACTCATTTCATCAGTACGACTTTGTTTTCTTATTTCCTATGTCTATTATTTTTAGCACCTGACGGCTGTTTAGTTAGAATACAATCCAGAATTTATGCTTACGTATAGGATCATTTTTCAGCCTACCCCAACTAGTTTGGGTAAAAGGAGTTGTTGTGTTGGGTGGAGTTGAGTCTGAACAAATCTCTAGCATCCATGGTTGCTTCTTTCATTGCATATTTTACCTTGTTGACAATTAAATGGAACTCATATTATGAATATTCTCTCACTTGATGCAGTGTACACAATGGAAGCCAATCTGACAAATTTTGAGCGTGCTGCGGTGCATATATTGTGCAGGAAAATGGGTATGACGTCCAAAAGCTCTGGGTGAGTATAATTTGTTATGCCTATTACATGCTTGTAATATGTAAAAACTTAAATTAGCTGCAGTAATAATCGAAAATTTATTAACCTGGTCTCTTATTGTTATTAATTTAATTTCATTAGAATGTTTTGGGTTTGTTATTCAGGAAAATGTGGTTCCTTATACCCTAATAAACCTGAGCTTGTGTAGGAAGCGGGATCAGCGACGTGTTTCTGTTTTCAAGAATAAAACAAAAGCAGGTATAAAGAAGAAGGAAAATCTCACTTGCTTTACATTTTCAGAAGAGGCGAAACTGGTTTTACAGGACATATTTACACGGTATCCACCTGATGATCGCGAAATGGGTGAAAAAATTGTTGGAAAGCTTGGTGGAAACACTGATAAAGTACGACAAAAAAAGGATGATATTTTTTCCAGACCTATAATGAGCAAGGCCGAAATAGAAAATAAAGTGGAATCACTTGCTTCTAAAGTGGAAAATGTCCCGAAATTGAAACAGGTCCTGAGACATTTCAACAAGTTTTGGTTCAATGTGATTCTTATTTATGTATTCTGCTCTCAAAGTTGGTTTGTGTCAAACATATAGCTATTTCTTTGTCGTCGAGTAAGAATTTAATTTAATGTAATCTAATTTTATTCTTTGCAGATCACAGAAAAGAGGTCTAAGCTTCCCATTGCATCCTTCAGGGATCACATTACAACGACAATAGATTCTCATCAGGTTCTATTAATTAGTGCACACATTTTATTGTTAATGGAATAAATGTAACAGGTTTTGGTTTTGTAGCTTGATAATTCGGTCATCAAGTGACTAAGAACAATAGGTTTGATCTTAGATATGTCAGAATGACAAATGAGCTTGTATAATGAACTCCAGGAAAGTGGTAAGGCTGGTAATGGGGAGGCAGGGGAAGTGGGTACTGTTTTATGATTTTCACTTTCTTAAAATTTGACTAGACAATTGGTTAACTAATACGCTCGTCTGCTTATTCCTCACTACATCGACGTGCTTGAGCTACGATTTTAGATATATCAGATTTTTAAGTCCTTTTAAGAATAGGTTCTAATTAATTATCATGGACATTTTATTGTTAATGGAATAAATGTATTAATTTTCCGTTTTGTAGATTGATAATTCAGTCATCAAGTGACTAAGAACCATAGGTTTGGTCCTATACAGCAGAATGGCAAATGTAATTGTATAATGAACTGCAGGAAAGTGGCAAGGCTCGTAATAGAGAGACAGGGGGAAGTGGGCATTATTTTACCATTTACTCTCTTCAAATTTGACAAGACAGCTGGTTAATTAAAAATTGATCGTCAGCTGATGCCTTAATACATCGATTCGCTTTTGCTAAAATTTTAAATATATCATATTTCTAAGGCTTTTTAAGAATTTATTTTGTTTCATGTTTAATGCAGGTAGTTCTCATATCTGGTGAAACTGGATGTGGAAAAACCACACAGGTCACTACTTTTCTCTGTTTCTTCTTTCCTTATATATAACTTGACGGACTGAGGCTATTACCAGGAGATTTATAATGAAATTGTTAAGTCCATAAACAAAATGTTCAACTTTATTATACTTAGGAATATTACTTTCTTTCAACATAATATATATTTATTCAACTTGAGAAGTGTTACTGAAATAAAATCCCACCAAGCAGTTGAAAGATTGTGATTTACAGTAATTATTAGTTTAAACTATTACTTTTGAAACAGTTTATTATTGTTACATCGAACCGTTTCTTAATAGTGTTGTTTTTAAAGCGTGACAAACTGCGATGCTAAGGAATTCTCTAAGAGAGAATTCCAAAACTTTTTCCTCCTTCATTTCTTCATACATTTCTTATTTCTACACCTGTGACCAGATTTTAATATAGAATCATTAGTTTTTATTGGTCTTATTAGAAAATTTTGCGCTTGTTATATAGAATCAAAATATATGCCTGGAAAATGGTGTTGACAACTTTGATTCTCAATATTCTTATGTTCTCTTGTTAATAAACCATGCAATAGGACAAGAAATTATCTGCTCAAAATGAGGGCACGATATTTTTTTTAACGGAAAATAATTATTGCAAATGGCTTCAATACAATAAATGGGAAAATAAGAATGAAGCAAACATCGCTTTGTATTACCACTCTTTTTCAATAATTTGTCGGCTTAGATGTTGTGCACTTGTGCTAGTAGTGTTCACTTGAGCTTCATTCCTGCTCTTCATTCTTAGTTATTTACTACATGTTTGAAATGAAACTCCTTAATTATTTGGCAATTCAGTAATCTTTTTAGTTTATCAAGTCTTTGTCTAATGTTTCTTGTATGATTCAGGTCCCACAATATATTTTGGATTATATGTGGGGTAAGGGTGAGACATGTAAGATAATCTGTACCCAGCCACGAAGAATCTCAGCAACATCAGGTGTTTCCTAACTGTCTTTGCATGTGCCCTATTTACAGCTTATATCTTTACGTTTTCACTTTCTGCCTGCAGAAAATCTTATCTCTTAGTATATTATATTGTAGTTGCTGAGAGGATCTCTTCTGAAAGAGGCGAAAATATAGGAGATAGTGTTGGATACAAGGTAATTACTGCCTTTTATTTTAGTTTTGTGGTATATGTTCTATTTTTTGTTCACTGACAGTGTCAAAGTAGGGAATCATGGTACGTTTCTCGGAAACTTAGAAGTTCAGCTTTCTCAGCTAAAATGGAAATAGTTAAGATGTTTGTGAGTGGAATTAATACAGAAACAAGAATTTACTGTTCTAGAAAATATTGTCCAACTGTTGAGTTACTTGAAAATATTTGAGTTCTGCTTCTGGTTATAGAGTTTCCAGTATTTCTGCTTCTGGCACAGTAAATCTTGATATTATATATATAGATATACACACATATATGTATATTTACACACACACACACACACATATATACACACACACACACACACACATAATATATATGTATGTATTGGACAACGACTCCCAATAATAAAGAGAGAAGGAAGGACAAAATGTAGGTAACTAAGACAGGGAGAGAGTTGCTAGCCTTATAATTTCTGCTCATTTATCTTTGCCTATAAAAAATATAATAGTCTGTTTGGTTACAACATTGGAATGGGAATGGAATGGGCATTCCTATTCATATGCTTGGTCAGAACGAGAAGTTACGTGATTTTGATTGATTGAGGTTTTTTAAGCTTGTTGATTGGAATGGAATAATCAATCTTTACCTATTCTAATGGATTATGCATTCCGTTAAATATATCATTAGGCATTCCATTGGAATGCTCATTCCCTCCCCTTTTAAGTAACCAAACATAAGAATGAGCATTCCTTTTGGAATGCTCATTCCATTCCCCCCTATCCAAACAGGCCATAAGTGCCTGCCACCAAGCATTTTAATAGGTCATTTGATAACATTTGACTACTTGGGTAGGTTATGAATGAAAAATGTTGTAGTTGTAAAATAAGAATGAAAAAGGTTGTAATTAAGCCGTCTTATAAACAAAATTTCATTAGAGGATTCATTATGCGAGGAGATATTCATTTGGTGTACCGCTCTCTCATGTGCTTTAGTAAATGCTATTATCAATTTGTGATATATGTATAAATATAAATATAATTTGTAGTGTGTGATAGTTGTATTATCTAGTTAACTTATGCTTTCTCGTCATGTACATATATATGGGTACCCATCTATAGCAACCGGTTGTTGGGAGTACTATTCTAGTAACCACATGCAGGGACTGTGAAAGTTGCCGTCGCTAGAGCTTCTATTGGTAGTTTTGGCCCTGCCGCTAGAGGATGGATACCCTATATATATATATGGGGTATATATAGGTACACAGCTGTGTACCTACACTTTAGATTTTTTGCGACGGTTTTAATTGCTATGGCGACAGTTTTCTTAATAGTACTGCCGCCATAGTCATTTAAACCGTCGCTAAAGGTCTACTGTGTACCTACATTTTTACCTATATATATATATATAAATTTAATTAACAGTGTGTGATAGTTGTATTATCAGTTAACTTCTGCTTCCTCGTAAGAAGGCAGAAGGTGAGAAGCTAGGGAGAAGAAAAAAGAGGCTACTAAAAATGTTGGGTCTCTTCAGTATTCTTTATGAGCTGCAATTATGGTAGTGGCTCTGCAATATTTAACAAGCCGTTGTTGGAAAAAAAAAAGAATAAGCTAATTAAATTTCTTTCACTGAATAAAGAAAAATGATACTGTGTTTGCTAATTGTAAAATACGCAAGCACATATATATTAATATTGCTCAGTCTTCCATAGTTTGATCAGAGCAAATAATAGTTGCTCTCATATTGGATTCTGGGTTCCTATCTGTCCCATGACTCTCACCATATTCAATTGTTATTATTATTACTGTGTTATATATATAAAACATCACAATTTTGCAGTTACTGAGTTAACCTTTTTGGCAAATTCTAGATAAGGTTGGAGAGCAAAGGCGGGCGGCATTCATCTATTATATTTTGCACCAACGGGGTCCTGTTGAGGGTTCTGGTTACACAAGGCAGTGATAAGTTGGATAGAAAAGCTTCCGGACAAAGGGAGAAGGATGATATTTCTAACATAACTCACATTATTGTGGTATGCTATTATTCTAACTTGATTTGTGCATGTAATTTTGTACCCTTCAAAACCCATTATTAAAAATTTCATTCCCTACCTTCTAATTAGTTTTCAGCTAATTGGCTACATGGATTAAAATAAGGGGAATTATGAATCCCCTCCACTGATTGTACTCGCAAATAATAAGGACCACTATATTTAATGTTTTGGTTGGCTTTCAGTGGTGGAAGGGATTACGTGACAAATATAGTCTGTCAACTTGGTATCTTTAATCGAAGGCTTCTCTGTTCACACACTTTTTGGAGCAGATGAGGGGTTCCTGTGTGGTTAAGTATCAGTGTATCTAGGAGAAAAGTAGTTCTGCAATTTTATCTTCTCTCCCATTTTCTTTAAGTTGCCTTGTTGTGTGCAAATTTGATGTCTAGAGAGCTTTGAATTTTCAGGCCCTTTATGGGCCATGGGGAGTCACAAATGCTGTATTAGCGATGTGAACAAATATTGTTTTTTGGATAATTCCCTGAGAGTGTAACTTATAGTTTATAAACATGATTTAAAATGTTTTTTCAAAAAATAAACATAATTTCAGTTTCCATGTGCTGACGTTATAAAACAGTTGCATATTTTCACTATTCTAAACTCTTTTGAGCATATCACACCAAAATTTCTTGAAAGCGTTAGCGCAATACATCCTTCTTAGAAGCAAGCTGCAATGTGTCGCTAAAGGAGAGTGATGGCCTTCTTGCAGGAGTTTTATCAGATTATTTGTATGGCAGGTTTGAGAGAACTTTGAGCTTTGAAGTCTTAAGGCTTTGATGCCAAAGGTGGGTGGAATTGAGAATATTTGGGATTGCAGGCCTATCAGCCTGATGGTCTTTGGGTAGTCCGGTAGTGCTTATAAAATCTTGTCTAAGGTCATGGCTAGGGATATAAACGAACCGATTTTCTCACTAGCAACTAAAGCTCTACTTTTTAAAAAGCGTGACTCAAATGTCAATTTGACGAGTCGAGCTCGACCAACACTTTTAGACTTGTTAATCGAACGAGTCAAACAGAAAATCAAACTGTATAATTACAACTCCTGATAAGTCTATTCTTGTTAGAGAATTTTGGTCTATCAGTTTAGTGACTTGTGTGTATAAGATTTCTCACTAAGATCTTTTTAGGCAAACTGGGGATGTGCCAAAGTTAAGACTGACCAGAGTGCTTTCACACCATGTGTATTAGACATATTTTAGATGTGATTTTAGTTGCTATTGAGGCGGAGGAGGAAATGAGACAAATAGAGTAGGGCCTTGATTTCTAAGTTAATTGTGAAAAGGCCTATGACAAAGTTAAGACTGTTTAAATGGTGTTGGCTAGAAGGGGTTTAGGTCTAGACGGAGATTGTGGATAATTTTTTTTTCTTTTTCTTTTCATCGTTTCTTGATTATTAATGGAAAGCGTAAGGCTTGGTATAGGGCGTCCAGGTGCAGTTAGGATAGATGAATGTTCGAGGCTCTTTGGATGTGAAAATAAGCTTTCAAGGTGTAGCCTCGTTGTTGTCAATATTGAGGAGGTTGTTCTTATGATTTCTAGGCTTCTTGGTTGTCATTTTTGAGACTATTTTTTTTCTTTTCAAGTTGGTATTTCCTCCAAACTCTTAGCTATTTATTTGTATATTGTTTTATATCCATATTTCAAATTTGATTAACAAAAGGTACCACTTTTGTTTTTGTTGTGTTTTAATTGGCCTTGTTCACTTTGTAGGATGAAATTCATGAACGCGACCGGTTCTCAGATTTCATGCTAGCAGTTATCAGGTATCCTTGCTCTCAACTATGTTCATTTCTTTATTTACTCTCCTGGCACATGTTTTTGAATTTATTAAAGATAAAGGGAATGCGTACCAATAGTTCTTATTCTAATAAGCATGGAGTCACGACACTTCTACAAATGCAAGGTTTAAGTGTAAAACATATTTTGTCGTATTAGAAACTGATACATGATCAACATCGATACGGCTTCGTGATATCCATAATTTTAATGTAATATTCTTTATGCTGGACACATATGCACACGTGGTGAAACATGACATAGACAATTGATTATTGAGAATGGCTTTAATTATTATGCAAAGAAATATACAGTTATTTGAAGTAAAAATATCTGACATGATACCAACCTCTGCGTAATTTGTATTGCTGCGCGTCATCTTGTAACGCAGGGGATCCATTGTAACACTTCCAGTTGGTGTGATGTTGTAAATTACTGAAGTTTCTAGTCCTTGGCCTAAAGGCATCAAGTATTTTATATTTACTCTTCCTCCAAAAGAAACATTATCCATTATGTAATTAGATATCCTAGAAAAACAAAGTTGGTGTTTTGCATAAGTATTAGTTTGCCTCCCACATGTATTACATTGAAATGGCTCTGCTGATATTAGTTGTTTTCATCTGCAGAGACATGCTTCCATTGTCCCCTAATCTACGATTGGTAAGCGTTATGGCTTTCTTAGTAGTCTCTTACTTACAATGTAGGCCGACTTTCTTCATTTTTTTCTTTTGAGTGAATATTCCGGTAATTTAGTAGTTATAACGAATAGAATCTGGCAGGTGTTAATGAGTGCTACAATTGATGCTGAACGTTTTTCTCAATATTTTGATGGCTGCCCTATCATAAGAGTTCCTGGGTTCACTTATCCTGTAAGACCTTTTCCTCTCATTTTCTATGGTGCAAATTTGTTGTACTTTTTAAGTTTAATTGTAATTCTTAAAGCATTTTTTTTAGGTCAAAACTTTCTACTTGGAGGATATACTTTCTATTCTGAAATCAGCCGAGAATAATCATCTTGATTGTGCTTCAAGAAGTGTGACAACTGAGGACTCTGAGTTGGCAGAGGATTATAGAGTTGCCGTTGATGAAGCTATTAATTTGGCTTGGTCCAGTAACAAGTTTGATCCCCTCCTTGATTTAGTATCTTCTGAAGGAGGGACGAATCTTTTTAATTTCCAGCATTCTTTGACCGGAGTAACTCCATTAATGGTGTTTGCTGGAAAAGGCAGAGTGGGTGATCTTAGCATGCTCCTTTCTTTTGGTGCTGACTGCCATTTACAAGACAATGATGGAACAACAGCACTTGAGTGGGCCAAACGAGAGAATCAGGAAGAAGCTGCTGAAATTTTAAAGAAACACATTGAAAAAGATATTACCAGCTTTGAGGAAGAAAAACCTCTACTTGATAAATATCTTTCTACTGCCAATCCAGAACTAATTGATGTTGTCCTCATAGAGCAGTTATTACGGAAAATATGTACCGACTCGACAGATGGAGCCATCCTTGTTTTTCTTCCTGGCTGGGATGATATAAAGAAAGCAAGAGAGAAATTACAGAATAGCTCCTTCTTTAAGGATTCTTCCAAGTTTGTTATATTAGCGCTTCATTCTATGGTCCCTTCTGAGGAGCAAAAGAAGGTTTTTAAGAGGCCTCCTCCAGGTTGCCGCAAAATCATTCTTTCAACTAACATTGCTGAGACGGCTATAACCATTGATGATGTTATTTATGTTCTAGACAGTGGACGGATGAAAGAGAAAAACTATGACCCTTATAATAATGTATCAACTCTTCATTCATCTTGGATTTCAAAAGCTAGTGCAAAGCAGCGAGAGGGACGTGCAGGACGCTGCCAGGCAGGTATCTGTTACCATCTTTATTCAAAACTCCGAGCAGCTTCACTGCCAGCTTTTCAAGTTCCTGAAATTAAGCGAATGCCAATTGAGGAACTTTGTTTGCAGGTATTTGTTTCTCTCTTGCACTTTTTGAAAATGCGAGGAACATTTAAGCACGATCCAGTTGTAAGATCTTTTTTATTGGTACATTCTAGAAATGGATTTGTCTTTTTATTGGTATAATTCTCTCTTTTTTTTGCAGTTGGTATTTGTTTTTTTATAGGTACAATCATCTCTTACTGTCTTCTATTTTTTAAGTTCTGGTGTCATGGAAGTTGCCGATAGTTTGTGATCATATTTTTTGTGATATTTGTCACTTGTCAGGCTTTCATTAATGCTTTTGGTTTTATTCATTAACAGGTGAAGCTTCTTGACCCAGACTGTAAGATAGACGACTTCTTAAGAAAAACGTTGGACCCTCCTGTTTTTGAAACCGTGCATAATGCGATTAACATTCTTCAAGATATTGGGGCTTTGTCACCTGATGAGAAACTTACTGAGCTTGGGGAAAAGCTAGGTTCTCTACCAGTGCATCCACTAACAAGCAAGATGCTTTTCTTTGCTATATTATTGGACTGCCTTGATCCTGCTTTGACATTAGCTTGCGCCTCAGACTACAGAGATCCATTTACTCTTCCCATGTCACCTAGTGAAAAAACGAGAGCTGCAGCTGCTAAATCTGAGCTGGCCTTGCTGTATGGTGGGCATAGTGATCAGCTAGCGCTTATAGCTGCATTTGAGTGCTGGAAGAATGCCAAGGAAAAAAAGAGTCAAGAAGCGCGGTTTTGTTCTCAGTATTTTGTGTCTTCTGGCACCATGAATATGCTGTTAGGAATGCGTAAGCAACTCCGGCACGAGTTATTTAGGAATGGCTTTATTCCAGAAGATGCGTCTCGTTGTACCCTCAATGCACATGACCCAGGTATACTTGATGCCGTCCTTGTTGCTGGTTTTTATCCAATGGTTGGTAGATTGCTTCCATCCCAAAAAGGAAACCGACCTGTTGTGGAGACTTCGAGCGGCGAGAAGGTTCGGTTGCACCCTAGTTCCACCAACTTTAAGTTATCAGTTAAGAAATCTGACGATCAACCTCTGGTCGTATTTGATGAGATAACACGAGGAGATATGGGTTTGCACATTAGGAACTGTAGTGTCATTGGGCCTCTCCCATTATTATTGTTAGCAACGGAGATTGTAGTGGCTCCTGTTAAGGAGGATGAAGATAATAATGGCAATGAAGGGAGTGAATCTGAAGATACTGATGCGGACAACATTGGTGAATGTGAAACAGAGAAGCATAGCAAGTCACATGTACAAGGAGAGAAGATTATGTCGGCTGCTGATAACGCAGTTAAGGTGGTTGTTGATCGGTGGCTTTCTTTCGAGTCTACAGCTCTTGATGTTGCTCAGATCTACTGCTTGAGGGAGAGATTATCTGCAGCAACCTTGTTCAAGGTAAACTCTAATATTCTGTGTAATTACAGGCCGTGATGAAATTTTGTTTGTGTCCCAAAACATTGTTTTTTCTGTTTTCATTGCTTTTGTTGATGATTTATATAGGTCACACATCCACACAAAATTCTTCCCGAACTCTTTGAGGAATCAATATATGCAATAGCATGTATTCTATCTTATGATGGGCGGCCAGTGATCTCAGCCAAACCGGAATCTGTGGATTCGCTAACTTCAATGGTGAGTGCAACTGAAATTGACAAGTCAGAACTTGGAAGAAAGAATGGGATTCCGAGCCCAAACCATTTTCTAAGATCGCTCATACGCTATCGCCCACATCAGAACTCTGCACATTATTATAACAAAGGTATGGCATCTGCCTCTAGGGGGATGGCTAATTTGAATGACCAATTTACCTATCATATCCAGCAACCACCACCTTCAGCATCAACGAATCCGTACAGAGGTCGGTCACCCCAAAATCCTACAATACCTGCATACGGGCGAGGGCGAGGCAGCTATGGAGGGGTTAGTCCAAGGGGGGATTTGGTGAAGCAACAGCGTAGTAGCAGAACTTGAAATTATATTGGATATAAATGGATCTTTTGTATGTAGAGCATAGCTCATAACATTATGCTGATCCTAGGTGGCAACTTAAAATGTGGAGCCACGGCAAGTATTCCTGATAGCCGCAAGTAAGTATATGTTGATCATTCTATAATTTATTTATAGTTGGAAAATCCTAGCAGTAGTTAAATTCATGTTGTTATTTCGAATTTTGTTTTCTCGCTTGGTTTGTATACACATTGAAAAAGCATCATGAATTTCATTTTCGTAGTACAAGTTTATAATCTGTTTTTTTTTATTTAATTTATATATGAACCTGGTAGGATATGCTTCGCTAAAAAATTCTCTTTTGGCTTTATTTTAGTAAATTTGAAAACTCCTAAAGATTTGAATTCACATTTTATTATTTCTAAATATTTCTCATATTAACAGTAACACGAAGATTATTTCTGTGGAATAAAAAGAGTATTATTTAATATAAAATTACTACTTTAAAGATGTACGTATATATAATTACATCATAATTTGTAGTAGAATTTAGCAAATAACCAAAGAAGTACAAGATGCCCAAACCAACAAAACGGTAACTAACAAAGATGATATAAACATTTAACAGTAGTAGCTACCGGACCATCTACAAGTAGTAAAATACATTGACAATACCGGTGGAGTTAAAATATTACTCCCAGGGCCAGGGGACTGATTTTCACGGTAAATGAAAATGCTGTTCCAATCTAATATTCATTCAATTGCTTAGAATTAAAAAACATTTGACACTTCCATCTCGTAGGGAGAGGGAAAATTTAAATTCATTGCTTAGGTTGTACTTCTCCTCCCTCCCAGACACACACTTCGGCTTCTTTCCGATAGACTTTAATATTTGGAAAGAGCACATCAAATTCAATCCCTCTTTAATTTAATTTAAAATTAATATGACATTATTATATATTAGCTAATACTATTATGACTAAGAAATAATACTCGTTACAAGATGTATTATTTTTAAATTATAAATAAATTGCATCAATTTTAAAATTTTATAATATCTAAATGTGACTATAAAAAAATTAGATATTAAATTTTAGACTAAATTTTTTAAATTGATGCAATTTATTTTTATTTTAATATCTAAATTTTTTAAAGTCACGTTTAGATATTCTAAAAATAATACGTAATCTGTTATAGTCACATTTATTAGATATTCTAAAAATTAAAATACTCAATTTAAATTTAGAATATTCTAAAAATTTTAAATTGATGAAATTTATTTTAATTTTAATATCTAAGGAAATAACACGCGTAATTAGTTTCGCTTCACGGATTTTAGTTTTTTCTTTCTTTCTGTAGTTTCTTTTTCCTAAGATTCTATTTATGTTTTTTAATGTTTTAATATTCTTTATTAGGAAAATAGAGCATATAAACATAAACAGAAAATAGAATATTTTATTTATTTTTAATATATATTCTAATACTTAAAATAATACATATAAATAAAATCTTGTACACTAGATTTAAATGCCAAATTTTATACTACATACTTTTTAAAATCACGAATATTATGAATTCATCATAAAATTGTGAATAATTTTTTTTAAATGTACATACGTACTACAGATAAGATTTTTTTATATTTATAAATTATATAAAAACCATAACAAAATATTTTTTATTTATATGTTGCATCTTAAAGGATGGTAAAAAGTATGAAACCTAAAACTATACGAGGAAACTTATTCAACCTCACGACCATCTTTAGATTTTTTTTTTAATTTTTGCTAAATATTTAGAAATTGTATTAAAACAAAAGAAACAATTGTAAAGGCTTGATTTATAATTTTTAATATATATTGTAGATTCCTAATTAAAATTCATATATTTTCGCAAGAGGTACAATAACAAAAATATCAACACAAAAATTCATAAATTCAAAAAGTAATATACTCATCACAATTTTTAACTTTAAAGAAAATTATGTAAAATTTATACTCTTAATAGAAATTGTAAATTAACTGTAAACTAGGATGGTGAAAATAGAGTCTGTAGTAAAGAGAATATTGATAAATAAAATTAGAAAATAAGATATAATTTTAATCAATAACTATGTACCAACCACATTATTATATATATTTTATATATCTAATTTTTTGTCACCAAAATATTATAATATTACCCCATTATTAAATAACTTTATACAATGTATATATAGTACACACTTACAATTATATAATGAGTCCTTCTCGGGCGACCGGTTTTGACGATCGGAGTGGCGATCGCGGGTCTCATTCTTTTTTAATTTTTGACATCAGTGAGGTCGGGTGTAGGATCGACAACCAATACAAAAAAAAATTATACTGTTGAGGGCGATTGGTCACTAATCTTTGTTGCCACATAATTTTTGTTATATAATTGCAATTGCTATTCAAAATGCAATTGATCATAATATAAATAAAACTCATTTTATAAATAGTTCAAATACCTATAAAATAATGTCTATAATTATGATGGTTTATTGATACAAAATTTATCCATGTATGTCATAGGGCTATTTTTGAATTAAAATCAAAATCACACGTTGACATTTTCAGGATGTTGGATATAATATTACTGTGGTGATGGGTATGTATTTAAGAATTAAGATGTTCCGCCCGCTCAGTTCTCCCTAATACTATTGATATAAAAATACTATTATTATTATTATTATTTTTATTTGAATTTAAAGTGAAAACGGGAGGTAAGAACCATATATGTATGTTCACAAGATTTATTGTTTAGTTGTTTTTTGCCATATTTCTGGAAATAATACATCTCTCCCGAGACTTTTTTTTTTTTTTTTAATGTAATTGAGTCGTATCTTATTCTAAAAAAAAATTAACTTATGAACACATAATATATTTGTGCAAGAGAGACCAATATTTTGATAATTAATAGCATATTTTTTCTTCAATTAGATTTTCTAATGTTACATTTAAATTGAAGAAATAAAATTGTTAAAAGAATGAGATAGAGATGAGAATGAAATGAAAAATAAACAATATGATTAATTGCATATCCTCCTCTTCAAAAGAACAAACTTCTCAAATAACAACCAATTTTTTTTTTCTCATTTCATAAAAATAAGTCATTCCATCCCTCATGGAAACTCATCTTGTTACCAACTCTCCAACATTAGAAGAAGGGGACAAAAGTGCTCTACCATAAGCCACAGGCAAAGATACTAATTTCTTTGCTTTTCCTACGTAAGCCCTCTTGGTGAAGTTGTCGTAGTCATTAGCTTCAATTGCGTCCAAAATTTGCCTGTATAGCAACAATGATGCCCACACTGGCCATCTACTAGCTGAGCTCAACTCTGCAACACCCTTCTCAGCCTCGTCGAAAAACACCCTAGCTCTTCTTATTTGTTCTTTCATGAAGCTACGCCACTTATCCGTAACCTTCCCTCTAAATACGTAGTCCGGTGTTAGGCCAGCAAGCGCTAGCTCGTCTTGTGGCAGGTATATTCTTCCCCTCCTAGCACTAATAAGGTCAACGTCATCAGGGACGAGTATAATTTCTCCAGTAACTTGAAATGTACACAAATGACGAACACATGAAGAAATAAAAGTTGGGTTGAGATTATCGTTCATTTTTCAATCTCGAGTACATTGCCTCATTTTAGTGTCAGATTAAAAAGAGTACATACTTGGTAAATGGGATTTATTTTGTGGAACAGAAAGAAGTATTTAAAGGATGATGTATAAGTAACGTACTCTTCTCCAACATCGCGAAGTATGTTAGTAAGCTGATTGGCGATTCCAAGGGCTAAAGCTGCGTTGTAGACGCTCTCCGTTGAGGCCTTTGATTCTGGTGCAATCCCCATTATTGGAACACTCATAAGACCGACTGTCCCGGCAACATAATAGCAGTAGAGGTAAAGCTCATCAAAGGTTTGGTATCGCGATTTTTTCAAGTCCATCCTCATTCCATCGATCATGTCCTTGAAGGGCTGATGAAAAAAGAAACTTCTATATGTGAGTATTGTTACCTTTGGTAATTACTTTGTAGAACATATATTCGTACAAATTTGGAAATGCACCATCCATTTTAAATTCTATAGTTGCTATATATCTCTTTGTGTCTTCAAGCGCCAGAATTAAAATTGGTGCTTGTACATTAATTAGTTTTATCATGTGTTGGTACCTGTATATCAACAGGGTATGTAGAGACAGTATCAGATAGTGCAGCATCATACATGTCGTAAGGCCGTCCTTGAAAGATACCATTTAGCCTCGTCTCCCATCTGTCAAGAGCCTTGGGTGTTATGTGTGAAGCATTAGGTCCATCCACAAGCTCATCCGTTCGTCTGCACCACACTGTTAAATAGGAAGACATTGCTCAATTACTTGAATTGTCTGAGCGATTTTCCACTATACATTGACTTAAAAAGATATTTGTTTTATTCGGATGTAATTAGGAATAATAGAAGATATGCAAAAAAGAGTACTCTGCTGAAACATACCATATATTGCCCATACAGCTCTTCGGCGCTCTGGTGTCATGAGTAATGTTCCTGTACATATGTATATATATAATAGAGAAAGAGTTTAATTGTCTCCGGCATATGTTAGTTGGATTTCATATACAAACGAACAAACATGCTACAGAATTTGAATACGATAAGCTTGCGGAAGTTAAAAAAAGGGAATTAATATTTTCACAAGAGAAATTAATATTTTTACAAGACTCTACTCACATGAAGGTGTGTCTTATTTACTATTCATATGAATAGAGTTTTGTAGAAATATCAATTTCCCTTGTAAAAATATCAATTCCCTAAAAAAAAAATAAAAAAAAGACTGAAGATTAACATAATTTGAAGTTGAGTGATATCCAGTGAACAATGATTTTTCTTGGATTTTCTTTCTCCATACATAGTAATGGTATATATGGGATAGACAATTCAATTTTCAAGTCTTTCCGCTCCAAACATATTCTCAAGATGACAAATTTACGTTGTGTATGTATTCAACTATTCGCGTCACCATGTATGTTGTTGTAGAAAGTGAATATTAAATGACAATAATATATACCCATTAACTTTAGAGAACTTAAACAGAAAATAAAAAACAAAAATAGAAAAGGGTAGAAAAGTAGCTAGCACACATACTTGTCAAAAGGATAAAGATAAAATTAGAAGGGAAGGAAAAGTATCAACCGAAAAACATCAAAAACCAGTATGTATATTTACATACATACATGCATGCACACGGGGATAAGCTGCCACTAGCTGGTTGTGACAATCGACCCAAAACAATGTAGGGGTATGTATAATTTTAATTAATCTTAATCTTCTATTAAGTCGGTACTTGAGAGGCAATTAATTGACAAGAATAATATCTTCGGGTTCACATGCATATAATTTCTAGCAGTAATGAATTCACAAATGAGAGTATTAACAAGGAAATACATACATACAATGCATATACCTACCTAAGTAAAAAGTCTTGGCGTACTCGGCACAAACCTCACCACATCGATCATAGGCCTTGTTCAACATATCCCAACAGCTCATAGTATAAGCAAAATATGATGTTGTTTTGAAATCAAGAGGCTTCCCTGATGTCCTTTCTTCCCTCACTAGAGCCGCCTGTTTGAGCACTACTTCATACACTCTCTCCTCCGAGGATCCACCCACCACCCCCCTCGCCATCGCCAAAGCCGATACCCCTGTTGACAAATTATTATTCGCGCTACAACTCCCCCATCCTTTAGACTTCGTAATTTCTCCCCCATTATTTTTTCTGTGAGACCTCCCATTACTTTCTTTTGGACAACACACCACGCGGACTAGAGAAAAAGTAGTAGCAGCCATCTCAGCTTTCACTTTGAAAACTTGTAAGCTAGCGTTTCTCTTTCTTAATTATGTATGGTGAATCTCAATGAATTTATGTGTAGGCAGAGCTAGAGATTGGAGAGTTTGTTTGTTAAGCTCTTATTTCTTATAAATTATCAAGAAATAGAGATAAAAGGGAGAGTTTGTGTATGTATATCGTATGCTATGGTTAGGAATATATATATACACTTGAATGTTTCTTTACAGGACTAGTATTCCAAAATGAAATGGTAAAATAGGATACTCTTTCTATATTAAAATTAGAGATACAATTTAATTTTTGAGGTTGAACGACGACATATTAAATTTTAAAATTGGTACAACTCATAAAAATTTAAAATAAAATAAATTTTGTAATTAATAATTTTTATTATATACTACAATTATAACAATTATATATACAAAAATTAAATAAATTCATATTAATTTAAATTTTAACATACGTTCTTTAACTTCAAAAAATAAATTGTATTTTTAATTTTGACTTATAATACTCTTTACATTTTTGGAGGAATATGCCAACCTCCTTTGTCGACTACTACTTTTTATCTGAGGAGGTAATTGAGAAACGAGTGGTTAGTAGATTATATAAGCAGGGAGGGGTTGGCACTTGGCCATGGCAAGTGCCAACCAGTATGTCAAGTGGAGGGCACGTGACAAAAAAGTGCAATTTGAGGCCCAGGTACCGTTTAGTCTATGTGTGGATCGGATGAGAGACCCGTACGACTAAGGAAAGAACGGAACTAGTCAAGTCACCGGCCTGTATATGAGTCATGACAGCCTTTTGGAGGGACCCCCCGGCCTACTTCTTCTACTTGGCATTTGCTTTTCTTGGACCTCATTCTATTTGAAAGCTAGCTCTTCTTACAAGTTACAGTGCTAGGAAAATAATTTCCATGACAATAAAAATGATACTTACCACTGATCCCATGGGGTCGTATACATGATTATTTTTACCGTTTTACTTATATCTTGCAATCATGGAATTATAATATTTAGGATGGATTTATAATCTAATTAACATCTAACAATATAATGATATGTTTGTTTAGAAGAAGAATATTAGCGCATGCATTTCTAACCTAAAATTGTTAATGCTAAGGTCAGATGAGATATTGTTTAGGTACTAAATATACTACTTCATTTTGAAGTATTACATTGTCTTGGAATTAATACGGTACAAATTTTAGTAACAAACTAGCGAATGGTTTATTCTATAGTGCGTGTGTCGATTTCTTTAGAAGATAAAATCGAACTTGTAATTATGTATATTTACGGCTAATCTATCAAAGATTGATCATATGGTATGATCACGATGTTATTCGAATATGACTAGTTCACCAAAAAGCTGAATAGTTTGATCATTTGTTTAAAACTTTTGAGAATTGAAACAAATTAAATAATGTCTCGGTCCATCCATACTCAAAATCCTAACCAATCCCCGCATAAAAATACCTATCTATAGGACTAGGAGCTAGAGCTCATAGGATACGTTATTGAATTAAGTTTTGTGGAATCTAAATTCCTACTAATTAATAAAATATTTAAGATTTGGGAACATGTTTTTCACCCCTAGGTCTTTGCGACCATGAGGCGAGCTAGCTAGTTATTGTCCTGAATCTTTAGTTGGGTATTTGATTGGTTACCAAACCAGATTCTTAGGTAGGTAGGTAGGTAGGTAGGTATATATATATATATATACAAGCACGCATGAAGAGAAGCTAGCAATGTGCTAGTTCCATCAGTTAGTTATGAACTGAATTGGGATAAGGTGAACTGAATTGGCCAAGACCACGAGACACTTGAAAAAATAAAATCATGCAAGCGGGAATTTTTAAGGTGCAAAAAACACTGAGCGGGCAAGAGTAGTAATTTCATTTAGTTATGCACTGAATTGGGATAAGATCTGATAAACAAGTGGAGTAAAATGGCTACCTAGTCAGAAATGTGCGGTGCCTAGCTAAGCTAGGCCAACTAACAAGATATTCTTCCTTCCGGTTATTAATTTTGTCCTCGTCAATGTTTTGGTACCTTAGATAGACGGACCAAAAATCTGCAAAAATATGTTACACAAGAGAGGATCATGAGCCAAAGCCCTTTGGTTAAGTTAATACTATTACTTGATAACAATTTGAATTTGACAAATAATTATTAGATTTTCTTGATAAAAAGATGTCAGTTTTGCTGATTTCAAACTTATATAATTATAATTCATAGCCAATGTAAATATGCTTTGAACTATCCTAGTATTTGTTGCATTTTAAATTATGCTTTATTTGCCTATAAAAATTATGTATATTTTGTAATTTTGATTTGTTTTTTGTTTTTGAGCTTGAAGAAGGGAACAAAAGAGAATTAAGGCTAGCTTGGAAAGAGATCTGAGATTCATGGCCAGCTCTTGACAATGAATAACTATCACTACCTTAAGGGAATTGATATTTTTATAAAAAAAAATTGATAATTTTATAAGACTTTACTTACTCTAAATGAATTTATATATTAAAAAAAGATTAATATCGGAGTAAAGTTGAGAGTCTCGTAGCTTTTAAATACATAAATTATCATTATATTTGTTTTTATGATGGATTCTAAGATTTTTTTACATATCAATACAAAGATAAGATATATATTTAAGATAATTTGAGAGATCAAATTTGAAATACTTAACATGGGCAATAATATTAGTCTTATTCATTTGATTTTAAAACTAAGTTAATTTTTTATTATTTAACTGACTTTAAAAATTATAATTAAACTTTAAAATATATTGAAACTTGAAAATAAATTCAATATATTATTTTAGGTATAATATAAGTATAAATTTACATTTTTAAAGTATGATTTCACTATTAAAAATATTTGAATAATAAGAGAGAAGCCTATATTAAATTAACAAATTTTAAATACTAAGGGCAATTAGGGAGAAAGAGGGGGTGGACCATGGCCTCCTCCCTCCCGCTCCTTCCTAACTACGCTAGCCACTGGCTATATGGCCTCAAGAGCCACTGGCTACATGCCCTTGAGTTTAAATTCCTTTTCTAAACCTTCAGGTTGAGGTGAGTACCATGACTTTGGATCGATGAAACCCATTTATAATGACTGGCGTCTGAAACGAGTCCAACTAAAAATTCAATTCAATTATTTTAGAGTATTCCGTCCACCACAACCTTATTTTAGTGTCAAAAATTTACTATAATTTAAACATTCTTCACCAGTTTTATAAAAGAGTATTTTTTCGTAAAATTTATTTAATACTAAGATCTACACCTCGTTCAAAATACGAACTTTTATTATAAGTTATGATATTATTAATATTTTATTATTTAATAAATATATTATTAAATTTATTAGCTAAAATAGTTTTAATAAAAAAATATTTTTATTCAAAAATTGAATTATTTAGTTTATAATAAGATTTTACTTATAATTGAATATAATTACACTTATATTTAATCAAAAATAACAAATTCAAGTTAGTTAAGACGATATATGTGAAAAATAATTTTCTTCTCAAATTATATTATCAAAGCTGTAATAAAATTTATTTAATAATGGTAAGAAATTAATATCAAGTAAGATAGTCTTATAATTACTTTCTTGTAAATTATATTACTATTTTTTATTTTTGACTTGATTGAACTGAACAAACAATCTTGTTGTAGAATTATAATATTATTTTGGATATTTTGAATTTTATTTTTATAAATTCTTATTGGATAGAGTAATTAATTTTTATTTTTATTTAATAATTAAATCAATGGTCGAGTATTATATTATATTCTTATTTTAATAATTATAACAATTATATTATCTAAATAATAATTAAATCTTATTTATACTCAAAATTATAATTATACTTATATTTTAATAATAATAACAAATTTAAGTTAGGTAGATAATTTTTATGATTCTTCTCAAACTATATTATCTAAGTAGTAAAATAATTTAGTAAAAGTTAACTTAATATAGGAAACGTCAAAAGTTGAACAAAAAAAATGACGAACTAAATTCTCTATTAAATTATAGTATATATATATATATATATATATTGATAAAAATATCAAATTAATATCATGTAAGATGCACCCCTTGCAAAGTATGGTATCTTATCTTAGAAATATGTTGTTAGTGAATTTTTATTGTGTGTTTTTAAAAAATATTTTATTGGATAAAATAAATAATATTTTACTTTTTATTCAATAATTAAATCACATAGTTGGTCGATATATTGTATTTATAATTATATTTTAATAATTATAATATTAGGTAAGATGCTAGTCGTATGAAAATAGTTTTATTTTAAAATTATATTATCTAAGTACTAATAAAATCATATTACTTGAAATACAATTATATTTTCATTTTAATAATATTAACAAATTTAAGCTAAATAACATATTAATGAGTATTATGTTAGTAATAATTACTAATTTATAGTACAAGTAATTAATTTCTCATTTAACAATTTAATTGGTCAAGTTATTAAATTAATACCCATATATATATATATATATATATATATATATATATATATATATATATATATATATATATATATATATATATCATAATAATATTATTTAATATTTGGTAAATTAATTTTTATAATAAAATAATTTTCTTCTAAAATTATATTATTTAAATATAATAAAATATTATTAATCATACTTATATTTTAATAATTACAAACTATATTATCTAAGTTGTGACGACCCCAAATCTGGGCCTACATAGTCTAATTTGAGATGTCAAAAATACACGGTAACTAATACAAACAGTATATAGAATAAAAATACAGAACTCAATAATATACAACTAAATATTCACTATTATTGTTACACTATATACAAAATGTGAAGACTACTACATCAATCTCTCAGACCTTCATTCCATTTTCCGGCTAGACCCAGCTATTCTCTCATTTCCTATAGAACAATGGAACAAAAAAAAATGGTGAGCTCAAATAACACAATAAAGAAATATCATGACTAAGATAACAATGAGAAAATTATTACTAGCATTCTACAGTTGAGTTCTTGATAGAATAAAATACAACAAGTTTTAGATCAAT
This sequence comes from Hedera helix, assembly GCA_947179155.2. Classification (NCBI taxonomy): domain Eukaryota; kingdom Viridiplantae; phylum Streptophyta; class Magnoliopsida; order Apiales; family Araliaceae; genus Hedera; species Hedera helix. Next base: position 40,572,601 of record OX359283.1, on the reverse strand, counting down.
AATAGCGGCGGAATGAGCAATCTGTTAGAAAAATCGTGTAAACTATGATGTTCACTTGCTTCTCTTTTTCATAAAAACATCATTAACTTTCATCATCTGAAACACCACTAGTCATGATAATATAAATTTACAGTTCCTGATCATAATCATGCAAGTCGACAATTCATCTTTGCACTACGGACCAAAGATATTCAAATATAACACTAATGGTCATGATCATATCAGTCTTCAGCTTTTGGTCATAATTATATCAAACAATAGTTCTTCTTTACCCCAGGCCAAAAAGAACATTCATCATGTGCCCTAAAAGACACACCACCATTATATTGCCTTTAATCTATCATTACCTTTATCATTTCATCTGTGTCTCAAGCCACAGATATTCACAACAACTTGATTCTTGATGATTAGAATAATAACAGAAATATAAATAATTAATATAGAATAAGATGTTACTTTGTCCTAAGTCAAATAATATCCAAATTATCAACATGATGTGGACTCAAATTCTAGAATGATATTCAAGATCCACAGTTCATAATAATGATTAAAGTTTAATAAAAAGATTCAGAAAAATAGGAAGGTTCAATTGAAATGATATTAGATGAAGTGCAAACTATTAAGGAACATATAATCATTTCAGAAAATTTTACCAAATAGTACTTACTATAGTAAGTTTAAGAGTATAAAAGAAATAATATCCCTTACCATAGTAAGTTAGAAAATGATATCCTTTTACGAGTATGAAAAGAATGATACCCATTATCTTAACACGTGACTGAATATTGATTTAAATAAAGTTAATCAACCTATATATTTATAATTTAATTAGTAACTACCACATATAATTTCATGGTGTATACCAATTCATATGAAATCATAAAAAGTGATTTGATAGAATAAAGTAAAATAAATTCAATATAGTTTTTGATAGAAAATAATCTTTCAAAATAAATCTTGCAAAAGAAGTTTTTCAAAATAAATCTTCTAAAAGAAGATTTATAAACATCGTGTGATGTGTGTGGTATCTTATATAACTTTTATAAAAAGACTTATTTGAACAATACTCGTACACTTACACATCTTCACAAATACTCAAGATGACTTTAGCACACTCAAAGAGAACTTACACAAAGTAATATTTAGAGAGTGAAAGAAAGAATAAGAAAAGAAGTTTATGAAAAAACCTTAAGTTAAGGCCTCTATTTATAGCCAAAAATCTTATCATAAACCAAGATTTTTTAATTTAATCCAAACCGTATATTTCAATATAATGTTTAATTCATACCACTCATTTTATCTTTTAAGATTTCTTTAATCTAAACCATTCATTTAAAGATCATCTTTAATCTACACCGTTCATTTCAAATTCTATAATTATTACATTATCTTTAATCTATACCATTCATTTCAGATTTTCTTTAATCTATACTATTCATTTAATAAAATAATTAACTTTATATATAAAACAACTAACTTTATATATAAATCAATTAACTTTATATATAAAACAATTAACTTTATAAAACAACTAACTTTATATATAAATCAATTAATTTTATATATAAATCAATTAACATTATATATAAAACAACTACATTTATATATAAATCAATTAACTTTATATATAAAATAACTAACTTTATAAAACAACTAACTTTATATATAAATCGATTAACTTTATATATAAAACAAATAACTTTATATAATATATCATAATAAAATAATTTACTTTACATAATTTATATAAAGTAAATAGCTTTATATAATTTATTATAATAAAAATAATTAACTTTATATAATTTATTATAATAAAAATAAATAACTTTATTAATTCAATTATTCAACAATAATTCACAATTATTTATTATTATGACTAATTGTTATAAATGCAGTGTAATTGACTTTCTGAGTTAGATACTCACAATACAAGCAAAAAAATCAACTAATAATATAATACAATAGTTTAATCAACATCATAATAGAGATAACAATAATATAGAAAATAAGTAAAAAAAGAGAATGTTACTGTGTAATGACAATTATTGATTCAGTAATGTGAATTACTGTGCATATGATACTGTGACAATTATCAGATCAATAATATGAATTATTGTGCATATGACAATTATTGGTTCAATAAAGTCAATATTGTACAATAGGCACTTTATCAGTTCAATAATATAAAACACTGTGCAATACCGTGTGTTATTGTGTAATACTGTGTGTTACTATGTAATACCATATATTAATATTATTTTACCACCAGTTATTTTAATAGTTAAAAGTGATAGTACCGTTGAATATTTTTATTTAAAAAAGTTACTTACGTCATTTTTTATATCCGACAATATTTTGTTGTGAAGATCCACCAATATTTGGTTATTTCGACACCGTCGTACGAATCGAATATTCTTCGACAGAACGAATATTTCTCGACAAAACAAATATTCTCTGATAAGATAAAATTTGCACAAAATATTTTTTAATTTTTATTTTTGTCAATTTATTCACTTACCATTTCAAATATATATATATATAAAAAATTAATTGTGTATTTGATAAAAGTCGGGGTCTTACATAAATAGTAATATAATTAATCTTAGATTTGCATTATTGTATATATATCTCAATAAAAATAACGAATTAATATTAGGTAAAATGATTGTTTTCTTATAAACTATACTATTAATTCTTGTTTTCTTATAAAATTATAATACTAATTCCAATTTTTGATTTGAATTGAGAAATAATAAAGATTGAGTTAATATAAGAAAAGTCAAATGTCGAACTAAAAAAAGGAGGACAAAAGTTAAAGATCAAACGAAAAAGAAGAAGGACAAATCAAATTGTTTATTCAATTATAGTATAAATAGTAAGTGTTTAGTTTAATTTTGATGGCATAGTTGAAAAATTATGTTATCATACTTTAGAACATTATGTCTCAATTAATTCAATACAATATCAATAATGTTATTTGATTTCCCCATATCAAGTATATTATCACATATTACAATATTAATAACCAATCAAACTTCTAAAAAATAACAAATCAAACTTCTAGAGGACAACAAATCAAACCTCATAGAGAAAAAAGAAACAAATTCACAAACAAGTCTGAAATAAAGAGAAAATAAACTTTTATGGAAAATAATAAAATTTTACGTAAGTAAAAATTGAACATGAAATTAAAAAATTACAGTACCTCAATTTTAATTACTGAATTAAGACCTCATTGACGTACATAAATTAATATAAATATATGATTACTTGATTGATGTATATGACCATACCAAAAGTTAACATCTTGTAGTTAGAACATAAATCTTTTCTGTTGAATCATTGTGTTAAAATATAAATTAATGTATTGGATGAAATTATTAAAAAATAAAAAAGCATAATGGAGGCAGCCAAATGGGCCAAATCCATATAACTACCAATTACTTAAAGCCTTTGGTTGGATTTTGCATGCCATAATATTGTTCCTTCTGTTATTTAAATTTCAAAAACCTATGGAGCCAAACCACACACTCTTCACCCTCTCTATAATTTCAGTAATAAATAAAAGCGGAAGAACAAGCTAGGGTTTTTTGATCGTAAAATCGAACAATTCGACACAGATGTTATGCTCTTGGCCTAAATTCCTAGCATTTTTGTACCGATCTACGATGGGTTGTTTGTTCGGTTGTTTTCGAATCAGAGACGATTGGCATAGCCCGTCTTCGCATATCGTCTCAGAACCACCGCCTTCTAAAATCGTACGATTCAATTTTATATTTCCTTTCTCTCTTTTTTTTCTCCGTTGACATATTCAATTTATCTTTTCGAGTTTTAGAATTTTAGCCTTTTGTTTTCTTAATTCTTATTTTTGTTGCTATCAGGAACCCGTGGTGCACAGAAATCGAAAACGTTTAGGGTCTCTGACACTTTCTGAAGGTAATTCATTTGTTAATTTTGGTTTATTTTAGAGATTCCTTAAATTTCTAATGATATAATTTCTGGTGAATTATATTGCAATGTATGTTGAAATTTTGTGTTAATATTGTCTAATTGATTGATTTTCTCTTTTATCATCCCTTTTGAATCAATTGTAGGTTTTTTGCTTATTACTTGCCGATATTGTATGTGTGCTTTTTCTTATTGAAGAAAAAGATGGTTTGCTATGCATTGAGAAGCAATATCATCTTATGGGGAATCCAGAGCTGGATTTTGATTTCAGAGGACTCAAGGAAGAGGTCTGCTTATGTTACATAAACTCAAATTGTTCTACATTTGTTCTTATGATCAATAGTTTAAAAACTTAACTGCAAAAGTTATGCAGCTATATGAAGAGTCATTGTTCTAGTGAGCCAAAATTTTATTCTTGTAAGATTCTTTTTATCCACGTCATTAGTATGTCGGACAATTTTATCAATCTACTGTCTTATTTTGAGATGATTTTTCTTTCATTATGGTTTTTTCAAAGGGGGGTCAGTTCAGTGGAACTTAGGTTCGTTAATTTGGAATAGTTACATAATATATATATATATATTATGCTATATAGTTTGATTGATAAAGCCGTCACCTTATCCAACCCCACCAAAACTAAGTGACGATATGCAAACACCTGGAACTGTTTTTCCGTCATATGTAGGAAATATGGGAACTGAGAAGAATCCCAGGATCAGGTCTCAATATGTCTACTCAGTTTTTAACCCGATTGAGAATTTCTCCCAGTGGAAGGTATCGAAGGAAGAAGATTCCAACTCCACTCAACTGATGGCTCACCTGGCAGAATCGTTTGAGCAGGCTGATAAAGCAACCCCTAGTTCGCAAGCGGTGGTGATACAAAATTCGGCTGAGAAAGAGTTGAAGATGGAAGCAAGCTTGTCATCTTGGCTGAAACAACTGCCAACCAATCAAAATGCCAAAAATCAGCGGGTCGTATCCTTTGTTAGGATAAATGCTTATTTTGGCAAAACTCCGGGGGATCGGCTATCCTTGGGATGGTTGCTGCTCACTGGAATGAAGATGAACATTCTCGTATCTCACCGAAGTGGTGGGATGGGAACGGAATCCCAAATTCAACTACCAAGTACAAAGAGGTACCTCCTTATTATGTTTCTCTCTTTTTCTTTCCTGACCATAAAAGCTGCAACAGAAAGATGGTGACGTTGGTGTCCTGTTTGCAGGATCAGAAAGTGAGTTGGCATGCAACCTTTTGAGGAAAGATTGGAAAAAGCATTGTCTGAGGAGACTATTATCTCTCAGAGGTATTTCATGTTTCTTTTCTTTCTTGCTGCCTTTCTATGTAGGAGCATATAATGGTAGTTGGTTTGTGTTGTCACTTGTTTGTTCCTTTTTGACACATATTTTTCTCGAAGGTAAGTATGCAATTGTTTTATTTATGGCTAATCCATGCCAAGCAATGCTAATTTCATCACAAAGAAATAGTGCAGTAATGGATTGACTCAATATATTTTCTAAGATTACCTTTATTATTTGTATAAAATGTTTGGGACACCTATGTTTCCAATATACTCGCTCATTTCTATATTATTTAGTGGCGCATGAAGCTTCCAATTTCATAAATTTAATGATGATAATAATATTTACATAGTTGGCCCAAGAGCGTATTCGGTTGATCATTGACTTGTTTGGTTTACTTGAACATTTTATACTATCTTGTCACTAAGCATTCTGATGAGGTATATTTCTTTTATAGGAAAAATCTTAATGGGATGCCACCTGTAGACTTCAGCGATAATGAGGAATGTGATACTGCTCTATCTCAGATGAAATCTTCAACTCATTTCAATTCAGTGGTTTCATGTTGATGTATAAGCTTTGAAATATATACTGCCCATTCTTTTGTAAGTTTGTTATAAAACGTGGTTCACACAAATCTTTTCTCTGGATAATTGGAGGATGAACTATGATAATATGGTTGTAAAAATTTTTGCTCGCGCCAATGTTGCTGTTGGCAGCACGAGGAATCCCAACGATTTGCATTAATGGCTAGTACTTTATAGCTTCTTCCAACTATTTTTGCCTTGCAGTTCTCGCTTTGCTTATGCATTATTTTTGGATTTTCGCATAGAACATTGGAACTAATCACAGCTTTAGTGTAGTAACCCCACTCAACTATGTGCGAGATTTGAACCCAATCATTCAGTGAGTAGGACAACTATTTACGACACTTGTTGGTAAGAAGAGATTCATAAAATTATTTGTAAATATTGGATAGTACAAGGGTTATTTTCCAATAATCAATAGTTTTACTCCCTTTGTTATAGAATATAATATCAATAGTGATCAATTTGAGATATTTTTAAATTTATAATTGACATAATTCATCTTTTTGAAAACAATATCTTGTATATTAATCCAAACGAAACATATTTTGGGGCCAGCACTTGGTGCACCTCTCATTTTTCAACTCAATAAAAAAAATTAAAAGAACCCCAAAACATGCGACTGTGATAACTGTCCTAATTCAATATTGAGAGCCTTCTGAGCCTAGTTTCCTTAGCAACGTTTTTGTAAACTAAAACGTTCATGAGGGGGAGAGAGTAGTCAGTCATTGTGATGAAACAGCAAGTGATTGTTTGAAGCCTAGACCTGAATAAATCCACAGGTGGGCAGTATGAAGCAAAGAACTGATAATCTAAATATTCTAAAATAATCTCAAAAGTTTATACTTCTCTGTATGAATAATGCATCAATATCGGAATTAGTATATATTCTAAATCGGGGAAGGGGCATAAACAAACCTACAACTGTAAGTCCTATGCAAATGGATTATAATTTTGGCATCAACCAACATATTTATGTCCTACTCATAAAATAAAAGTGGAACCAAAACATACATCACAAATGCCATATTTTCCACGAGTAACTGACCTTAAGGTGGTTCATAGAACATCTTTATTTAAAATGTTAAGGCCGATGGTAAGAGTTTGTGCCTCGTTCAAAGTGTGAATCATCCTGCTGTCTAACCACAGGTATATCCAAGCTGCTCACTTCTGTATCAGGTGCAATTTCTCTTACATCAGCTATGCTTGCCTCTGTTGCTTGAATATCACTCCATTCACCATCTCCAATTGGCCGGTGATTGGCTTGGTCCACCACAGAGTGGACTAAACTCTCCCCTGACACCAAGATTGCCCTAGAAACACTTAGACATGCTTTGTGAACATTCTCCTCTGACGGATCCACATGCTTTGTTAGTGGTTGGGTGCTACCAATATCAGAGCAAGATTCAGTCTTTTCCTCAAAGACTTGCCTAGAATCCATTTGTTGCCTGTTAAAAGAGAGTAATTGTCTATGAAATCCTTCTCACAAGTATCAAAGTTAAAATTTTTAAAATAAGCCCCACATCAGTTGGATCATCCATAGCAACAATAGACTGGCGATAAAGAAGAAAAAGAATGGTTGATATGAAAAAGGGGCCGCGGGGAGGGAGGGGGGGTGTAAATATTGGAGAGCAAATAAAAATTATTAAAAGAAAAATTCCCTACCAATACACACACACACATACATATATATATTATTTATAGAATGAGATTGGTCTACAACAAAACTTGGTGGGATCAGGATATGAAATTGGAAAGCAGTCATAGTCCTATTATAAACCCTCCATTTGATCTCTGACTTTGTGAAAACTGATATATATCCTTAGCACATACCCTTCTACAAAACAAAATCTTGCTAGGCTCATCTTAAAAATAATATTATGTAGAGCATTGATGATTCAAATAAAAGACTGCATCCAGAAGATGCTGGACTAAACCAAATACAGAAAAACTGTATATTCAATTAAGCAGAGTAGGATATATGAGCTCCAATGTGGCATAGTGGAATATATGGTCTCCTATTTCACACGTTAAAGCAGTTCCAGTTACAGACCTTTTAAATTGTTCTTGTAACATATTCACATATGCCAGTAGCTCTTGCTTCTCCTTAACAGCAGCTGCCTCTTTCTGTGCAGCTTCCTTTATTCTGGCTTCAGCATCTGCCTCAGCAACTCTTATCTTCTCCTCAGCTCTAACAACAGCTCCTTCCAATATCACAACGCGTTCTCTAGCTTTTGCAAGTTCAGAACGCCATAAATGTGCCTCCTGATTAGCTGAATCCCTCTGCTTAACTAGTTGATCCCTTTCTTTAGTTAGTACCGTAACCTTTTCTTCAGACTCCCTTAGCTACAACATCAATTAACAAGAAATCAACACTTATTGAACCTTAGGCTGTATATGTTTAAACATAACATACATTGGACCACCAAATGATGAAAATTATTGGTACCTTTGACAAAGATGACTCCAGCTGCTTTCCGGAATCTCTTTTTAAGCGCTCAACTTCAGCATGTGCAACTCTCCTATGATTGTCCATGGTATGAGCTGCAGATGCTGCTGCCTCAGCAGCTTCAGCAGTTTCAGATAGTTTCTCTGCTAATTCTTTTATTGTTGAATCTTTAGCTCGAAGGTCCCTTGCCAAATTTTGCAGCTCCTCATCCTTCACTCGCAGTGTCTCCTGAAAAATCAAACAGCCATAATGGCTAATACGGGAAAGAAGCACATGCCCATTCCTCATCTAAATAACTAATATAACTGTTAATCAGGGACAGAGGGAGGGAAGGGGCTGGTAGGGGCCATGCCCCTCCAAACTATTGACATCCTGTGCTTTTTGTATAATACTCCATTCATATTTACTTGATGACACCCCCCCCCCCCCTCTTTTCTCATATTAGCCTTTTTGTTCCTGTATTTTTACTTATCGGTTACGTCATTATTCTTTTATGGTAATTCTTAGATCAGTTTACATGTTGTGGCATAATGAAACTGAATAGGTATAAAGAGGGGGAAAACAATAAACATCATATATTATATATTGGCCAAAAAATGTGATGCGTGCTAGTTAATGGAGTATATTACTGCGGCCCTCCCTCAGAAGATTCTCTGGCACCGTCCCTGCTGCTATTTAAGTGGTAAAAGTCATTAAACTTGAATTCTTAACCAACACTTGTATACCTTCATGATCGTGAGATCATCCATTGGACTGTCAGGTGTTTTATTCATCCTAGCTTCTAGAGCATTTCTCAGGGTAATCTGCATAGCTGCTTCAATTTCCTTAGAACATTCCAGGGCAGTTGAATTGGCAGCAGCAACTACAGTAGCAACTGTTCCGAGTTTTGTAGATCCATTTCCACTTAGTGAATTGACAGCCTCTTTATGAGCTTTTAAAACTAACTGGGTTGCTCTAAATTTTGCAACAGAAATAATCAGATATATAAGTGCTATTAATAACAACTACACTATTAATTATATAATAAAGTAAATACTTATTTTTAAAAATATCAAGTATAATAAATGGAAAATTTGTAGCTAATGAAGTCTATTAATGAGTATGCCTCGTAAAGCAGATACAAGAGTAAAAAATCAAAGATAGAGCTTGAAGTAAAGTACACAAGAAATGAACAGAATTACTAAGCGATATATAATTTCACCATGAAAGCCGTAAATTACAACTTTGAGCATCTACATGTGCCAAATGAAGGTTGAATGCAAACACATTGATTTCCTTACCTTTTTTATAAGCCTCAAGGGTTTCCACCAATTCTTCTCCAACAACAATTACTCTAGAAATTTCTTGAACATATATACATAATGCATAATTATGAAAAACCATTACAAGTTATTCCTCTACTCCGAAACACGGTAATGTGGAAGGTTTCTACATATAGTATAAGCACATAAAAATATACGAGATGTAGAAAAGAAAGAAAAAAAACACTATTACATGCAGCATTAGCTCAGCCAAAAGGCAAATATATCAGTAGGGCGAAAAAAATTAAGGCTATTTAGAAGGGGGAGGGGGGAGGGGGGAGGGGGGAGGGGGGAGGCAGGGGAGGACCCAACCCCTTAGTTCAGTGGGGTCATTTTTTAAAAAAAAACACAAAAAAATAATATTATAGTAAAATAAATTACAAAATTAAATAATGCTCAAATGTTGTTTATAATAACAATTTTTGAGACTTCATTGCTTGAATTTATAGCAATAATACTATGACAGTCTCATTTTCAATAGTTAAAAAATATCATGCTCAATGTAAGTTATTTTCCATGCCTATATAAAAAAATATCCTATCTTGACGAAGTTATGTAGTTTTCTGGTTTTTTTTATAATTTTATTTTCTTACTTGTTAGATTTGAATTTAGTAAGTTGTTCATAACAAGTTCTAGTAATTAATAAATGTTCTTGTAATTTCTTACAATTATTTTTACATTTTGTTTCTTAAGATGTTTATTTTACATTTTGTTCTTAAATTGATGTTTATGGTAGAACTACAGTCTAGGAACGTATTGATTATACCATGCAGTGAAAGCTTGGCTTATTTTAGCAAAAAAATCAACAAAAAAAGAAAAGAAAAGTAAGCTTGGCTTATATAGATAATGTAGGAATGAGGTGTTTAATTGTAACTAGGTGATGTGCAAAATTATGATTCTCTTACATAACTCCTTCTGATAAATCTTGAATTCTCTCTAATCTCTTTGGGATCTGTGAAAGATTTTGGACTGTCATTAAATAAACAATAAATTAAACTTGGGTTATCAAATTAAAATCCCAAAAAAAAAAAAAAAACCAATGCAACTTAGTAATTATTTATATAAGGTTTTTACAGAAAAAGTTACACACGAGGGGGCAAGAATAATTTTCTATACAATGTCTTAATTACGCATAACTTTTAGGCAAAAAGGGAGATTTTTGTCAAATACCTCTAATTTTGTCCTTTAATGAATGAGGTAGGGGAGGGTTAATAGCATATATTTCATTTGTTTTATGTAAGGTCAGTGTTCAATTGAGAACTATCACCATCTCAGTGTGTCTGTCTCTATCAGGTAACAATATCATTGTAGCTCAGACTTCACCAATTACTGATTCATACCCATACTATCCACTATCCAGAAAATTCAGTGGGGTCAATTGACCCCACTGCCCCTAAGGTGGATCCGCCCCTGGGGGAGGGATAAAAAGTTAGGGTTTACATAATAAAAACACATCTCGTATGGAAAGTATGGTGATTTATTATCAACTGAGTATTTCTTTGATTTCCAAATAATATTTAAAACGTTAATCCACTTCTCTTTTATCAATAAACTGACATGAGTATAAAATGACATCTTAGATCACAAACAGGATGCTTTAAATGAAAGAAAGAAAGGTGAGAAGACGAGGGAAACATACAGGTTAAGAGTCTGGTCATCACCAAAGTAAAAAATAGAGAGCAATTCCCTTAAGTGCATCAAATAAATACATAATAAATTTGAATAACTCACTGTAAAGTTGACACCCAAGCTCTCGCCGCACCAGGAGTTTCTGCACTAAGGAAATAATCTTTTTTCTGCGGTGTCCCAATATCTAAGGAAATAGAGTGAAGGATCATGCAAGGGCTTATCAGTTCAAATCCAATAATATGACAAAAGGATAAAACTAAAGTTAAGGGATGAAGCTCAAGATGCCTCGTTACAATCCCTCTATAAAATAGGAAAGAAAAAGGAAATGACAATGACTAAACAACTGTGGATACAGATACAACAGCCTTCATACTTTGGCAGCCCACTGAAGTAAATGAAGAAAAAAAAACATATCAACTAAGGAACCTCAAAAACTAGATGCTTAGAAAGTTACACCAAAAATTAGACAACAATCTTACTGGAAGTTTACAGGAGAGATTGTTATTGTGCTATTTGCATCAAATATGATTGCTCCTTTAACAGTTGGGTCATTTCTCCTGACCCTGAAAAAAATCAACAACAAAAAGATGAAGAAGAGCAATATAATTGTAAGAAACAGAAAGAGAAAAGAAATGATGCACATCATCCTACTTGTATTCCATCTTTCCAGTTGTTGGGTCTAAGATCATCCACCTCTCATTCCACTTCCTCAGCTATATATAAGAAATTAAGGAAGCAGCTCGTCAAGAAAAGATATATATCATGGAAATCCAAAATAATATACCAATGATGAAGGCAGTACCATAACAAAAAAAATCCAAATCTCATGTAATATGCAATTTCACATTCCACCTCAAAATCCATCTTCAATTTTAAAAAAAAAGAAGATAAAACTGAGAAATTTATTAGACAGAGAACAGAAACATCAGAAGTGTACAAGCAATCCACTTAAAAACAGAAATTAAAAAAAAGGCGCTAAATGAAAATTCCCCCCCCCCCCCCCTTTTCTCTTCTCCAAACTTCGTGCTAGGATAAGTTTTGGTTTCCAGCGCTCTTAGGAGGGCATAGAATCTTTCAGTCGTTTGCTGGATCATCCAATCCTTAATTGTCAACAGTTGCAAGTGGCATCCGAACAATTTACTAAATGAAATTGATTACTCCCACCCATACGAAACGAGATAATCAAATATACATCAAAAGAACAAACAAAGAAAAAACTTTGCTACCTAAAAATCCTCTTTTTAACTCATATCTTCATTGAGAATATAAATTTTACAAGACTACTGTTATCTGATCAGATTTTTTGGTGACTGATGAGTTAACCTAGTATTGAGAATATGAAATCTGTTAATAAAGGCCTTGACAATGCGAAAAGCAATCATGGACAATGAGTGGGAGTTGATAGTTCAGTTACTTCTGGGGCTAAAAACTGTAATTGCTCTCATTATGATATTATAAATTCTAGTGTAATTTTTTTTTGGCATAACTAGAAAAGTCATAGCAACTACTTTGATTAACACTGCGAAATTCAGTATAGAAATCGAAGGAAATATGAACTAAATTGATAGGATCGATTCAAGTGGTAGGTAATTCTCCTTTAGCTAGGGCACGTAACTACAATATTGAACAGAAGCTAAAAAACCAATTAATTATTATCCAATATACATAATCTAAAATTCACTACAAAAAGGCGCAAACTTTACAGTAATCCTACAATTGACAACCCGTCCAGTATTAAAATGAGATAAAGAGAGAAGTTATTGAGAAGGTACAGTTTCAGATCGTTTAAGAAGAGGACCCTGCAAGAGATTTCTGCCGGAGCCAGACGCTAATTGCCGTTTAATCTTATCCAAACTCGTCTGAGTATCCCCTTCTTTCTACAGTTCATCAAATTATCAGTTGTCAACTTATCACTTTTTCTGTATATAATTATATGGTGAGAGAGTAGAGAGATCAAGTGAAAGATACACAGGGCAACCTTGATATGTATATATGTACATGTATTTTTATAGAAGGAGAAGACGGGGAGAGGGGGGGGGGGGGGGGAGGATTTGACTGACCGGAGTAGCTCCATTTGTTGCCATGGAAGAGATCAAAGAGAAATCAGACGATTTATGTTCGGAAGGTGTCGTTCTTTTTGTTTGTACAAAAAAGGTCTTCGGGCCGTTAGGTTTTCCTATGGTTGGTGACTGGGTGTAATGTTTCATATAATTGTAGGTTAGTGGGTGTAATACTCCTTGAAAAAGAAAATGTTTATTTGAAAAAATTATAAATTAGGATGTGCTATTTCCATTTAACAAAAAAAGAAAATTAGAATTTTCAATCACTTTTATTTTTATTATTATTATTTTGGTACAATATTCCCCTATCTTTTGATTGTCGACATCGAGATTTTTTGGTTTCGAAATTGTGTTGGGTGATTTTGAAAAAAAATTGACTTATACCGACGAGTTTTTAAATTTTGAGGATTTGATGGGCCAATTTGATAAAGTCATCAGTTGGTAAATACTTAAATAGATGTACCAACTCATTAGAATTTTAATTTTATAAATAGGATGGGCCATATGTAACTCTGTAAAATTAGCCTGTAATCGAAATTTAAATAGTTCAAGGGCTTGTGTTAAGTGAGCGGAAGATGTTAATCACCTCCCAATTTCTATAAAATATGGTTACCATTTTTTTAATATTTTTTCTAAAGTTCAATTAAGTTTTCTTGAAAAGGAAATATAAAAGCGTATGTTTTGTTCCTACGTGGGTTATGTTGAAATGGAAACATTTAAGATATCGTCTTTTAGAGTCAACATGCTAAGAAAATTTAAAATATCGTCTCTTAAATCATGTAAGTCATGGTAAAAGAAGGAATATAGGGTTTCATCTTCTAAAATCATGATAAAAGGAAATTTAAAGTATCGTCTCCTAAAGTTAACATGTCAAGAAAGTCTAAAATATTGTCTCTTAAACTGTCTAAGATATGGTAAAAGAAATAATCTAAGGTTTTGTCTCCAAGATAAAAGAAAAACTCAGGTATTATCTCTTAGAGCTAACATGCAAAAAAAGTTTAAAGTATTGTCTTTTAAATCTTCTAAGTTATAGTGGAAAAGTGATTTAGGATCTCGTCTCTTAGAGTCATCGTGAGTGCATCATCTTGAAAGCAATTTGAACCCTTATTCCTACGGACAAAGGATTTTTATTTGAAAATCTTATAAAAATTTGAATTTTTGTGAATATCCTTTGAAAAGTTATTTTGAATGTTTGTATTAGAAGGATGCCTTTTAAGTTTTGAAAATCGTCTTTTAAGAGTTGTTTACTCAAAAAAGATTATATATTTATATATTTGTAAAAAATTAATGTTTTGCGTGTGAGTTTTTGTATAATTTTTTTTTAATTTGAAAAACGTTTGATTATATAATAATATGGTGATGAAAATTATGATTTTAATAAGAAAAATAGTTTTTTGCAATTATTTGGTCAAATAGGAAACTAAAGTCCAAATTACTTCTAATTTTACCCTAAAATTTATTTTAATAAACTAGCTTGATTCAATTTTAAAAGATCCTTTTTATTTTCTTTTTTTGGTTGGAAAACAATTGTCATGTGATAAAAATAAAATCAAGTATCAAAAATGGGGTTAGAGTTACCCATACACATGTAAGCCATCAAAGTAATCCCAAGTACCTCAAACACAATTACAAATAATAATAATAATAATAATAACAACAACAACAATAATAATAAAAATAATAATACAATAATAATAATAATAACAATAATTATGACAACAACAACAACAACAACAATAATAATAATAATTATTATAATAATTATAATAATAATAATTATGTTAATAATAATAACAATAATAATAATAATAATAATAACAATAATAAAAACAATAATTATAATAATAATAATTATTATAACAACAACAACAACAACAAAATAATAATAATAAAAATAACAATAATAATAATTATTGTGGTGATATTATGAATTATGATAATTGTTACGTGTGATTGTAAATTATTTTAAATTGTAAAACGTCTTTAAATAATATAGTATTTTTTAAATTTTAATTTAATTTTTTATTATGTCGTGTTTTTAAGCACGAACAATTATTAGTATATATATATATGTATATTAGATTATTACCAGAATAAACCAACGTAGACTCTTTCTCCTCCGCTCAAACAAAACCAAGCCCACTCCTAATCCAACGGCTAATATATTACGAATGGGGAAGAAGCAAGCTCAAGTAACTGACACTGAAACCGCCGACGCTAACAATTCACCGCCGCCGTTCAAGCTTGTGGGTTTTTTCCAACAACTTCGTTCGTACCAACCCTAAATCCGATCATTTTACCGTCAAGCACTTCCACCATGTCAAGTTCTGGTGCGCCGACGCCACCAACACCGCTCGCCGCTTCTCTTGGGGACTCGGCATGCCTTTGCTCGCCAAGTCCGACCTCTCCACCTGTAACACCGTCCACGCCTCCTATCTCCTCCGCTCCGCCCAACTCAACTTCCTCTTCACCGCCCCTTACTCTCCCTCCATCTCCACCACCGCCTCCGCCTCCGCCTCCGCCTCCATCCCCTCCTTCTCCCACTCCCTTTGCTACTCCTTCACTGCCACCCACGGCCTCGCCGTCCGCTCCATCGCCATCGAAGTCGATGACGCCGCCCTCGCCTTCTCCGCGAGCATTTCCCACGGCGCCAAACCATATTCCCCTCCCATCCAATTAAACGACCACGCCCTCTTAGCTGAAGTCGAACTTTATGGTGACGTCGTTTTACGATACATCAGCTTCAATCAACAATCAAACCCTAAACCCAATTTGTTCTTACCGGGATTTGAACCCATGGACCCAACGTCGTCGTATCCTGACCTGGACTTTGGCATCCGCCGGCTTGATCACGCTGTGGGCAACGTCCCACAATTAGGCCCGGTAATTGAATTCGTTAAAGGCTTTACGGGTTTTCACGAATTCGCCGAATTTACGTCTGAGGATGTGTGGACTACTGAGAGTGGATTGAATTCGGTGGTTCTGGCGAGTAATGATGAGATGGTTTTGTTGCCTTTGAATGTGCCCGTTTATGGGACCAAGAGGAAGAGTCAGATTTAGACTTATTTGGAGCACAATGAAGGGGCTGGAGTGCAGCATTTGGCTTTTGTGAGTGAAGATATTTTCAGGACTTTGAGGGAGATGAGGAAGAGGAGTGGGATTGGTGGCTTTGAGGTTATGCCTTCGCCCCCTCCTACTTATTACCGGAATTTGAAGAGCAGGGCTGGGGATGTGTTCAGTGATGAGCAAATTAAGGAGTGTGAAGAGTTGGGGATTTTGGTGGATAGAGATGATCAGGGTACATTGCTTCAAATCTTCACCAAGCCTGTGGGAGATAGGTATGTATGTCTACACCAAGGGTTGCTAAAAATTTATGTCACTTATTATTATATTTCCTTTCTTTTGGCATTTGGGATTCAGTTAGTTTTTGAAACCAAGATTGCTATTTTATTTGTTTATTTATTTTTGTGGATAAATTTGAAATTAAGAGTGAGTGTGTTAAAGGATTGTGATCAATCTTCAGTTTCGGACAGACTGGAAAAAATACACTCATTGTGTAACCCAACCCAAAAGTTTACTTTAGCACCAGGATTCTGTTCCAAAATTGCAGATTCCTAGTGGTATCTCATTTGGGTTCCGACTTCCGCAGTATCCCATCCATCAAATAAACAATTATCATATGAGGAAAAACATGTAAGAAGCCTGGTATCTTTGACCACCAATTTTTTCTGTAGCTTGCATCTTTTGAAAAACTGAAGGTCAGAAATCATATTAGAGCATCAATTTACATGTGCAATGTCTTTGAATGATAGACAGGTGATCTCTTGAGTACTTTTGAATAATTTTAATATTTCTTCCTTCCTTTGGGCTCCCTATTCAAGTCGAGTAGTTCAATTATGTAACTGAAAATGCTATTTAATTAGAGGTTAGCATTTTTGTGATAATTTCTTATCTTTTTCACCAAAAGATATAATTGTGAGTACTCTGACCTTCCCCCCTCCCCCACTCCTTCCTACTTCCTCCCCTGGATATTTTATTCATCTCCTGTTGAATAGCGAGTAAGTTGTGGTCTGCATGAGTTGCGTAGTATATGTAGCTACGGTCACATCTTCTGATACTTTCTTTAATTTTTCTTCCAATTTTTGGCGGAAGGTCATTTGAAATTTGAAGAGAATTTGTTTATAGCTTGAATCAATTTTACCTGACAAATCTAGGTTATATTGCTGCTACAAGCTTGGAACATTATTAAAGATTTTTTCATGGCTCAGCGTTGGGTTCTATGTTCCGTGTAGTTTATACAATATTGTCATAAGCAGAGTATCTAAATCTCTCTGATACCATGGTGAGTAGGGAACTAAATATGTTTATGTATCTTTGGTACATTAGGAAATGTGAAGAAGTTCTAGATCTCGAGCTTATTTCGACAACTACTGACCTGTTTAAGATAAATCTGATCAGGGGCCATACAATTTGGTCTTCTAGGGGATCAAGAGTTTTTCCGTTTTGTTTAGTCTACTGGAGCAGGACTATATCATTATATGTTTGTATCACTATACCACCACCATTTAGGTGGTCGTGTTAAATAGTGATGTGTCCTTATTCATCTTTTGTAGCAAGTATAACTGTTGCACAGTGACGGGCTACAAATAAATTGATTAGATGTTTCGAATAAAGGAATGATTTGATAGAGATATTTTGAGAGTGAGAGGCAGTTCTATCAGGAGAGTTTTCCCTGGTAGTAGTTCAGTGGCATTGCAAGAGAATCACACCATTGGTGTCAGGAACTTAATTTATCTTAGAATTTTTTTCATGATTTTTATTGGCTGATCAGTGGTAACTGGTCATATGCTTGGGCAGTAGAAACCTTGGGCAATGTCTGTTCCCCCTTCTGTGTGTGAAGCTGTTGGTTTTGCTACTGCTACTTTGAACATTGAAGATTCTACTCCTAGTAATTTGTGCAATTTTTAAATATCTTTTAAACCTTAATGCTGTGTTTGTTTGTAAAAAATATATCTGGGATTGGACTATTTATCTTAATTTAATATTATTTTGCACTATTTAATTATTTGATGAGGGATTATTAATCCCTTAATGTTGGACTATTAGTCCTATAAAACTATTTAATAGCTTAAGATGAGAGGGATTATTAATTTAAAATTTTTCATGTGATTATATAATCCTACATAAATAGTTTTAGGAATGATAAAAAAAATAGTCCATAGGACAATTTAAAAGACTATTAATCTCTCATTATGGGATAAAATAATTCGAAGTAGTGTTAAATTAATACAAATAGTTCAATCCCAAGTATGTATTTTTACGAATAAATATAGCCTAAGTTTGTTATTGGAGAATTGAGGAGCCTCTATGCTCAAATTAGATGGTCATTGAAGCCTTTACTCTCTTGATTCATCTGGGTTGTGTGTGTTTGGGTCCCTCAGGCTCAGTGGCCATTTCATGTAGAATTCTGTTTACCTGAGCTTCAATCAACTCCTATGCAGAGAACTCCCTTTATCAACTCCTAAAGAGCCTGGTCCAATTAATTATGCGACGTCTTGAACATCGGTGTTTGGTCATTTACAAAATATATTGTGATGCTAATACCTAACAGCTTTGAAAGAGATAAGTTGAGGAATCTTGCTTAGATTACTTGTTGATAGGACTCTCTTTATTATATATATATATATATAGATAACGGATTTAAAGTATATCTTTTAAATAACATATTTCTCTTAAATAACATACATTTATTAAAATTATGTCGTTTTGGAGATTTTTTAAAAAAACAAAATAATATTAAAAGAGAGTGATCTCACTTGCTTTCTTTTTATTATTTTGTTTTTTAAAAGAATTTTCAAAGTGATGTAATTTTAATAAATGTATGTTATTTAAGAGAGATATGTTTTAGATCCATCCTAGAAAAATTGGTTGCTAGATTTTGTATTCTTGGATTGATGAAGTGATATTGCATTTTAACATCTTTTGGGCAGGCCAACCATTTTTATAGAGATCATTCAGAGGGTAGGGTGCATTATCAAGGACGATGCAGGGGTGATGTACCAGAAGGGCGGGTGTGGAGGATTTGGGAAAGGAAACTTCTCGGAGCTCTTCAAATCGATTGAGGAATATGAGAAGACACTTGAAGCTAAACAATTAGCTGGACCAGCTGCTGCATGAGAGTTGAATTATAGGATTTCCTTTCAGCTATTACACATTACATGATTGCAGAAATGTAAATAGTTCATAGTAATGATGAATGAATAACTGGAGCTTGGTTGGTAATGCAATAATCAGGGGTTAAATGCATTATAGGCCTTGAATTCTTGAGATTTTGCAATCTGAGTCCCAAACTATTTCAAGATTTTGGAATTGAGTTCCAAACTATTTAAAAATTTGAATTTTGAGTTCAATATGCCACATGTGCATTGATCTGACGTGGCACTTTAGTTTAATAAATGGAGAAAAATTGCTTCTCCCAGCACTCAAACTTGAGACCATCAATTTGAAATTTGTATCCAAGAATCACTCGAGCGATAAGGGGCTTGTTATAAACTAAAGCAAATAAATTATTAATACAATAAACAAGAGATGTTTCTAGTACAACAATAACAATAATAATAATAATAATAATAATAGTAGTAGTAGTAGTAGTGGTGGTGGTGGTAGTAATAATAATAATAATATAAAAATAGTAATAATAATAATTATAATAATAATAAAAATAACAACAATAATAATAATAGTAGTAGTAGTAGTAGTAATTAGTAGTATAATAATAATTATAATAATAAAAACAATAATAATAATAGTAGTAGTAGTAGTAATAATAATAATAATAGTTTGGGGACATCTGCTTTACATAATATTTACAATTTCCTTACATTTTCAGTTAGCTCTAAGTGCTCTGGTGGTTTTAACTTGCAAGGTTCAAATTCAAAGTCTCAAGTTCGAGTGGTAGGAGAAGATTTATTTTTATTTATGTAATACTTTATTAATTTATTAAATATTAAAAAAATTATAATATAATATTGTTTAAAATATAAAAAAAATTATTACAAAGAGGAGCTTAGATCATTAAAACATAGAGCCATCGTTCATGACTCAAGTACTATTGCCATGTGCTTCATAGCTCCATGTAGATCTTTTATTCAGGAACCATTGCCATGTGCTTCATAGCTCCATGTAGATCTTTTATTCAGGAACCATCGGATCATAACATGGTTCAGGCAAGTAGCCAAAGACGACTACACTATTTTAATATTTAGGCCAACTAGTTGTAATAAACTGATTGATACGTGGGGTTGTATTGACAATATAATTTGTAGTCTATAGTAGTATAATACCACTGAAAAGACTTCGTATTATCTTATGATTATTTCACATACAGATTTCGTTCATTTTAATTGAAGAACTTAAGCTTCACAAAAATCAATTAATAACGAAAACTTGAATTAATTCATCCATTAATTAATGTAATGAATTTTACTTGAGAGTTATTATCTTAAACTTAATAACAAATTAAATAAATTTAAATAAGTGATCGAAACGCCTCTCCCCATATATATAATATGATATATTAAAACAAGAACTTGTTACAACAATTTGTTCTTCCCATAACCAATCAAATAAGTTTGGAAAATAGCCATGCAGCTTCATAAACTTTTTATTATATTGTTTGGCATAACATTCCTATTACTAGAAGAACCATTGTATGGTTTAGCAAACCATCAAGATTGGGAAGGCAATGGATGCTTATACCCATGGAGGATCGACTACTTGCCACCGGAACCTCGGCCTAATTTTTACCGGGATTTGGATAGTTGCGCCAGAGCATTGACAGAAAGATGTGGGCGGCGGAGGTATAATTACATTTTCCGGCTAGGGAAAATGGACCAGAAATGCTGCCGGAATATGTTGAGGATGGGAAGAGGCTGCGATGACTCCATGGCATGGACCATAGCTAATACGGCCAGGTACCGCCGCCTTGAAGATGTTATCCGCAGAAGAAGTGAGGCCGAATTCAACCGCTGCCAGAGGGCTTTTGGCTGTGATCCTAACGAGTAATTATCATAGTTATAATTTATAACTATGATAATTACTAGCTAGACATGCATACATCACTAAAATTCATATTAATTGATGAACACTAACTGGAGCATTCAGGTGAACACCTATCAAAACAAAATAATGATAAAAAATGTTCAGTGAAAGCTCACGAACCCAAAAATAAATTATCACTATCATGACCTTTTATTTTTCCTTTAATTATCAAAGCATAAGAATCTTCTTTGGTATCTAGGTTGATAGCTAGTATATAATAATTATAATAATCTTATTTTTATAATCTTACAGCATGACTTCGTTGACAAAAAGAAAATAAAAATGCGCAGAAAATAGTATTAAGTTTCTTATTTTGTGGCATGGAACATGTAGTGAAACTATGGTATACGTAGTCAAGGATTTGGTTTGCGTTGGCCATGCCTAATTGACTATCCAAGTATCTTTAATAAGCTCACCAGCTTATAGTTTACTTAGTGAATAAACCTTGGAAATTTGACATAAACAAATACTAAATCTTTGATTCCATGCATGAGAAGTGTCGATTTGACCCACCCTTCTTTCGAATAAATTCTTGAATATATGGATAGTTCAATACAAAATTTTAAACTTTTTTTTGTGTTTAGAGTAGAATTTGAGCAAAATGAAAGCTAATTTGTTTAATCCTTTTGACGTAGACTAAATTTGGTTAAATTAAATGATTAATTAAGTATTGATTAATATATCTAAATTGATGGTTCTTTCAACCTAGAGAACAAAGCTAGCCGACTTGGCTAGAAAACATCCTAACTGCACAAGGACGCTCTTGAGCATGGACGGAGTCTCACCAGCTACAAACTAAAATGCAAGGGCCTTTTTTTCATGCTCTCTCGAATCGAACAGCTAGCGAAACTAGTAACTAAAAGACATTTATTTATTTTTTAGGGAGGAAGGGGAGGAGGGTGAAGGGGAAGGAACAAATTATTTGAGAGCTGAAAATTATTAATAGATAAAATAAATAAATTAATCTCATTTCTGATTTCATACTCTACCAATAATTTAAGCGATACAGTCCATGTAAAAAGGGATGTTGTGGGGTGCGTGAAAATGATCTTTCACCAAGTCAAGGCCATGCACCTTATATATACTACATACAACTCGAGCCATCTTTTAATTACTAACCATTTAATTAATACTACATGACATGACATTAATAAAAACGTAAAGTGCACAATCAAGTACACCAAAGGACACTTAACAAAGATATATCTCTAGAGAAAATTCCACGTATTTTAATACTATAATATATATATATATATATATATATGATGGCTTGTACAATATATAAAAAGACTGCTATATCTTTTTCTTAAAGGCAAGGAATTGAAACCATCTTGTATGAAGATTAGTAAGTTCATGAAGAAGATTGAAAAAGCCACTTCACCTTCGGCTTACCGGAAATTAAATGAGACAGACAAAGATGGTGCGAAAAAAGGCCAGATTCCGGTGATGGTTGGATTGGAAATTGAGAGCATGGAGAGATTTTCAATACCTGTCAAGTTAATGAAGCATCCTTATATCGTCGGTTTACTTGAGATGTCAGCTAATGAGTTTGGCTACGCACAATCGGGAACCCTAAGGCTTCCGTGTGAAGTTAATTGTTTTAAGAGAATGATCGATTTGATATCCAAAGGGAAGTGATCATTACGTACATTAGAT